>JAHWFO010057280.1:19656077-19690710 GCA_023313115.1 Rhysida immarginata
ACTAATCGTATTTTACAAAGGGGTTGGATACCATGGAATCTCCTTGATGAAGTTTGTCCTAAGACTTTTCAACAAACAAGCACGTGCACCTTGAAATTTCTTTGCAAACAATTACTTTAGGCCTACCAACGCACACCAATCCCTTTAAATTTATAATAAGGTATAAATGTTGAAATGCAACACGTGAATATATTATCGGTATACAATTAAAATGCTACTGTGCACTTAGTTATCTTCCAAGACTCTTTTATAGACAACATTTTTTGTTGATCCAAAGGTTGCCCGGAGGTCCAGCACATGAGCATGCTACATACAGACATTTTTTTTATCGATAATTATTATTTTTTCGAAATCTGAGGTAGACAGTGACCTTCCTCATGATTAGAAGGTCAAATATGCAAAATTTTCGTCAAGATACTTTGCATACTTTCGGAATAAAACTGTAGATTAGTTTTTCATTTGAAAGCATGGATTATCCAAATTGATTTTCGCTACTTAAATGATTGTCCTTGCACTTTCTTGATTGACCTAGCAAATCCAAGCCGGTGAGAAACTGGGCTTGTTTAAAATAAAAGCTTCTTTTCTATTGGAATGCAAGAAATCAGCACATCAGTATTTTTTGCACAGCTACAGTCAGGATAGTAGCCCTAATTATATGGTCATGCACATTCTTCATATACATTCTAGTTCTATTGTAAAGATTTGGTGGATTAATATTATGCAACAGAATGATAAGAGAGCCAACTTTGATTTCAATAAAATGTTGAGACAATCCAGGAAATTTTTGAAAATTTAAGAAACAATCCAGGAAATTTTTGAAAATTTAAGAAAATGGAATTCTTATTGCATTTTCATCTTCAAGATTCTTATCTATAGATTTATACACATTGCTTTTGGCAGGAAGGTATTCCATAATTTGATTAATTATGTCAAAACCATCATTTTTGGGGAGCAAGCATTCACCAAAATTGAATATTGTACTTGCATAACCATTGAAAGTTATGTTGTGGCCAATTTCTGTGATTTTGTCTTGAAATGCCCTGTCTTGAGCTGATCTGGATTTTGAACCAATACAGAAAAATTTGTCAGGAAAAAAATTTCAGCTATCTCCAGGAGTTTGTCTGAAAAAATCTTTACTTGTGGGTCATTTCGCGACCTTGCTCACATGTTCGTTTTCAGCCTCAAAATTGACATATGCCAAAATGTAGATCTTAAGGGAAGCAACTTCCTCAGCTTCAGCAATACAAAAGTTTCCACATACATGGATATTAAGTTTAGGATTTTTTTTCTTTTAAAGAAATTGTTCCTGTAATTGCAAGACCCTTAAACTCAATGGGGAAGTTGCATGAATTTTTAAAATTTTTTTTTCGATAGTTTAGATCATTAATATACCGGTATGGGTATTCTTTTTTTCTAATTGTGCGTAGTTCTTTTTAAAAAAATTATTAAATTTGACACCACCAAAAAATGCTACGTCATAGCTCAAGAGTGATGTGACGTCACGCGCCATGAAACCAGAAACCATGCCTATCTCTTATGCTGCTTTTCATGATCTGATTGATTGATTTGATTGATTGATTTGATTGATTGATTGATTGATTGATTGATTGATTGATTGATTGATTGATTGCTACCAAAGATAAGGATAAAAGTAGCTCGGTGCCACACAGGAATCCCCACCAAGGCACCGAGAACAAAGACAAAAAGACAAATCAAAAAAAACAAAACAATAAGTATATATTAATGAAGTTATTGATAAAATTATATAATTATATAAAAGACAATATTATAAAAAACAATCCAAATTACTCTTAGCATTATGCAGTTGAATAAAACAAGATAAAATTTTGAATAATAAATTAAAATTAAAGCAAGGAATATAAAACAATTCTCGATTTCTAAATAGTGTATTACAATTAAAGTTTAAGTAAGCCAAACGAAAAGGACTATCAAACTTTCCATTAATGATATTAACAACAAATTTTAAAATCTCCGCATGAAAGATGTCAACACAATCACAAATGTTTAAATCTTGCATGATCTGAGAAAAGGAGTAAATACCAATTCTAATATAGCGGTAAAATAAAGTTTTGCGAATAGACTATACACTCTATGAAGTCTATTCTTGACATGGTTTGATGCAAACCCCCAAATTACTATTCCATACCGAATGACCGGTATAATAAGGGTAATAAATAATTTAATAAAAAAATTGCCACACTTAAAGCGTGAGGTCAGGTTACGAATCACGCCTAATTTAAATAGTGCGTTCTTGCACAATCTGTCCACATGGTCACCAAAGATTAGCTTATGGTCAAGGAATACCCTTAAATCTCGAATACTTTCAACCCTTTCAATCAAAGTCTCATTGACAGTATAAGAAATAAAATGGGTTTAATTTTCTTAGTAAAGTCTTACCATTATTAATAATCAGCCCATTATCTAGGCACCACTTAGAAAAAGTATCAACCTTGACCTGTAAAATATCACAATCAGACAGAGTGATAACCTGCTGGATAACATGCAAACATGGAGGCTCCTGGCCCCAGCATCGCCAGGACATCATTAACATAGATGTCGAACAGTATTGGGCCCAGGCAGCTACCCTGACGAACCCCTCTTAAAATGCGAAAACAAGAACGAGAAATAAAATTTCCCATCTTAATATATGCTGAGCGATCAGATAAATAAGAGGAAAACTAAGCAAGCAAGGAACCCCCAATCCCATACCATCTTAACTTAGAGATCAATCTAGCATGGGGCACCATATCGAAAGCCTTTGATAAATCAAAATAAATAGTATCAAGTTGCTCATGCTTGTCGAAGCATTCTGTAATTTTAGTGACAAATGGAACAAGATTAGTCAGGATAGATCGCCTTCGTACGAACCCATGATGCTCAACATCAATCATTTGTTGAAAATAGAAATAAATACGGTCAAAAACAAGACGCTCTAAAATCTTGGAAAAGTGAGTTAATAAAGACACAGGTCTATAATTAGAACAACCTAATGGATCCCCAGATTTGAAAATAAGACAGATCAATGAGGTTTTCCAACTGACGGGAAAAATACCCTTATCAAGACTTTTATTGAAAATACAGCAAAGAGGGGCAGCAATAATTTCAGAACAACCCTTTATGACAAAAAGAGGCAAAGTATCACTGCCATACGAGCGCGTCAATTTCATACCTTTGATCGTACGCCTGACTTCATCAACCTGAAAAACAATTTTATTAAGGTTAAAAGGATAACCATAAGACATGATGTTAAAGTCGTTAGACTCAAGCGTAACAGTTGATTGAACAGATGAAAACTGATTACAAAATTCCTTAGCAATATCCTCAGGATCAGAGAGACAAAGATCACCGCTACGCAAGACAAAATTACTTGAGTTTTTAACATTCTGTCGACGAAGGTAGTCTCAGAATCCATTTACGTTATGTCTAAACTCCATTTCAAGTTGACTCAGATAGACAGCATAATCTTCTTGAACTTTAATTTTTGAGTCAGTTCTTAGTTCTGCAAATTTACGATAATATTTCTCTTTGCGTAATTTCTTCCATAACTTGTGGTATTTTCTTTTCTTCCTAATAAGTTGAATGGTGGCCGTACTAAACCACTTGGGATAAGTTTGCCGCCCAATAGAGATCCTAAATTTGGGAATGAAAGTCTGCCTAGCTTCAAGGAAAACCTCAGTTATCACTTTAACATCATTGTCAATATCGGATTCTGCAGAGATCGATGACCAGTCAGCCTTATGTAAAAAATTGTAGAGCCCTATATAGTCAGCATTCTGATAGGCCCAACCTTCCAGATATCTTTTTGATTTGCCTGGTGGATTCACTTCAAAAGAGAGAGGTGGGTAATAAGGATCGACCCGAAGAGCCAACGCATCACTAACCTGGACGTCAAAAATTTGTACATTGGCGAAGATAAGATCCAGCATATAATTTTTACAATTGCCATGCACATTAAACTGAGCCAAGCCCAGAAATGAGTTAAAATCCATAATAGCATCCCAACACTGCTTAATTTGCCTAACATCCTTATCTATGATCTGTCTGTAATTATTTCATTTGCTTACAATAATTATTTCATTCCCGTGTATACAAGCACTAAGTATAATAAAACTTAATAAAGCATTCATAAGAGCACCAAAACATCACGAGAGAAGAAATAAAAATAGATGAAAGTACTGAGGAGCGATACTCGGTGCGAAATTAACGTCGGTTTCCATGACCTCGTACTCGTATGTTATTCTTCGATTTTGAGCTAGCCGAAGAAGGAATGGACAAAAGCACATGGGATACAATTAGTTTTTTCGTCTGATTCTTCGGACGTAGCAAAACTTTGATCCGATTAAACTTTAAATTTCGCCCGGTTTCGAGCACTCGTTTAAGTGTATTATTTACTCATGGATGTATACATCTTATCTTTGTTTCGGTGATTATCGACTATAATCCTGAATTCCACAAGGAGAAATATAGACATGAAAATAAGTAATAGAAGGACTCGTTTTTCGAACAAAATTTCGTGAGCTCTATTATTTTATCATAGATAGTTGCGTTTTCATCTCTTCTCGTGGAGGCCGAGGAGGGGGGGTGGCAATCGAAACGTCGGTGCTATGCCTTCATATGGTGCTGTAATTTTTAAGTTATATCTGAAATATAAAAGACTTTTCGGGAGTTGGCAAAAAATTGACAGCCACCAGAAAAAATAAAAAGGGAAAAAAATGTGGATAAAAGTAATAAGATAAAATAAATAAAATACTCTTTGACCACAAAAAAAAACAACAACTTTTTGTTGTGGTCAAAGAGTCTTTTATTTATTTTATTTTATATCTGAAAAGATCGATTTTATTAGTTCGAGGAGCTTTTAAACAACCTGTTTGACTTGTGTAGTATCAATTTGTTACTGGATGGTTTAATTATGCATTAAAATACGCGAAGAAATAGCGGTATCGCTAAACAAGATGCCATTTAGGAGCTATCCCCTTTCCGCGCGTGCGCAGTGGCAGAGCTGATCTACAAAGGCGTGTGTTTCAATGGCGTGTGGCGTCGCACATCGTTTTAGTTTGCGGGCATAGTTTTTTAATAATTTTAAGATTTTTAATGGCGATTTTCATATTCAGCGTACCGAAATCTATATAAAACAGGCCTTTTTAAAAAAGAAATTCCATGCAACTTCCCCATTGAGGATAACAAGTGGTGCCATCTACAGAAAGAAATTTTACAAAAAAAAATGTAAAAACATGGATTATAATACAGGGTGAATACAAAAGTCTGAACCCCGTTTTTATTTTTTGAACTGAAGCGGATATGTCAATTTTGATGAATCCAATGAATAGGTAGTTGTGGGTGGCCTTTTCATGGTGCACTTTTCATCATCCCAAATATGCAAATTAGGACACATTCAAAATTTATCTCAAAAACCGTAAGGGATAGAGAAAAAAACCCAATTGCAAACTTTTTCAGCATAAAAAACAAACAAAACAAAAAAAAATCATCCAAATCGGACCAACCAATCATCCACAATCACGTGATGAACTGTTTGTAGCTTACAAACAGTCACACTGCACAAGGAAAACTGAATGTTGATATTTCCACCATGTAAAGCATGCAAATCAAAAAATTATCATAAATTACCATATTCACATTCACTTTCATGCAGAAAAGCAAATAAAAGGCATGTTTCAGCACACAGAAGTCAGAACAATTCCAGGATGGCAAGCTACACTGTTCCGGAAATGGTCAACATGATCTTCTGCTTCGGAGAGGCAAGGAGAAACCTACATGCTGCAGTTAGGTTGTATCGAGACAGATACCCTAACGAATGCCATCCATCTCATCAAACAATGTGTCACATTATTCAAAGATTCCAGGCTACAGGGAATGTTAATGCAGAACGAGGACGACCAAGGGCACAAGGCGACGAGGATACAACAACACTAGTTCTAGCTGCAGTTGCTGCAAATCCCCACACAAGCAGCAGAACAATTTTCATCAGAGAACTGTTCTCAACATTCTACACGCACATCATTTTCACCCATACCATATTCATTGTCACCAGGAGTCACTGCCATTGGATTATGTTGTTAGGGCCGCCTTCTGCAACTGGTTACTTACTTGCCTGGATGACAATCCAAACTTCATTCATGAGGTGTTGTGGACAGATGAACCCAGTTCACCAGGGATGGAGTTATCAACTGGCACAACCATCATCATTGGGCAGATGAAAACCCACGATGTCTGCGAGAAGCAACTCATCAAGTGAACTGGAGAATCAATGTGTGGTGTGGATTGTACAATGACACTGTGGTTGGACCATATTTTTATGATTGAACACTGACTGCAGAATGCTACCAGCCTGAAATTCTCAACGTGGTAGTCACAGACTTCATTGACAATTTGCCATTGGCCTCGTATCAGCGCACGTGGTTTCAGCATGATGGAGCTCCTCCACATTACGGGTTGGTCGTTCGCGAGCGTCTAAGTGAGATATTTGGACAACAATGGATTGGCCGAGGAGGACCAGTTCGTTGGCCACCCTGCTCCCCTTATTTTACACCACTTGACTTTTTCTTGTGGGGATACCTGAAGGACAAGGTTATGCTACGCAGCCTGCCTCACTGGAGGATCTGGTTCAACGAATCCAGGAAGCGTGCCGAGGAGTGACACCAGCCATGCTTGCCGATGTTTTGGCGTCAGTTAGTTTCCGTGCCCAATTGTGTTATGGTGCCCACGGTCGTCACATCAAGCATTTTGTTGATTAGCTTTTTTTTTAAACTGTTTGAAGTAACTTGTTTGTGCAGTGTGACTGTTTGTAAGCTACAAACAGTTCTTCAAGTGATTGTGGGTGATTGGTTGGTCCGATTTGGATGATTTTTTTTTGTTTTGTTTGTTTTTTATGCTGAACAAGTTTGCAATTGGGTTTTTTTCTCTATCCCTTACGGTTTTTGAGATAAATTTTGAATGTGTCCTAATTTGCATATTTGGGATGATGAAAAGTGCACCATGGGATAGGCCACCCACAACTTCCTATTCATTGGATTCATCAAAATTGACATATCTGCTTCGGTTCAAAAAATAAAAGGGGGGGTTCAGACTTTTGTATTCACCCTGTATAAACTAGTGTTTCAAGATGGATGCTCCAGCTTCAGGCTTATATCATCTGATTCTGAGGAGGCTGCTATTTCATCTTAATATATTAAAATTGTTTTTGGTCTGTTATGGAATCAAGCAAAGTTTGACACAGTCAACAAAATAAAAAATAAGGGAAAGGGAATGGGCCGCCTTTTATCTACTCATATTTTCTGGAAAGGGGGGGGGGGTAGGCCTGCATGTTTAATATATAGGATTTTTCCCCCTTTTTTTGGGGGGTGAGACATATGAATGTATTGCAATGTAGTTAAAAACCTTTCCCAAACTGTTTTAAAGTATCATCCAAAGTTTGATGCTCATTGGTTTCCTGGTTGTAAAGATTACCTTGAATATACACAAAGATATGCATCAACTTTTATTAATATAGATACAGGAGTTCGCCAAAAAAAATAGAAATGCCTAGTGTTATTAATAAATGATACTATAATGGCATTTCTTCCACTCCTCCAAAAATATGTAATGCTAACTAATTATAATTTTGCTCTGTATTTTATATTCTTTTTCCCTGTTAAGTAGGCATCGGTATGTCGGTTAAGGTCATGCAGTTATGTGATTGCAGTGTTCATTATTGTCTTGCCTTACCAGAAATTCGGTGCCTGTCTAACCAATGTATCTTGTATTAACACTATAGTGTTTGAAGATAATAAAAACTTCGGTAGTCATCATTAGTTTAGGGCTAGAGAGAGACTGGTATAAAAAGGATTGTCATAGTTCAAAAAAGACCGGACTTTTGCCATAGTGAACAAACCATTGCACAGATTAAGCTCCTGTTTGTTAACAAAATGTTGGTTCATCATCCATTGGTGATATATAAATGTCAAAATGAACTCGTGCAGTCACCATTCTGCTAACTCAAGATGGACTGAGGTATGGAAAAACGAGCCGGGGTTTGCCCCACGACAACACACAAGTCACTCGTCTCTGCTTATTGGTCAATTTATGGCTGCTAAAGAAGTATCCATTCTTCCCTGCCATCCAGACTTGGCCCCAGGAGACTTTTTTTCCTCTTTCCAAAGTTGAAAACCACCTTAAAAGGACAACATTTTCAAAATGTAGTTATGAATAAACAGAATTGGCAGAGTCAGCTATGTACTATCCCAAAAAAAAAACATTCCAGGGAGCATTTCAACAATGTTAGTAATGATGGGAGCAGTGCATTGCAAGCAAGTTGGACTACTTTGAAGGAGATAACCATGATATAATGTTTTAATTCAGGTAATAAAGTTAGGATGTCAAAAGTCCGGTCTGTTTTTGAACAGACCTCGTACAATAGTTGAAATATTTTACAATAATAATTGGAAAATGGTCATAGGAGGATTTTTTTCCATGCCATTACCTCCAATATTAATTAATAAATAGAGAAAAATAATAAAGAAAATTTCACGGCCTGGACTCGAACCAGGGACCTCCGGGTATACACCCCGACAGGGCATATAATATTTCAGGAAGATACAGTACATTTAAAAAAATCTTGCTAAACTAAGTTATGATATTGATATTATCTAAGATTAAGGGTCCTATATGCATGTGCTTTGAACTATTCTTAGCACACTAAGGAACGGCTTTTTTTTTTTTTTTTTTCCCCTCTCTCTCTCCAATTTATTTATCAAAAACTTGGAACACTAAACTTTTGAAAAATTTTTATATCAAAAAATCAATAACAATCAAATCTAAAATGGTAAATGGTAAGCAGTGGTTTATGTGGAGATCTCTTCAGATACTATAATCTTAACATCTGTTTTTATTCAAAAATATTTTTTCCAGCCAGTAAAACTTTTTTCTTTTTTAATTTCAAAAAATTGTGGAGTGACCAAAATTTTAAATTTCATTAAACTCTTTCTGAAAACCAAAAACTTTTGTTATAGATAATGGTTTCTCCCGACTCCAGAAATACTGCTTGGGTATCTTTTGATGGTCGGAAAAGACAGGAACTTTGTCATGGAGATAGGTAGGTGGTGTTTGCCCGCACACCACCATGTCACCCAGCATTAGCTCTATAAATTTAAAAAGAAAAATTTATGAATAACATAGTATGGTTCAACAGCATACAAATGATTGTTTTTGTTATTTTATGTAGAACTATAAAGAACAAAGATTCAAATTTATCATAAATTGTGTTCTTTATAGATCATTTAAGCGTGTATACATTCACTTAACAAGCTATTAACTGGTCTAAAAATTTGTAATTATACAGGTTATTTCAAAGTCCATACCCGATTTCAAAACTGCTATAACCAAGTAACCATTGATGGCACCTGAACATTGGAAAGAAGGGATTGTCAAGTTTGTTGAGGTTGCTGGTAGAGGTCTTAATGGTTGTTTTCAATATGGTGACCCAGCAACAGAAAATATTTAGTGTCCTCCACTTCAATAAATGCGAGTCAATGATAACCATCCAGCACAAATTTCTTATAAGATTAGGAACGAAAGCCCCATCAAGCACATTGGAAAATGGTATCAAACTTTGTAAAAAATGGGTTGTTAGTGTAAGCGGAAATACACAAGTCAGCCTCGTATCTCCGATAAAAACATGGAGCATTTTTGGAGGAGTTTCCTTCACAGTTGGAAGGAGCTATATTGAACACCTTTAAATCATCATTGATGATATGATTAATATTTTGTAGTTTACTGCACTTCTGTGCGTTTAATTTAACAATAAATATAGCATTTTGAAATCTGATACAGACTTTTGAATCTCCCTTTAGTTTTCAGCAAAACTAAAAATAACTGTACCATATTTAGTCGTTTTGTAGGGCTACTACCACCAAGTTGATTGTATGCAGAAATTTGCTGTTTCCTGTTCTCTTAAATGTAGTTCTTTTTCACATGGATTTACCAGTCGTTTAGACACTCCATCTGGAACTTAATGGTTTAAACCTGAGAACATAAGACCTTGCCAACAATCATCTTGGGTGTTATTGGAAATAAGCTTAAGTTTTCAGAATCTCTATACTGTGGCCTTTTTCATGAAAGAGAAAAAAAAAACCTATAAAAAAAAGCCAAACTTCTTTCATTTGTTTTTTTGTAGGAGGAAGCTCTTTCATTGTTGAAATGTAAATTTTTGTGATCAGAGAAATTCAAATTTTGTTTGTTTTGAAACTGGCCTTGATTAGAAAAATTGCTTTTGATTACCAGCTTCTTTGTTTAACGATTGCTATGTATTTCATGTAATAACTAATAAATTCTATATAGTTACTAATGTAAAATTTGGAATTAAATTACGTTAATAAATTTAAGGCTACTGGATTAGATTAAGATTGAAAATAACCCCTTCACTCTTCATTCATGAGAATTGGCCTCAGTTCTTTAGCTCATTTAGGAAAACTAAAAAAATCCTTAGTAAACTCTTATTAAAAGCGCACGTTTTCAGTAAATTCATTAACATTGCAGATAATGTTAAACCCAGATGCTCGCAACACAGCCTGGGTTTCATTTGATGGACGACATCAGCAAGAGCTCCATGTTGGAGACAGGTTGGTTTTAGAATATAAAACAAAATAAAGAAAATAATGGTAATTATTGGTGGAGGTGATAATAAATGTAACATTGTGCTTATAGGTATTTAATGAAATTAACTCGTTAGTTGCCTTGGTTGAATAGATCAAAAGCTTAACACATTGCTTATTGGTTTGTGCTTTTATTTAAACATGGGAGGAGGGGAAATTTACTGGTCATCAGGTGGCATGGTGGTTGTCCTTGATCATGTTTGTTTTGGAAATACTAGATTTCTATGGTATTATTTTTTCTTATATTAATTTGATTTTTATTGTTTCTTTTGGCAGTCTTAGAGTGACTACATCTATCTACCCTGTTCCTTCTATATGTGCTCAGGACCAAATTAGCGACTGGTTTGACAGTTTAGCTGAGTGTTTGCACTGGAACGTACGAAAGAAGCAGCGGCACTTTGATGAATTGTCAGATTTAACTCATTCCTCAAGTAACGACACATTAGATTCATTAGATCATCATGATCACATTGACAGCTAGGTAAGAATCGATTTATCTTTAATGTTTTCAGTTTATATATGAAATATATGAAGTGTGCTTAGTGTGTTTTTTCTTTCTTTAATTTTTTTATAGGTAATGGAAAAAAAAAACAAATACATTTCTTCAATCTTTTGGGACTTCATTTTCTATTTTATAAAAACATCATGCATTTATGGAATCCAGATCATTTCTTTTCCTGCAAACATTGATCATTTGTTGTGATGCTAGAGAAGTTAAGGCAATATAAAAATGTATAGATTGGAATCTTAATAACTTTTTGTTTTTCTCGTTTTGAATAAATACATGTTAAAGGTTATTTTTTTAAAAACAACATTTCACTACTTCATTTTTTTTTAATATCATTTGTCATCAGTTTTAAATATTTATGAATTTTTATTGTACAAGAGGTATTAGATTTATTTCCGAGTGTGCCTTAAAAAAATGATTTAAAAAGAATGCGAAACTAGTCCAGGGTTTAAATAATTTGCACTCGTTTTACTTTTATGAATGCTAATTTTATGATGAAATATTTGTCATAAAAATAATCATGTTAGATTTTGTCAATTGTGAATTGTTTTTGGTGTACAAATTTTGTAAATAACGTGTAGACTGCTTCGAATAAAAGAGGCTCTTTGCAGTACATTGAGAGAATTGAATCAATGGACTATTTAAATTAAAAAAGAAAAAAAAAGAGAAAATAATTTAAATGTTGTAATTGTATTTTTATTTTACCTTTATATTCAACAGTCATTTCAACTTGGAGATGAGTATGAAAAAATGATTTAATATAAATTTGTAATTTGTTTATTCACAGTTCAGTTTGTTTTGGTTCAACAAAACTAAAAATGGCTTGTTGGTTTTATTAAAAAAAAAAAAACCCAAAAAAGTAAGGCGTAAGATGTTAGGAATCTCTGATAGTAGGTATGAATGCTCTGGAATATTTTAACTGATGATAATATTAAAGGATGTTTGCTTGAGTAATGCAGCTATTGATAAAATAAACCAAGCACGTTTTTTAAAGCTGTTTAAAATTTTTATCAAAGTTCTTTTAAGTAACATTTAAATAGTTCAATGTTTTTCGTTGAAATAGCTGAACTCCTCCTAAAATATTGGGCTTATTATCATCATAATTCTTTACTAAGTGTCTTCCATGCCTAGATTGAAGAAGAAAAAAACATTCAAATTCTTTTGCAGATAAGGATATTTAAAGAAGAATTAGAGATTAAATTAAACATGCTTACTTCTTTTTTTGCTTTAGCAGTTTTTGTCCATTCGGGTAAATTCTAAAATATTTAAAAGAAAATGAATATTTTTTTTTTATAATATTTAAAATCTTTAAATGATTCATATTTAGACAATGGCTCTAAAAATACTTGCAACATTTGAAAGTTCAATAAGATTAATATTTAGGTTGTCAGGAAATTAGTGGTTTACAGTCTTGCAGTCAACGCTGCATGAGGAAGCAGTTCCACAGCTAAGTTAATTTGGAACATTTTTTTTTCTTGTCAGACTGGCTGATTTGCAGATTATCTCTGATACATATAATATTAACCACATCATTCTTCTTAAATTAAGTTAAAGGAAAACATATCTTATCTTGCTGTTTTTGTTTCACTGATTCATCAAACTGATGTTTCAAAGAGAAGATAATATTCAAACTGAAGAAACTCTTCAAACATATCATCATTTACAGAGTAGAAAAGGGAAGGAAAAATTTTGCAACTTGGACTCGAACCAGGGACCACACCTTTTGATGGCACCTCTCTTACCAGTTGAGTTACCATGGACATGAACCGCTACAGTATGTCCATGAAGGCACAAATCAGCTCAACCGGCAGAGTAGACTCTGATTTGTTAAGTCGAGGTTCCTGTGTACTCTTCAACCATCAAGATTCTATTTTGTATTACTTAGGTGTTTTAATGAAAATTAGATAATGTTTAAATTGTTAGTTATGATAGTTTTCCATGAGAAAAAACATGAAACGAAAATAATTAGATAACCATAAACCAAACTGTAGAAAGTAAAAACCATAAATATAGAAAGAAATTACTAAAAAAAAAAAATATTAAAAGAAGTGGCTTCAGCTATATTTGACTCCAGTAATTTAGCACAAGCATCCTCTATCAACAGGAAATAATTGGCAAATTATTAACTATGAATATAAACAATGGAAACACAATTTTCATTATTACACTTTAATTCTATTAAGAACTGATGCTGAAAACAGATTGTTTTGAAAACGTTTTTATCTTTTATTTACTTACTAGCAGAGGTACCTGGCGTTGCCCGGGTTAATTAAACGTGTAGGTAAAGAGATAGATCTCAAAAAATTAAATTATAACTCCCGATTGGTTAAATAATAACTCAATCAATACAACACGGAGCAAAGGGACTATCCATTCTACGAAAAATACGAAAAACAGATAGTCCAGGTGATATATCGGAGCATCTAAACTCTTCTTGACTTGCCTTACCACTGCGGAGCATCACCAGATACTTTAGACTCAAGTTTTTCTTGCCCTTGACGTAGAAGCTCTTATATCCTCTTGCTCTATTCGAAACTGCCGTTGTTCAGATGTTTCAAACGCCCGTATAGCTTTTTCTGTTTTAGTTGCAGAGTTTCTCTACCAATACTCGTTCTTTCTCTTTTTTTTCCAGACACAAATTTTTGCCAGTCATCTGGACGTTTGATAAGGGAGCTCAAGGGAGACACGCGTGACTCCTATGCCTAATCAATAGACGCTGCCTTATTAATGTTCTGTCACTGCATCTTCACTTTATGCTCATTATCAAAAATTCTTGGAAACGAACGTTCAGTCAACGCATTGTCAGCATTTCAGTTTCCAAAATATA
Organism: Rhysida immarginata; assembly: GCA_023313115.1. Taxonomy (NCBI): domain Eukaryota; kingdom Metazoa; phylum Arthropoda; class Chilopoda; order Scolopendromorpha; family Scolopendridae; genus Rhysida; species Rhysida immarginata. The sequence goes on from JAHWFO010057280.1 coordinate 19,670,080, forward strand.
CACTTTCCCACAGAATATAGTCAAAATATATTTTTAGGAAATGTGGTGGACCTGCTGTGCTACCAAATAAGCTAGGTGATAACCCCGGCGTGGCTCGGACTTTTTATTTTGGAATAAATTTTGAAATATCTTAAAAATAACACACATGAAAACGTTTTAGAATTAATACAGGAAAAGTTCTTAATAAAAATTTGAAAAAAAAAAATTTTAAAGGCTCACAACGTTTTAAAAGATCTTTTATTTACTTATGTTTTCTTGTTTCAATTCGCCAATTCAAGGGATGTGATTTGTTCCATTTTTAATTTTCATCATTCTACAAAAGTTACATCGATCACAACATTAACATCATACAGCTACATTTCAAATTCGCCTGATCTTCAAGAAAAACAAAATGGCCAACATCTCTCCACACCATTAGGCATCAAAGGCAACGGAACTTTTGTTAAAATGCACATCTATTCAACATCCGATGAAATACTACAGTGAGCATCATGAAGTCATCAGAGCATACATCGGACTATATGAGTATATCATTTCACACAAAAAACATTTTAATTTATATTTAATTATTTTCATTTATTATTTTTTTCTCCATATGGCAAACTATCATAACTGACAATTCTGCTTTGTAATTCAGTGTTTGTACTGTACATTTTCCGAATATCCTGTATATCTACTGAATACAAATTGATCCAGATAGCTGGAAATGTTGGCAGGAAATTGTATTACTTCTGTAAAAATATGAAATTCTAAGTAAAGGAAAACCCAACTATTATTGGTCCCAATTGAGCACATACATGGACAGCAGAAGAGTCACGGATTAATGCATCATTAGATGATTCTGGTTTACATTAGCAAACACAGATTAAACAATCCATATTAGAAGAAATCTGCATCAGTTGTATATGATAATGAAGAAATAAAAATTGATATTTGATGTGCTTTCTGTAATTCGTTTTCAGGAACTTATTAAAAGCCAGAGCATATCCAATTTGAATCGTAGCACTAATGTAGGTTGGGCTTGTTGATTTTTGCCTCCATGTAAATTGATTGTATCAAGATAAAATGGACAGAAGCAGCCCTGGATTAATACATAAGCAAACTAAGCAGGTGCTTAGGGCCCCGTTAGACTAAGCATGTGAATAGGGGCCCCCGAAAACTCAGAAAAACAGGATTTATATTGAGAAAGGTGTGTAGTGCTTAGGGTCCCTAAAGGTATTAATCCGGCCATGGATAGGAGCAAACATAAACGTCTGGAATGCCCTCTTCAATAATGTCATGATAGATATTACTCAATATACCATAGCATTTTCTTATCTGTGTAATCGCTATCCTCAGCAATACATTTTCACCAACTGGTTCGTTCATCCTGTTTCCATAGGAATCAGGGCCTTGACAGTGGGACCAGCAATCGACAGTAGCCTCTTCTGCATCACATCTGTAGCGATTGCTCTCCAGGTGTTTATTTTTTTCGATTTTGGAAACAAATTTTAAAAAATGCAGGGTGCTGTCTGAGTTGTACATATGTGACAAGAAGTATGAGGAATTTGAATCTGAAGGAAATCTGCAGTGTGAGGTTTCGCATTGTTGTGCTGTAGAATCGGGCATATCCAATTCAGTCGTTCTCACAATCCTACATAAATCTCTCAATTCAATTTTGAGACCAGTTAGGAATTACTTGTGCACAGCATACTGATAGTAATACCTTTGCCTGCTGATGGCACAATCTTCACTTTTATGAATGGTATGGAATTTATATGGCAGGTCTACATAACCTGATGTTAATATTTCCGAGTTGTAATGCATCCATACATCTCGTTTCTTCAGAAAGTTGTCACTTTCCACCAGAGCAGTTAACTGACATTCTCATCCTGTTTTGCTTTTTTTTTTTGGGGGGGGGGCCCCCAGTCAACAGCTGAGACACCCAATGAACACAGACATTGCATCAAATGCAAGGATATCGCCCATTTTTTGTTGGTTCGTCTGCTAATTAGTACGAATAGATTCATCCGTATAGTCTTGATATTTATGCAGCTAATGAGATGGCATTAAGTATCGTGGGTATTGGATACCATAATCTAAACAGAAGGTTCTATAGTTTTTGAGGCTGTCTAGGTGTCATAGCCTCCAACGGTACTTGTTAGCCATCTACTATTTTAGCAATATAATGGAAACATTCACAGGAAACAATTGCGTAAACAATGTATTCAAATTGTAAACGCATTATTATATTGGCTCCAAAGAAGCCATATTATATTGGCTCTTATTTTATTTTCTGTGTAATTCCAAGAATATGAAAATTCGCTATTTATACAGGGTGGTGTTAAGTTTCGTGTCAAAAATGATACGGGTGATGGAATATGCGATTCTAAACAATAAACTTCATATGAACAGAAAAATGCCGCCACTAAGAATCAACAAGTTAATAACTCACTTTCTATAACACCTAGGATAATGAAGTTTGAAGAAATACTAGGGTACATAAAACAGTATATTGTTAAAATTTGAACAAATTCCAATGAGTAGTTTCCGGGTTACGCATTCAACATCGTAACACGTGCTCACATGTGAGTACTAACCACCACGTGTTACGTTGTTGACTACGTAACTCTGAAATTACTCATTGGAATTCGATCGAATTTTAACGATAAACATAATTTTATGTACTCTATTATTTTCTCAAATTTCATCATCCTAGGTGTTGTAGAAAGTGATTTATTAATTTGTTGATCTTACTGGCGGCATTTTTATTTCTATTCATATCTCAGTTATCGTTCAAATCGGACCCATGTTCATATGAACTTTTTTTGCTTAGAATCGCATATTCCATCACCCCTATCGTTTTTGACATGAAATTTAACAACACCCTGTATATACTTTAAAAATTGATATTTTCGGCAGTAGTTTTCAAAAAACGTGAATACAGAATGCAAATTTTAATGGCAGCAGGTGGAAATGAGTGCAGAATAATAAAAAATTAGATTGAAAAAAATTTTCAAAATAATTTACAAAAATAGTGGAAGAAGAGACAAATCTGTATGCTCAAAGAGAAGACAATAATGAGACTGAAAATGTTCTTCAAACGTATCATAATTATAAAGTAGAAAAGGGAAGGAAAAATTCCGCGATCTGTACACAACCAGGGATCACGTCCAGGACGCGGAATTAAGTTTGTAATTTTGAAGGTTATATGCTCTGCAGCATATTATCTACATTTTTATCCTGTTATTGTTGATAAAAAATGCGGTGTTTGGCAACTACTTAAAGCTCTTTTAATGTGTATATAGGTGTAAGTGGCATTGCATAGTTCATCTAATGAGATCCCTATTCCATTCATATTGGAGAGTAGGAACAGCTTTTGCGCAGATGTAGATGTGACTGCAAAAAATTTTTAATTTTATTATTTCCCACTGTTTTAGTATAATCAATCAGTTGTTATACAATTTTCATCCCGGTCTTGCAAGATCCCATGCCTTTCTTGCTGGAGAGAATGATAAAGCATGTGCTTGATGAACATGTCCATTGATATCTGGTAGAACAAATCTGTCGCCACACCAAACGATGTATGTCAGCCTGAGGTTCCCATATTATGTAGCTTCCATAGTGACATCAATTGATTTCAGTAATTTTTTAATAGCAAACCTTATACTCAATCAAACAAATTTTTTTTTTTTTTTTTTGGAGGGGGGGAGATTGTTTCTAACTTCATGATATCCATACTTTTCCAGTATCACTGAATAATATGATAATAAAGAAATAGAGACCAAACTGAGTAATACAGTAAGCTATTCGACGCGTTTCGGTGTTAGAGGCAATAATATGGTGATTATCACCGAAGAGCGTCGGCATTGAAAATCGTTACCGTATCACGCAACTATGTGTCTGTTCCTTTTCATTGTTTCTAGCGAGAGTAAATGCATCTTGACAGTCGAAAGCCTTGAACATTAAGGCAATTTGGCTCAAACCATATTCCACGAACGCGAAGTTCCCAAGTTTATTCAAAAAGCACAGTTAATATTCAGAAACATCTCTTAATGGAAATTTTTTCAAGCAGTGACCTGCTTATTTTATTGATGGCCTGTACCATATTATCAGTAGCTTGCGATTTCCAGAAAGGTTGAGCACTTTATCTAATTTTCAAACTTCATTTACCTAAGTAATCTATAATTATATTGACTGAGTGCAGAATTACTGTATCTGAAGAGTATATTCAACATATAATTTCTATATAATTATAGGAAATTTCATTATGTTTTTGCTGTGGTATCTAGAGTAACTGGTATATTGTTACAAGTATTAGTAAATTTATTATGCGTTAATAAATTCATCTACTTCTTCCATTTTAAAATATACCTGATATTGTTAAGAAAGACTTACATCTTGGTCTTTGTTCGGAGTCTGTTCACGTACAGGTGGTGTTTGAGGTTCATGATTAACTCCGTTTGAATTGACAGAGGAAAGATATTCAAATTTTTCGTAATCCATTTGAATTTCTTGATGCATTGAATCAATGGTATCCATAATTTCAATGAGTTCTTTCTCCAGTTTATTTATCCGGCTTTGTATATTTGCACATTCTTTATCGATTCTGCAAGAAATTTGGAAAAGTCACATTAATATAATGGCATTAACAAAATAGTCCAAACGTATTCAAGGAATACAAAGTAAGATATTTTCTTGGAAACGCCTATTGTAATGAAATCAATTATTTGAGAATTCGTTATTACAAAGCATTAATATTCAAGGAAGATATCAGCTCTCATGATAATGTCATTGAAGGAAGAAGCCTAAGAAACTCAACACCCTTAGTAATCATATTCCCTACTAAAGAAGGGAATGAGCTAACCTCGTTCATCATGAGAGGGCACAAAAATAAGGACATGAGCTTACAAGAATAATTAATTAAACTAAAATAGGCACTATTCTACAAAAATATATCCTCTCGGAACACTACTTTGATTACATTTCATGCTTGCTTGAGCTTTCTCAATGTTTTTTTTAATAATCCCCAAGTTAATGGCAGATTTGCAAGAGAATTTGGAGATAGTCTAGAGATTTTCTATTTTGGAGCAAAACTAGATTTATGATTGGAAAATGCATCACTGGTACCGTGAGCTTATCTTGGAAAATTTATTGACGGATTGTGAATTTTCTCATTTGTCGACACCATGAGACATTTGTTTTGGATGCTCTTCGTTTCACCTCTCAACCATGACCTTTCTGACAAGGATGGCTCTAAGTAGCAGTGCTACAGTCAACAAACGTCAATGAATCCCTGAAGCACACAAACCCTCCATTGATAAAGAGATCGATGATGCTGTTTCAGAATGGTTTGAGGAGAACGACAAAGATGTTAATTTTTCTATAATGTGTTCGCACTCAAGAGTGACCGCGTAATGGGCTGAGTAATGTAGTTCCTTTAGAAATGATTTCATTACAACCTTGGGCTATTTTTAAAAAGATTACTTAAATTTTAACAATCCCAGATATTAATGGATTAATATAACTCTCAATTAAATTTTCCAATATTATACTACGCTTGGAGAAAGGTGGACGTTCGCGTTCACGCTAATTTCATGGATGGATGGCGGGCGATGAGACGCCCGGAATTAAATCAACCAATCAGAGAGCCCATTATGGGGTCACTCTTGAATGCGAACACAGTATAAGTTTCTTTTCTGTCTATTTTTAGGAAGCAGAATATCGATATTAAATTGGAATATACTTAAGAGTGAAAACATTATGACTACTCTATTTGCCCAATTCCGTTATTCTGATGACCCGACGAGAAATCTCTCTATGATAGGCCTGCTCTAAGGTATCTGCCACCAAACCTTTCGCAGTATTCTAGATGGTACTGTCATCGGAATATTAAGGTAGGATAGGTCACTGTCTTGATGGAAACACTGTTGCCTTCAAATGTGGAAGTAGGGAAGACCTGATGAAAGTGATCAGCATCTGGGTTTCTTCCACCAGTTTGTTTTCTTCCCATAGGGCATCTTGGTGCCTTATCTTCCACAGGTACCATGAACACTTGACACAACATAAAATTGTGGGATTCGTTCAATATTCTTCCATTTAACTACTTTTGATGCTCACGTACCATTATAGGCGCTGTCCATGATGGATAGGGATTAACATGACTGGCCAGTGGCTATAGAGGGTATCGTGACACTCTTCTCCAATTAGTAGCAATATAATTATCTGCGATTTATATCAGCAACGCTTTTGTTGATTCATACTAGATTGCTTAGCTTCATTGACCTCGAATTCTAATGAGCGTTCGCTGTTTTTCCCCATTCGAACCATTGTTAGATTTACTCGCTGATAGGAGCATCTGCAAGCCTTGTTGTTTTGGAAATGCTTTGGTTCAATCGTCTGACCTTAAAGATTTTGGCTCATATCAAAGTACTTCAGGATCTGTTAGCTCCCCCCCCCCATCTGTATAATATACATTGTTATACAGGGTGTTTCAAATAAAGTGTAGCGGCCAAATATCCTAAAAATCGTTACTGAAATTAAAAAACTGTTAGTGCAGCTGTATAGCAACTGGCGCGTGCCAAATTTTTTCATGATGATGTTAAAATCGATGTTCGACATAATTTAAGGGGTCGCATGATTTTTATCTCGGAAACCAAAAGAGATAGAGTAAAAAATGTCAATGAGAAACTTGTAGAGTATGGTCGAATTAGTCTGAAAATCATCATTCCAGAATAGTTTTATCTGGCTAATGTTGGAGAAAATTAGAGATTAACATTTTGTGAAAGTCTAAACTTCAAGACTTTCATGAATTTGAAATACTGCAAAGCATAGTACAAATAAAAAGTTACAACGAGAAGTCAAATCACAGAAAATGTTCAAATTAATGTCCATCGGATGTAATACATAAAAGAAGTCGTTTGTGGAAATTAGCATACGTATCCATCATATTTTCAGCTCTGACAGCAGCACAGGCATCATGGATCCTAGTTTGAAGCTCAATGCCATTTGAATGTGGAGAGGCATAAACAATTTCCTTCAGACAACCCCACAAAAAGAAATCAAGAGGAGTTAAGTCTGGTGATCTTGGAGGCCACCTTACTGGTCCGAACTGTCCAATCAAGTTGTTCCCAAAAGTTGCTGTCAGTAAATCAGATGCTGCTCGAACCTTCTTAGCTTGTGCACCGTTATGGTGTTAGGATATTTGGCCGTTACACTTTATTTTATCACACCCTGTATAGTGTACAAGACATAACTTAAACATGGTGTGTTGTTACGCTAAAAATGTTTTCACTCATCAATGCTTATTTAAAACTTATAAGATCCATAAAATCCATCTAGAGCTCAAATTCACTGAAATACAACTAAAATGGATAAATTCAAGATCGCACGTCCCACGTATTCCATTCGTGATTATTGGCATTCAGCATGGCCACCTGGATGATGCAAAAATCTCGGACGCTCTCAAAAACAAGGAATCAAAATACCGGAATGTCAGGGTCAAATCCGGACAGGTGGCAACACTGTTGACATTAATGTTCACCATCAACAATTATCTTCTCCCGACTGATCGCGAGAAAATTGGATATGTTTAAGTTTTTCCTCGCTTTTATTTAAATGTCATTTATGCCACAATTTTTTAGTCTTCATCAAATGCCATTTTTTGTCTCAATAATTTTAATTGAGAAATTTCAAAGGACACTGCTTCTCAATACTTCAAGTTATCTTTTTTTATTTTTTATTTTTTTTAAATCAATTCATTTATATTATGAAGGGAAAAACCCCGAAGAAACGGATGAACGGTTGTACCTTTTTTGGTCGTCGCTGGCCCGCCGCGCATCCTCTGCGTTTCTAATGAGGCGTCCCCTGTACTTGTCCTGTACGTTATCCCTGGACGCTTCCTTGGCAGCCAGCTTCTCCTTGAGGGTCATAATGTCCCTCTCCTTATCATCGGCCGACTGCTCCAGCCGAGCGATCATCTCGATTTTGTGACGCAGTCGCAGCTTCGCCAAGAACGGGTTGCACGCGTTGGCCAAGATCTGTTGCTCCTCGTCCTGTTCAATATAACGACCTAAAAAAAAAAAGAGTGGAGATTATAATCAACTCGATCTACTCAAGTGCGAGTGAATTAAATTATATATATATGGAAATTAAAATACTCTTCGTCATTACCAAGCCAACAAACAACGTCTGCAAATTTGTCTCCAAATCTCTCCATCATGCGCTTTTCAATAGAAAAATTTCCTTCTAAATAAGTTTCTTTTGGACTCTGAAATGGAAACCAACAGACAGTAATGTTAGCATACTTTTGGAGGAAAGTGGCATTGCTCTCGCTTACGAAATTCAAAAATAATATTAATTTTTCTTGTAATTTATGCTAATTTTTTCCTTATTGCTCAATCCCGAGTAACATTTTATTTTTAACTTTTCAATAAAGCCACTTAAATATTTATTAACCTGCTCGTTCGGAACGTCGGATAAAAGAAAACAAAAATATCTCACACATCTATCAACCTCGACGATAAAAACAAAATTATAATAATGTAAGAAAAAAAAAACATTATTTAGTTTTGTTTTTATATCTTTCTATCGTAGACTGCAAAATTATTAAAACCCAGGAGAGTGAACTCTGTTTTATTTGAAGAATAAGCTAAGTGAATACAACTTACTTTGCCACTCTTCGAGTGCACGGTTCAGTAACTTTTTTCAATAGAGATCTCTAGCTTTCTTATGTACACGTCTTGTGTTTGTAGACATGTCTTGCGCAAATACAGGTTTTAATGAACATTTCGTAAAACACATAAAAATATTAATGCCATAAAGAAATAAATTATTCCGCTCATTTCAACTTCTTCTCTGTGTAGTGCAGCTATACAGCTAAAAAAGTTTTAAAGTTGTAGAGAGGCATGGCTTAAGCCATTAATTGTGAGATATAAAATAAACTGCCTTCCCATTAAACCAGTATAAATTAAAACAGCAAGATTCAGATATTTGGATGTGTGTTTTCTATCCAGATTAAATGTCTCGGTTTTAGGAAACGACAATTTCTTTGTGTGTGTCTTTTTGTTTGTGTGCTTTTTCTGTGTATATAAATAAACAAAATGTAGATAATATTTAGAAAGTATAATATTTTTGTATTAAACTGTCTATTCGTTAGCAAATTATCTATCTTTAAGTACTTATTGGATATCAGTATATGTACATTATAATATATACTTTGATGAAGACGATTGTTCCGCATGTTGAATTTCTTCAGAAGAATTGACATGAAAATAACGTAATTATTGAACATTGGGTTCATGGGCGTAGGATTTATGTAAAGGGGGAGGGGCGCAGAACACACACATGTTCTCCTGGGAAGGGACCAGTCAAATGTGACAAAACTGTGGTAAATTCACTAAATACAGGCTCCATCTTTGCAGAATAAAGCCAATAGCAATACTCCAAAGCTTCACTACGGAGAAACTACATTCTTTTTCTATCACTCATCAAATATTTGTAAGTAAGTGTTGCTTTATTTAGGGAGGAAGGAACTGTGCCCATGATTGTGCTTTTTAAGATGTGCAACTTTGTCTTTTGGTATCACTTTTAATATAAATATATTTTTGATATTCTTTTTTTGATAGATTCATACTTTAAATGTAATATACTTTGTGTCCCGAAAGTCCAGTCTCACATGGAATGCTGAAATGCTGCAGATGCAGAATACACATAATTGAACAATAAATATAATACAGGGTGTTTCAAAAAAATGTATACACACTTTGAACTGTCATAGAAAATTTATTTCCCGTTCTACAAGGTTAAATTTCTGGAATGGGAAAGCTTAAAGTCCAATTTGAAAAATAAACAAACTGTAAATAACATAAATGTATTTCCTGATGAAACTGTTAATAATGTTCAAAATGGTGGCCTTCAGCATCAACACATTTCTGAGTACAAGTTCACCATTGATTCCGTACATCGTATCGAAGTGTCCAATGTTAGATTCTAGGACAGGAGCTTGTAATGAATATCAACTACCAACTAAAATGCACAACAATCTTGCACAACGCCAAAATCTCTTCAAATTAATATATCAATAGAAGGTTCCTGGTTCGAATCCAAGCTATGGAATTTTCTTTCCTATTTTTCATCAATAATTTAAATACCTGAGGGTGGCGTAGGATAAAACCCTCGTCGAATATTCTTGAGTTATTCTTATATTTAATTTACAATAGTTTATTTTACTTATCTCATTTCTTCATTATCACCATATTTAGTGTCTGTATTCATACATAATTGAAGGAACCAACATTGTTCCATTTTATTTTATATACTTTCAATTATCATCATATCCGACTGGAGAATTTGTCACCATCTGGACATGAAGTCATCGGAGGAAATTCGTCCAGAAAAATTCAATTTCTCTTTCTTAATGAGGCCTTAATCTATCATTATGACGTTGCGCATCGAAGTGTTGGATTTGTAGAGTAGTTCATTCTGTATTGAAAATCGAAATAGTGTAAACAAAAAGTAATAATAATATGTATCGATTGCAAACCCTTCTCTGATGTTGTAAAAAAAGTTTAATTTTTCAGCTAATTTTAGTCATTACATTCCCTTTCCCCTTTGATCGGCATTATCAATTTTAAAAAGTCAAAAAATAAATAATAAATTCTCCTACCCCACCATCGTCGGTGTTGAAACTTATGGGTTCGGAAGGTTGACTTTCGACGCTTTGATTGGACAGAGATCCAGTCGAATCCAGCGGCGAGTGATTGTGGGATGACGATACTGACTGGACGGTGGAGGAGGAACAGTGCGATGCTATGGAAGCTGTCGACGAGAAGGGATTCGATTCGGACGTTTTCATCTCCTCGAACACGGCCCGTATCTCCTTCACCGAAACGGGCTCCACGGCATGGTCACTATCCACTGTCCGGCGTGCCGTCGTGCTCGGTCGGCTATCGACCTCGTCGCCGCTGCTGCTGCTGTTGTTGGGAACGCTTTGATCCTCCGCCGACTCCGAGTTGATCGCAGTCGAGTCTTCGGCAACTGGCTGTTGAATGATGCGGAAAAGACCGCTCACCCACCGTCCAAGGCTCTCAACATCATCAGGCTATTATTGCAATAGAAGGAAGAAAGAAAGAATGAGTAAGAGAAAGAAAGAACGAAAGAAAAGAAAAAAAAACATAATGGCAAGAGGAAGACGTTAATTACCAGGCGTTTAAAAAAGCATAATTGCCTTGCATAGATGGAATATAATAATAATAAAAAAATAAGTTTATGGTCATTCCATTCTGATGAAAGGTTTATTATCGTGATTTGTGAATATTAAAATTGCAAAAGAAAAAGAATTATCTAATAACCCACAATGCTGGTTTCAATTCAAGCCTTAAAAATAAGTTAGGAAAAATTAGTAATGTTAAAACCTTAGGAAAAATTAAAACACATTCGTTTCTAAGAGAAGTTTGCAATAAAATTCATGTTCCCATAAATTTAAGTGTTGCAAGCGATTAATTATTTTGATTACTTTTTTTAATTAGCAGGCTTGTCAAATTATGACTTGGACTTCATTTAATAACATAATTGCTGCTACGACGTACCTGTTCTCAAAGGTAATGTTAGGTAACATTTGAGAAAAAGTACCGTAATTTCATTTTCTTTTCTATAGAATTTAATAATGGGAAAAGAATGCGCAGATATAATCTCTCGCTGCAATAGTTGTTTTATCTTGATTAGAATATCCTGAAAAGCACTTGGATGAGTGACGTGTATATAAACGAGGTAACAGTATAGAGTAATGTTTTTATGGGCTGCCCATCCAAATTATTGCGGTGCTAAAGTTGAAGGGGGGAAGAAACTGTAGTAATAACTGAAGTAAGCTATTAAGTAACATTAATTGTGGTGACCGGGAGAGAGAGAGAGAAAAAAAAAGTGACGACAATTACAAAAATTTACTTACAATAGAATCCTGAGTGAGAAGTACATTCCACAATGTCAAAACCGTTCCCAACATTAAAAAAAATAATAATGCCAATGAGCGTTTCTTAATTCAGATTAGGGAGTCTGGTTTCATTGTTCGACGACTTGAAGAAATGAATTGTGCAAACGTTATCGCACTGGAGAGGCGACGAAACGAAACGACATTTAGAAATCCTCCGGAGAATGAAGAAATGTTTTCGTTCACAAGCTGCACTCAAGGTGAATGAGGATGTAAAAATGTCTCAGGAACTTCTTCCCCATTAAGCGAATGTTTACTCGTGATCTGCGTCACGGTCAGATGAACTCCTTAATGGTTTCACGACTGAATTCACTCCTTCCGTAGACATCTCAAGCAGGAATAAATCGTTTTACCTATTTTTTCCCTCTCCTCTACCTTCTCGTGTGTTAATGTAAATCTTAAAGATGAACCTTGGATTACAAGTGACCTCTCGTTAATTCACCCAAGGCTTCTCAAAGGGGTGATGAGAAACAATTATTCAAATTCTCACAACAGCGTTTTTTCAATTATTGCCTTTTTTTCTCATTCATTGGCTTTAATAGGAACAATAGCAATCAGAAAAAAATTAAGATGCTTATCGAATCTACTGTATCCTCATGTTTAATTTTGGAAGGAAATAAAAAAAGCCAAACAACTAGAACATTTCTGAAAAAGATTAATATTTATTATGATATTTGCTTAGTATATCATTTTTGTTACTAAGTCTTCGAGGAAAAGAAAACTCCGAAATCAGTGATGCCTTTTAAAAATTCCTCCTCATTGTAATTATTATTCTTATTGACATCATCATCATCATCTAATATAAAAAAATATTTATTGCTAAATCCTTCGTGGAAGCATAATTCTTAAATTTATTTTTTAAACAAAAAAAAAACAAACAATAAAAGAATTTATTTTATTAAATTAAAAAAATAAAACTTAAACAAAAATTATATGTTAAAATAAAACTAGATTAAAATTCGCTCTCTGGTAATGTTTTAATAATACGTTGAAGATCTATTCCATTTTCTGCTCTGAATCCGAGCAGTCCACCTGGAACATTTCACTTACTTCGACGAGGACGACCATTTTCTTGTTCCGCATCAGCTTGAAGGCTAGGAGGCGACCGGTGTCCCAGGCGCCTGGCTGAATGTCGAGGCCCGCGGCATCCACGCTCAGCAGCACGCACGGCTGCGAACCGTCGACCTCCTTGGACGACAGAAATTTCACCCCGCTGCTCGAGATGATTCCCGACACTCGTTGCCACTTGGCCTTCTGAGAAGCATCGAACGTGATATTCACACTGCCTGTGAGAGGGGAGAGGGTGTTAAAAAAAAAAAGTGCATTCAATCAATCGAGATCCTTTTGAGAGTTTGGTTATCCGGAAATTTCATTCCTTATTCGTAACGGTATCTGATATTGCCGTTACTTAATCTAAGCTATTTATATCAAAGAGTGCAATAATTAACATTTCAAGGTACTACTCAATGAGGCGTTATTGCTTTGTATGCATAAATAAATATGAATAAGTTACAGAGGTTTAAACTGCTCGAAAACGACCCCGACTCGTGGTCAGAGAGAAGCTGATGTTTAATTAGCGAATTAAGCAATCTACAAATGATCACGCTTTGTACGACGAGCGAGTTAATTGCTCATTCACCATATTAAAAATTTGCTGTTTTCAGTGTTTTAATGAGTTAATTAACACGAAGATTCATGGATACTGACTGGATTTGATTGAGTTAATTTTTAGCCACATAAAATAGCTTTAAATTAAATGAGTTTAATTACGCGAATATGAAATAATGTGTAGGTTCAGCATTCACGGAAAGATGAATCTTTTTGTAGCTTTTATGTAAACAAAGTTATATGAACTATTAAAATTGAAGTTTGAAAACAATTTTTACATTTTAAATAACGACGTTATTGACATTTCATTGAGCATAGAATTTTATTAATAAAACAGTATAATAAGGTTGAGGTCAATGTCTATAGAATTCAAGAAATTCCTCGACACAAGGAAAACTTAATAAAATAAATTTAATTGTATATTAAAAAAACAACAAAAACAATAAAAGCTTTTTAAAATCAAAATTATACAATCTACAACCTTCTTCCAAATTCATAATTTTGAGATCAAGGAGTCTAAAAATAAAATTTTTAAAATTAAATTAATGAATGGGTCGTTTCCACAAAATCATTTCCTCAAGAACACTGGTTTTAATAGATTAAGTTCTAAGTAAAAGTTTTATTGCCTTGTGTGCAATGGAAACTTTCAAAATTTTACTTAAGGAGTTAGAGTACAAATTAAAATTTTTCTACAAATATATTATAAAATATTAGGCCACGCCCATTAGGCAGTAGAACTCGAAAGCTAAAATACTACAATAGCATCAATTAAGAAATAAAAACAAAAAATTATTTTCATCAATCAAGATCTTCATCAAAAACATAAAATTAATGTTACTAATTTCTGTTGCTGGTATAAATTGGTGGGCCCGTGTACCTGAACATCTGCAGCAAGCTCCAACCCCTGCTTCTTTTAAAAGAAAGTTAAAGCCTTTTCTTAATACATTCAGCCACTCATCTTCCCTCTAATCCCAACCGTAAATAACTTGATAATTTGAAAAATTATATATATTATATATTCATTAAATTAAACAATCCTGCACTTCTAACAACTGACACTAATCCCTATTTATTATGTATTTTTTTTAAATTTCACTCTGTACTTATTCAGCTACATCACTTGTAATTTGAATGATGGAGCCCCCTAAGACCTAACTTGTCGGTGTATTACCATACTGGTCTTAGACGAGCTCCGATGTATTATACCTATCTATTAAATAAATAAATAAATAAATTAGTAAAAATTATCCTGAGAACTTGTATAAACTTATATAATTGATTGATTTGGGCTACATGTAGCATTATACAAAAAAAATTTACAAAATTTATAAAATTTCCTATAAAAAATTACAAAAACTGTCATAAAATCTATAAATAAATGCAATCATTGAATTAATATGTAAGTCTCCTTTTAATGATGCTATAAATAACTAAAATAAATTAAAAGGAGATTTACATATTAATTCAATGATTACAAACTACTCCTTCTCTCATATAAATAAACGTATTTCAAAAATTATATAAGTTTATTTTTCAGCTTTATTAATTTTCAGGTTAAAAAAAAATACTTTTCATTTAATTTATAGTAGAATTTAAACATATGTATCAAAAATATCAAGTCTATTTTTATAAAATTCTTTAGCAATCCTATAAACCAATTGAGAGGAATAATATTTTTGTAGTGGTTTAATGTTTTTGTAATATATTTTGAATAAAGTTTTATTTTTTGGGTGGGGGTGTCAATTAGTATTTTTAAAAGATTTTTGGAAGGTTGGAGATTACATAATTTTGATATTAAAAGCGTTTATGTTGTTTTTTATTTTTAATTTAATTTATTTTTTAAATTTTCCCTCGATATTGAGGTTTGTCATTTCTTTCATAGGAAAGTTTAAAACTATGAAAGTATGAAGAATGTATCAAATATTTCAAGGAAATGAAAATGGAAATGGCCAAAAGCAAGATACTTATTTTTATATTAATTTCTATTTCGTACTCTTAACTTGCACAATTCATTTGTTAAATTTCTTTTTACTTCCAAGATTCTCTTTCATCAGTTTGAAATAAATAACATTATAAGATAATCCTTATTCGATGGCTCCCTCTGCCACGTGTTACCAGAAACACTCCCCCGTCCCTATCTTCAAAATGAATAGATTACAATTTGGCGACATATTAGAAAGTGTCTTATCTAATATTGGTAGAGCACTTATAAGCGAATTTAATTATTTTCTTCGTGTATCCTTTTTTTTTTTAAAGAGATAATATTAATTGCACAGCTTTGATTTCCATTTAATGGTATTAAGTTCCTAATTAGATGTTTGTTTTTTTTCAATAATACGTTTTGATTACAATTCTTTACATAATACGAATTCAGAAAGAAGAAGAAATGAAATTCGACTCCTCCCTAAAGGGATTAATTTACGGATAAGCCATTTATATTATTAGGATTCTCTATTATTAAAACAGTTCTGAATTTTTAATATTAGATTGTAATAACATAAAAGGTCAACGTACTTTCGATCTCAGGGTGTGGTAAGTTGGGAAAGAAGGCGACGTCGTCGGGGTTCTTGTTGGTTGGAGGCGAAGCATCGGCGTCACAGTTGTTCCTCTTGGGGGTCGCCTTCTCCGCCGTCCAACTTTTCTTGTTCTTCGCTTCCGTCGGTCGGTTGCTATTCTGAGCCGATGCAGAGAAGAGCTCCTTCAGCTCACTCACCGACACTTTCCTCAGTAAGTGCGCGTCCGTCTCCATGATCGTGGGTTCGGGCTCTCGCAATGTTAGATCCTCTTCTTGAGCATCACTCTGTTCTTGAACTGATAAGCCAGTGTTCTTGCTTTCATTATCACTCGAGAGAGTTTCTTTTGGAGAGATAGGATCTCCGTGCTTGTCTTCTTGATTCTTAGTAATCAAATTAAGTTCTTTTTTATTATTGGGAACTGTGTTCGTCTTATCAACTTTCTCGCCCTCGGTGGCAGCTAATCGAGTGGGCCGTTTAATTGAGCCAACGTATTGCACTCTTGCCTCCGGTTTTTTCACTGTTATTTGCTGCTGCTGCGATGGGATAATTTCCTTCTTCTTCGTGTCCACGGCGTTTTCCCCCTCGCTACGACTTGTTTCCGTCACTTCGTTCGGCTCTGCTTTGTCAGAGGATAAATTTTGAGATACGATCTCGCTATTGTCCAAGTCCGAGCCTGGCAGTGAAGCGGTGTCAACTTTTTCATTTGGGTGTTCTACAATCGGACAGGCATCGCCGATACTTTCCTTATTCTCTCGGATTTCTGTTCCACTCAAGTTCTCCTCAGAGGCATTGACACTTTTTACACTCTCAAGCGAGTCGTTCGTCGATTCATTACTGGGTTCCACGTTTTCCTCCTCCTGGTCACTGTGTAGAAATTTATCACACAGCTCTATATCTTCTTCGTGTTCCGAAGAATTTGAGTCATCGTTCGAACTGCTATCGCCCAACGGTTCTTTTTTCTCTTTAATGATCAATATATCATCGTCGTCTTCATCATCGTTCACTTTGAGCAGATCTTCTATTTCGTCAGAACGTTTCAGCTGAGTTGAGCATTTTAAATTATTCAAGTTGGTTTCGTCGAAACTCTGAGACGTGTGCAGTAAAGGTGTGACAAGCGTCACCGGCTCGACATCCAAAGAAGGGAAATCTTCTACTTTGACTTGGTTATTGTCTATATCGTAAGATTGCTTTGTTCGAGTCTGCACATTCCCATCCACGTCATCCACACTCTCCTCATCGTTGCTATTGTCACAGACACTCCTCACCTCCGTCGTTTCGTTTTCATCATTCTATAAAATGCATTATTAAGAATTATTAAATTAAAAATTTGATCATAAATATTTGTGATATAATATCAAATTATAGATGCCTGTAAGTGTACTCGGAAGAAAAATATATTAGGCCTACAATTATAAAGTAAATAATATAGGCAGCAGTGGTTCGCTGCTCTTATTTCTCGTGCATATAAGCATCGATCTTATTGACTCATTCAGGCGAACAAAAAATTTTTTTTCAGTTGCATCTTAATGTTATTAAATGTAGTGAATTTTATATTGGTATCCTTTTAATAGAATCTCATTCCTTTAAAACATTAACAATATTCCGCAGATACAATCAGACATTCTATTTACAGCTAATTCAGTTATAATTATGAGATGCTGCTTTGAAACCTTAACGTTATTATGTTTTTAATTTTCTTCCTCTGCTTTTTGCTTTAACCGCAATTGTACTGATGAATAACAAAAGCAGCAAGCAAAAAAAACCCATTAATTTAAATACAAATAGGAACAACAAAACCAGTAGATAAAAAAAAGCTGAAACTTTACCGAGTTCAATGCTCCTGTTTTTGCTTCTTCAGGAAGATGAAGATCTTGTGAATTCCCTGTGAGCTTTACTCCGGCTGTAATTAATTTCTGAAAATCAGCAATTGGGAATTAAATTTTCTCATTCCAGCTGAATATTAAAAAAAAGAATTATCCTTCAGTTTATAAAATCAAAAGAATTAACTCCTAAACAGGCTCACAATAAAGAGAAATTAAAAAAATGAAAGAGGTAGGGAGGAAAAAAAGCACCAACCACCTCTTCAGGATGGACTGGTCGCAAGAGGTATCGGAACAGTTTCGCCGCTGAATGAACACAAAAGTTCAGCTGCACAGAAGAAGAGGAGGAGGAGGAGGAGGAAGGCAAGGGAGGGAGAGTCAATGGCAAACAGCTCATTGTTCAATCACAGGCCAAGGGTGGGGGGAAGAGCGAGTGAGAAAGAAAAGACACAGGGACACAATGGACCCCGACAACGGACGGACGGCTCGGACTCCTCGCTAGCTTACACTTCCTCCCCTACCATCTCATACAATTCAAGCTCTGAGGACACAATTGTCTCATGCTTAATGGATAATAGCATCCCATAAGAAAAAATATTCAATTTGAGAATTCGAGTATAATTTTGACGGGTTCATTTTTTAAAAAGTTTTTCAATTCTATTCTCGGTTTAAAAAAATTATATGGCAAATAAAAATAATTTTGAGTATAGGGTTTCACTATTACACCTATGCAAACAGATTAATAAAGTGGGGGAAATAACTTTATACTGCTTTAATTAAAAGAATCTATGCATGATTGCAAAAAAAAAAAAAATTCGGACAAAGAAATTCACTGTAAAATTTGTTAAGAAACTACAGAAAATATTTCTTCTTAAGTTATTAGAGCGTATAGTGCAACGATAATAGAAGGGAAACAACTAAGTAGTTTTCACCTTAATACAATAATAATATAGTATTTAACAGTGGACAAAACGTTTTACATAAAAAGTTGTTAAAAGTAATGCAGATGCTCACACATCTTTGGATTAATATCCAACATCAACTAAATTAAATTTATGAGAATAAGTTGATTATTTAGAAGGTTTAATTTTATTCTGGTGTATGTAGTCTTCTAATAAATGGAGTGCAATTACATACGCATATTATCGCTTGTGCTCATAAAAAAGTTTTTAAATTTTATATTCTCATAAAAATAGAGAGGAATATATTAACTTCTCGTACAGAAAATAAATTATAAAGCACGGTTCTAAGTAAGAAAATCTGAAAATATCTGGGACCGCTATTTCGCGGAAGACTATACAATCGTTAATACTACTATTAATAATAATAATAATATAATAATAATAATAATAATAATAATAATAATAATAACAATAAATTAATTTCCCCGTGGAGGGTATAGAAAAATAGCGGAAGCCCTGAGTTCATCTATTTTTTACATTCACACATTTTTATCCACATTTTTAATCCCCATTTTTTAAAAATCAAAAAATTGATTTTCACGAACATAATATTTAGAAAAACGTTTTTCATCATTTCCGATCGAATGACATATCACATGCCATATATTGCAATTTGAAACGTTAATAGTCCTAAATAGCTCTAATAATAACACGTGATTGTTAATCCCACAACTCCGAACCCTCCGGGACAATTTGACTCAAACTTCATAGTAATGTACGTAGATTTTGCTATTATGTACAACTATTGTTCCTAAAGGAACCCGCATACCAAATTTCACTTCTTTACACGCTTGTGTACTATATGGACCAATACTCTAGCTACCACCCACGTAACTCCGATTCCAGTGGACCAATAAAAGCCAAACTAAATAGTGAAGTATGAGATGCTCATTGTAAGCTTCATTCCGTATTTCACTTTCTACGTCAAAAAATGTAGAAAATATGAAGGGGACAGAAAAACAGACTGGGTTTGTGAACCAATAGGTAGTTCCACTCTCTGCTACTTATTAATAATACCGGGTGATCCAAAAGTCAGTAGACTTTTTAAAACTTTATAATTATTAAACTATTTACAATAAAACGATGCGTTTACACAAAAATGCTCAGAAACACGGAGGATTTTTGTTTGTAATGAATTTTTTTTATATTAGTTACATTTTTGACCAAAAGGTGGCGCTGGAGTTTCATGTAGAATAGAGTTCTTTTTACAGGAACTCTAATGTAGAATACAATCTTATCATGCAACTAATACTATCATGAAAGAAGCAGATGAGTTAATTGCGCATTATCTTGCTCTAAGGATGTTATTTTGATGTTGCTTTAAGAAACGCTTTGACATAAGTGATTTTCGAAGATTCAAGAAACTGAATTTAAGACGAATTTAAAACTCCAGCGCCACCTTTTGATCAAAAATGTAACTAATATAAAAAAATATTTTTCATTATAAACAAAAATCCCCCGTGTTTCTGAGCATTTCTGTGCAAACCGCATCGTTTTATTGTAAA
Source organism: Rhysida immarginata (assembly GCA_023313115.1). Classification (NCBI taxonomy): domain Eukaryota; kingdom Metazoa; phylum Arthropoda; class Chilopoda; order Scolopendromorpha; family Scolopendridae; genus Rhysida; species Rhysida immarginata. Next base: position 19,690,456 of record JAHWFO010057280.1, read on the forward strand.
TAGTTTAATAATTATAAGGTTTTAAAAAGTTTACTGACTTTTGGATCACCCTATACTAACCAACACGTAATTTTTCCCTTCCCTGCAATTGGTCCAACTCTTAGGTTTTCCTCTAGGACCTGGCGTCCAGACTTCATTCGAGTTTAGTTTTCCGAAATAATAACAAGAAATTAATCCCCCCAAGGAAATAGCGGAAGCGCTGAGATCATCTATTTTTACCTCTTTTATCCGGAATTTTTAAATGATTTTCTCGAA
>JAHWFO010057280.1:19690720-19748122 GCA_023313115.1 Rhysida immarginata
TCTGTGTGTACGTTTTTTATACAAATCTACAGTTTTATTCCGATCTTGATGAAATTTCGCATACATGACCTTCAAAGCATGAGGAAGGTCACTGTCTACTTCAGATTTCGAAAAAATAATAATTATTGATAAAAAATCGATATTCATGGTTATGGCAGGGCTTATTAATGAGAAATATCGCATGACCAACAATGCAAGACAAAGTTTTTGCAACAATGGTATCAACACGCAATTCACAAACACTCTGCACGGACCAACAATATATATCTCATGACCAACAATGCAAATAAAAGTTTGTGCAACAATAGGTATCAACAATGGTTTCAACACGCAATTCACCAATAACAATGAGCTCAAAATGATGATGCAATGATAAAGCAATCCTTTCCAAGAATTATAACAATGAACATAAAATGATGATGATGTTATAACAATGTATAGAATTCCTGTTATTCAGGCTTTTCTTAGAAAAGAGAGTTCTTAGTACTTAACAATTTCTTGAAAATCTTTAAAAATGATCAGTAACTGGAGATAATGGAGAGTTAGCAGACTATTGAGAAAGAGTGGAAAGACGACAGAGGAAGCACTCCTTTAGCTCCGTGATGTATTGAGCAAATGGGAAGCAAGTAAATAGAAGAATCGGCGACCGCTAGACTGCACAAAGTGATGAATGGCCAAGTTTTGCTTCAACACATCGAGAGAAGAGTGGAAATTGCAACAACACTAAGTATACATCTGAGGTAACATTACGTGAGTAAGAAATTATTGGAGAGGTCCAGCCATTGTGAGCCTTTAAAAAGATTATTTTCGAATATTCATTAAGAATTTTTACTGTATTAATTCTAAGCATTTTCATGTGTTTATTTTTAAGTTATTGAAAAAATTTAATTTAATTTTTTGAGATTGTTCTGTTTACATCCAAGTGTAATTATCCCGGGCAACGCCGGGTACCTTTGCTAGTACTGTATAAGTTATAAAGATACCTCTAAAGGCTTCAAGACCTTGCAAAACCAGAGTAACCAATTCTAGGATGGATAACCAAACGTGGCATATTGAGAAATATCGAAAAAATATACAAAGAGTATAAATCTTTTAATTTAAAAACTTCATCCTTCTTTAATTACAAGGTTGAGATATTTTTTAAACTTGCTATAACATGGCGGGGGAAGGGAGAGGTATAGGGCGATTGTCTGCTAGAAAACTTATAAACTTATATTTTTTATTTCATTACTTGAGTCCATTCCTGAAGGTTTTCGAGTGAGTCCGTGGCGAACAGGTGATCCACGACTCCGGGTTTTGACAACTGGAATTTGTAGCAGTGTTCACCATTTTCCCCATCGTTGGTCTCGTGAGGCTCCACATTGAATCCATCCAACGGGAATGTCACCTAAACCGAACAATCAACATTAAAAGCAAATTTATTAATAACTATTGCATAAAATGAGCTTGAAAATTATAGTTAACTTTATTTATCCGTAAAAATGTTTTCGGTTGTAATCTTTGCTGTAAAGACAACTGATATTCCACCGAAACATAGGGCCTATATAGTGGAATTTCAGATGTGTACTGTGAAATTCTCTTAAATGTAAATTATAGCTGAGACGTTGTTTAGAACATTTTCGTCCTATTTCTTAAGTTTAAACATTAACACAAAAATTAATTAATTTTTTACGTTTTATAAATCATAAATTTGAAATTTCAAAGAAGAAAACGAAATTCTACATATTATTTTGTAAGAATTCAAAATACCCTTTGCAATAAGGATGGTAATGTCGTTGCAAATTAAGATCGACAGAAACAAAGCGATGGCCTCCTTCAATTACCAAATGTTCTCCCATATCGATTTCATCCCACAAGTATTCCACTGGGTTAAGAACGGGACACTATGAGGCCCATATTAGTCAATTTGTGTTTCTGGGACCGCATTTCCATTTCTTGGTGGCAAAAACACTATTGGACCTCTGCCAACCTGAACAATTGACACCAAAGTTCATCGAACTTATGTTATTTGCGCAATACTCGTATGCGATTGGTTTCTGAAAAGGTGATTCTTCGATCAGACTAAACGCGTATTTGACGTCCAGATGTTGTGCTTTATGTCTTTAGAGACGGTCTTTCAATTTTTCGCTAAAGCCAGTGGTACCAGAGGTGACGTCTGTTGCTGTAATATCTCGACAGTCTGCAGCGTACTATGCATACCAAAATACCATTCTCATTATCACTATTGTACAATATTGTTTATCTTTTTGACACAAAGTAGTTTGCCTGTTACCTCAAGCAATTCTCTCCTTCAGCCGTCGTTCCCCTACTTCAGTCAATCGTTTTCTTCCACAAGATGACTGGGGACTGCTGAAGAGTGGACGCAGTGTACCACTCTATTTCAGTCTTTTCACAACCAAGTACGTTCTTCGTCCTGAAATTTTTATACCTGCTTTCCTAGCGCCAAATAAGCCTCATGGCGTTCAAATTCGCTTAAAGTTTGGTTTGGTTTGGCAGTCGCCAGCCTCGCAGTTTCGGAGCATCATAGCTGCCTGGTTTCTGTTGCGTGCGTGGTCCTAATAGTTTGCTATTCGCAATATGATCTTATTTCTATATGGACAAATTGTGCAAGAAACGTCTACTATTAACAAAAATGTGTCTTTTTAAAAAATATTTATTTTCCCTTCACAGTTTTCATCGTCGACATACCTATTCCCAGATTTTGGAAAACACACAGAAATGGTTTTATTAAAATTCTACCACCGCTGCATGAGTTGCAGGAATTTTGTAAATTGCTGAAATTAAAATGTCACCAAATTTGAAGCCAAGAAAATTGGCAGATGAATAAGCAAATCGAAATCGTTAAATATGGTTTGTCTTCCATATGAAATTTCAGGAATTTCTTTTAGAATTTTTTTTAACAACCACACGTGCTGCATCCGCTCACAAAGATCCCATATTTACGATAACATAATACGAGGGAGAATCTGAAAGTAAGCGGAATTTGCGTTTCATAAGCTAATTTCAAACATTCAGAGCGAACTAAATTGTATTTTGAAAATTTTGAATAGGGCTAGAGCTAAATTTAATATCAATAATTCCGATTTTAGCATTTAACTCTAAAAGTGACACACTTATAAAAACATTTCATAGCCCAAGCCCTAGCCTCTTCGATGCTCCTAATAGGGTTATTGCTATCTTCAATACCATATACATGGTCATAGTTAATTATGACCTACCCAAAATTATTTTACTAGCAGCTTTGCTAATAAAATTAGGAGCCGCCCCTCTTCACTTCTGACTCCGCTCAATTATAGATAACTCCAATAGATGTTTTCACTTCAGCGTCTGTAAACGCTGACCTCTAAGGAACTTCTTTAGACGATAGTCACTTGATGTTAGATCAGGGCTGTAAGGGGGGTGTTGCAAGATTTCCCATTACCAGTCTGAATCCAAACAAAAAAGCATGGTGTGGAAATGCGCATCGTCACCGAATCCAAAAAAAACATATTTTGGGATACCGTTATCCTGTGTGATTTCCCTCCCAGAAGCGTGCAGGACGACATGAAGTGAAAACACTGTCCGAATATGGCTTCGCAATCAGCCGAATGAATTGTATGACATGGATATACAGAAACTGGTTAAACGTTGGGACTGCTGCAGAAGCAAATGCGACGATATGTTGAAAAATGAAGCAATAAATAAAATTTCCAAAATACACGTTGGTCGCTCTGAATGTTTGAAATTAATTTATGAAACGCAATTTCCCGTCACTATCCGATTCGCCCTCGTAGTATAAACATTTTTGTTGTACACGAATTTATTGCAATACTAAGGCTGAGTCTAAAAAGTTCGACCGATGCCACACGCAACTGATCAAAACACGTGACTTAATTGCGTGCTGGTCTTTTTTGTCATTCAAGTTGATTGTTTAAAACAATACTTCATCACAGACAAAATCAACAATAACATGGAAGAGCAATCGTTAACGTGTCATGTGATTCGTGCAGTTGCTTACAGTTTCGGTCGGACTTTTTTAGACAAAACTTGTGGATAAACTCAAAGGGAGACGCTGTAAGCTGCCATGGCTAAAAACGCCATGGGGTGACGATTCGCGTCTGCAATGTTATTGTTAAATATTTCTCTTTCACTTTTCTTAATTGTTATCGCAAATGTTAGCTTTATCATGACACCGAAGTCATCACCTTGCTCTTCACATTCTCCTATGGACTCTGTATTAAAAAACAAAATTATCACTGAAACAGTCGAAACTGATTTCTAATCAGTCGACCACTAAACAATCAATTACTCTAATAATGGTAAATATCAATCGAAATTATCACTTCTTCACAATAAAGATTGATTGATATCACTTTAAAAATACAGTCAACGAATAATTGACCGAAATAAAATAAAAAATTAAATAAACAATCAATTCAAATCTCACGTTTACACAATAGGAAGTTAATTTGAAGCAATTTTCTGAGACAAATTATCAACACCAACAAAAGTTTTTTTTCAATAAATTTAAATCTAAAACCATTGTTGCTTATTAAAATATAATTGTGTTTTTTACATCATGTTATAATTAAGAAATTTAACCAATAGGCGATAACAATAGAATCTTTAATGATGATAATTGAATGGGTGTCTGGAAGAAGGGCATATGTTACAATTTTAAAATTTTATAGGAAACTCCAAAAACTAAAGGCATCTCATTTCGAGATCGTAATCACTGCGAAAATCATATATGCATTTATTAACTTTCAGAAAGTACAGGTACTATCATGGAATTTTAGTGATTAGAAAAAGGGAGAGGCTTGAAAGGGAAAGCATTTTCACAGTCATTTATTCGTCAAAACAAGAATATGATAACGATTCAAAATTCAAAATTTCTTAGTCACAAATGTTTTTATATTTGCAACTAAGTTTTAACATCTTATTTTACCCTTTTCCATTAAAAAAAAACATTTTGGAAAAATGTAACATATGCCCTTCTTCCAGAGACCCATTCAATTGATTAAGGGTATTTGGGTTGTTTTGATTGCTTGAATTGCCTTATACTCTGTTTAACGAAAGTTTGACTGGGCGTGCCCAAGTAAATTTCCGATTTCAATTGTTAGGCATTGTTGTAAAGTAAAATTAACAATGTCTAACAATTGAAATTGGACGTTTAATTGGATACACCCAGTCAAACTTTCGTTGGAGAAAGTATAATAATATTTTGCTTTATAAATAAGATACCGAAATCTTTTTATATTAATTACACATTAATGCTTGGGAAAGGAGCGGGGTTTTGAGGTCGAGAGAAAACAATTTAAACATGAAAATGAATTATTTAATAGGATTAAAAAAAATCATTTACTGTGTAGGACAGTCATATTTTCTTCAACATAAGATAATTTCGTATACAGAGTGTCTTAAAATTAGAGATACAAACTTTAATGGGAGGTAGAGAACATCAAAAGGATTGAGAATTGCATGGAAACGTCATGAGAAAGTGGTAGCAGAGGTACAAGAAATGAAAGAACACAAGACAGAGATTATCGAAAAATTTAATGCACATAAATATTATAAATGGCACATTTCAGAATGTTACAGGATGTTCGAAGTTTCAAAACACTGCACACAATCCGAGACCCTCCTACAGCAGCGGCGACGGCACGTATTGTGGCACTCAGGTTCCCCTCTATGACATACAACATATTTTGTTCCATAGCGGACCTACTAGTCACTCGTGGCCTGCCCTCATTATGCCTGTTACCTCTTAAAGAACCATATTCGCACAAATTGTGATGCACATGCGAAAAGTCAGATATTTCCTCTCAAGCGCTCTCATGAACAGCAATTTCCATGTAATTCTCAATCCTTTTGATGTTCTCTACCTCCCCTTAAAGTTTGTATCTCTGTTTATGAGACACCTGGTATATGTATGAAACAAAATTAGCTAAACACAGGCTGTGTTCATAAACTGATGAGTTGTTTATGTAATATGATTATTAAGATTTCTTGTTAAAGGAATTGTTTATAGGCAAGGTCAACTCATCTCCCGGATACATTTATGGAAGTCTTTTATTATCATTATCTTTTTTTTCGTTTTATCTCTATTTTGTCAGTCATGATGGTTTCACTGCTGAGTTAGAGCTATCATGCAGTTCTCCAATGCAGCACTGTACTTTCTAGAAATGTGATGTGTGGGTATTTTATATAGGGTGTTTACGAACTCTGTGTACCAACTTTTAGGTGTGGTAGACGACCTTATTTTGAATATGTTTTGCATATAAACTTGCATAAAAAATTGGAAAATACATAATCCTCGGTCACCTGTGAATCGTAGTCACTACTAGTCATCAGTGGAAATTCGGTGTTAATGTCTGGGAGGGATTCTCTATGATCATATCATCGGATCATACTTGCTTCCTGAAGTTTAAACAGCAATATATATGAAAATCTTCTTACAACAAATTTTGCCAGAGTTGCTTGAAGAGGTTCCCTTGGCTGTCCGAAGAATCACGTGGTTCCAACACGACGGAGCACCAGTCCATTACAGTACACCTGTACGACATCACTTAGACAATCCATGAGCGAGGAGAACCAGTTCCTTGGCCACCTCGATAGCCGGACCTAAACCCTTTAGATTTCTTCTTCTGAGGACGTCTGAAGAATGTTGTGTACGATACTCCTGTGGATTGGGAAGAGGAGTTGGTAGCGCGAAATATGGCTGCAAGTGATCATGTGCAGGCAGGGATTCTTGGCCGTATCAGAAATTCAATGACAGAACGCTGTGAGGCACGCATTGTTACTCGTGGTCAACAGTTTGAAAACTTTTTATAATTTTACAAACATGTAGTATTCGGTTTATTAAAAACGTTGTGTCCATCAGTATCAAGTTTCTAATTTCTCCGTTTTCTGAAAATACGCTAACGAGAAAGTCAATATTATGAGGAAGTCTCAGATATCCATTGTATGTATCATTTTGACAATTTTTTTATGTATCAAGATTATATGCGACCTCCAATTTATTGGCAAAACATATTCAAAATTAGATTCTCTACCACCCCTAAATGTTTGTACACAAAATTCATAAACACCCTGTTTAAACATGTAAACCGAAAAGTTTCTTTAAATTATATAATTAATTAAACGAGTGGTTACTAACGCTAGCATTTTTTTTAATCGAATTTTTGTCATTCTTCTTGTTGTATATGTACTCGTGATAAAATAACTAAGTTTTATTAGAGTTAACTGCAACTTGCCAATCTATTCTCTTATATGACATTAACAGAAAAGTTACAGCTTTATATTAAAAATAAGAAAAACACTTCATGGTTTTAATCATTCAAATTTTTAAGAAAATTCATATATAAAGAAGAGAATTGAAAAGGTTCACAAAATTTTTAAAAAATAAGATCTATTTTACAATAAGTAAATTCAATTGTGTTTTTTAAAAGTTCTTTTTTCCTATTAACCGTACCGCCTAATTGCTTTACTCTTGCTTAATCGATAAAAGAAAGAACAGGTTAGCTAAACGTTGAACATTGATTTCATACTTTATGTTATCAGCCCATCTACATTAATCGCTCGTTTTTCTTTATCAAGAAAATTTATTAGCGGGAACAGAGTGTTCTATTTCTCTTCGAAGGAATCTGTGTTTTATTTGGAGATTTTTTTTCTGACGGAATGAGGTTTCCTTTCCAGTGAGCACAACAGAGCTAAGTAAGAAAGCAAATTCAATAACAAGTAGACATAAAATAACGAGAGAGGGAGAAAAAAGAGGTGCAAAGCAAGAACATTAAACTCATGAAAAATGATCAGTTCGATTTAGTTTATTCAAATAACGGTCATCTATTTAATTATATACCGTTCGCATTCAAATTATCCGCTATCTCCTTGCTTTGATTGTATTACTTTTATGTGTTTTCCAATTTTTAAAATATCCTTTTTTCAAATCTAAATTGACTCATTAGATTAAATTAACAATTTTTTTTATAGAAAATAAGTTGTTGTTTTTTAATTAAAGCAAGAAGTAGTCATGTTTATTTTTGTTGCTAAAAAGTGACGGAGAAAACTAAAGTTGGTAACCAATTTTTATTATGGATTTTTACATAGTGTACTTTGAAAACTATTACATTGACATTTTGTATTAAGATTTAGAACTTATTTTTTAATGTTATTTAAAATCACGAGTCAAAATTGGAAAATTATATTCGGAAGCAAAATTTAAAAACTGTAATAATAAAAAAGAAATGACAAACATTTAATTAGACGAATAAATCAAGTTCAATGTCATGCACTTTTTACGTCATTTATTTAGCTGTTTGCATTGCTTCACCCTTTTTTTTGCGTGACTACAGTTCGAATGTTTTCCTCGGAAATGATAGTTACTTGGAAAGTTGTCCTTTCATTTCGTTGATGATATTTGTCGAGCTATTATATCGCTTAGTTTCCAGCTTTAATTCTTTTCAGTGACGAGACCAGAATAACCGACAACACAATTGGAGATAATTTATTTAAAAGAATTATAAAAAAAACAACAACTTGATTTATTATCGTGATAATAATACTGTTGCTTATTTTATCAGGGGACATTATAACGAAAATAATAGCTATTCAATTTGCATTAAAAAATTCTCTATACTTCTCCATATATAAATTTTTGCAATTTATGACCTCTACATATCATTTATTTTTTTTTTATTTTACTAATCTTTTAATGTCGTTACTAGTGATTTCAGTTTCTGCAATCTGTAAATTTTTTTATTTTATAAGGACTAAATTATGTAAAATTTCGGATATTTTAATTTTCATTTATATAATTTTCTCCGAGTACCAATCCTTTGCCTCTGACCATGCTACTTGTTTTGGTATATAAGAGTATTTTAATGCTTGTACAATAAAGTTATCTTATTCGATTCTAATGTGAACCTTACCACGATAGTCATATACTACTTTTGTTATGACTTTTGGTATGGAACTTTCATTATTAATTCAAATTTGTCCATAAATAAAAAACAATTCTTAACTTACAAAAGAGGAAATCTATGGAACACATCAAAATGAGTGCCAAAACTGAGCACCTCTAAAATGAACTGAGTATAATACAGCTTCCTATTAGTGTAAATACTATTTTATTTTTTAGTATAAGTAATCATATCTGAAAATTTAGATTCACCTTGTTTCCATATGTTACTGTTATGATATTATGAAACTAGCTTCTTAGGGCACGTGACGGATTGACACTCAAGGAGAGAGGGAGGAAGCTGTGATTAACTATTGTCGGGGATTGGTAGTGATAGGTAGGGATCGACTTACCTGTGGCTTTTCATCGGCAACTGATTTGAAACAAAAGAATTGGTTATCTACGACGGCGCAGTGTCTCTCGGTCCAGGCGCCCGTCTTGCGCTTCTGCCTCAGCTCACCGTGGATGAGGCAAGCGGACGACGACATCACGTCGGCGTAATTGGCCGCGTTTGTCATTATCGGGACCAGAGGAGGCGATTAACTGCTGAACGGTTGGTTGTCGGCGGGAGAAAGAAGAAGAAGGAAAAAACATACAATAAATCAAAATAAATTAAAAACAATAACAATAATAACAACAAAAACCCCGAATAAACTTTCATTCAACTCATGAAGGGCATCGTGAAGGATAAATTCCCACGTTTTCATTCTTTAAGTTCGAATAGTGTTATTAGAAAATTAAACTGAGCCATTTTTATAGGCGTGCTTTGTCTTTAGTTTGTTTAATCGCAGGAAATATGACCTTTACGACAGTGCATGCAACAGGATGAGATATATCCTATACACACTTATGAAATGCCGTGCATTGTGTGTATAGGATATACAAACTTTATAAAAAAGTTTAATTAACTCAAAAAAGGTTATATTTAAAATTTTGGTAATTTAAAATTTCAATTAGGATACAGCTTAGCAGCGAAGTTAACGATTTTTTTTTTAAATAAATAAAACTTATCGTTAAAAGTGAAATGTTTACATTGATGAGACATTATTCAAAGAATACGGCATTTCTCAGAGCTTACCGCTTATATAAAAAATTGAAGTTTAAAAAAAATAATTATTATTATTTTCGAACTCTAATTAGGCTAATCTTAAACCAAATTGTCTAAAATGCAATTTTTAAATGTTTTATTTCAAAAATTTCGTCGCGTATAAAATTACAGTTGATTCAATTTAAAGGGTTTTAAGTTACATGACAAAAAATTAATTTACCTGAAGGATAGAATTCATAATGAAATAAAATTGTTACCATAGAATAAAAAAAAATTCCCATTAAAACCGAGATTATAATTACCTGTCTGTCGGCTCCATTGGCGCAGAATTTTATAGGCAAATGTTTCAACTAAATATTGGAAAAAGGCTGTCAACGCTAAGTGGCAAATGGTTTATGTGTCTGCTTCATATATAAAAGACTTATTCATAGATTTAAGAACATAAAAATGCTGGAGAAAATAATCGCGTCGTGGAATATGATAAGCTATCGTAGGCATGTTATCAAACTCATGATCTTTCCGATTAATCTAGCTTAGTGAGAAAGGAAATAAAAAGAAAAAAAAATAAATAAACGAAACGCCCACTATTCCAGTCACTTAACGCGTCGACGGGTCACTTGTTTTCAAAGTTGCGCAAAGTTTAAAAAAAAATGAAATAAAGAAGTAAAAAAAAAATACCTCGTATTCAAATTTCATTCTATTAAAGACGTTTATCCGTTTAATACCTGTGGGTTTCTCAAAGGGCGTTAATTATTCCGGGTTTTTTTGTTTGTTTTTTTTTTTAATTTTTAAAATAAAGTAAAAAAAAAAAACAAAAAAAAAACAACAAATCTTTACTAATTGAGGGCAAGGGGTGGATTTCAAATAGCTTAACTTCATAATCTGTAGATTTGATAACAGTACATAAGTAATGATTTCTATTGAGTTCGTCATATTTCACTTGATCGTATCATTTTGTCATATTCACTTCATCTCATTCAAATCGTCAAATTCACTTCGTCTCAAAATCGTTTCGTCGGCATAAGTTATTTCACTCTTCTTTCACGGCATAAGTTGATTGAGAATTTCACTTCCATTTCAATTTTTCTGATTTGAAAATATATTCGACTATTACATTTCAAACAAGAAACGTTTCCAGACATATTTGTTAACGATGCAAGATATCTTAAGTTTTTATTTCATTAAAAAAAAAATCAAACCCTAATGAAAGAGCACTTTCTCTTTTCTAGTTCTCTTTTATCTTTGCGGTGTCGAGGATATTAATATTCACTGGCTCTATTTGGAAATTTAGTCTAGCAGGGGATCGGCCTACTGCGGCTTATAAACGGATAAACACAAGACCTGCCCCTCAGCAGAGCTGATTCAATAAATTAAGAAATAACTGTTGAATTCCTTTTGAAATATAACAAAAGAGACTAAAACATTCAGTAAGACAAAACATTCTCTATAATGTTTTTTTTTTTTTTTTGTTTTTTTTTCCAGTTTCCTGAAAGGAATGGACAGGGCCGTCTTAACTGTATCATCGGCTACCGGGGGGGGGTTATAGTTTTCTGGGGTCTAGGCTGCACCAACTGTAGAAATATGAACTGCTACACCAAGGCTACGTAAATAATAAAACAGCTACACATACAAAGCACCCAGACAGCACTTATAGTAATATACTTTAAGATTAGGAATGGAAAATGAATTGTATTTTATTCAGAGAAATTACTTATTTTAGTTTAATAGAATGCGCTCCATAAACAGAAATATTTTATTCTGAATCTTATCAAGTAAATGACGCAAACTGCCAAGTAAAATTTTTGTACTGCATATATCATTGATTTATTATGAAATACATTTATTTATTTTTTCTAATAAATCCTTTTCCTTCACTTTGTAAAATGGTACGCATATTTTTAGAAAAGTTTACTTTACACTTTTTTTAAATACAAAATAAACAAGATTTATTAAAAGTGATAATATTCATTTTAAATAGAAATTACTTCAGAATACACTCCTGGACAAAAGTAAAAACTCAAATACATATTGCAAAAAATTTTAATGAAAAAGAAAATATTCTTTGCAAATTTGATCGGCAAACGTATTCAGCTATCAAATGACCACTAAAACTTTTGTCATAATTTTGTATTCATAAATCTTTTCAAAAATTGGAGGAAAACAAAAAAAGATGTACATTCAGTTTGGATTCTGTCCACCTTAAATGAATAAATTTAAGCGTTTTAGTATAAAATTAGGAATAACAGATTATTCGACAGTGTGTTTAGCAATTGTAATGTGTGTTCACAATGCCAAGAAGAACTGAACTAAAGGAAGAAGAAATTCGTAAAATTTGGTTGCTGCATGGTTCGTGAAATTGCACCGCACATAAACATATCTCAATGCGCTGTCAGAGATGTTCTAGCAAGCGGACTTTGGTGGCAAAGTGAAAAAGCGATCGGATAGGAAGAAAATCCTCAACTCCAGAACTGAATCTCATGTTCGCCACATTACAAATGAGAGAAATCTTTCTACTGCGGGTACAATTGGTGTTCTTGCCCTGGGATGTTCTCGGTGGACTGTTTTTCGTGTAGTACAGAGATGTCCACTCATCTATCATATGAAGATGAGGAAATCATGCTTGAAACAAGTTCATATAAATTTAATAGTAAGTTTGAACCCTGCTAAATAAAAGATGTCCTGAACTCACGAATGGTATGGAATGAGTTTTTTGGATGAGAGATTACATCATGAGATTAGGTTAGGTTAGGTTAGGTTAGAAAAGAAGGTTCAAATAAGGTGTCAAATAAAAATGGATCAGTTATAATTAGAGGCTCGTTTTCCTCTATGGATAGAAGTAATCTGGTAATGGTTGATGGTCGGATATATTCCTAGGATTTAAAGAGCTTCTAGAACAACAATTTGGAGCTTATGCTGAGATTCTTGAGGGAAAAAAAATGCTCTCTGCCACACCTCAAACATAATGAAAACATGGTTTCATGAAAATCGTGTTAACATTTTAGTCTAACCAGAATGTTCCCCAGACTTCAATCCAAGAGAAAATGTCTGGGGATCATAGACAGTTTCAAACTGATCAAGAACTAAAAAATGCAATTATAAATGGATGGGAAAGTATTCTAGTCGAATACCTTCATATTCTTTTTGATTCAATGTCAAACAGAATGTTTAAAATTATAAGAAATAACGAAGGCCCCACGAAAAACTAAATGTGTGGAAACAATTTGTTTGGTAGACTGAGTTAGTAGTTTTGGCCACGCTGACTGTACAATTTTTTTGTTTTTCTCCAATTTTTTTTAAAGTTTATGAATACAAAAACATGACAGAAGTTTTAGGGGCCATTTGATGGTTGAATACATTTGCCTATCAAGATTGTAAAGCAATTTTTTCTTTTTCTTTAAAGTTTTGGGCAAAATGTAAGTGAGTTTATAATTTTGTCTAGGACTATATATGCAGTTTTAAGAAACTTGCAAACTGCATTCAAATAATAAAGTATTTCGTAAAAATTTAAATATACGATATTACTGAGTAATATGAAGGGAATATGAATAATCATGGATAATTATGGTCATGTCAAGTTTGATTTTTTTTCAGGTGAGTCTTTCCTTAGCAATGATTATGTGACATTGTTGAGATAATTAACATATTAACAATGCTAAAGGAAGACTCGGTTACTTTTGATTTGATCCATTTCAAATAAGCTATTTGAAGGATAGGCCATGGAGAAATTATCTAATGATTAATTTCTCCATGGATAAGCATCGTTATCGAGTACTACAAAGGAAGATAAGAAAAAGAAGTGGATACGCATCGTTATTTCTTATCGTATTTTTATTTTATTTTATTTTATTTTATTTTATTTTATAACATTAAAATGCTCATTTTATCTTTTATTTATTTTATAAATTGTTTCGAGAAATCATTTCTTGTTCATGCTCATTTGAGTACAATAAAACCGGAAATCCAACTTTTTTTTTCAACTCGAACCTGACACTTCTCGTAAAACTTTCATTTTCGCTTAGAAAGGTAAAAGTTTCAGGCAGTAAGAAATGTCTTTACAAATTTAAATAAGAGCGGTTGTAACGAGCGCGTCTATTGGCCAACGCAGTGAGACCTCATGATAGAAAATGGTCGCCAATGTTTGGTGAAAGCGTGGTCGGATGCTGTTATCAGAAGTAATTCGGGAAATTTTTTGCTGTATTTCTGAATTATCGTAGGTAAGGTGAATGTATTACTCTATGAATGATTGCTGGTGGAATTAAATTTAATTATTTTTATCTTCGTATTAAATAAAAATATCACTTCGGACTTTCTCCCTCATTTAAAAACTGTGATGTGGGGGGCTATGTACAAAAAAGGCTCATCAATTGGGGAAAACTTGTTTTTTATGGTATTATTAATGATCGTGTTTTTATTTTTATAATTCCAGAGACATATATACGACTTAATATTTATATCATAAAGTCATGAAGCGAGAATTATCGCCGAATTATGTGTCTGAAGTTATTCCATTCTCCCCTGCCACGAGTGAACGGTTAGAAAACACCACAACACGTGAGAAGTATTCTCGTTGCACCGAGGGAAACATCAGCTTAGGTTAACAGTTTTTATCTTTTTTTTTTTTTTTTTAAATAAAATTTTTTATTCGCTTAAAACCCTTTTTTCTGTTCCTTTTGATTCTGAAAAATATCAATGGAGACGATTTTAGGTTAACTACAATAATTGATAACGATAGAGTACTTACAGCTTTAGAGCAGAGCAAGCAATACATTTTCTGTAAATTATAGAGAGGCAGACTTGACGAGCCTGCCAAAAATACATAAATGAATAATTGAAAAAGTGGGATTTGTTATCTTATTTCATTGGCAGTTGAGCGTGAGTGTACCAGTTGCTTTGTAAGGATCTGTTGAAGGATGCCAACCTGTGCATACTAGGAAAATTAATGATAGAGAGTCGTGGAATTTATTTAAATAATAAAAAGCAAAACACCTGCCTTTTGTCCGTTTCCACTTTCCTTTAAAAATTTTATCCTTTCCGACACCTGGCTTGATGAAGCCATGTTCTGTCTAAGTGAGGTTGATGTCAGGAGCAGTTATAAGATTCTTTATGTTGCATGGAATTTTATTGCTTAAAACAGAATATGGGAGTTTGATTAATGCAAAATCAAACATTCAATTTCCTCAAGCTAGTTGTTGCGACTGAAGCAAGTGAAATCTTAGGGAAATGTAAGTAAACATTAACATGTAATTGCCAGGAAGTAAATTTTAGTTAATGTTTCAACACTGAATGACTTATTCCAAATATGCAAATCTTGTCCTTAATTCTTCCATATACACTAGTGTTAATTATTCAGTTAATATACAGAGGTTGAGTCAAAAGTAGTGGCCGACTTGGGAGGGGGGGGGGGTTAGAGTTTGACGAATTCTGGGCAAAGACCATTTACCACAAGGGTATATCGCAGTTTATTAAGAGAGAAGAGTGGGAAGAAACGTCAGTACGAATTTGAATGCCATAGACATTGTGCCACCTGTATCAGCCAGTGTAAAAAATATGGAAGAAAAATTGGTGATATGCGGGCTTCGTTGTCACTATTGGAAAAAGGGGACCAATGCGCGAGCAGCAGCAGCCGCCGAAATTTGCAGGGTGGAAGGTAAGGGTATGACCAATGAACGAACAACACTGCTGTGGTTCTCCCGCTTTTTGTCTGGAGACATGGGCCTGGAAGATGCGCCAAGGAGCGGAAGACCCACAGAAGTGGATGTCGCAGTCCTATAGCAACAAGTGGAAACCAACCCAGGTAGCACCACCCGTGGACTCGCGGTGGACATCGGGACATCACAATTGAGTGTGGTTCGACTTCTGCACGTCATGGGAAAGGTCAACAGGAGCTGCCGAGTTGTGCCCCACGAGCTGACGCCCGTGCAAGCACAACAACGGGTGAAGGTGTGTCATCAACTGCTGGAAAAAATCGAGGTTCTGCCACATCCAGCATACAGCCCCGACCTGGCACCTTCTGACCATCTCTTCCGGTCCATGGCGCACTTCCTGCATGGACGGCGCTTCACCAATGTCAGTGAGGTTGAAGACGCCGTGCGTGACGTTTTCGCCCAGAAACCGGAGGAGCGGTTTCCCGAGAGCATCCGCCAACTGGCTGATCGTTGGATGAAGACCATCAAGCATGATGGACTCTACTTTGAAAACTAGCAATGAGTGGTTCCTGTCTGGTGCCCATTTAAAAGTTTGTGCGGTGATCGGCCACTACTTTTGACTCAACCTCAGTAAATAATCAACATGGATTATTTGTTAAACATACACTAAAACCCTTTTTCTATTTAGCAATTTTGAGGTGTCTCTTAATGTGCGGCGGCTTTTCTGCATCTTGAAATCGTCGCCTCATTTAGCGACTTTCAGGCATTATCAAGACTCTGTTCTAATGTGATTGGCAGGGTTTGCGCTAAGACAAAAAAAATCTACAAGTCAATTTGACTCCCAAGCCTAAAAACTGCGAATCACATTTCAGAAGATACGAGTCAAATTTTGAATTCTTTTTAATTCCATATTTTTACATGCATCCAGAATCTCTATAGATGCTGCTATAGTTAATTAGAAATTTAAAGAAGACCGCATGAGACAATTTAAAGAGAGGTTAAAATGTGGTGAGAAGTGTATGGGCCGATGATATTCAAAATTTAGCAAAAATGCCCATTTGACGCATAAATTGGGAGTAAGCGCTAACCCTGGTCAAGTCGCTGTAAACAATTGTCACTCTCTCAAGTCGATGGAAAAGAGGATATGTTTTGTATTTATTACTATATCATTTCTACTTAGTAAATAATTTACTAAATTTTTAAAACCTGTTTATTAATAAATTCACGAGAACCCCAGCTATGGTAGCCATGATTCTCCATCTTAATCGGCGAAGTTCACTACTCGGAATACATTGCGAAACGGATTGCACCTGATTGGCTAGATCTGAAAAGACGCCTGATAAAATGCATGAAAATCTAACCATGCCAGATCTTGAAAAATTACGTGACCAAAGGCTGAAATATGCCTAATGTGTGAAAGTCGCTAATTGGGGGGGGGAGTCCAATTTTCTAAAAATACATCAAAAAGTCGCAGACGCCTAACAAACGCTAAAAAGTCGCTAAATAGAAAACAGTCTTAAGACATGAGGGAAAAAAATCACTATTCCATAAAAAGAATTTTATATGGACACCCTAAAAACAAATATATATATCCCATGAATCATTTTGACAGGAAATGACGTCGCAGGTACAAAGCTTCTTTCCTTCTAGTCATTTGCCCACGTTAACGTATCTTAGCTTATTAGTCGGCCTGGTTTTCATAATGAACAGTAGCTACTTCGAATTACTGTCACCTGCAAGCAACATTATTTCAGAGAAGCTATCGTTTAAAGGGAACAAATATCTCGATCTCGTAAACAAAATGAGCAAATGTCTTTTCAAGGACGATATTTCAGTATGGCTACTGAGAATGTTTACTTTTACTGCAAATGCTTACCTTTTTGTCTAGCTTGAAGCCTTCGAAACTCTGCTCTTTATGTTTAAGAGCTGATTCAGATGTTTTCTTGTGATGAAATATTTTCTTGTCTGGATTATGTGCTCCATCAAAGTATGTTTAAAAGCAGTGCTTAGTTATAAATAACAAATCCTGTTTTTTATTTTTCTTTCTTTATTTCAGCTTGACAGCATTGAAGTACTGAACTGACTGTTTACATTTATACAGGACAAATATAAATGCCCATGCCCAAGCGGGATTCGAACCCCTAACTCTAGAATCCTGAGACCACTGAAACAAGCGCCCCAGCACTCTCGGCTATGGTACAGACTAAATAACAATTCAAGAAACTCAATTTACCTGATATGAAGTGCCTGTTAGTTCATGAGCTAATGCCGGTCGCTTCTTTTGGCCAACAGCATTTATCCAGGCAGAACGCTGAGGCTCATTTTAAGGAAAACTATTTGTCTGTCTTATTATGGAGCATCCGAATGCTATCCAGCTGGTTCCACATTTTTAAAAAGCAACTTTTTATATATATATATATAAAAAGTTTTAAAGTTCTACTCGCAAATGCTTGCCCATTGAATCAAATGCGCTTCTCGACTTTCGGTTTGAAACGGGATGTGTGCTTTGTCCCAGTGATCTGCAGCGACCTCAGCCTAAGTTTTACGTTTCAAGGTGTCCATGTAGTGTGTTTGTTTATTGCAAAAAAATCAATGAAATATGACTAGCCATATCATGATGCCGTGAAAGTTGTCAGACTGTTGATATACAAACTTGTTTATGAAAACTACTATTTTCAAGCGGTAAATCGACAACAGCGGTGTATGTCTTCTAATGCTCGCAGTAAATAATGAGAAGATAAACATTATTTTCTTTAAATTACCATCCTTATCCCTATTAGTATGAAAGATAAAAAGCAAAACTTGTATCACCAGATAATAAATTACAAAGAAAACCAACTTTTAAGTGGTATTTTGATCACTTGGCAATGGATGTTTCGGTTTTTCACCGTTATCAAGCCATGTTCATAGTTGAATTGAAGATTTAAAAGATGGAATTTTATGACCGAGTGAGCATGATTAAATGAACAATGGGTCAAACAGTAACTGTCCAAGATTTTACAAATATCCAGGACAATCTGAAGGTTACTAAGGAACAAAAGGGTGAAAAACCGAAGCTATCAAGGTTATTAAAGTATCGTCTTCTTTATAATTCAATCTTTACATTTCTTATAACGACATTGGCTAACACACCTATCTATCATCGCACGAACCAGACGAGAGTATCAAGCCATCCATTTTGTTGTGCGACTAAGCATAATTGCATGAGCGTCATTGGCAATCGCAAACTGAAATAGTTTAGTCTGATGAGAATAAACAAATGCAGTTGTGTTAACTTTGTGCTTTTGTTGCATAAACAAACAAACCCATAAAAAAACTCTGTGAAATAGAATTTATAAATTTCCATATAAAATTCTTTTTGTGGAATAGTGTTTATTTATTTATTTTTTTTGCTGTCGTTCTCTTTGTGTCCACAGTTTTTGTTATATTAATATACAGGGTGGGCACAAAGTCTTGTTAATATTTAAAAAAAAACGCCAACAAAAAAAATGTTAACCTTGGAATGAAACTGTTTGCAGGAAAAATAGATAAACTCAAAAAGATATTTCCCAGTCTGTTATTGCCGAGAGAGAGAGCCGCTTTAGGGCGCTGCAGTCAGTTTTTCAAAAATGCCGAATGTCAGCGAAAAAGCTCAGTGCATGGCATGGGTATATTAAAAGTGATTCTGTTATTCAGACACAGTAAAACTTCAGAATGACATTTGGTAGGGATCCAGCATCTTTTGGGAGTATAAAGGATGCCATGGAGACCGGTAGTTTACATGATGAGAAAACATTAAGGTGGCCTAGCATATCAGAAGAAAGAGTTGAGCAAATGCGGGAAACCTGAGAAAATAGGTGAGGACTGTATCTTGCCAGTTACAAATGCCTTGTTTAACCATTTGGAAGATCCTTCATAAATATGTGCATTTGTATGCATACAAAGTGCAGGTCGTGCATGAGATTAAACCCAATGATAAACCCAGGTAAATGGCCTTTGCATTAGGTAGGTTACATTGTATTGACACAAACTATGATTTCTAAAAAGCGTAGCCGTCTTGGATGAAGCAATTCCATTTTTCAGGCAAAGTTAATTGGCATAATTTGAGAATAATGAACATTCTCATACTGTACGTGAACACATTCAGGATAGTCCTAAAGTTAAAGTGTAGTGTGTACTTATATATGATGGAGTTATTGGCCCTATTTCTTTTGTGAGACTACAGTTAATGCAGATAGCTTTAGAATTTTCCTGTGCCTCAATTTCAAAACTAGAGCCACATGTTTTGTTTCAGCAAGATGGTGTAACTCCACATTAGGAGTTAGAAGTGCGAGCATACCTAAATCAAAGAGTTTCCCATGAGATGGATCGGGTATGACGAACTGCTGCTCTGGCCTCCAAGATCGCCGGACATTACGCTGCTCGATAATTTTTTTTAACAAGGGAACTGTCCGAACCTGCATCTCACAGTTTCACACCAAATTGAAATATGGCGATTTCTTAATTTGCAAGCATCAATAGTAGCTTTAGGTGAGTAACATATTTCAATTTGGTGTGAAACTGTGAGATACAGATTCAGGTGGTTCCCTTGCAAGTTGACAACAGTTGTATAAGTTTTTGTCAACTTATGATTGTGCATTCACCAAATGTCTGATAATGAAATAACCTAACCATTATGTCAAACACGATATTTGATCAATAAGAAAAACTGATGTATGACATTTGTGGCTTATAAAATTACAGGTATAGTAACTTCCAAAAGATATATCAATGCAATATCAATGTGTATCTAAATCCCTGTCACAAACTTCTGGTGGCGATTCCCCACAGCGAGATGAAAACAAATGTTCATATAAACATGGTTCGGATAACGAACCGTTTGAGATTTCCGCAGTTAAAGGTGAAGTTTCAGCAGCTGGTTTTGTACTCTGTGGATGGCAGGTGTAGCTTCTCTGCATGTCACCTGCCATCCATAAAGTAGAAAAACCAGCTGCTGAAACTTTAATTTTAACTGAGGAAATCTCATAAACCATGTTTATATGAACTTCTTGTTTTCATTTCGCTGTGGAGAATCACCACCAGAAGTTTGTGACAGGGGTTTAGATACACTCTGTATTCACATTAAAATGATCCAAATAATATTAAGAATAGCCTCAGTTGAGAATGGCAATTAGGGAAGATTATGGTATAAACATAATTTTCTTTTTCGCCTTTGACTTTCCCCACTTTGAATTTTTTTTGGGGCTATTGACAATCGTGCATTTAATAATAGAAGGAAGGTAGAGGAGCATGATTCGAAGTTTTAAAAAGCTTGCATAATTCAGTGCCACGCACAAGCATTATTTCATGTTTATAGGAAAATGACGATGCCACTTTTCTGTGTGCTGCAGTTTGTGAAGTGTGAATCCATTGTTCAAGTGGGATGTGAATTCTACCATCATTTCAATGATTTGGTTATAGTTTCTCTGTTGTTGTTATTAAAGAAGAGTAACCCCCTGTTATTTGTTTGAACAAAGAAGAAATGATCTATTATTTAAAAATATTTTCCTGCATTACTCTAGGGATTATACACTTAAATTATAGAAGAATGAGTTTGGTATACCTTTTCTCAAATTATTTGATGTCGTTTTAAATGTTAAATAATATAAAAGCTGTAAATGAATAATGACTGTAAATTCAAGTTAAACATAATTTTAAAGAAATTTAGATTTAAAAGAACTTATAAGCTGACCCCAAGATGATTAAACTTGAAAGGATTAAATATCATTGTTTAGTTCCTAGAGGATATACATTGGGAGACACTTTATTTGAGTCTACTTAAGGGACACTGTTGTTGATGTTTCGATTCTCTCAGTAATAACTGCTTTCTTGTGTGACATATCTTCATAAGTGAAACATTTATTTGTTTGTTTTGCAGATGGTAAATGGGCTTGGCTGATTAATGGACCAAATTTAGAAGTAATTTCGACGTACAATGGGGAGCGACTTGGAGCCTGGTGTTTTGATTCCTTAACAAGATTATCTGGCATCATCATAACTTGTGTTTGTGAACTGAAGAGTAATAGTCCAAAAATTCTTGTTGGCCTTTTTAGTGATACTGGCCAAAGCTTTTTATACGTTTTTGATATCAAAACTTCCAGAATAATAAAAGGAATTGAGTTTCCACATAAGGTGAGTAATTTATTTTGTATTAGACTACAAAATTTTTTTTCGCACACATTTTGCACAGTAATTAGTTTCAAATTCAGTTAATATTGCTGCAAAGCTCGCACATTTAAAATTCAATTAATATTGCTGCAAAGCTCGCACATTTAAAATTCAATTCATATTGTTGCAAAGTTCGCACATGTTCTCCTTTATTTATAGTTTGACGAAAATTGTTGCCCAGATAACAATGGTTAAGTGACTTTTCAGTTCCGGCATGTGCTTCAAGCATTGACGCTAACAATGCTTAAACGTGCAACAGCAATGCAAAACTGTTTCAGTGACGAACTCACATGTTCTCCTTTATTTATAGTTTGATTTAAAACAGTAAAAATAGTTAAATGAGTTCATTAACAAGATAAAGAAGAAATAGTTATCATATTGTAAGTGACCTAAAGCTACAATTATATATTTATTATTTACAAAGAGAATGGAGTTTGTGATTTATTAATTAGCAGTTAGCATATTCAGCTTGTTTATTCCATAACATTTACATTGTACATGTATGCTGATTTCAACATTAATCACAGCAGAGATGTTTTATTTATGCATGTATATAGATGCTTATTTTTAATTTGTTATATTTTTTGTTTTGTTTTTTATTTTGTTTTGTCAACTTTGTGAAAGGTTGTAATTCGATAATTTTGAGATGTATATCCTGAGTTTGTCATTTCATTGTAAGTCTCAACTCTTGAACTGTTTCTCATCTTTATTATCTGCATTCAGACATGGCAATAGAAGCATCTATTTTATGCGCAGCATACCTCACAATACCAGTGCTTATCAATTTTCACTCACCTGTTCAAATTGTAGTTTCTTGTCATTGCCAGTAGAACTTTATAATTGGTTCAGATTGAAGGGCTAGGTTTGTAAGCTTCAGATGGATCTTTCCACCTTGTCCCGCAAATGCCCTATTGGGTTGAGATCAGGTAACTGAGACTTATCTCGTATCATTTGAGCGCTTGAAGCTGTTCACTGAGACTTATCTGACAGGGAACAGTTTCGAAGTGCCAATCTCCGATTTCCACCAAATTTTGTATACATGTAGCAGACAGTGAGTTGTACCTATAATGAAAATTTTAGCTGCTGACATCAGCTTGGAAGGGAGTTATAGTCCCTCAAAAATCCTCAAAGTGAGCGAAATTCAAATTGGTTTAACACAGAGTTCATATGAGTGATAGTCATCCTCTCCTCCCTAAGAGATTATCGTATATTCATTCACCTATTATTGTATCATTTCATAGGTATTCGTAGCATTCGGCTCGCCAGTAATTGTCAGCAAAAAGGGATTGGAAAATAAAAAGGGTTTTCTAATTTACCTTTCATTTTTATGTTCCTGGTGTAAATTATCGTTTTGCTTCCATCACTCAGTGGTGGAACAGCTGCGCCAATTGCACCACATAGCGCCAAATTCAAATTTCTGCGCAACACAGCGCCAGTTTAGCGATTTCGTGCAAACCTGCGCCAAAAGCAACTTTTTCGAGTCATTTCAGGCATAATTGGAGGTGGATTTTTTTACCTTAGCCATATGAGCAGTCTGTCATATTGAGCATATTGGAAAAAGTACGAAGGAGGGGGGCTTCAAACGAAACTAGCGCGTTTTTACGTGTTCTTTCATTGCAATATGTCAGTACATTAACCTAAACAGTTGTTCAATAACTAATTCAAAATGGAACATCGAAACATCGAAAATTCAAGAACATCAAAAAAATCGATATAGAAACTTTTTGAACATTGATAAATGGGCTACCATCGATACTATCACCAAGCACTAGCGTATCAAATTTAATATAACTTACAGCACACTGTACAAGTATAAACAATATACAGTGCATTAATCAGTGCATTTTTCATGTCTTTTTCCTTAACTCTTCATCCACTTTTCCATTGTAAAAAGCAAATGCACAGGTCAACTCCCGTTTCTGCAGCTAGTTTTGCTTACAATGATTGTGTGATATCAGGAGTCCTGTGCACCTGCATTCCGAGAATGGAAGCAGCGGGATCTGTCTCATTACGGACAGGGAACCTGATTGGAGGGGTGTGCCATGACTTTTGGTGAGTGAGTGTATATACAGACTAGAGTACCCTTCCAACCCGTTGTATTGGAAACTGAAAGCCAAGTCAGAATAGAACTGTTTCCCTCCTTAATATATATATAGGATGAGCTAAAAACAATAAGGATATACTTCAGGAGGTGATTCCTCACAAAAAAAGTATCAAAAGTTCTTATCAACAAATGTCCGGTAATGAACTGAATATGTGGCTGTTGCATGCTAGCCCACTATTGCATTAATTTCGCCAATACATCAACAACATCTTCCCTGGACGATGGATAGGACGAGGAGGTCCTGTTTCATGGCCCACTTACTCCCTGGACTTAAACCCCCTTGACTTTTACTTGTGAGGCCACCTCAAAAATGTTGTGTATGCAGAGCCACTTTTTAATGTGGAGACACTCTGAACAGTGTGTCAATGCAGTCTGTGACGCTATTCAGACACAGGCTAGAACATTTGAACGAGTATGGCAATCCAAGGAAGCCGCTTCATACATCTTTTGTAACATTGACATGAGTACTGCCACAGTAATGTTTTGTTCTATTATGGACAAACTGTCCGTTTGTGACATATGTTCATATGAGATCTTTTTTGTTCCTTTTCTAGTCAGGAATTACGGTACCTCTATTGTTTTAGTTTACCCTTGGGTGTTGCAATAGGACTCGAAACATACCTACGTTTTATAAATGCACTGCAAGCGAATAAGCAAGCGAAATTTCAACTTCCCACCTATCTGGGAAGTGGGAGAATTAGTGACGAGTCACTGAGGGCCTCAGATAGATGTGTCTCAGATAGAATGGGTGTTTCTCTGATAAATTGATTATATAAAATATGGGTTGGTTCCATGCAATTTATCCAGTAGTGAGTGTTTTTTCAAATCTTCTTAAGAGCCAAGTTTGATTCAGCCTTAATCTTTAAAGAAGATATTAATAATCTCTTGCACAAATTATCCTGATTGATGCATTTGGCAAGATATTTGTGAAAAGAATTAACCACAGTTATCAAATCACAGTTTTGCTTTGATAATTATTATTTGATAAATTAAGCAAATAACCGCGGTTTTGCTTAATTTTATACAGTTATTAAATGTAAAATATTCCAAAATTTGGAGATATTCCAATATACCGGTATTTTGCAGTCATTGCTTCAGAACATGTGCCAACTTTCATGGTGATCGGTCAAACGATGTTGGAGTTTATCAATCTCATATATACCAACATCCATTTTTATATTGATAGAGATTTAATTATGTTTTATAAAACTTAAATTTTAATAGGCAAATTGAAATGTAATATTTAATTACAAATTGTGTTCACTTTTTATTTTAGATTACTGCAATTGAGGTGATAAGCACCCATGGAGGCTCTAATCCAGCTAATCACATTTTAAAGGAAGAATTGCGTTACATGTTTGGCATTGCAGCCGTTGGGACAGTCCGTGGATACCTCTTTATTGTTGATCTTTGTTTAGATGACGACTGTAAAACTGATGAACTCAACCCTGGATCCTTAATATATATTAATTCACATTCTGATGGATTGCCATCTAAAAGGGAGGAGATACTATCCAAACAGAATCATTTATGTTTAGTTATAAATGGTAATGGTTAAAATTTTACTCATTTTATTTTTGATTCATAAAGTAGTAAAAATTTATGTTTCATAAAAAAGATATGCGAGATATGTAATGAGACCATAGCATGAATTTAATCTGCCATAGCACAAACAACAAGTGGGGATTTGTCTTAAAACTTTCGCTTTGTTTGTTTGTAAAAGTGCTTAGCAGAAATATTTTGTTTACTTTCTTATCTTTTGCTTTGAAGTAAATCGATATTGAGTTTGAAAGCAAAGAAATACATCTAGTTGATTTCCTGCCTAATATTTTTCTCTGTTATTTCTTATAAAGTGTTCAAAAAGAATGAACCACTTTCATGAAGCTATATTAGGAAAAAATACTACACTATTCCAACCAAGTCGTATGCATTCTATTGCTGCTCAAGTTTTATTTCCTGTCCTACAAGTGTTCAATGTAGCTACCAACTGCAGCGCCAGCAATATGAGAATTCCTCCCAAACGCGTTGCAGCATATCAGGATCCACTAAGTTGATCGCTACTAATTCAATTTTAAGAGAACACAACAAAGCACTCTGCTGGCTATTAATCAAAACAGAAACCCACTCTTTGCAGTGGTATATGACTCAATGAAGTTGCTTGAGGACTAAGAAATAAACCATGGAAATCAGTTCATTCTTTTTGAATACACTACGCAAAATTATGAAAATCTTTTTCCAAAAAAAACTTCCAAAAAAAATAGGGTTCGTATTAGATTCGAGGTCTTATATTCGGGCAAATCCATTCATATGAAAATGTTTTGAATAATATTAAAATTTATATTTATTATATTAATTTTTATAAATGTATAACACTAAATTTTTATAGAATATACACAATATTTATGAATATATTCATTCATTTGCTCAAAACTAAAGTTTCTTTAAAAAAAAAAAACAAAAAAAAAACTGACTGTCTGGGATGCACTTGTGAGAAAAAAAATTCCCAACCAGAGGGTAATGGATGCAGAGCAGGGTCAAGAGGATATTCAATAGAAGAATAATATATGGGTCGTACAAATGAAAACTAAAATTATTTATTTTAGCAACCAAAACATCGATTGTCACTCTTCTGTTTTCCTTTAAGACAGCGTCAATTTTGGCTGTGGAATCATCCGTGATGGCGCGGTTTGCTTGTTCAGGTCATTGATCATCTTGCAATGATTACCGTCTCTGTGAAAACCTCTTGCTCCATGCCCAAACACGAGTGAAGGTTAGGCAGTCATTTCCATAGATGTTCTGCATACGACGACGAGTTTTAGAAACTGAAACTCCTTCACATGTCAAAAAACGAATTACTGCTCTCTGTTCCTGTTTCATTGACTCCATTTTGTTGTTTGGACGAAGCGTTCACTCGCAGAGCTTCGAAGCGCGTGCGCTATCATTCTTTCTCACATGATGCAACACTTGCAACCTATTGTTCAATTTATGTGTGGGGTTTCGCAATTGTTGAAAACAAAAACTTACGATCCTACACTTCTTTTTTTTTTCCCCACACAAATTTTCGTTTTCGTTTGTACGACCCGTATATCTAATGACCACGTTTCTACAATAAAACTTCTTACTTACCATGGATGTAGATATTTGATCAAATGTACTTTAATGATGTGCATTGTGGCAGTGGAAAGCAAAGTTTACTCAAGTTTAAATGCCTGCTAAGTTCAGTCTAGCTGTCCACACATGAAGCCAAAAATTCCTAGTGATCCAATTTCCTTCAAATTTGGTCGTTTAATTTCATGTAAATAATGGACTAACAAGGAGATCTCACATACTATGACTCATCGAATTTGATAAAAAATTTTTACGAGTAGTTTGCACTCAATTAAATACCCATGCAAAGCCATTTGATGCACTTCTCAAAATTCATAAATTTTATCATCGTGTGCAGTTTATAAATACCCAAATTGTAGAGTAGAATTCTAATATGTTGTGATCCAGCAGTAAGATATTGGGCCTTCATTTTGCAGGTAGGGGTTTAAATCCGGTCTTTGTCAAATTATTTTTTTCTCCTATCTTCCTAAATTCATTTTAGCATGTGAAAGCATTTAATATATTTTGTAAACATAATCTAAATTTTCCAATATTATTGTGATTATTTTTCATAAATTGAAAGATTGTTATAAGTTATAAAAGATTGTATTTAGTGTAGAACGTAGATTTTCCATTGTAATGGAGAGGAAGAGGGTGACGGTTATTCGAATATGGCGGATTATCCATTTTATTAAATAAACAGAATTAATAAGGTATGTATTAACACATAGAGTGCCTGTAAGTAAATCCACCTCCATACTAACTCGATAAATATTTTAGACTGTATAGTGTACACTTATTACTGTAACTTAAAACCACCCTCCTGTACTGTACTACAAAAGGGACAGGTAATAGCATTGAGGCAAGGACATCTACGCGGCAAAGAAGGGGTAGCTAATGGGAAAAGCATCCTTGCACAGGGTACCTGGCGTAGTTTCACTTTGCTATATATTTCGTTCGCACATTCATGAAATATATTTCATGGAAAAAAAAAATTATAGATGATGAGGTTAATTGGCCGAACAGTTAACTGAGGGATGGAAAATCAAGGTTCTAGTGTATTTAATTTTTTAAAGACCACAAAAAACCCCAGTTATTTTAGTTATTTTAATCCCTATGGGTAAAGACGGGGGCAATAGTTAATTTCATTCATTAAAAAACTTCTGCTCCTAGGAAATTGTACAATAGAATGGGGGAGGGGGGAGTTCTTATTGCCAAAAGCTAATAGGAAAATAACTTCCCAAAAAGATAGAAACTTCAAAACTGCCTCCATGATCTGATGAAGTAAAATGGGGATCGCATTATACAAGAGGAAACCTTTTTACTATTTTTTTTTTTTTTTTTGGGCTCTAAAAGTGGAATCGCTTTATACAAGTAATGCATTATATTAGAAAATTATGGTAAATGTTTTACACATTCTCATATATATTAAAGTGAATTTAGGAAGAATAGTGAAAAAATAAATTTTATGAAGACTGGATTTAAACTTGTACTTGCAAAATTAAAGCCCAACACCTTAACGCTGGACCACTTCAGCTTATTAAAATCCTACTCTACAATTCAGGCATTTATAAACTTGAAATAAACTTAATGAATTTTTTCTCGGAATATTTTGAGAAGTGTATTGAACAGCTTTACATGGATTGAGTGAAAGCTACTTACAGAATTTATTTATTTATTTATTTAGTTTTTATCAAATTTGATGAATCAGAGTATTGGAGTGTCCTTATAAGTATCCAAACTTCATTAAAATTAAAGAAAAACTAATCCTCCTTTATTAATTCTATTAATCTGCTTCAGAATGGCATTATGCATGCAAGAACAGTTTGCAGTGTTGATTGTTCTGGCATCTTAATTTTATTAAGAGGGATTTGATAATTTTGTCTGCTGTTTGTTTTTTTCTGGTTTTATACAGTCTAAATGTTGGATCTGGAATAATAATAAAATGGCAGCTATAATATGGCATAGCTTATTTTCATGTACTAGAATATTTTCAACAGTTTTCTTTCTTTTTTGTTTTTGTTCCCAGCTGCACAAAAGAAATTGACTTTGTTTAATTCAGGTAATTTTTATTTTCACCTTTCAAATGAAATTGTGTATAACTTTTCATGTTTAAATTAATACAATTGACTATATTTGCTTCTTCTTTAGCTGGCATGAATATAAGTTGTGTAAAATTTTTACCACAAATAAGTTGCGTTGCAGTGGGTTTTAATTTTGGTAACTTTCAACTGTGGAATTTGAGCAAGTTGTGCCTTGAGTAAGTTCTAAACTTATTTACATTTATAATAATTGCAATGCATTAAAAAATAAAATATAATTTGACTGCCTTTAATTGAAATATTTGTGTAATTCAAAACAAAAAATTTAAAAGCTTGTGTACAAAGCAGAAGAAGAACTTAGGTCTGTTTTCCATTTAGCGACTTTTTTGATGTCTTTTATGACACTCTCACTCATTTTCCAATTAGTGACTTTCACTCGCACGCATCTGTTAGGTGATTTTTCAAGATCTGGAGAGATTTGATTTTTACGTGGTTTTTCAGGCATCTTTTCAGATTTAGCCAATCAGGTTTTATCTATTTCGCTGTGTATTCTGGGTAGTGGTCTTTGCCGATTCAGATGGAGAATCATGGCTACTGTAGCTGGTGTTCGCCGACACGGGTTTTCGTGACTTTCCCCTTGTGAATTTATTCTTTTAAAATGCGTTGTTTCACTGATGACTTAAAACTAGGTGCAATGGCAAATACGTTTTCTAAAGAAAGAACATTAAAATTTTATACAAAGATTTTTTCATCATCCAGGTGGCAGCGGTGTCAAATTTTTAAAATAAATTATATTTGTTGAAACGATAGGAAAATGCAATACATGTATAGGATACAAATAAGGCATTTTTGGAAAAATGCATATTTTATATCTTCCATTAATTCCCCTGATTTTACGTTTTCTTCAATTTTACATTTTTTAAAGTTTGTCTGCATGATGTTGTAAAATGCGGGTTTCACAGTAAACTGGTTTAAAAATTTAATGAATCGTTTATTTACTAAGTAGAAATTGTATAAAATGATTCAAAGGATGAACATGATCAAAGTGGTTGATATCCTCTTTTCCATTGCCTTGAGAGATCAACAATTATTTGAAGATCAACTTCTTTGGATGCATTGTTTTCCAAAGTGATATGACCAACAGTGTTCTCCCCAAAAAGTTTTGTCAGGTGGGTGGAAAGATAAAATAGCCGGGCGGACAAAAATTAAGAAAAAATAAAACCATATTCAGTGTTGTGCAGTTTTTCGTGTATTCAGCCGGGTGGTCACCAAAATCAACCGGGCGGCCCGCCCCTTCAAAAGGGCCTGGGGAGAACCCTGACCAATCAGATCAGACCAGGATTGGGATAAATGCCTAAAATTCGCTAAATGGAAAATTAACTGAATCCCGGTGCTGTCAGGCTACTTTAACAAGACACACAAAAGTTGCTGCACATTACAATTTGCTTAAAAGTTGCTAAATGGAAAAACAGGCTTTAGCTGTCTAACTTTATTAAATTTAGTTTGGTGGTAAGTATAGCATTTAAAAGTATTGATAATCCTGACTTTTCTGGCATTATCCTATTGAAATGTAAAGAATTTGATTGATATATACAAAGAGCACTGCAGAAGCTTATAGCTATGGACAGCATAAGAGGCTTAAGACACAAATTTGTGAACTTTTTTTTTTTCATTGGAAGCCTGCACAATCTGTTTATCTGTTTAAACCAATCTGAAAAGGCTCATTTCCAGTTGACTCTGGAGGCATCTGAAATTACACCTATACAAGCGGCTATGACATACTCATAGTAGGAAAATTAACCCTACGAAGCTTATTTTTCATGAGAGGAAACATGAAGGAGTCATAAATAGGGAGGTCTTTTGAGTAAAGTGAATTGCACAATCGGGAGACGTGCAGCTTCATAAAAAATTCCACATTCCAAACTGCCTGATGAGCAGGAGTCTTAACCCCCTCCCACAATACACCTTGAAATCCAGTTCTTGGTGCTTTCCTCGCCAATTTTGGAGCACTTTGGAAGGCATTTTGGCATGGACCATTCTGCAATGGTAGTTTTCCAGTTTACAGGGGAATGGTTGCCACTGACTAGTGCGAGAGAAGCCAGCCAGAAACTATAACATGTCCAGCATTTCTAGCTCTTTTTGGTTTCTTTGGTGGAGGATCTCTTTTGTGCACTCATTTGACTGCTCTTAGGGTCATAGTTATAAGGCTATGTTTCATTACCAGTTAAAATGCTGTAAACAGACTGTTATTCGCCTTGTTTGAGTCTTTCGAGCATTTCATGGCATTGTTTCGCTCTTTTCTCTTTTCACTCTGACGTCATTGCGGGGGGATCCATCTCGCAAATCATTTCGTTAGTTGAAAATGAACTTGCCAAATGGTGTTATTTGCTATGGAAGGGACTCCTCTATTTGCTGGTAAATGATATGCAGATCTGCCTTTACCATGTTTTTTACATGGCAAATGTTTTTCGGAGTGACTGCCATCAATGGAGGATGCCCACTGCAGGAATTGTCTTTCAGAGACTTTAGCTTCTTTCCAATTCTTGATATCAGTTTGTGGCACATGCTTTCAATGGAGAATAATATGGGAAAGTTTCTCTCAAAGTTTTCTAGCACTGATTTGGATTTAGGTTCTTTTTTAGTCTTAGAAAAATCATGGTTCTCCACACTTCTTTTGAAATCTTCATTATGAATTGCTCCTGCAGATCATTTCGACAGATACCTGCATGACAATGAAATTTGGGCAAATGTCATATAAGAAATGTTGGTGCATTTATACCAGTTGATCAGTTACAGATTTCTGCAGTGGCCTTTGTACCTTATTATCCGTGGTTAATGTTATGATACGAAAAAGTTGAATTTTCCCATAAAATATACCTTTAAAGAAAACAAGATGCCTCAAGGTTCATGTTAGAAAACTTTTAATCTTGCAATTAAAGATTGATTGCAATATAATTAATATCAAATGCAAGGAATAATAATATACCATAAACAATATTCTATAAGTTGGACTTATATTGCAAATGGTTATAATAATGTGTCCGTTATAGCAAAAAAAAAAAAGAATCCTGATGGTGTTGCTATAGGGGCGGTTTTACTGTATTTAATTTGATTATTCCATATCTTGGACAGTATTTAAAGTCTTAGTATTGATACTTTCTAAATTTATGTAAAATTACTTGTTTACAGTTTTATGTACATATTATTTTTTCAGGTTTAGCAGTTCAGTAGAAAGAGTGCTTTTGCCAGTCATTGAATTTGCTTTCCAAGAACCTGAAAATGATCCCCGGTTATTTTGTTATTTATGGATTGTAAGAGGTCCACCTAGAAATGAGACTTCTCAAGAAGGCATTGCAACTCTAACACTTCATGCTTTGATGTTCTCTCAGAAATCATGGTTCCAGTCTTTAGGCAACTATTATCAGGTGATTGCATGTGTTGACCCTTAAATTATTTTATTGTAGTCAAGAGAAATTTCAATTTTCACCACAAAAATATAAATTCATTAAAAAATTTTTTCCAGGTGATCCTTCTTATTGGGTTTGATTTTTATTTGAAAAAATTTAAAACAATAATCATAGGGTCATAGTTAAATAAAATTTGACAATTATGAAAACATTCTTACTGTATGATAATTGATTTCTCCATGTTCGACGTATACATTGGGTGCTGCTTAATGTGATCATGGTTAATGTTATCAATCAGCTGTTATCATTTTTGTTTGGTACGGAACGCTTTTATCTAAATACATACTAAATACACCGTTTATTGTGATCTAACTACGGATAATGTTATCAAATTTTTCCCTAAATGATGTAAAAATATTTGGGTTGGCTCATGAATGCTACTTATAATAACCACTTTTCATTTCCCTAAGCCAATAGGTAAAACTGTTTTTTAGTTCCAGTTGATAAGGAACACATCAGCAAAACTGTTTCTAGACTAAGAGTTATTTTAACCATATGCTACCGTACATTGTGGATAGTTATTAGAAAAGTTATTAACAATTGATGCCAATTACTTCCAATTTTCAGAATAATGTACATGCTATTTCGTTTTTAATAACATGCAATCTATTCTTGACAAAGCTGAAAGAGCCGGCTCAATGGCCGAGAGCACTTAAGGTACAGGGCTTGTCGCTTTCCATACCAGAATAATGCAGGTTCAAATGCCGTTGAGGGCATGGATGTTTGCTTTTGCCGCTTTACTAACAACCAAAACCTCAATATCAGATCCCCTGCTAGGCTAAATTTCAGATAGATCCAATGGTTATTTACACATCCTCGACACTGAAAAGGTAAAAAGAGGAATAGAAAAAAAGAAAGCAAAACAAATATTAACCATGTCATATATCAGATATGTGAGACAAGGGTAGGATAATTTGAAATATTTTAAACGTTTTAAATCTCCTAAATGCCCACACATCAATGCGTACACTAACAAACTTTCTAGTGACTGCCACTTCTTCAGAAGGTTGGATTATCGTCTGGAGAATGAAAATGCACAGGCGTGTAATGGCTTCTGTCTGTTTAACTATCTGCCAAATAAAATGAGCAACTCAGGAAATGAACATTGTCTATAGAATTCTCAAGCTGATTTTCTGTGTAGATTCACCCATCTATATTTGGGATTAGATATAATGCCACGCTCACTATCTAAACCCATGTTATATTATATTCTGTGTTCATTTCTGCTTTTCTAAAAACAATTTAATCCATTTTTATGAATTTCATTTTGAAAAAAAAATCACTTTAGCTTAGTGACAAGATTTATATTGAGAATGGATAATCCCCATTTTCATGTGGCTTATATATTTTTCTAATTGTTTAAAGAATAAAATGAAAATTTTAATAACTTGTTATAGGGGTAATTTTTAGGACTATTTCATTATGACGGAGATACAGTTGTAAAATGTTATTTCGTTCAAGATCTGTGTGATTTTATTTTATTTCATTTTATTTTATTTTATTTTATTTTATTTTATTTTATTTTATTTTATTTTATTTTATTTTTTAATAGAATTTGGAATCTTGTACAGTACGTTTTGAATATGAACTGACAAATGATCCTTATCATGCATCAGAACAAGAAAATTGTGTAAGCCATTTGCTTCACTGTTACACAACAAATGATCCAGTAGTCAGCCAGTTTTATGATGAATCTTGTAGAGATGATGGTATATACTTTTTATAGATAAGAAAGGCTTGGAGCATTAACAAGACAAGCCAAACTTTTATCTGAACTGAGATATTTATATTTAAATTTGGTGGAATACTTTCCCTACAATCTGGCCATAACCAAAATACAATAATGGTTATATCTCAAAGCTTGTCTTACTAATGCCCCACTCCCTTCATATAAAAGAAACGATTATTCAATTCTATTAGGTAACCACAAAAGTTCTTGATGTTGCCATAAAAGTAATGATAGAAGATATGCAAATGAGTGTACCCTGTGGTCCAAAATCTGTCAGGGGGGAGCAGGAAGGTTAGTCTGTATAAATACAGGGCTGTTGGGCATTCACATCAATCACATCTCGTCTCGTGCAGAAATGAAGACAAATAGAGGTATCGAAGGAGATGGTTAGGTGTCGTTTGCTTTATGACATCAAGGTGGGCTTGTCAGCAGCATCAAGTCGCCGAATGTGTCTTGCGTTTGGGGATGATGCTATGAATGACTGCACAGCAAGGCATTGGTTCCAGAAATTCAGGTCAGGAGAATTTGCTATTTCTGATGAACCCCGTAGTTCATTTCTGTGAACTTATACTCCCAGCAGTTGGAACTTGTGCAACAGGCATTGCAGCAGAAGGAGCCAGCATTGGTGAATCGCAAAGGGGTGCTCTTCCTTTCTGACAATGCCTAGCCACGTGGCGTGGGTGGCCAGGGAAACCATAGAGCAGCTTGGCTGGGAAACTTTGTGTCATCCACCTTACTCACTAGATCTTGCTTCAACGGATTTTCATCTTTTCCATTATCTGGACAACCATCTTCGTGGAAAATCCTACACCAATGATACAGACCTGCGAAAGGCACTTGCAGACTTCTTTGAGTCCAAGACCAGCAAGTTTTACAGCCAGGGGATTGATCAACTGGAGACACGTTGGCAGAAGGTGCTAGATGCCAATGGGTATTTCTTTGGGGACTAGCGATACGCTACTTTTTGTGTACATCATTTTGTTTTTCGGAATTAAAAGCGGCAAGAACTTTTGTGGTTACCTAGCATTTTAAGTATATTTATGATTTCTGATAACTATATAATGCTTTAAAGGTTTAGATTCACCTGAATACAGCTTATTAATTTTGATATGGGAAGCCTGGTCAAATGATGCTGGGACTAGATCATCTGGCTTTGTTGGTATATTTGATTTAAATCAATGGTACCAATCTCATATGCCATCTAATGTAAGGTAAATTAATAATTTAAGCTTCACAAAAAACTAATTTTTTTTTTAAATTTGTAAAGATTTTGTTGTTTATTTGAGAAATAATATATGATAATGAAGTGCATATTGCATTTGGAATATTTTAGTACAAAAAAATAAAATTTTATACATGACTCTTGTTTATTAAGGATATTTCCATGGATTTACAATTTGTATGCAGCTGATAATTTCAGAGAAATCTAGCATGTATTTCTGTTTTACTCTATTTCAGAAATTCTTTTTGAGGCATTGAGACTATTTTTGATTGCTTGTACTAATTTAAATTCTTTCTGTAACTAGAAATTTAAAGTCATGATATTAGTATGTCTTAATTTTAAATCTTTGGTTCTAATATACAACTTCTTTTTGGGTTTTATTATTATACATAATTTACACCAGAAAATATATATATTTCTGGAAAATTAGGGAAATTAAATTTGTCAGGGAAATTTTTCAGCTTTGATGGTCTTACATGTCCATTTTTATTTATTGTAAAGACAGATGACATTACTCTTACAGACTCATTCAGCCCACATTAAGAGACCCAGTGTCTCCAATATAATGATAGTCCTATGTTTTCATTCCAGTTTATCAAAAAGTCTTGCAAAGAAAACTTATCAAGGCTTTCACTAAAAAAATGATGTCACCGCAGCAAAGATCATATGGGCACGGAAACTCATCAGATGTTTGCCCATGGGAACAATGCCCTATCCCGAATGAGTGCATCCAAGTGGTTTGGTTACTTTCGTGATGGCCATGAAAACCTTACATATGATCTGCGCCCTAGAAAACCAGTTTCCGTCTGAAACCACTGAGAAAGTCGTGAAACTCCTCAACTGCTGACTGCCGAATCACAATTCGTATGCTTGTGGCTGAATTGCGCTGCAACAAGGAGACAGTTTGTCAGATTCTAATAGAGGATTTGGGAAAAAGAAAAATTTGTTCCTGATTTATCACTCACTGTTTAACTAAAGAACAAAGCAAGCAAGATTGGAACCTTGTGGTGACTTGATTGATTCGGCAGATGGCAATCCAAAATTTTTGGAAACGATTGTTACAGGTGATGGGTTTTGGTGTTATCAATGTGATCCTGAAACCAAGAGTCAAATTGCGCAATGGCGATCACCGGCATTACTGAGACAGAAAAGATTGTTTCAAATTAATGTTGGATTTTCAATTTTTTTTTTTTTTTTTTGTTATTATTAATAACAGTAAAGGCCCTACTCATCACAAATTTCTTCTTGAATAAGGAACTGTATGAATCTGTTTTGGGTCGTGCAAAGAGTTCGCAGAGTGAGGCCAGAGTTTAAGAAACCGGAATTTGTGTTCTTCTTCATGATAATGCTCGGCCACATACTGCCAGAAGTGTAAAGCGATTTCTTTGAATTGTATTAAACATAGTTTTAATTTGGACTTCCTATTTGCGAGTATTTGTATTAGTCTGGGTATTTAATTGCCACATCTTGTATACAGAAATATTTCACAACCATTAGCAGTATTATTAAACAATATTGTTCTGAAATTCATTGCAGTGACTGTTTTTTACATTCTGAATGTCCTGAAATTCATGCTAGAAAATTCATGGAAATATCTGGGGATTCCCCCCCCCCCCCCTTTGAATTTACGGGGGTAAGTGGGTTATGGGTATGGAAGATTATCAAATGATTTTCTATTCTTTATTTTTAAGGTTATTTGGAACCGAATTGTGCCCCTTCTTTGGTTTCTTTGCATTAGAAGAAATTATAAATCAAGCTTCACCAGATTTTTTGTTGGTAAAACATTTTTTCATTTGTTTGCATTTACTTATCTTTAAGTTACATTTTTAGAAGTTTCTTTAAACTTACCTTTTATTCATTATTCTTTAAAGTTACTTTTACTTACTTGTTCTTTGATTGTTTTATCCATATGGCTTTTTCTTTATCATTCCAAAGTGTAAAATTTTTTAGAGAGAATGCTGATTTTATTTCCAGAAAGAATGCTGTTTTTTTTTTTTTGTTTTTTATTTAGATGGTAAATTTTCCTTGTTTTCTATACACTGAGCAGACAAGCCATTAGAAATATCTCACTAATAGTTAATCATTTGTCTTCTTCCACAAAGAACAGCTTGTATTCACCATGGCATCATTTTCAGAAGTGTCCCTGAAGGAGTGCATATGCTTAAAGATAGGGTATGCAGTATATGTACTCCACTACTTGTTCATTGACACATTTTGAGGCTATGATGTTAAAGCTGGGCATGATCTTTGTCGCTGTTGCTCTCTGATCAAGCTGTATGAGCCTGAACAGTAACTCTGGAAGCTAACTTGTACCTGCTGGGTACACTTAATGTTCATCTTTGGGTACACTCATTGTATAGCCTTGTTATGGTTTCTCTGGTGAACCTAGGGTTATTATTGTTTGGACTTAGAGAATGGTCACCATGATTGTTGATTGTGAAACACTTACAGGAGATATCTAAGCTTGCTGTATATTGTACGAATTTGCTTTGTGTTGCACTCTGCAGGGGAAGGGGTAAATTTCTTGTTATATTGGAAAGTGTTCATTACATGTAATGAACTTATATTTACCTAGATTTCTGATGAAGGGAATATGGTAAAATCTAAATTAGAAAATTCATTGTTCTCAACAGAAGCTGGTTCACCTACGAATAAAGATGCAGATGAGAAAGAGATTAACTTAATATAATTTGAGTATAAAATGTAAATTGAACACAGGGTATTGAGTCTCGTTCTTTTCTTCTACATGCATCATAATTTGAGTAAGTAATGATTGTTACTTGACTGAAAAGTGGGAGCCATGACTGCCATTACTTGAACATTAGAGATGCACTTAGGATATTCCATATTTTGGAAGTATATTCCATATGAGAAGCTGCAGTGAATGGGTAATTGTGGATGCCTATGGAGCAGTGATGGCCACCAGCATGAATAGAAGGAATAACCGACCAAAGATTTAATCAAGGCTTTGCTGAAACTATTGCCCATTAAATCCTACTTTTTTTTTTTTTCTGGAGCTGTCCTTTGCTCAAGGTACATATTCTTATGATCAAATATTGTCATTAGCCTTTGAAAGCAGGCGTCAAATATTAGAAGAGAATTGCCTTTATCGATAAATCATGTTTCCTGATTTGACAAGTAGATGGTTGATGGAGGATATGGTGGAGAAACTTCTAAAGGAATTATTATGGTATAAGAGGGTGATAGAAACAAGTATTCTTGATCTATAACACTTATAGTCGAATTATACATTTGCATAAGAGGGTGATAGAGATAAACCCTAAGGAAAAATTCAACTTTTTTTGGGGGGGGGGGGTTGCATCATAAAATTAGTCAAGGCTAATAAAGTATATACATGTATCAATGGAAAAATTTGGATTTACCCTAATATTTTTATTAAGAAAAGTCCCTCTGGTCCTTCCCTTACTGTTCTTGAGAAACTCACTGGAACATCAGTTCCTGTCATGAGAATCTGCCAAGAATTTCTTTCTAAAAGTGTACTTTTGATTCTAGTCTTTAAGTGTACATTTCACTAGATTATGCCAAACTGTTTTGTGTACAGAATGCCTTCCCATGAGCATATCTCAGAAATTGCTTGGCTGAATTTGATCAACTTTTAACACTTTATAAGGATCTGTGATTCCTCTAATCCTTCAAAATTTCAAGGTCTTAACTATTGAGTAATCGACTCGATCAGTACAAAACTTATAAACCTATGGTTGGATGTATAAATACACAAACTGATAGAAAACTAAGTACCATAGATTCATGATTTCAAAGCTAAATAGCTTTTATCCCTTTTAGCCTATGGCACCACAGATAAATAAAACTATGGTTCCCATTTCTATTGCAGAAGGGGGGGGAGGGGATGAAAAATTTGTTTTTTTTCTTCATATATTTTATGCACTTGAGTTCGAATTGAAAATTTTTATATATGCTAAATGATTATTGATACCTTTGTCTTTCATTTTAAATAAAGTTGTATGTGCTATAGATTAGAGTGTAGCAGGATTGTGACAAGCTAGTTCTTCATCCATTTAAATGAATTTGAAAAAATGCATTTGCAAATAAAAATTTATTGTTATTAAGAAAATACTAATTGAACGTTTTCAAATTTTTAATAGGATGTCCAGATTGTTCCAAGTTCTCTTTCCCAACTGCAAATACCTTCTGCATCGGAACAACATTTTTTCCCATCATCTTTAGCATTCAGTAAGTTTTTTTTTTACAGTAATGACCAACAATGACCATCTTTTCATAAACTAGGGAAAATTCATATTGTCTATACTGAATTCATTTCATTGATTGTAAAATACATTTAAAGACTCACATTTGGTCCATATTGGCATTTTAAAATGGGGGGGAGGGGGATATTGGACTCTATGATCTGGTAAAGGCATTCTAAAAGTATGCAGATATACAGGAACAATAAAAATGATGGGCCAGTTTCAATTTTATATAAATATTAGGAAAGAAATACTAACCAAATGAAATTTTGAGAAACGGGAAATAACTGTGGATAACACCATTATAACCGGGGGAACCTCTTGCCCACAAAGAAAATTTATTCAGCGTATACGTATTTCGATCTCCTTGAGATCATTATTCAACACCAGATTTGGAGGTGAATTAACAGAATCAATAAATTATAAACGAAGGAGGTGACCGATTCTCCAATAGCCTAAAAAAATGGAGACGAGTTGGAATAGCCAATGGGAAATGGTAGACTCTCTTTACATTGATAA
Source organism: Rhysida immarginata (assembly GCA_023313115.1). NCBI lineage: Eukaryota > Metazoa > Arthropoda > Chilopoda > Scolopendromorpha > Scolopendridae > Rhysida > Rhysida immarginata. Next base: position 19,730,934 of record JAHWFO010057280.1, read on the forward strand.
TAAGAAAAAGCACTGACCTGCCTAGGAGAGATACCCTAGGGACCTGCACGATACATAAAAATTCTTTTTTATACTAGGCAATAATGTAACAAAATAGGAAAAGAATACAAGTTCAAAGAAACCTATACAATAGTGAAAATCACAAGATCAAAGAAACATTATACAATACTACAAGATTGGAAAAGATTGCATTAACGTGAAAATTTAAACAATTGCATTAGTATAGAATCTCTGATGGGGCCTGAGTCGCCATTCATGAGTGTATCTGGATCCTTTTTGGCATTTCAAGAGTTTCATATTGTTTGCAAGTTCAATCAGCATTCAATGTGTGCTTTTGTTCTGCAGTTTTCTGGAAGAGGATATACCAGATCACACTTTTTATAAAGTTTTTGGGGCCTGCAACTCATTTCGTTGCTGAGCTCTATTGTTTCAAAGAGTGTATACATCAATTTCGGACACTATATTATGTTTTTGCTTTTAAAGAATGTTATTTGCTATTCAGTTTAAAAATTGATCAGGGAGATTCTTCAATACATAAATGCCCATCTATGACTGGCAAATATGACTATGCATAATAAAGAAATTCTAAGCAATGAAACTACTAAGCAATAAGTTGAAATAACACAATAGCAAATTATGTAAGTATCTGCATTATATTTTTGTCCATTGACATTATCAAGAATGTCATTACAATAATATAGATTTCAAAATTTCAGTAATTGGTTAATATTAAGAATATGGATGTAACATTGTTATAGGGGAAAAAAATTGTTTATTTTTCCATATATATTGTACTTAAATTTCATTACTTTTATAGTTTGATATAATGTGCTTTTAATTTTAATGATGAATTGATTCTTTTATTATCTAGGAACCTGCTGTCTGGTTGAAACTGGCCTCATTCATGCTTCGTTCTTGGGGATACAACAACAAGTAAGAAAGTATTTCAGATTTATTCAAATTAACTTCCAGAATTTATTTATCTTGAGAACAACAGCTGCAATCTAAAATACACACTTAATAATTGCTCCCTGAGATATTATTCTTTCCTTTTCATCTTTCATATCCTGATACGCATTATGTAAAGTCCTTAACACATTAGAAAACTCATTTAGTACCTTGCTCATTATTATTGACCAAATATCTGCCTCATCATTGGTAAATTTTTACTAGGTGTCCTGTCCTTAAGTTAATCTAACTTATATCTTAATGTATATACAATTTGTAAGTTTTGTAAGCAGAAAGAAATGCAACAACAGAAATTGTATATGAGGCATATTCAATAAGTTTCAGGCTGCAGGCTTGCACAGACAATTGGTGTTCAGGATCTTAGCAAATTTTATGGAGGACACACGTAAATATATGGTGAAGATGGTTTAGACACATATGCTACTAGAGGGTTTAGGTGATGAGAAGTTACGCAAAGGAACACTCAGTCCAATATCATTGCAGATATTGAAGAGTGTCGGAACTGTTCACACCATTATGGAAACATTACAGTATTGCAATGTCTGTGCGATATGGATGCCCCCATGGAATATCTTAAAAAAATGCTTCTTATTGATCTAAGGAGTCTAAATGATTAATTTTAAATTTAAATGTGGGTAGTCTCCTTTTAATGGGGAAAATCGTAAAATTAAAATTTAATAAAAACAAAAAAATAAAGTCACCAATCTTGAAAAACAATGAAGAAACTTGTGAGATGGAAGAAAACTTAAACGATATAGTCTATTGAAGATGTTGTTGATAGTAGAAATAAACTTAGTCTATTGAGGATGTAGATGAAATCTTGTGAAGATAGTAGAAAACGATAATCTTGAAGGAAGTGTTGGTTTTGAAATACAGATGAAATTTTGAAGAGGGTAATCCATATATTTGGGATAAAATTTATATAAAACGTTTTCAAGAATATTTCTCATCATCAGTAGCATAAACATTTTTGAATGGTGAAAACAGTTGAAATAAGAATTTAACAATTGATAAGAAAAACAATTGATATAAAGATGATGAAGCTAAGTTGGTTGTAACAGTTGGTTATGATTGTTGGCTATTGTATACTAGGGTAATTGTTGTTTAAAAGTAGTGTCCATTTATTGTTTATCTCTGTTGATGGCTTGGCTAAATTTTTGTTATTTGTAATGATATTTATTGTTTCTTTAATTAATCTTTTTTTATAATTTTCTTCTTTTCCAATGATTTTTGTGTTATTCCAATCTGGTGTGTGGTTTTCTTTGATACAATGATTTACTAAATGGTTGTTTTTGTCTTTGTGGCGAAGTGCTCTTTCATGTTCTTTTAATCTTATTTCTAATTGTCGTTTATTTATATCTAAAAATGTGGTACGGTTGTTGGTCATGTTGTTGTGTGTAAATTTTAAAGGATATCGTTCTTCTAATAGGTGTATTAATATTTCTATTGGTTTGTTTGTTATGACTAGGATGTCATCTACATGTCTCATCCATATTTTTATGTGTTGTTTGTGTTGATTTGTTAAGTAAATTGTGCTCCATGTTATTTAAATAGATGTTGGAAAGAATTGGTGATAATGGGCTACCCATGGGTAAGCCTTCAATTTGTGAATAAATTTTTTCATTGAATTTTAATTGATTGTTGGTGAAACATAGATTTATGGATTGTATGATTTTTAGTACTTTCGTGTAAGGTAATTTTGTTTTTAATTGATTTTTTATGATGTTGAGAGTTGGTATGATTGGGATGTTATCATACATAGCTGTTATATCTATAGTATAAATTTTGTCTTTATTCTCTAATTTTAGTTTTTCTAATGTTTGTTTGGCTAGTGTTGAGTTTTTTATTGTGTAATTAAATTCAAAAAAATTTTTTAAATAATTATCTAGAAATTTTGCTAGTTTGTGAGTTGGTGATTATTTGGTGGAGGTTATGATTCTTATGGGATTTCCTTCTTTGTGTATTTTTATTACTCCATAAATTGAACTTGGTGATGTTTCTACTGGAATTATTTGTTTTTGTTGTTCTTCATTAATTATATTTTCTTTTTTTAATTCATTTATTTTTTTAATAACATTTTTTTGGAATTGTATTGTCGAAAACGTTTTATATAAATTTTATCCCAAATATTTGGATCACCCTCTTCAAAATTTCATCTGTATTTCAAAACCAACACTTCCTTCAAGATTATCGTTTCCTACTATCTTCACAAGACTTCATCTACATCTTCAATAGACTAAGTTTATTTCTACTATCAACAACATCTTCAATAGACTATATCGTTTCAGTTTTTTTCCATCTCACAAGTTTCTTCATTGTTTTTCAAGATTGGTGGCTTTATTTTTTTGTTTTTATTAAATTTTAATTTTATGATTTCCCCCATTAAAAGGAGACTACCCACATTTAAATTTAAAAATGCTTCTGTTTACAGTAAAAAGTATTTTCTTGTAAAACAATACATAATCACTCAATTAATTTTCTGAAGGCACTCAAACATCACTGATTGAGACTTCCTATGGGACTCCAATTCTAAAAAAAATTTCCAAGTCTACTGGATAGTGGAGTATTGTTCCAGTATGGCAATTCTGACTATATAGATCTTGTATAGATTTTGATTACTAAGCAGAAAATTGATTGAATACGCTGGGAGCTTCTTGAACATCTGGTTTCTACCGTGTTCACATTACAATACTGATTGTGATTGTTTAAACAGATCACTGATGAATTTAAGACGTCCACACTGCTAAAATTTTATTTCGTGATTTTGAGACCAGGTTAAGATTTTTGTAACTAGATGATGATGGGCAATAGCAACATCCATCAGTCCCTGCCAATCCAGTCTTCTCTGAGCATTGGATAAATTGTTGTTGTTTTTTTGTTTTTTTTTTATTAATTTTGTTCATTATTCATGCTCTTGAATAAACGGAATTCCTTTTACACTATTTATTGTTTGAAGACGACTATAATTCGTTATTTTTAGACTAGTATAAAATATTTGACATAGCAGCATTTTTTTCTATTTTTTATATTTGCTATATTTTTTCCCTCAGGAAAATCTTTCATGTGTACTTAATTTACTTAACTGTAATTATTTCTAAGGTATTTAATTGAATTTTACTTCTATTTTATTTTTGTAGATCTTAGCAGAGTTCAAAAATTCAGGCATGGCAGTATTAGTTGAACCTAGGGATATGTATAATTTGTGTGTATATAGTGGTCTCATAAGAAAAATGCTTGAAAACTCATCAATACCTTCTAAGGTAATTTCTTTTCTTTTTAAGCAGGTAAAATAAGTGAATACAGTAGAACCTCTGTATAGCGAAACACAACGGACTGGCAAAATCATTTCACTATATAGGTATTATGTTGATGGAGGTAGTGTTAAATTTGCATAATTTTGATGTATAAATTACATATATATTTTAAATTTAGTATTTATATATAAAAATTTAGTATTTTATATTAATTTGAATGTTTCTTAACATTAAGAACAAAACGTTTTTGATACTTGACATCGCTGCCTATCTAAAGTCATCCAGGTCGCCATTGGTGAAAATTTTGTTTGGAACACGATTATTTTTTCTGAAATAATTAAAATTTGAAAGCAGGACGGACTGAAAATAATTTTGTAATATGTATTTTATGGAAAAATACTGAGAAAACATATCCATAAGCATGTATGTTAAGGCCTGAGAGTGTTTTTTCGTTGGCCACAGTAAAATTAGAATTTTACAAAAATGTTTATGGGCTTTATAGTAGTTCTCATGCCGATTCTCATAGAAAATAAATTTTAACATGCTTGCACATTTAAACTCATCAGCAGACTGCCATTATTACTACGCAGTGCATCATGGGTAGTTTGGTGCAATAACTTTCTCGAGAATACTTCATAATTTTGCCGATAAAATAAGCTTAATGCTATAGCCGCACCAACTGGCAGAGTTTGTGATTTAAAAACTTGTTTTTAATTTGTTTGTTGGCCGTTTGCGATAATTTCGTTCGTTGGCTGTCGGGTCATGCTAAGTGTGGGAATCAAATTTCATAATAAAGAGCTAAAATATACCTTAAAATTTATTGTGTGTGACCGAAAAATTCTTATGGAGATAATTACGCTGTAAATATTTCGCTATATGGAGATTGAAAAAGCATTAAATCAATAGGTTTTTTGCCAGGACCACAGAAAAATTTCGTTATAAGGATAATTTCGCTATATAGACGTTCGCTCTACGGAGATTCTACTATACAAATAGAAAAAGGAAGGAAAAATTCTGCGACTGGACTCGAACCAGGGATCTTGATTATCGCTAGTAACGCTCTAACCAATTGTCCAAATGTTCTTCTTGAAGTCACAAATTTGAAGTTCAAATGAGTTGAATTTTCATTAATTTGTATGATGGTTTAAGGGTAAGGAGAATTCCCGACCTTCCCTGCTAATTGAGCTAATTTGTGACTTCAAGGAAGTATATTTGGATATAATGTAACAGCTTGACGATTCATTGTCCGCGATAGCTCAATTGGTTAGAGTGTTGCTAGCGATAGGCAAGGTCCCTCGTTCAAATCCAGGTCGCAGAATTTTTCCTTCCCTTTTCTCTTTGTATTCACAATTTGTTTGGAATATATCTTCAGTATATCATTATCTTCTCTTTGAGGTAAATTAAATGCTAGTTAGAAAACTGTTTCTTTGCATGACTAATTTTAATTAAGATTCAAGTTTAAAATTCAAATGAAATCAAATACAGTAGAACCTCTGTATAATGAAATTCAAGGGACTAGCAAACTTATTTCGCTCTATTATGTGTATGGAGGTGGTGTTTAAATTTGCATAATTTTGATGTATAAATTGTTAAAAATTGCATTAATACATACAGGGTATTTCAAAAATAGTTTTACAAACTTTTAAGAGAGGTAGTATCAGTGATTCTAAGCAAAAAATTTCATATCAACACTGGTCCAAATTTGAACGCTAATTAAGATATGAACAGAAATAAAAATGCCGCCACCAAGATCAGCATGTTAATAACTCTGGTTCTATAACATCTAGGATGATGATAGTTGGGGGAATAATAGGGTACATAAAACTATGTATACCGTTAAAATTTGATCGAATTCCAACAAGTAGTTTCCGAGTTACGCATTCAAAATCGTAACTGTGCTCACATGCGAGTATTAACCAGCACGTGTTACGATGTTGAGTGCGTAACTCGGAAGCTGCTCTTTGGAATTCGATCAAGTTTGAACGGCATACATAGTTTTATGTACCCTATTATTTCCCGAAATTTCATCATCCTAGATATAATAGAACCTGAGTTATTAACATGTTGATCTTGGTGGCGGCATTTATATTTCTGTTCATATCTCAGTTATTGTAAAAATTCGGAACTTTTTTGCTTAGAATCACCCATACTACCTGTATATATGCTATTTTTGAAATGCCCTGTAGATAGTATTTAGTATTTATATATATAAATTTAGTATGTAATATTAATTTGAATGCTTCTTAACATTAAGAATAAAACTTTTTCTATAATTGACATTGCTGCCTATCTAAAGTCAAACAGGTCTCCATTGTTGAAAATTTTTTTGGATCGCGGTTATTTCTTTTGAAATAATTAAAATTTGAAAGCCGAATAGACTGAAAATAATATTTGTATATTAAAACTGACGAGTGTTTTTTTCGTCGGCCTTGGAAAAATTAACATTTCACAAAAATATTTATGGCTTAAACTTTCAATAAAAGAAATTCATAAATTTGAACAAATATTAAAGCTTTTAATATAAAAAAATTCTCCCGAGTTTCGACAGCTTTTTCAGTGTTCTCGTGCCGATTCTCACAGAAAATAATTTTTTAATATGCTCTCACATTTAAACTCTTCAGTAGGCTGCCTATTGCTCTGCAGTGAAATATGGGTAGTTTGGTGCAATAACATTGTTCTTGAGAACTTTTCGTAATTTAGCCGATAAAATAAGCCTAATCCCACAGCAGCAGCTGACTGAGCAGAGCTTGTGACTTAAAAACTCGTTTTTAACTTTGCTTGTTGGCTGTGTTCGATAATTTCATTTGTTGGCTGTTGGGTCATGCTAAGTGCGGGAACCAAATTTCGTAATAAAGAGCTAAAATATACCTTAAAATTTATTGTCTGGACCAAAAAATCCTTACATTATAGGGATAATTACGCTATAAGGATTTCGCTTTATGGAGGTTGAAAAAGCATTAAATCAATAGGATTTTTGCTGGGACCACAGAAAAATTAAGTTATAGAGATAATTTTGCTGAATTGACGTTCGTTATATGGAAGTTCTACTGTATTGCAAGTTGATATACTTATTTCTAATAATAAAATAACTTTTTGCTTTTGTTTATATTTTTCTCTTAAATTGGTTTTCAATCTCTTTCTTTAATTTAAAAAGTCAAACTCATAAGAATTGTTGTTGTTCCTGTATTATTGCATGGGTATAGAGGCTGATCCATATACAAGGGTTGGACAAAATAATATGAACAGCAATGCAAATACAATGCTCTAGGGAAACCTGTCAAATAGTCCCTGCCCTCTAGTTTTGAATCGTGCCACCTAGCAGACGAGAATGTAAACACATCAGTCTTAAGTAGCAGTGATAGTGTGTGGATACTAAATACAAGGTGTCCATTAAAGGTCTGACACATTTTATCTATGTATTATCAAAAAAATAATAAAGATAAACAGAAACTGATTTTAGTATATGAAACTGTAACTGAAAATTTTATTAAACCAAGTTAGTAGGCCCCAACGTGTGCTCCTTGCGTCACACAGAAGATATCCAGCCGATAATCAATTTCTTGCAAAGTTCTTTTGAGCATATCGACATCCACCTTGTTAATAGCGACCGTGATTCACTTCTGTTTCCACACTCTAGCAGCGAAATTGTGAAACGCAATAAAACTTTTTCAGTTACATTTCATATATTGAAATCCGTTTCTATTTATCTTTATTAGTCTTTTGCTAATACACAGATAAAATGTGTCAGACCTTTTATGGACACCCCTTTATTGCGATGTTGAAACTCCTTTATGGCAGACCTCTCAGTTATCAAATGACGCATGATCATTGGGGCCCATCTTGCCAGAGCCTCAGTAACGAAAACTGCCACCCTTGTTGGGGTTGGGAGAAGTACTGTGTCAACTGTTATGACAGCCTATAAGAAACAAGGAAAGACATCTGAAGCACAACAGCGGCCGAAAATCGTACTCACTGTTAGAGATAGAAGGGTTTTGAACCGGATTGTGGCCAGAAAGCACAAGACTGTATCAATAAACCCATCCTCCATGAGCTGTATGCAGTGAACATACAAGACAAAACTGCTAGTCCAAAACCTCTGGTGACATCATACAATGCACTGAAACGATGAAAATGGTGTCACGAGCATAGAAATTGGACATGACAACAATGGGAGAATGTCATCTGGTCAGGTCTGAACAACAATCGTCGTTCACATTATTCTAGGCAAATGAACATGTTTTAGTGGAGAATGCCTGCAGAAGCCTATGATGTTGAACCTGTCGTACCGCAAACTGCTGAAAAACTATTCTGAGTAATGTGTATATACAACCTCTCCGCAGCACAATAGTTTTTCTGACATTCTCTTAACACCATCAACATGTTAAACGCTTTTTCGTTGTAAAAAGGCATTTTAATCTGTCATGAGAGCAGCAAACAATGCAGAGAATCGTTAACAGTTCAACAGAGGTAACATTGACTTGAAAATGTTTTAAAGAAAAACATTGCAACAGGGCAAATTGCAAACACCTGATTTGAAAGTTTTTTTATTGATTATTTTTCTACAAAAGTTGTTTCTTTTTTTTCAAGACCTACCTACCCTAAAGTTTTTAGGCGGACTCTGGGTGCTCTTATTTCCAGCCATTTCTGAAAAGGGGGATAGTCACCATTAAATTCTTCACATAGTCTGTAGTTGTGTAATTTTTTTCCTCGAAGCATGATAAACTTCTAACTTCAGAAAAAAGCATGATACGGGTGGTCTGAAAGACCCTGTAGATTTGGTGGGTGAATCAAACCATTGCTTGTGATTTGTATCTACATGTTCGTCTTGAACATTTTTGGGATGCATTTATACATTTCCTTTCCAATGTGAGATAATTTTTAACCCAAAATAATTTACTATGGGTATCAGTACTGAACTGAAACATATAATTATTTATTATTAATCATAATAAAGCAATAATTCAATTTAAATGTATCTATCTAAAAATAACAATGAATCATGGTTTATAAAAATACAACGTATTACTTCTAATTTCAGCATCATCAAAGAGAAGCATTATTGAGTGTTGCATTGGAAAATGGGTTGATGGATTTTATTAACACATGCATAGCTCAAACATCTCTAAAAGGTATTAAATTGTAGAAGTTATTTAAAAAAAAAATCAACTGTTCTTAGTAGAAATGTATTTTGTAATTTTTTAAAAATTTAGCATTAAGAATGCAAACCAAGATTTATAAATTATTAATGATATACAGGGTGAGTCAAACGTCTCCATACAAAAGGGGATTATATTATGCCTACAGTTACAGGATATGTTCCATGTTTCCCTTCAATATCCAAACAAAGTGACAGGCGCTGCAACCAATTCTGTCGAACACATGACACTGTTTCTCCTATTATTTGTTTGCAGGCTAATGCGATTCTCCTTTTTAAGATGGTTCAAAGTACGGATTTTCTTCTGATACTTAATCGGTTTTAGGTAGCCCCAAAGGTAAAAATCCATGAGAGTGAGGTCTCTTGAATTTCTGGATGAGTTTCGCCACGGTGTCATGGGTTATCTGCATTCCGTGAGTTTCATTGAACGTACACGCTACACGATGGGTGGTACCATTCCCAGCCAACGGAATGATGTCAATTCGTTCTTCCTTCATTAGTGGCATTCCTTTTAATCTGTTCACCCACTGCAAAAAGAAAAATAGACATTAGTCATGTTATCCCCATTTATAAGGAGACTTTTGATTCACCCTGTAACTTATAAAAGAAACATAACTCCCTCTATTTTAAATGACTTGATGGCTTGCAAAAATTGTGATATTTGTAACTTTTATTTTCTTATAAAACAATGTTTGCAAGCCTGAGAATCAGTTAGTCTGACTTAATTACAAAACTTATGCTTGGCTATTTATAAATATTTTACACATTACTTAAAATGCTGAAATGCATCTAGTGCTTCCTCTCTGACTCTGGATTCCTCTAGTTGAAATTTCGCCAAAGCATGTTTTTCCCCCGAAAAACATGCACAACACATCTCTTGCTCCTACACAAAGTTGGAGCGTTTTCGAATAATAATCTCAAAGTACTCACCAGCCTTCTTAACATACTCTCCTGGTTCCGTACATAACGGTCATCTCTGCCGAAGCTTGTTTTCTAGTAGAGAACACACGTTTGATCCGACGTTCAAATTATGTCATCTGTTGTAGCGATGGCTCCAAACATGACGGGGTTCCATTTCGCCATTTTAATTTACTAAAATCGAATCACTGGTTGGGCTGTTCATTTTATAATTAATTAAACGGCAAGTAACATTACTTTAAATTCTATTTGTTTACTTAAAAAAAACTCGACACTTATTGTTTCTCGAAGAACGAACATACAAGCGTCCTCTCATTTCAGACTTTTCTCCAAGAAAAATAAACTAACACATAAAGAATTCAGCATGTAACAAAAACCAATTTATTTACGCTCGCACAGCATTTTCTTGCAAAATTACGGAACAATGCTCTGCCAGAGGCTGACTTCTCTTTTACGGATAAAATTAAAACAAAGCCAGCTCCTCCAACAGAGCTTAACCACACAATACAACAAAGACTACCCAATACAGAGAACACACACAACAAAACTCGGACAACACTACCTCTCATAACAAAATAACTGCATAATAACGGGGAAAATTAACTAAATACAACAACACAGTTAATAATATCCAACCAATGCTACTGTTGCTCACATGCTTATACCTCCCACAAACCTTATAACAACACACCTATACACACCTGATCACCACAAACCATCCCAAAACGACCCCTCCTGGTCCTCTAACATAGCTCAACCCTTCTACACAACAAAAGCTTGCTATAACACTACAATGAGGCTTTCGCCGGACACATGCACCATACTGACATGACATGTCACACCATCTTAGGTTGGGTTCCTAATACATTGATCAGTGAATATATGTAAATGGTAATTTAAATTCTTGCAACCTATATTTTTCATTATATCTTTCATAAATATTAGGATACCATTTTAAAAAAAGTCAGTTGTTTTATTTATGATAGATGGCATTGTTAGTGAATTCTGACTCTTTTCCAAGACAAACATGAAGTGGAAGGGACAAAGATATGGCACAGCAGGAAATTTAAAGCAGGTTGTGCTAAACACATTAATTGTAAAGGATTTCCAGGATTCCATTTGCAGCAAACTCATGCCAAACAATTAAACATAGAATTCATAGGGTGATATCGTATTATTATGACTACTTCGACACAACCGATCTAATGCCATTAGATTTTTTTTCCTCTGGTTTTATCTTAAAGAACTAACCATATGAAAACCTTCTGAAAACTATTCATACATTACAGGACAAAATCAGTAACATAAATGGTTCCCAGTTTCAATGTAAACAGGGTGTTTCATAATTGGTGTCGCGTCTTTAGGTCCAAATAATGACTCAAGAGGAACAGATTGGGGGAAAATGAATATTGATTATTTGGTTTTAATGTCCCCTAATTCAGAATAAAAACATTTTGCGTCCCTGGGGGTGAAGGAGTAAATTTTGAAAATTTTAATTTTGTAGGGGTAGGAGTTAGACCCCATGTGTTATTTAGAAAGTTGTAGAGCATCATGTAAAATGTGGGTTTAGCAAAAAACCCGGTGAAAAAATCTCGTCCCCTGCCCTTTATCGAGTGGATAAAGTGAAAGGTATAGCTAGCTAATGTAGACAAAAACAGGAAAACTCATATGTACAGTTTCCCATTTCCCATGTACAGTTTTCAAATTTCATAATATTTTTCCTGGGGGGGAAAAGCCCGGTCGAGTTTATTAGCTTTTCTCATTTCTTATTTCATTCTCATTAATTTTCCAAATGTAGGCCCTACTGTTTTTTAATAAGTATGGTTTTTGTCCACATCGGCTAGCCATACCTTTCACTTTACCCACTCGATAAAGGGGGCAGGGGATGAGATTTTTTCACTGGGTTTTTTTGCTAAACCCCCATTTTACATGATGCTCTACAACTTTCTAAATAACACATGGGGTCTAACCCCTACCCCTACAAAATTAAAATTTTCAAAATTTACCCCTTCACCCCCAGGGACACGAAATATTTTTATTCTGAATTAGGGGACATTAAAACCAAATAATCAATATTCAGTTTCCCCCAATCTGTTCCCCTTGAGTCGTTATTTGGACCTAAAGACGGGACACCAATTATGAAACACCCTGTATAAAGATATAAAAGAAATGTGTGCTGCAGGATTTTAATTCATCCTGTACAAACTGTTGTGTTAGGGATTGAACAAGGGATTTAGTGCTCCAAAATCTTGGTCACTGAGCTTTGCTCGATTTTCAAATGAAGCACTATTCTATACAGTAGTTTAATAAGCTGCCCACCAATACATTTGGTTAGTGCATCTTGTTGCTATGTAGAAGTGTAATTCAAATTTGGAAGTTAAATACAATGCCATTCCATCGTTAGATTTATTTTAGGAAATTTTTTTTAGATTTATGATCAGTGTTGTAAGAATTTTTTAATTTTTCCATTGAAAAGTAAATGCATTTCTTTTAACATTTTTCTTCCATTATTTTGGGACCAGATTACTGAAGTTATATGGATGCCATAGTTTGTTAAATATACTATATGAAGTTATAAAATAGTGAAGTCTTCATTAAGCCAAAATACATTTCAGATGGTTCAAATTTCTTTTGATTCTTGTTCTAGCTATAAAATGTGGACAATCCATGTTTTGTGGTTTTAAACCGTCCTTAAGTTTCTGATGTGAAAAATATTATAATGTTTTGCTTTTATTTATTTTTCTCAGATACATTTAACAGCAGTTGTTCTCCAAAAGTAATTATGGATTGGGCCTGGAAAAAAGCAGGACATATAAAATCATCTATTGACAGGATATGTAAGTATATCAAGTTAATTACTATGTGGGTGGAATTCAGTCAGAACTCTTTAATTTTTTATATACTCTGATTCTTTTGCTAGAATAAATTTAAATGCTAGTATTTATTATTTTGATATAAATTAGCATAAAAAAATTCTCTAGAATTCTGATTAAGATATGCTAAGGCAGGAAATGAAACGCTATTATTGATTTTGTCAAAATATTTGTTAGGACCGCTGCAAATTCATTTCTGCACTAGCGTGTTTCTCTCGGAGAAAGTACCAAAAGCAATCTGGGTATAGTCTTCTTTTATCCTAGTCTTCTTAATAATATATGCAGCAAAAGCATCATGTATTATCATTTCTGCTTTCACTAAGTTACTAAGTGATTTTAATTCCTCTTGCATAGAAGAGATTCGCCATGCTTAAAGTCACTCTGTTTTTGCCATTTTTGAATCTGTAATGGCTCTCCATGCTTATTTGCTTCCAGTTTGTACAGTTCAATTATCCAATCGTATACTTGATCAATCTTGATCAGTGACTGAAGATGTGCATACCAGGGCTGCATCTAAAGCTTCTCGGTTTGCAGCGGAATGTTTCTCAAGAATGGAGATAGACTGTGGAATGAACAACACACTTCTTTTTATGAATGGCTCTTTCAGAATATTTTGTATCTTTGACCATTTGTTATCAGTGGCAACATTTTTCTTTTTTGGAAGAAATCTAAGAAAATATTGACAAAATGTTTCCCACAATCCAACAATACGATCATAAGCCATTTTGCACACAATGATTTTATTTTTCAATGAATCTTGGATGTTAAAAAATTCTTCCTATCGGACCGGCCAATGACGATAAAAATCAAAGATAAGTGTGATTAGCTCATTTACTTGTTGCCCAGACTGAAAAAGTCCAAGGGCACGTGTCCAATAGAATAAAAAAAAAAAAAAATTAAAATGACAAAACTTGAAAGAAAGAAAAATTCACTCAGATTTGTGGTATGCTGTTCAGGAATGGTTCCACTCTAAACCCACCAGCTTAGATTTACCCCACAAAATTATTAACTGCAGGGATAATTTTTAAGGTGCATTGCAGTTATATTGTTTATACACTCCCCGACACAATTTCTGGGACATCTTGTTTGTCATAGAAGAAACAAAAAGAATGAAATATTAGGGTTTGAAATAATTGTTAACAGTCATAAAAACGACATTACCATAAACAGTAATAACTAATGAAATATTTTCAACAAGAATAAAATAAACATTGAGAGAACAAGAAATCACCCTTGACATAATTAATGGGACAGTCCATGATTTGAATGACAGAAATATGCAAATTCTCCCACTTATAAAATATCTTAAAGCACTGTTCAGAGCCACTACGTAATCATGTATTCTGCTAATATTCGTAACAAAATAATTGAACTGCACCAAAATGGAGTGGGTATCAGAGATTTCAAGGAACATGAAAATCCCTAAAAGTTCAATAGAGATTTGGGAATGAAGAAGAAGAAACGAGGACCAAAAATGATCATCAGAACAAGAGTAAAAACTTTAATTAAGAAGGAAATTCGTCGATTAACAGCAATTCAAGAGAGAGCAACTGCTGGAAAAGTCCAAAGAAATTGAGAATTCTTCAATTACTGTGGATAACAACATAATCTTTAAGACGACAACCTCTTGTCCACAACTGGATTTTATTCCGCATATACGTATTTCGAACTCTGAGTTCATTATTCAATGCCAAGTAAGTATTTGGTGAAGTTAACAACATTTTAAGAAGGAAAGAGGTGACCATTCGACCAATGGTAAAAATGGGACACCTCTTTTTACAAAAAACGCGGACCTAGGAGAAATACTCCCAAGGAACCACGTTGGGGAAAATACAATAAAAAGTACAAATACAAAATCGTATAAAATTACATGTTAGACAAAAGACTCAAAAATTAATAACAAATAACCATACAAACTCAAGTAAAATAACCATATTAATCATTAATAAGAAAGAAAAGGACAAAGAAAATTATCATGACGTTATAATCGGTTGTATCAACGTAGAATCTCCGATCGGGCCTGCGTCTCCATTCAACAGTGTGTTCGGGTCCTTCTTTGCAATTTCCAGTGTTTCATACGCGTCCAGTGCATTTCTGTTACTAACATGTCTTAACAGTTTGCAATCCTTTAACAGAATGTCGTGTCCCGTCTCCAACATGTATCTAGCGACTGCTGATCTATATGGGCATCCAAACCTGGCGTGGGCCGTGTGTTCCTTAAACCTCGTTGTCACATTCCTGCACGTGGCTCCTCAGTAAACTTTTGGACATTTCGAAGAAATTGTAATCTGAAGATGTCAACAAGGACTGTTCATCGGCATTTGAAAAGGGAAGGGTTTGTATAAAGCTCCACGATTGAAGTTGGCCCTTCAGTGGATAAGAGACAATCATCCATTTCATAGAACAATTTTCAGTGATGAAAAAAAGTTCTCCTTTGATGGCCCGGACAATTTTGGCACATATGTGGATAACCAGACTGCTCCATCACGAATAAAGCGTCTGAAGGGAGGTAGCGGTGTAATGGTCTGGGGGATGGTTTGTTCTGATGGTTTCGTTTATGTGAAACGAATGGTGGGACGAATAAAAGCTATCGACTATATTAAGTTACTTCAAGATAATGAAGTATCTTGACACCAAATATCCTGATCAAGAATATTTTTTCCAGCAAGATAATGCCAGCATTCATAAGGCTAAAGTTGTGCTGAAGTGGTTTAAGGATGTAAATTTGAAAGTTATTGATTGGCCTGCAAAAAGTCCGGACTTAAATATCACTGAAAACATTTGGAAAATGATTTGTGATATTGTTTACAATGGTCCTCAGTTTCATTTCGCCATAGAACTGTGGGAAAAAATTCAAGAGGCAGTTGACTTGATCAATCAGACGAAATGACCAGAAATTTGCAAATACTTTGAAAATTACAACCATAGACTGGTTGATGTAATTGAGAAAAAGGGCAACGAGATACCTTACTGAACAACAGACCTCAAATCAAGGTTTAAGCGTGCATTTATGGACTGTCCCATTAATTGTGTCTCATGGAATTTCTGTTTTTCACATTTTTACTATATTGTCATAAAGTGTACTTATAAATTCAGGTCTTTCTGTAATAATACAATTAAAGTATTTCATTCTTTTTCGTTTCCTTCTATGACAAACAAAGTGTCCCAGAAATTGTGTCGGTGAGTGTAAGCTTTGTACCTTGTTTTCATTTGAATGACCCTTATAAATATGATTTATTTTGTCTGTAATTACTTATTTAACTGGCATTACAAACCATCGGTAATTACACTGGTCGGCATGAAAAATAGCCCCGACTCAATTTTGGCTGATGCTTACGTAAAATGACCTCTGTTTTTCCCATCACCCACCATTTTCAGGAGATACCCCCAATCCAATTTTATCATTTTTCGATATACCGTATACAGTAAAACCCCGTTATAGCGTAACTCACTTTAACGTACATTTCAGAATAACGTACAAATTTCAAATCCCCGTCCCAAACGTAGGTATTTTAATGCTAAAAAGTTTCAGAATAACGTACCTCACTTTAACGTACATTTCAGAATAACGTACTAATTTTACATTCCCTTGGTTAAATTATTCCTTCAGTACAACATACATCGTTCACATGTCTTGCACTGATTGGTCAATGCAGCCCATGCGAAAGTTGCAAATGGGCCAATGGGCTAATTAAGCCGAGTTAACATTTCACTGCTTGGTCAGTATAGCATATATAAACCCGGAAATCTCTGCATGCTACTCAGTCTAGCATGTTTGATTGTCGATTGTCACATACACCTCTGCTGAGTTAACGGATTCAGAGATTCTGGAGATGGGACAAAAGTAAAATGAAATTCATAGCGATCAGGAAGACGAAGATGAAAATGGCCATTTAGAACCAGAGGTAACGCCCGTCTCAACTCTGGTAGCAATGGAGACTATAAAAAGCTTACGAAACTATTTTGCACAGCATAGCGGTCCACCAGAAACATTTAACTTCACAATGTCAGATATGGAGG
>JAHWFO010057280.1:19748222-19802241 GCA_023313115.1 Rhysida immarginata
ATTTTTTCTTATGATATGCAAAAGACATCGTGTTTATTTTTTTTTTTTTTTTTTTTTTTTAGAATTCGTTGTAATCCAATACGTCCATCCAGAGCCTGTATGGCCTGAGGCCGACGAGTTGGGTCTGTGGATGGACCTGGATTAACCACTGCTGTATGATGGTCACAGCAGCTGGGGAGGTGAAGATCCTGAGTCACTCATGAGTCGTCCATCCAGTGACTAGCTGTGCCTGATGTTGCTTAACTCATTGAAGTTGTGTTTCAGTGATAGCCCACCAGGCCCACAGCCTCCCCCAAGTTTTTTTTTGGGGAAGCAAGTTATAGAAAGAAAGCAGACTGCCATTACAGATTTTTTTTTTTTAAATTAATGTAATAGTACATATTGTATATGCTATAGTGTATTTGTATTGAATGAAATAAAATGCATTCATGTATTCTTATATTTTATGTTTAAAAAAAATGGGTTGGGGGGCATCCCCTGAAAATGGTGGGTGATGGGGGAAAACGAAGGTTATATTCGTATTCAGGTCGTCATTTTACATAAGAATCAGCTGAAATAGTGTCAGGGCTCGAAAATTTTTTTAAATTTGCAGACTAGTGTTATCTGTCGGTTTACTTATTTATTGATTTATGAATTTCAGGAACCTTTCTGATTTGAATTTAATTGATTAGATTTTTTTCTTATTTGTTTTGATGATTTTTTTTTTTAATTCCAGGTAAGTAGGGTTAATGATATTTTTGCTTATTCATTAGAAATAAAAAATTATTTTCTATTTTCTTTTTTTAGGCCTTCCTTTATATAATTGTTCAGGCATTCAACTCGAATCTGCCCAGGTGCGACTACTGCATGTGTATGGAACTCAACTGGAACATTTATCATCTGTGTTTCAAATGTTGATAAATCAACCACCTTTCAGTACTGAGCAAGGTATTGTTAAAATATGATTGGAGAAACTGTAAGTTGGAACTGAATAAAATAGGAACATCCTTTAACCATAGAAAATACCATATCTATAATTCTAAAGATCACTGCAGATTGTCTTCCTGCTAAATTTAAAGTAAAAAGTTTTAAAAAAACGATAAAACATCCAAACACAGTGCAGTGGCTCCTCTTTATTATCAGGGCCAACTTTCTGGGAAATGAGGTTATGGAATTTGCAAATGCTTAAGCATTATGACTATAGACTGTTGCTATAATATATAAGATGTTTTCTGAAAGTGTTTTATGCTTGTTGATTTTTCATTTAGGTTAATCTGAACTAAGGTTCTCGTTTGACAATATACTTTTAGCATCCCTATAACATAGTTAAAACTCTGATATTGCATACAAATTTCATATATACGGTAGTTTTGAATATACATGGATATACGGTAGTTAAATTAAGAGAATACTTCATTCATTATACATTTGACAACTGAATTTTTATTCTGGTCTCTTGTTATTTATGAAAATCTTATTTTGAGCATCTTAAATAAGTTGACCTTTTTATTATTTTGTCTTTTTTTTTAAATTTTTATAGGGCTGAAGGAATTGGATGCTAAATTAAATATTATAAACATTATATATATTCATCATCAAGTTGTATTGTGGTTTTATGAAACTGGTCTACTTCCTGAACATGAAGAAAAAAATGATTTTGGAAGTGAAGAATTTGCATACCCGGCGAGCATATTGCAGCAGGTTTACTCTCAGAGAAGACAAGAACTTAAAGGCATTCACCAGTAAGTAATTACACTACTATTGGGTAATGAAAAAAAATAGCACCAAGATGGAATTGTCAAACGATCGTGAAATTTACAAATTTTAATTGGACAGGGTACACATAGGCATGACATTAAATTCAGGACTAATTGGTGAATGCTTACATCACAGCATGGCATAATATGCAAATTATAGTCTATGTTTAAGAAGTAGAGCAAAGTGAACGTAATCAGTTTTCAGATTACGGACGCTTGTGAATACTCTGAAGAAGCTGCAATTCCTAGACATGGAAGGAGCGTACTATTTCAGCATCTATTGGACTTGGAAGCTGCAATCTCTAGTGGGATTTGGTTGGTCATCTCATATCCAGAGAGAATTGGACTTGTCTCCCATTGAGCTTGTGTGGGATTTTTTGGAACAACGACTTATCCAGTCTCTATGGCGAGCAACAGCCATACCCAATTTACCGGGTGTCCCAAAAATGAGCGACAGTTTGAAAAATCAATTAATGAAAAATGGAAGGCGATAGAAATGTATGGTTTGCTACATTCTGCTCAGGAAACCAGGGTATTTATTTGCACCAAGTTTCAAAATTAGGTACAAAGTTCATCAACAGATACAGATGGTACTGCTGTTCTCTACACATTCTGTCAAGTCAGATCGGCATTCTGTACCTCACTCAGCATTCCAAGTGAAATGTTTGCATGGCCGTCTGCGAATTTTGTCCTCAGACTGTGCCACATTATTATAGTTATTTTGAAAACATTGTTTTATAGTTCTCCCCCTAACTTTGTAACTAATTTTGAAACTTGGTGTGAATAAATTCTTTTGTTTCCTAAGCAGAATGCAGCAAACTGTACCTTTTTATTGCCTTCCGTTTTTTGTTAATTGATTTTTCAAATCGTCGCTCATTTATGGGACACCAAGTACATGTCCAGTTTTTGAAGATGCTTAGAACTCATTGCCTCATAGTGATATCGGAAATGTTTATCTTGACCTGTTTTTATCCATTCATCTGCAAAACAAAATTGAAAAACTTTCTTCTTGACTTCTATATACTAAAACTCTTGCGTGTATTTATTTATTTATCTGTAATTCTATCTCCTCCTAGACGGTTTGAGCTAGCGACTTGAAATTTTCAGGGCAGGCTTATCAATAAAGGACCTACTCTATCGCCAAAAATCAGCCCCCTACTACGATTCCCCCTTCCCCACTTCTGGGGTTTTCATTTAAAATTATCTGCTTTTGCTTTGTAATTCCCCTCAACAGATGGCACGGGTGGGCGAAGCCGCGGGTAACAACTAGTACTAAAGGATAGTCTTTGGTAACGGATAGGCTCTGTAAATGTCAGCTCTTTTTCAGGGTCTTACCATCCTGAACCAATGATGTATAATAACTCTGCCAGAATTGCAGAGTGTGTTGCAGTTCGTGGGGATTCAGCCTCATACTCCAGTAATCATGTTACATGGCAATGTAATTCTTGAGCTTACCAGTAAATTCAATTGTAGTTTGCCACATTTTTTTTTGGCACTTTCTCTTCTACATTCCATGATTATGCTGTATAAATTTCGTTTATATCAAATGTTTCCTTCTTGGTGTTTTTTATTTTTGTTTTCTGTTAGTGTATTTATTAAATTTTTAATTATTCAAAGTTTCCCTCATCACCCCTTTCTTATTTCTTTTCTGATATTTTAATATTCAAAATATTAAAACTAATAAGTATCTAATTATGTTATTATAATTTTTTATATTTTGCATAATCTTACTATTAGTTTTGCAATAAAATTTTAAACACACATTTGTTTTTATAAAATAACTAGCAGAAGTACACAGTTCTTGTTTTAGTAAAATCAACACCAAGAAAGTTTTCTTATCATATATGTAACCCTTTTTTGTTCAAAAATAACATCCAATTTTTTTATTTAGTATTATCAGGCCGTTGCATATCAAATGTCGGATTTCGAGGTGGGTTCCGTGCTTCAATACGGTTTCCACGTTTAGTAGCAAGTACCCATAACAAAGTGGTACATACCCAGAGATAAACCTGTCAGCGACCAGCTGCCTGAAATTTGCATGTCTGCGATGATTTTTAATAGCATTTGAACCCAAGCGAAGATAGTCATGACTTCATACGAATTACGTGCGATAATGCATTACGAGTTCAGGTTGAATCACACTGCATCCAACGCCTCTCGAAACATCAATAAGTTATTCGGTGTAGGCACCATAAACAAACGTACTGTCCAATGTTGGTTCCAAAAATTACAGTCGGGAGTGACGGACCTATCAAATGAGCCACGCGGCAGACTGCCCAACATGTTGAATGACTCTGATCTGATATATTTAATCCAACATATCATTAGTTAGTCAGGGAAACCTAAAAATTTAGTCAGGGGACAGACAAGAAATTTTACTTTTTATAGAATAAGACTATACACATGAATTAGTTAGCTTTTATCTTTCCTGTATAAAAAGGAACTGTGAAATGAAAAAATCTGGGAAGAAAGTAGAACCTCTAAACTAGAAAAATTGT
Source organism: Rhysida immarginata (assembly GCA_023313115.1). Taxonomy (NCBI): domain Eukaryota; kingdom Metazoa; phylum Arthropoda; class Chilopoda; order Scolopendromorpha; family Scolopendridae; genus Rhysida; species Rhysida immarginata. The sequence goes on from JAHWFO010057280.1 coordinate 19,752,457, forward strand.
TGTGGATTGATTATATTTATTTGTGGTTTAAAGGAAAATAGAATATAGAATAATACATGGTGTTTAAAGAGTCTATATATCAGTCTCTACTACTGAAATTGCCATGTGCATTCTCTTTCCATGTTCTTGGCTGCATGTTTCTCGTTTCACTTGTGCCATCGTCCCAGCATGCATTGCATTCTGACCAATAGCATAAACAATGCTTTTTGGTGGCATTCTCGTGCTATCGTCCATTGCAAAGAAGAACAGGTATAAAATACCACATACATCGAGGGTGCTGCTTTCATTCCTAACAATGAAATTGAGACTAATATTAAACTGATTAACAGAGAATATATAACCTAATAGGAGATGGTACATTTAGAATCATTCACACAAAGCTTGAGGTGCATTTAGAATCCAACAAATCACAAAGTAGACCGGCCAAACTTGGCTTGTATGCACTTCCTTCAAAACAGACAAGGAAATGATTGATACAATAAAATTATTTTAAAAAAATGACCAGATTGGGAAGATATAGCACTGTGAACAAGCTTTCCGTCTTGTCGTACTAATTCATCATTTGTTGCATTGCACATTTAGGTGGGCCTTTCTGCAATGATTTCAGGCATAGCACTGCAGCAGTGTTTTCATCGTTCTTGTAAATCGAATTTTAACAGTAAAGCACGGTCAGGCAACAGAGGTTGAGAGGTCAGGTTGAGAGGTCAGGAACATGTGCTTGATACACAAGGCTTTTCAAATATCCCCATAACCAAAAATTACAAGGGTTGAGATCAGGCGATCTGGATGACCATACCATGGGAAATGCACGATTAATTATTTTGTTGTCTGAAAGACGTTCTCGCAATATCTGCTGCACAAACTTCTTATTGCCAGATACTGTTATCCAATCACCATCCACATATTATGCACAATTTCATTATTAGGCACTACATCTTAGTGGTCATTATTTTGACCTAATTTTTTGTTGTACCAATCGTTTCTCAGTAGTGTGAAATGCATACCAGCTAACTTCGGTGTTTTTATACCAATTAGTTTCCTCTCCAGGGTACTTTGAATGTGTATTGTGTACTTTTTGAATCAGCCTGCTTCTTAAAATACTTTTGGTGTTTCCATAGTTAAATGAACTATATCTCCTGTTATGTTTTAGAAGTCTCTGTCTTGTGATCAGTTGTGTTTATTATAAGAAAATTTTTTTTCTTTTCTTTAGAAAAGTCCATGAATCTAGTCTTTTGCTTATTGACAATTTGATTGGTCAGTTTGGTGATCTAGTATCTTCTCTATGGGAAAAGGATGGTGGCTCACGTAATTATCCTCCCCCAAATTTATACTCCCTTTTAAATACTTATCTTCTGGATGGTATCAATACAATTACAAAGCATCGCATCGTACAGTATGTCTTCTTGGATTTAGCAGGTAAAGTTTTAAAGGCATCTTTTTATTTATATGAAATCATTATTCATTTGTGTTATACAAAGGTACAGTCACTAATATTTATACGTAACTAGTGTTGTACTAAAACAAACGAAGGAACCCTAAGAAAATCAAAATTATTTATTGCATGATTTTTTTTATCTTCATCGTTTTGGAGTGCATACTTGAGATCTTTTCTGATCTCATCCAGTGAATTGCTTCTTCTCCTTTTCGGCCACATGGATTGAGATGAAAGGAGAATGTGACCCATTGTTAAGAGCGTCTTCTCCCTCGGTAGTGACCAGCAAGGGGCAAGAGCGAAATGTGAAGGAGAGGATAGTGAGGTGCTTGGCAACAACTGGCCAAGAACAAAAAAAGAAAGTAATAAATTCGTTAATGAGGGAAGGGGTGACTCATTTTAGGTATGAAACAACAATTTTTTTTAATCTTGGACGAGAGAACAAAGGAGAGGAAGAGGAGAGCACTCGTACTGAGAATACGCTCACAAGGTCTGTGGGGCGAATTCTCCCGAAATGAAGGAACTCCTGGCAGAAATGTGCACTGAAGAAAGTAAATTACATGGAACCTTCATGTAATTTGATGTGTGTCAGTGCAAGTAAACATTTATCGAGACACAGACAAACTAAATTTGAGATAAAAGAGAAAATGATCTTTTTCCGCCCAAAGACATCGTCAAACCCCATTAAAGAGGAAGGCCATGTGAGACACTCTGCCAGGGCATGTTGGATTCAAATAGATTAAGCTATAAATTTCTTGAATAGCGGGGAATTCACTGATAAATTAATTTTATCTCGCCATTGTCACTGATGGTGAAGGCACATTCAGACAAATAGTATTTAAGAACTAAGACTTACATGTAGGCGGACTTCTATTATATGCCATAATGTATTTCTTTCAGTACTTTTCTCTTAACCGTCGGGCGACAGCCTAGAGATGCCATTATTTCCATCATCTACAGGGTGTTTCAAAAGGTATAATCCAAACTTCACATACAGATAGTAGGCATGAAGGTGAACAGATTTTGTTAATACATGAGAGGTCGGAACTCAACCATTGGCAAGGTAAAGTTAGAGGGGGAGCAGTAATCAGAGTGCACATGAAAACACATAAGTATGCACTGTGCTGTGCACACGTTTATTATGGATCAGCGAATCCACCAAAGCTTTACAAAAGATGCTCAAAATGTGAGCCAGCCATGGCCTCACATGCAACGTATCAGCGCAACATGGACTCCCGTATGCAGTCAAAGATTCCGGGCATTTCTCTGATGTCGTCTGAAACGACTGCGATGCGAGCTGCCAGATCTTCAATGCTTGCCACAGATGTTTGGTACACAACTGATTTCATGTGGCCCCAAAAAAAAGAAATCCAGCTGATTGAGATCTCGTGACCTAGGAGGCCATGCCACAGGTCCACCTCTTCCTATACAGTGATTGCCAAATGTTGCATGAAGGTAATTGCGCACATCACGGCTAAAATGAGCAGGTGCTCCATCATGTTGGAACCACATTTGCATGTGAATAGCCAAGGGCACATCCTCCAAAAGCACGTGTTCCTTGCCAAAGAACTGCAACCTGTTTATGTTGTGCCATCATTTACATGCTTTATCACTTGTCATTTGCTCCCCCATTAACTTGACAGTGGTCGAGTTCCGATCTCTCAGGTATTAACAGACTCTGTTCACTTTACTGCCTCCTAATGTGTGTGAAGTTTGGATTATACTTTTTGAAACACCCTGTATAGCTGATAGATTTCTCCCAGATTAACCCACCCCTCTCTCTAAAGTTAAATCTGGAGATTTCGTTATCTTCCCTGTTCTATTGGTCAGGTAAAACATATCAGTTGGTAAGGGCAGGGTCTGATAATAAAAATCTGCCATTTCGAAGAGAAAATAGTCACCGTTTTAATTATTCACAGTATCGTGGGAGAGAACATGTATAACGAAATACATGTATTCTATAATTAAAATTAAAACAAACTTCTCTTTTTCAGGCCATTTGGGAAAATCTTATCAGCTAGAGATGATGGAAATAATGGCATCTACAGGTGCCTCATTAAGAGAAAAGTATCGTTGTTTATCAATTAGTTTTTATTATCAGTATTTGAACTGTGCATATCAAGTAGATATAATTTGCATTAAGGTGCAATCTATTTGCAAATTTCCTATTCAAAAATTCCATTGCTTCAAGAATAGTTATTCTGATTAACAAATTTTATTACAGTGAAGAAATATGAACTTGAATAGGAGGTATCGCGATATGCGGCTTCCCTGTCTAACCCACTTCTCAGAGCAGATGGCTCATGCGCAGCGCATGCACCGTGTACAGTTAATGACGTGATTGTGGGCAGAATTTCAAAATGGAGGAGTAGCACATGCTGTTCTGCTATTACATTTGAAATATGTTTAATTGTCAGTGTGTAACTCACAGGGTGCGTATGTGGCCTTGAAAACCTTGAAAATGCTTGAATTTCATAATTTCTTTTCAAGGCCTTAAATATTCGGGAAAAATGAAGGTTTTCTAAGATGAATCTGGAAAATCCTTGAAAACCGACCATTTGTAGTTCATTCTTTAATTCACCGTTTCATAAAATTGTCGCTGTAGTCGCTAACGCTTCTGTTTTACTTTCGTTTTTTGTTTGCTGGATTCATTAATAATTCAAGGCACGCTAATAAAAAAAAAAATTTCATTCGAAATATGGGTAAATGTTCATTCAACGAACTTTGGCTTAAATATCCTGTCTATGCAAGTTGGATATCAAAAGATTAATAATCGTCACATTGCAAAATGTATTTTATGCTTGAAGAATGTGGATATTTCCAGTATGGGTGAATCTGCATTAAGGAGCCATATGAAAGGTAAAAAACATCGTTCGCTCTTCGAAAAACGTGATAAAAACAATATGCTTGATCAGCTGCTAGTGGATAAATCTAGTAAAGATATGCCAACAACTTCCGTCTCATCATCTTCAACGTTGCAAATTCCTCGGGAGAAAAATGCGACGATCAAAGCCGAAACACTTTGGGCATTAAAGGTAGTTAAAAGTCATTATTCCTATCATTCATGTGCTGGTAACGATTTATTATTTAAACTCATGTTTCCGGACAGTGTGATAGCAGAAAATTTCTCCTGCGAAGAAAAAAAATGCGCCTACATCTGTTGCTTTGGCTTGGCTCCTTATTTTAAATCCCTTCTTGTCAGTAATATTAAACGTGAAAATAAACATTTCGTAATTTTATTTGATGAGAGTTTAAACGAATTTACTCAAACAAAACAAATGGATGTTCACGTTAGATTATGGCAAGATGGTAAAATCCAAACAAGCAAGACTGTAATGGATGAAGATCTTGAATTATACAGCTCTTTAAAATAGATTTCAATGATAGCAATGTGTGTTGCCATTACAAAAGAATTGATATTGGTTTTCAAGCAGAAACAATAACAAAGAGTTTGATATCAAAGAATGTTAGTGAGCGGCAAGTTATGGATTTCCGAATACAATGCAGAACATTTTTACAAGAACTACTTTCAAAACTACTAGTTAAAAACCCCATGCAGTATTCTCTTGTTCATCACCTGAAGTGTTTAGACCCCCAATTAATGGCCACAAATGGACATTCATGTGTGAAATATTTCAAATCAATTTTAACACTTCTTGTAGATGCGCATCGCCTCCAGCCTGAAGAGTGTGGCAGTGTGTAATGGCAATTCCAAGAATTTGTAACTGATGTAGCAAAAATTAACTCAAGTTTCATAAATTTTGATTCAACTGAAGAGGCATCAAGAATTGATGTATTGTTTAATGTTTAATGAATATATATATGTCTTCAAGTCCATCCTTCAAACAGTTGTGGAATATTATTCAGTCTCTATTACGTTTATCATATGGACAAGCATCTGTGGAAAGAGGTTATTCGATAAATAAGGAACTTATTATTGAAAATATGCAGGAAAATTCTATTACATCTCAAAGGATTATATATGATCGCATTTCATATGTTGGTGGGATTGAAAATGTTAATCTCTCCAAATCCCTTCTATTAAGTGTTGGAAATGCCAGACAAAAATATATGGCTTATTTACAAATGAAATCAAAAGAGGAAACACATGTTTCAGTAGTCAAAAAAAGAAAGGCAAACCAAGGCGATTTAGATCAAATGAAAAAGAAAAAAAAAGTATTGAAAAAGATGTGGCAGTATTATTAAAATCTGTGGATGAAATGGCACAAAGGGCAGAAACCGAAAGAAATTTTGAATTTATTGTCTTCAGAAAATTGGCAGATGAGAAAATGGGATTAATAAAAGAATTGGATCGTGAAAGAACAACTCAATATGATATACTAAAAACGACTAAATGAAGGTAACCTACATTTTTTTTTCTTTATGAACATATACACTTGTGAATAAAACAATTTTAAATTTACTATTTTTTTTTCCCTAGAATTTTGTAATGAAAATATCTTTATATAATGTTATTAAAATGTGTTTTCATTTACCATTAAAGTGTGACTATAGTCCTTGAATTTTATCATCATTTGTTCTGGAAAAGTCTTGAAAGTCCTTGAATTTTGTTTTTCACAAAGCGTACGCACCCTGAACTCATAGATACAATTCGGATACTAGAAAAAATAAAAACTTAGTCATGTTTCCATGGATAAAACGTCAACTTTCATCCATTCCCTTCACCTTCTGAAAATAGAGAAAAAAAAAGTGTATTTGGATGTACTACGAAGAGACACACTGCCCACAGGAAGGAGAAAAAATTTCTATTGCGCATGGGTAGAGCTTGAGCACTGTAAGGAAACCGCATATCGCGATACCTCCTATTATGTTCTGGCTGTGTATCTTGTTAAAGAATTGCTTTACATTATTTTTCCTAGCATTTAAATACATTATTTTTTTATGAATTCTTTAATTTTTTTTTTTTTTTAACTCCTCCTGAATTAGCATGCCTTCCAGAAGATAAATTCGGACATATTCTTGCACAACTCAGTAATTTTCCTGCAACATTTAATGTTCCTCCAAGTGTTAGCAAGCTCACTCAAGCATTCTGGTTGCTTGATCACAAAGATTTTGAAGTAAAAAATTTTATTATTTTTATTTGTAGTAGGCATGCTATTATCATTATTGTTAATGTAATTTTATATGCAACCCTACCAATAACTGTATATCACCATTGTTGTACTTTGAAGGCTGATTTCAGTGTGTCTATTAAATCTTGTAATTGCTTTATCTGATTGCAAATCTGTCTGATGAATCATAAAATATACTCCAGTGTCCAAAAATCCAGAGATGAAAGAAATGGGTATGGATACATTTCATCTATAGAAAGTGAAAATTGGTATATCTCTGAAATGATAGAAGGGAGAATCGGAAAGTAACGGAAATTTGTGTTTCTTAAATTTATTTCAAACATTCAGAGCGAAACAAACTGTGTTTTGGAAATTTTATTTATTGTCTCATTTTTAAACATAATCGCCACATATGTCGAGTTATTCTCTAATGAAGAAAGATAGTCCTGACTGCAAGCTAGGTAATTGCTCTAACCAGCCCAAAGGACATGCAGAGAGCATAATGCTTTTGTGTCCTCAACAGCTCAATTGGTTAGGAATCTTCTTTCCAATTACTTTCCAATTCTCCTTCGTGAAATGAACAGAAAATGGTAATGATAATTACGGAAATGTAACTTTTTGGTGATATTTTTTTTTATCAGAAAAAATGGAAGTAAAAATTCCACAACTCTGAAACCGGGAACCACAAGTATCATGCTCGTTGCCTCTACCAATTGGGCCATCGTGCATACGATACAGCAAGGCTGTCACCAGGTGTTCTTAAAGACTTCAAGGTCGTCAAGATGGAGGCCCAATGAGCATATTTGTAGTTCCTGGTTCGACTACAGATCAAGAAATTTTTCCTTCCATTTTTTCTGATAATATCAATACCTTATGCTTGGAGCAATATCTCCAGTTTCCATTTAATAATATTTGTTCAGGAGAAGTCACTTCCTGATTAAAATGGTCAGATTTGTGACTTGATTTATGTAATTATTTTTTAATTATTCAAAATATTTGTTTAATTTATCTTTAATTTTTAGAGATTGAATACTAATAAGCAAATATTTAATCATATTTTTTGTTTATTTCTATCATTTCCAAATTCATCATTCAAAATTTAGCCATATTCTGAGTTTTGGACCATACTGTAGTTGTTGATTTTTAATAATAAAGTCAAAATCATTCAAAATTGAGAATTTTGAAGACCTATGACTATTATCTGTTACCAGTAAAGGTCTTGTTTATGTTGTAAAACTTACTTTATCAAAGCAGCAAGAAGCTCTTGATATTGAGGTGATGGATCCTCGCCACTAAGTGGCGCTAAAGTCACGGCACTAGTGAGGTGAAGGATCTAGGGGCGCTATTCAACAAGTCCACTGGCCACGCACCAATGAGGTGAAAGGAAGTTCGTTCACACACAGGTGGCGCTGGTATCACGTCAGCAGTGTGGTAAAGTGTGAAATTACAGCACTATTGGTTGCTCCTACGACTAATGTTAGTCACTTCAGTGATTGTATAGCCTTTAAAAATATTATAATGTTGTGTCTGCAATAACCCTATTTACAGGCTCTGATAATTGTGTATTCCACCAGACTACTGAATTCCACCAAGTGACTCAAATCCCACTCTTTATCACTAACATACAACACTTAGATCAACTAAAGAACAGGAAAGGCACAGCTGATAAATTTAATTTAAAGGAAAAATTCAAGTATTAAAAAAATGTGTTAGTGTATTAATCCTTAGTAACTATGATCAAGAGAATTTTAATAAAATGGAAAAGAGACAAATTATTCTAAGATAAATGAATAGCAAGTGTGATATACCGCGCTTTTCTTTCTGCACTTAAGCAGTTCACTCCGATAGTAATAAAGCTGTTGCAATTAATACGCCTCTAAATCAGTTAGTTAATGTATCATTCACAGGACAAATTGCAAAGTTTGAAGTACTTATCTTTATCCTTTTTACGTTTTTGTTCATTCACAACACCAATCCGATGTTTTATAGCCCCGTTGTCGGATCCCACATAGCTGCAGAAGCCAGTGACTCTGATATCGGACTCTCTCTACCCATTAGTATCCCACTCTGTCTCAAACAACTACTCCCGCTGTTTCACAGAGATAGACCAAGAGCCGAGTATCCTATTCACCGAGAGCTGCTCATCCACTGTTGACAATCACACCGACACTTGGGCCGCATTCGCACAATTGAATTTGTTACACTTGTCAAGTTATGTTCACTGATCTTCTCTGTCCTTTGAAACAGCCTTTCTTAATTGCACATTACTTATCAGAATAATGTTCCATTGATGAAAATGTTTGGCACTTAAGTAAAATTATATCTTTTACCAACAAGTGTTCACAGAGATGATGTTGGCTTTCATCATCTTTGCTGCCATGCTTGTTCTCTCCTGTGTTCCTTCGCGCACCACTGGGAAGAAAAAGTTCTCAGCCAATCGGAACGTAATAATTTAAAATAGAACAGTCAGTTAAACTTCGATTGTTTTACGTGCACTAAAACAAAAGATTTTGCAACAGCCACTTCCTCTCTCACCAACAATCGCTCGCCACATCCTGCCTAGCTTTCCGACTCATTATGGATGCGATCGTGTTTTCATAGAAACGTGGCCGATACAGTGATAGCCAAAGAGCCGTATAAACAATTAAAAAAAAAAAAAAAAATGATCGTTCCCAAGAAACGAATTCAGCAACCAAAAGGTCACAATGAAGAGAAAGGGCTGTTTTAAGATTTTAAGATACTTAAAATTAAAGTAAAATATTGAAATAATAAATGAGCATAAAATAAAATACGCATATTAGGGCCTTAACGTCCTAATATGTCTAGAAGTGTGTTTGCTACGTCACAATATAGAGAAAGACAGAGGCTAGAGGTCATCCGTCTCATTTAATGTTTTCTTCATCAGCACTATTTCTACCGTGTGCAAAGCATAGCCACATTGAAAGGACAGTTCACACCAAGTATCAGCCAACATATGATTTAGTGAAATGCTGTTGCGATCTTCTGCTTCATGTCGTGCTGATCAATTGGGTGTTAGATCAGATGGTCTAAATATTTCAGAGGAGTGAGTTCAGATGAATTTGATAGCCATGAAATGGAATATCTCTGCTACAGAAGTTTTCATTGAAAATTTCATTAAGTAAGTCGTGTACCACGATGTAGCTGAAGAGTGTAATGTTGCGGAGCTCCATCTAGTTAAAAAAATAATTTATCTTCCAGTTGCGGTATATGAAAGTTCTGACATATGTTAAGGTAATTAATCGCGAATGGTCAGTCCACAAAAAAGAATAGTCCCCGTACTTTGTTATGCATATCACGACACTAAATATTGATTCACTCTTTTCAACTTGTAAGAAGCAGAAGATCGTAATACCATTTCATGATCACACTAAGAAATTTGTTGAAATGTATGTGTGATGTGTGCATGCATTGCGTGCAATTTTTATTTTTATAATTTAACTTATTTAGATTTTTATTATTTTAGGGAGCGATTGAAATTTTAGTGGATCCACTTATCAATGTGACAGATATTGAACCTAGTCACAGTACACTGATTATCAAGTCATTCTTGTACCAAAATCAGGCCAAAAAAGCCTTGAAATATTATAATGTCCGTCAGCCAACACTTACTTCCTTAGAAGACACAAAGCTGAAGCTAACTGTACTTCTTGCGAATGAGTAAGTAACACAAAGTAAAAACTGTTGATTATTTTAATAATTGTAGATTTTCCTGAACTTAAAACTTGAAAACTTCCAAAAATCTCAATTGAAATAAGTGGAAATAATAGATCAAATTTTGAGTGATATTAAATTTGCATACCTGCCAACTTGTACGATTTTTCCATACAATGTACGATTTTCAGTGCATTTGTACGATTGTACGGATAGCTTTGAAATCGTACGAATTTTGACAGCAATTAGGCGATTAATTTGAAACAAACTTAAAAATGCATAACGGAAACAATATTTTAATGCAAAGACGAGAGGAAATGCTCATAACAGGGCACGTTTCTTGTGGGAGACAACGATATAAATGAGTAGATCGCTCATGAGTAGAGTGCCTTTATAACCATATACAGTGACCGTATAAGAGTATTTTAGAGTGCTTTACTCGTTAGCAGCTTACAACGCCACCACCCCGTCCCCATTTGAAAGCGTTGCGGCCTTTGCTGGTTGGCATTGCTAACTTGGCAAAAAGTGCTACTTCCATCTATGTTTACATGTGTAGTTCGTATAGAGAAACACAATAAAACTCAATGCCGATTTCCTGTTCTGCTTTAAATTGTAGTACTGTATTAGATATATTAAGGATTCAACACTGATCTTTCACAGGTGTATTTTTATTTTTCTGCGTCTTAGAATGTTTTTCTCATGTAAAAATCCTGGTTATTGTGGTTGGTTGATACATAAAAGATATTTATATATCCAACCATGTTACCGCTGTTTCAGTAATAAAGAATGATTGTTTATACGAATTTATTCGTGTATATAATGCGAAAATTTGACATTAAAAAGCACCTAAATTTTGGGAAGGGCACATAAGACTGCAAGCACGATCGGATGGAGAGGGGGGGGGGGGGGCTTCTCAGCTGGCGATGTTTTGCCAACTAGAGTAATAAGTTATTAAATTGAAGTTTTCTCTGAAAAAAAAAAAATGGAGGAGCTACCGATAAGTTATCAATATTTTGCGTTGGAAATTGAGCAAGTGGTCATTTTCAGTTATCAATTATTCGGATAATCTTTTTCATCAAGCATTTTATACACAAATATGGTATATGTAAGAGTTTTATTATACAGAAAGATGTTTCTTTTTGTAATAGAAATGCCGAAACTGTACCTTCAAGTTTCGCATATAGTGAACTCACTTTCGTTTTTATTTGCAAAACAGGTTCAGTTTCGGTTACGAAAATGAATCTACTTCTGATTGACGGAAACAGGTTCCGGTTTAAAAAATTGTACTATTTTCTGGTTTCCAATGTTGGCAGGTATTAATTTGGGGAATACACTGTTCTTCAATTTTCCAAATTTATTTCTTCTCAATAATAATGCAATACAAGAACACTATAGCTGCAACCACTATTCCATCTCAGTCCCTTATATCTGAACTCATTGGGGCAGTCACAGCATATGGAAAAGTCCTTGTTGAAAGCATGCCTGCACCTTCTGACATTCAGTGCTTCATATAGTCTTTTTTGAATTTTGAATAAGGATTGTGGACAGTTTTTAACACCTTAATTTTTGTATGAAAGCCTGGACCTAAATTTACTTTTCAACATAATTTCCAGCTATATTAAGGTATTTATCGTATCATGTGATCACCTTCTGAATTCGTCTTCACAGAAATCAACCCCTAATTTGTTAATCACGGCTGTTTTGACATCGTCATCATCTTTGTAGTGCCGACCGCCAAGGTGCTTCTTTGCACAAGCAAAATCCCCCACCTATTCCAAAACACAGTCCACATGATTTTTCGGGCTGAAATTGTTTACTTGAACTTCATTTTCTTGGGGGTGCTGAATGCCTCTATTCCATGGACCACTGTTTTGATTCCAAGCACACAGTGATTTTCATTTGTTCTTGCACCTAAAAAAGCACCTTTGCGGCCAGCGCTAAGACGACGATGACTACTTCAAAACTACCACTCTCTAGTAGTTAGCAAACCAGGCGTCTGATTTCTATGAGGATGGAATTCAGAAGCTGATCATGCGATATCATAAGTGCCTTAATATAGGAGGAAATTATGTTGAAAAGTAGATTAAAGTTCAGGTTTTCATATAAAAATTAAGATGTTAAAAAATTATCGCCAAGGTTCAAAACTGTACTTATAAAACAAGCCTTTAATAATTTTTTTTTTATTTTTATTAATTATATTTAATAAATTATTTGAATTGTTGATGGTATTATTTTTTTAAATATTAGATTGATTACGGAAGCTTTTCATTTTCAAAGACAGTGCAGGGATCAAACAAATGCAGATGAAATTATGCAGCACTTTTTCTTAGGATGCCAACAAAGTAAGCTGTTTTACTATAAGAATCTGAATTAAATTTAGAAATTTATTTGCATGATTACAAATATTTTTATTTTTTTTCTATATAATTATTTATATTTGACTTATATTTATTTGTATAATATTTATATTTTAGCAAAATGTTTAAATGCACTCTTTCAATTACCACTAAATTCAGTGGAAGAGGATGCATTAATTCATTTTCTTCAAGATAACAGGGATTCTCAAGCTCAGGAAATGCTTGTAATGTATTTCTTGCAACGAAATCATTTTGTTCAAGCGGTTGTACTCAATGAATCACTAAAACCCAGGATTTTGGTAAGAGCTGTATACTTTTATGATCTTAAAATTAGCTGGAGAAAGAAGAAAGAAATTCATGCTTTAATCATCTTAAACTGCAGTTTAATAAACGTAATATTATACAGTGGAATCCTGATTTTGTTTTTCATCATGCAGCATAAAACTCATCAATACAGGAAAATGTATAGTTGAGGTCAAGGGAAAAGCCAACATATCAAGCAAATATGAATACTGCAAAATAACAATTTAAAATGAGAAAAAAAGTTTATATTTCTATCTTTAATGATGAAAATTATCACTTGCTTAAAAAAAAATTGATGGGAAAAAAATTGATTAATTAGCTTCTTGTTTTGAATTGCAATTTCACAAGTAATGTTTTCCACAATTGTTAGTGTTTAAAATTCATTTGCATAATGAATTTGTTCTCGCATTGGTTCTGGTAGCTCCATTTTTATATCATAGAATAAAAAATTTTGAATAAAAAATTATCACTGCTATATCAGCAACTGAAATACTCGTCCGAATCAAAAAATGGAATATGGAAAAGTATTCAATGAGAAATCTTCTGTTTTCTGTTGTGGAGAAAAATGTATCAATAAATAAATTCCAAAAAAAATCAAGTGAATAGTAGGAGGGAAATATTTAATCTCCAAAACTTTAAAACTCAGAATATTACAAATTGTTTTTTTAATATCCAAATCAACTCTGGTCAAAATAATGGAATACAACATATGCTGCATCAAAAAAATGGAATATTCCGTTCTTACCCTTATATATAATGGGCTGATTCGTTTTTGTGATTGAATCTGCATATTTTTCAAAAGGCAAACGTTTTAAAGTGAACTGACAATAAAATGTCGCCTAAACGTGATAATTCGATTGAAAAATGTAAAGTGATAGTATCACTTAATGAATCTGGCCATTCACAGAAAGATATTGCGAAAATTGTGAAATGTTCACAAGGTGCTGTTTCTAAAATATTTCAGAAAGTCAAAAGTGGAAAAGGACTATGTGGCAATTGTGAGAAATGTGGTTGAAGACGTTGCACAAGTGAGCGTCTGGATCGAAAATTGAAGGCCATTGTGAAAAGCAACCGCTTTCAACCATCCAAAATTATCAATAAAATATGGCAAAGCAGCAGTGGCTCCAAATAAGACACCTCACCTCAACAAGGTTCAAAGAAAGAAGAGACTCGACTGGTGCAAAGAACGAGCAAAACGACTGGTGGACGCCTTCGGACTTTGAAAACGTTATCTTCAGTGATGAGTCGCGCTTGTGGTGATCAGGGGACAAGAGTGTGGCGTACCAAAGATGAAAGTTGCTATCCAGACACGATGAAGAAAACTGAAGTTTCAAAGTGGCATCCAGACTCCTTGCAATTCTAAAGGGGACAGTAAATTCTGAAGTGTACCAAGAATTACTTGATGCCTATCTAATTCCATCAGCAGAATTACTGTTTGGGGACAATCACTTTCTCTTCCAACAGGACAACGCACCAGCACATGCATCTCGTTCAACCAAGAATTGGTTGTTATAGCACAACATACCTTTCTTTCCCACTCCACCCAATTCACCAGATCTAAACTCTATTGAAGATCTGTGGAATATAATGAAACGAGAGCTAGTAAAGAATAAACCATTGATGAACTAAAAAGAAAAGCACGTGATGTCTGGGCAAACATTGAACCTGAGGAGTGTCGACATCTTATTCAGTCATTACTGAATCAAAGCCAAAGGCGGCCCAACAAAGTATTAACCCACAATAGGGCAAATGATCCACCTAATTTCTGTTAATTTATTAATTTCATTATATATTCCATTTTTTTGATACAGCATATGTTGTATTCCATTATTTTGACCAGAGTTGATTTGGATATTAAAAAATAATTTGTAATTTTCTGAGTTCTAAACTTTCGGAGATTAAATATTTTCCTCCTCCTATTCACCTGTTTTTTTTTTTGAATTTATTTATTGATACATTTTTCTCCACGACAGAAAACCGAAGATTTCTCATTGAGTACTTTTCCATATTCCATTTTTTTGATTTGGACGAGTATACATGTGCTCTGAAGCCATGTTTTGAATTAGAGTGGTGCTTGTTGGGGCAATTTAGCCAGAAAGAATGATGCAATATAAAATCTAACCAATTAAGATAAATAATTATGCGTCCATGCTCTCAGAAAAATTTTAATTGCACATACAGCTAGAGATTTGGAACAGCTTGAATTTGATCTGCCATTTTGATTTCACTCGATGAGGCAGGTGACCAGAGATGGGTTCTTTTATCTTAGCAGCTTCGTCAGCTGGTGACGACGTCATATCATTGTTTCAGCCTAACATTCTTCTTGAATGTCCATCCGATGACGTCGTCAATGGGTGTCTCTACAAGCTGGCTGGCAAAGCTGGCTAAGATAAAAAATCTGCCTTAGCTTTGAAGCCTGGTCGCAATGAGCACGACCAATCGTTGTCCTGAATATGGGGTTGAAAACGCTTTATTCTAGAATTATAATACTGTAGTTTAAAGTTGTCTTGTAGTAGACGAAATTAATGTAAAGCATATAGGAATTACAAATGATCAAATGCTCTGCATTTAATTGGCGCTTATCAACAATTCAGGGCAGTAACAGCCAACAATGGTTCTCCAAGAACATTTCGAATCTGATGTTGAAGAGAGCACAATTTTCTTGAGACTGTTCCCTGAATTGTCATAACGCTTTTTTCTACTACGGGACACTTTCAAACGGTTATAATTCTGGAAAGAGGTGTTTTTGGCCCCATGTTTATATGACATTTTTTGGTCTCTGGAACATATCTAAATAGTTTGTACAAAGCATTCAGAAACTCCCTGTATAAGGGTATACATTGGGACTGAAGAAAAGTCGCATACAAAGTAGTGAAAAAGAAAATCGAGGTTTCACTATATTTAGTTATCTTTTTAGCATTTTCTTCCATACAGTAAGTGATAAAATGATGTATTGGATATGACTCATTCCAATCTTTATTATTGTAATTTGCCTCATTGTCCAGATAATGAATATGCTATGTGTTCTTTTTAGAATGAAATGGATATCACTTCAAAAGAAAGAACTTCAACCCGAAATATTATAGTAAATAGTTATGCATCACTACTACCAAAAGTGCAAAGAAAACTTGCTGCAAATTCTGATTATCATCACTCACGTGTTTCAACCGTTTGGAATGAACGTGAGTATTTAAATTTTGATTTTATGATATAATTTAGTATTTTACATATACAGTAGGGCTTTGTTATAATGTGAATTCAGTTATAACATAAGGTCATCGTATCCCTTTAAATAATTCTCTAATAATAATAATAATAAAATGATATTGGTTATAGCAACCACTCAACTGGATATAATGACCGGATTTTTCTCTTAAATTTGGTTTCCTGTCTAATGACAAAAAATATTTGCAGACTTTTCAACTGAAATGGGATCCCCTATCAGCTATAATGACTGATTTCTAATAACTGTGCCGGGTGAAGGCATAGGTGCGGGTAACAGAGGGAATGATCTCTCTGGGTGCGTATGTTTGATGGTTTGTTCTTAAGTCTGCTCTGCCGCCGTTTCCTTTCATCAGGCAGTCAGTTTCAATGTTAGCAGCTTAGTTGATAGTCCAAAAGTATGCAAAAATTCACTAGAGTCTGCTGACTTGCAGTATTACAAATGAATTCAGTGGATTTTTAGCTCCATCTTAGCAGGAAAAAAATTGTTGAGATGGTAAAGTGATTCAGTTTTCAGCCTGAGTTAGCCAAATTCGTGTGGCTGCTGAAGTTGTATTAGGAAAAAAGAGCTAACATTATTTGGAAGCTAGAGTCTGAGGCTAACAACCACGACATGTGCAGTGAATCGCCGTGCCAACGATTTGAAAGGATCGCGAGAAAATTATGAATGCCTTCGAATCTGAAAGCTTCAAATCAAGTAATTTACATGTGGACATTAATATAAAGCGTAAGGACCAAATAAATACAATCAGTTAAAGCAACAACCAGATATATGACGGTCCCTTGGAGATCATTTTTGTAATCATTTGACAAAATGATATTGACTGTGATATAATATGTAACAGCAGTAAGCCAAATATAAATGAGATCCAATCATTTATTTATTTAAAATTGGCTGTATTAATTGGATCTCCTTTGGTTTGGGAAAATTTCCTGATCCACCATATGGCAGCTGGATTTAAAAATCTTACTTGCATTTAAATCTCAGTAATATTAAATTTAATAATTTAATTTAATTATTATTAGCCAAGTTATTCATAAT
The DNA here is from genome assembly GCA_023313115.1 of Rhysida immarginata. Taxonomy (NCBI): domain Eukaryota; kingdom Metazoa; phylum Arthropoda; class Chilopoda; order Scolopendromorpha; family Scolopendridae; genus Rhysida; species Rhysida immarginata. Next base: position 19,769,557 of record JAHWFO010057280.1, read on the forward strand.
TTATTTGTAGTAATTACAATTAAAGCCAAATTTCTTTTGAAACTATCTTTTTGACATTATTAAGCCAAATGCTTTTAAAAAATTTACAGTAGTAAAGCCTCATCCACTTACTACATCAGTAAAGCCAAATGAGATGGAAGTTATTTCTCAGTCATCTTTAATTAAAGCTGTGATGGACAAAGTTGGTGAAACCTGGATACATCAAAGAGAAGAAGCTTTTACACCATTTAGGCACAGGTATGCATTAAATAAGGAAAAAATAAAATTTATACATACAGAACAACCAAAAAACATAAGTCTCAGTCCACAGGAAATCCTATGTATATTATTTCACTGCAATATGACTATCAATCAATCAACCATGTCGAACGATGATGAAATTGCAACGACAAAAAAAATGTTTATAGGATTTTCAAAAATTTACCTTCTTACAGGAAAATATGTTGGACAATTAATCTGTGGGATATTACTAAATTTAAACTTCAATATCATGAAAATCTAGTATTGCAGAAATGCAGAACTTTTTATCACCGGGTTTTTAAATCCCCTTTGTTGGTTTATTATCAGTGTAACAATGTATGACGTTTCCATGCGCAGGCCTTCTTTCTATGAGGTGTTGACTTAGGTGACACTGTAATGAAGATGGACTTGACCTCCCAGATCAGTGTCATAGATGATATTACTCATGTTTTATTCACCTGGTTATTTGTTCATTCCACCTAAATAAAAGTTTTGCTGTTAAGTCGTGTTAGATTTATATAGCCGATTAAACAAATACTCCAAAAGCTACTATGTAAGTCATCCAGTCTTACTTTGCGAGAGATGTAAACAAAAGCACGTATTGAAGTCAGGCCTTGCCCCTGCAGCATCATTTGCCCAAATCTGAAACCTGGAGAGCCATAGGATGTCTTGAAGCTGGTCAATCACAGACAGTGTCATCAGCACTTAAAACATCCCAAAATGTGATTAGCAGACTGTGGAATTGCTTTCAAGAGACTGGCACAGTACGAAGAAGATGAGGACAGGGTTGCCATGTATCACAAATGACTGCTATTTACGAGACCTGTGAGAAAAGTATCCGACCTTCGGCCGGGAAAAAAAAATTACACACCTGGAGCATTGGAAACCTAATCACCCTCAAAGTAGTCTCCTTGATACTCCACACACTGCTCCCAGCGGTGCCTCCATTGTTGAAGCATTCCTGGAAAGCGTCTTTCAGAATGGAGTTTAGCTCGGCTGTCGTTGCAGCCATAATGTCCTCTCTTGTCTGAAATCGCGTTCCTTTCAATGGCCTCTTGAGTTTGGGGAACAGCCAAAAGTCGCAGGGGGCCAGGTCAGGAGAGTAAGGAGCCTGTTGTACCACGGCAGTCTGGTTTTTCGCCAAAAAAAGTCTGAATCAAGTTTGGTTTTTGAGGCACTAATTGCCTGTTGACTACAACTGCGGTCTCTTGCGCCACACTGCATTACGTAGGCGACGGAGGACATCCCTGTAGTACTCTTTGGTGATTGTTTGACCCTGTGGTGCGTACTCATGGTGTAACACACCGCGAGAGTCAAAGAAAGCAGTCAGCATCACTTTCACATTGCTGCGCACTTGGTGGGCCTTCTTTGGTCGTGGTGACGATGAATGCTTCCACTGTGACGACTGATGGTTTCCACCTGGCTGTCGCCCAGTTTCTGGCAAAATTTGATGCAGTAACGCTGCTCCAGTCGTTCCGTCATTTTCCTTCAAATCAAAAACCGACGAGAGCACAACACACCTCCTCCCTCTAATGCTGATTGCCAGCAACTGACGCTATTGAGAGGCGGGAAAAAATTCACGCATACGCACAAAGGTTCAAGATCGGCTCATGCAAGCGCACGCGATCCAAATCCATCAGGTTTTCGCAAAAAAAAATTAGGTCGGATCCTTTTCTCACAGGCCTCGTACATTATTGGGCAGAATGGAAAAAATGTCCAAATCACTGTTTATACTTCTGCGCTCATCTGGTGTATTATAGATGCCATGGCTGTGTTAGGCGAAAACAAAAGATAAAGGACAAATGTTTAAAATTTGCTTTTTCTTAGAATAGCTATTCACTCTCTTTATAGGGACAGCAATATGTTGAAGTTGCATGGACATTTTCTTGCTGCAACTGGGTGACTGATTTGCATCCAGATCTACAAAACTGACTCCATTAGGTAGGACTATATGCCCAGCGACCAATGGTATGCATTCTGTTATATGCTGAACACTTTAGAACACATAGAAAATATGCTGGTGGGCATTGGCATTGGACCCATTATGGGTGGCCAACTTTCCTCTTCTCTGATCAGTGAAGGTTCAGTTTCTAGCCTGACAATCATCGTGCCCAATCTGGTGTGAACGAGGAACACGGGACAAGCCAGATTTCTGGCAAAAAAGGGGCTCTTTCGGTGGTGGTGGAATCATGGAGCAATTGTAAACGACTTTCTTTTTATGGGCGAAAATGCAAAGCAACAATACGCTTCAGGAGGCAGGAATTGAGTGCGTGGACCTGGATTCATGTTCTTTGAACCTAAATCTCATTGAACATACTTGAGATGGACTGGGAAGGCATGCTTCCTAGTGCTTCCCACAACTTCTTGAGCTGGAAGTTGCCCTGGAGCAACAGTGGCAGAGGATCCCATAAGAATTACTCCTGTCCATGCCTCATCACTGTCATTGTTTGTTAGCAATCCAGGGTGATCATACACTTTACTGAACAGGCTGTGTGGTACTCTTGTCCAGTTTGACCTGCTTCTGTTCACTCCCACCAATGTCACTTGCTACTCAATCACAATAATCGAGTTTGCATCTCATTTGCACAATCTGACAACTTTCTTTGACTGTTATTTGCTTTTCTGATATTCTTGTTTAATAAACAAAAATCAAATGCTTCTCTTTTATTGCTTCATATGCATTTTGAAATATCATCTAATCTTTGTAAGTAGTATACTTATGAACGAACAAACATTACTAATAAACCCAAACCAACTCATATGATCGGTCGGACTTCTTAGACATACCCTTAGTTGGCAGAGCTTGATTCAACGAGTCATAATCACTGAAACCTTGAAATGATGAGGCCTATGAAAAAAACACCTGCTTCTCCTATTAGAGTAGAAGACCGACTGAGATTAGCTAATTGCATGAGGGTCTATATGCAAGTATGCAAGAATTAAGACGAAAGTTAGAAAACTTTGCAGTTGATGCGACAAGGGTTTGTAATGCAGGGTTAAAAAGCATTTCTAAATACACTAGAGAGACTCTTTATCTCTTTGCTTTCTGACTAAAGATAGAAATTTTCTGAATGTTTCCTCATGTTAACAAATAAAATTTTTTAGTTCATTATTACATTTAAGTTATACTTTAATTTTTATTCTTTTCTTTAAACAGTACATACCAAAAGAGCAACATACCTAATATCACTGATAACGTTCCATTTGTTGGCACTCCGTTTAGTACAAAAACTAAATTATCAATTTTGTAAGTGGATTATATATGTTTTGTGAAAATATTTTCTTCAGCTTACTCTTCACCCTTTCATAAAATAAAAATAAAAATTCCCTTGTTTACAATTTTTCAGTGATGCTCCAGAAATTGTCTACCCTAGCTCAGCAGTCAAAGATGCAAATAATATTATCGATGCAGATTATGTTATTTCTCCTGTTAAACGTTCACGATATATGGATGTTAGCCCAACAAAGAGGTATTTATACATTTCATTTATTATTTTTTTGAAAAGTCAATATATTGCTTTTTTCTGAAAAATTAATTTTATTGGTTTTCTCTCCAGGCGAATATCCAAATATGCTAATTTAGAGTTAATGTCCATGCTTCAAACACCCCCTATTCACCGGAAAGTTTCTGCTCTGTCATCTTTGTCAAAAGAATCTAAAAATCAAGATGTTTGTATGTCTCCGCAATCTATATTAAAAGTTCGTCAAATAGTTCAGAGAATAACATCACCCTTGCAGCCTGTAGACGTTGCAGAAACAGGTATAACAGTTTTTCTTGTGCCAGGTAGTAAAGAGCCTAATTTATTCATGAATTAAACTATGGTTTTGTTTTTTTATATATTGGCATAAATGATACTAATTTAATAATAATAAATTGACATTTACATTATTTCAATTGCAGCATCTCATGTTTCATCTGATGAAGTAACTAAAGAAGAAAATATAGAAGCCACTGGTAAAATATTTCTATGTTTACTTTACTGAAAAGAAAATTGAAGGGGCAAGAATGATATAATCCAAAGTCAGGAGAGAAAAGTTTTATAATAATTTTATTATGAATAATTTTGTATTACCAATTTACGAGGGTTATTTTTTAAGTAAGCCCGTTTGTAAATATCTTTGGGAATCTGACACACTCGTAGTAAGTTGAGTTTTCTTTTAGATTTTGCAGTTTCATAGTGGAGATTCACTCTAGTAAACCTTGAAGTTCAGGTCATTCCTAAAAACTAATTTGGTTATTTAATGCTATTTTTGGTAATGGGTATTCTATTCTATTGGCAAACTATCAGTGCATAAAAATGAGAATTTTTCTGAGATCTATTAATAGAATTTAGAATACAGCAAAGTTTTTATAAGAGAATAAATGGATTTATGTTTCTAGCGTCATCAAGGATGGACATACAGAACACCTGTAAGATTGTACAAAACTTAGAGAGATTCTCTATCCGTTGATCTGAGCGCTTCCCCTATGACTATCATGGTTACATTTTAATAGACTTCTTCCATATTCAATGGATTTTCTAAAGATTCATTTTACAGAAAGAGTAACAAGAAAAAGAAAACCAACTGCATTAACACCTCACGTGCTGTTTCAGATGAATTAGAAAACTCTGAATTTGATGACTCCTGATTTAAGAACTGGAAATAGGATCTGATTCCTGTGAAAAAGAAATGAAAATTCTCTCTCTTTTCTATTCCTCTTTTACTTTTTTGGTGTCGAAGGATGTTAAATTACTATTAGATACATTGGAAATTTAGCCCAGCAGGGGATCAGCCTACTAATGCTTTGCTTGGTCTTCCAAGCTTGTTTGTAAAAGGACAAATAAAACAACTATGCTTGCTAGTAAAGAAGACACTTTATGTAAATGTACAGTCTAATCAAAATTATATCAGATTTAAAAGAAGAAAATATGAATGATAAAACAAAGCTCTAGGACTTTGCAAAAATATTATTACACATTAATAAACCCCCAAATGAGTACCTTTTTCTTTCTTTTGAGGAAAATATCTGAAGATAAAAGAAGCTGCCCACAATTAGAATTGAAAATGGTGTTAGATATGACAGTTTTTGCCATTTTCCCTCAACTGAATAAATGTTCAACAGAGATGCAAAGAAAGATCTATGTAAATCCATATTAGGGTCTGGTATTGCTGTTTTCTAATGTTTGGACCTTCATTATTTAATTAACGTCCAAGTGGAAGTCGATAGACATAGCTTGTAAAGAATTTACATGGATGTTTTATCGAGAATTTTCTTTATCCTTCAGCCAGCAGAAAGGAGAAGATAATTTTAGCCAAATTGTAAAAATTAAAAGTAAATAAATAAATAAAATAAATTATTAAAAAAAATTTTTTAATTAAAAGTATAATTATTTTAAAAATTTAAAAACTAAATAGCAAAAAAAAAAAAAAAAAAATTGAAAGAACAGTCAATGTGTTCCGACAAGGGAGGTGTTTCGCCAAACTTCGTTGTTTTAGAATTTAAACTTATGTTTTAAAGAATAAAATTTGTTATAATTGAGAAGGGTGTTAAACCAATTTTGTAAATAAGTTCTTATTGACAACTGTTGTTACAAATTAAATTGTATATATATTTGTAGTTTATCATTAAAAATCGTGATCAGTTTTATAAATATACAGTAAAATCACGGTTATCCGAGCCCCAGTTATCCAAGGCTGTGGGTGAACTGAGGCGATGTGTGCAATTAATCTTAAAAAAAATTGATAGGACTTCTATTGCAAAAAATTAATTTAAAATTTTTGTTTATCTTACCAATGTAATTACATATGCACGTTGTTTTGTAATAAACATATTAAATAAACACAGTGCTCAGTTATCATAAAGTTTTGTAACCCATTAATTCTAGATTTCTGTATTATCCAAGTTTTATCGTATCTGAAGTATTCTTGGTCCCAATTAACTCTGATAATAGTGATTCTACTGTAATATGATTCCTATATATTTTTATTTTCTTACCAACAGTAAAGAGAACTTTAGAAATTTGTTTTATTTTATGAAGAAATATAGTGATTCTTGTCTTTTTGAAATTAGATAATGGTTGTAATTATGTATGTTATTTTTTAAACTTATTTTATTTATTTTTTTTTGTATTTAGAGTCAGAGCAACCAGAATCCGTAGCAAAGCAGTTAAGATTTGATTTGCCTGATACATCATCATCTTCTTCTGATAAAAAGTAAAATAATAAATGATTAACGATTTGGTTTCATTCAAGGAAGGATAGTGGGGTATAGTGTAATGTCAACTATTCTGAGCTTCTAGATGGGAATTCTGTGGTGGATGCCATATTCTCAAGCAACACATGCATTATATAGTAAGAAAGTCTCTGGACACCTACTGTTGATATTTCATGAAGCTACAGCAGGGTTGTTAACTGGAGGTCTGACCTCATTTTACTTAAAGCATAGCTGTTATCCTCCAGTTGAGAAAATTAGTCAAGTAGTAACTAAAGTTACATTTCATCCCAAAGTTGTTCAGTTGGGTTAAGGCCAAGGGTTTGGACATGAGCCTTGATAGATGTTAGCCTTTAAATTTTTAATCTTAAAAAAAAGAGGCCAAGGCAGGCCAGGAAAAATTAAATGCGCAGTATCTTCAATCAACAATCCATCCCTTTTTTACACAAATGGGTGAAGTCGCAATTTATGCACTACGGTACATATCTTGAATCTACTAGCATACCCCTTCATTAGAGTGCTGTTGTCACTGCTGTAGTTAAGATGCTATGGGACACATCCACTTTTCATTTGGGCAACCCTCATGCTGGTTTTTTTTTTTTTTTTTTTTTATAAACATATAAAAGAAAATTAAAAATAACAAAATGCTTTTTCAACTATTTAGGAAAGGTAGAGGAGCTATAAACTGTACCAAAAGTTATTTTTTTTTATTACTAGAAATGTATCAAATACTTTTAAATCATTTCGTATGGAGGCACTTTTTACTATCTTACTTGATTAGAGCCTTTATTGTCTCCTGCAATCATGCTACATTCAACAGATTCCACTCTTTGTGCATTCATTGTGACAGTAAAGCACATTAATCGATTTCCTGAGCTCGGTCTTTGCTTATATCTCATTGGATCCACATAATGTGAAAGTCATTGTTAAGTTAATCGGTGTCTGAATGCTTTTGGCTGTATATTGTATATTTGAGTTAGTGTATGACTTGTTTATTATTATTATTTTTTAAATTTCACCTGCTCCCACTGTACTTTTATCCATGGATGAACAGTTGTAATAGGTTATTTTTTTCCTCCATAATATTGAATATTATTATTATAAGTGATGTATTTTTAATTTTATTTTCAGATTATTATACCTTTCTTCAGATTCTAATGATAAAGGAAATAGGTAATAGCGATATTTACAATATAGTATTATCTCTCTCTCTGACTTTTTTTTTTTTTATCTAGAGTGTTAAAAAGATTGTAATGCATATATAGAAAACTGAAGCACTAGAGAGTAATTTCTTTCCTGTATTCTTGAAAAGCAGCAGATAAATTTTGTAGGCTTTCTGATTGCTCAGTCTGTAGTATTAAAATAAGAAAGATAACTGTGGAAAAAAAAAGAACCTCTAATCCATAAAGAAAATCAAGATATAAAATATTAGATTCACCTATATATTTTGAAAACTGCTTTATTCTTAATGAAGTTAGAGGACTAAAAATAAACTTAAACTAGAGAATACGTAGCCTAAACATGGTTAAAGGGATTCCCACTGGATAAAATATTAAGGGAAAAGCCAAAATGGAACGTTTAAAGGGTCCTAATTTAAACAAATTATCTAACGTTGTTTGATTCTCTGGTATAATCAACTTGAGGATAAAATATTTTTATCCCAAAGAGCAACTTTGTAAAATGTAGAAAATAATCTCCTGTATATATATATATGTTAAAAAGTTATGATGATGAAGGCGAAAAAGTTCATTTCATGTAATAAACTGTGGTGGTTATTTCTACTCACAAGGGAATCCCTCGAACATGTTTGTCACAGATTTCCACCAAATTGAAATATGTTACTCATCTGAAGCTACTATAGATGCTTGCAAAATAAGAGAGTGCTCTTTCAAAATAAACCGCGAAAACTAAAAAATTTTAGCATACATAACCATACAAGGACTCCATTGTTAAAGCGGATAGGCTATGTGGGATTCCCTTGTCAGTACAGAAAAGAAAAGGAAAAAAAGCAATGAGTAATTCTGGTCCTCTATCTTCTCAGGAGATTGTACCATATTAATAAATTTATCGTCTAAATTCATGCAAAGATTTTGTATTATATAATAAAAGCAATAGAACATGATAATGTCATAAATGAAAACAATGAGTATCATCATAACAGATGGTACTTTCTCTTTTCTATTTCTTATTTACCTTATTAGTGTTGAGGATGTTAAATAACCATTGGATCTATTTGAAGTTCAATCTAACAGGGGATCAGCTTGGTCTTCCAAGCTTGTTAATAAAGGGACAAACACAAACATTCATGCCTGCAGTGGGATTCGAAACCGCGACTCGCTGGTCTTGAGATTAACAAGGCATGTGCCTTAGCATTCTCTGTCACTGAGCTGGGACAGATGGTATTTTCAATTTTTTAATATTTGTAATCTAAGGAGTTTTCTATAGGGGAGAAGTCACATTTTCCACTTTGTGTTAAATTTGAAAAATCACAGAATTATAGTTCTCTTATATTCCAAATATTTGATGGTTGAAATTTAGGTTAATTGGCTTTTTTTTTTCTCCCCCCCCCCCCCCTCCCAATTTTATTAGGAGTTTTCTAAGCCAGATGGAAGTGAGTCCTAGGCGTCCTTTACATAGTCCTGGAGATCATTCCTTTTCAAATACATCACAAGATTTGTCTACTTCTCAAATTGAACAAAAAGTTCAAGAAAAGAAAATAGAATTCACTATTGCTTCTAATGATTTTGAATTAGAAAAACGTTTGAACACCTCCCCCTTAAATTCACGCCAGAGATTCATCGAAGCTGAGAAGGCCTTGCTATCATTAAGAAATGAAGATGATGAGCAGCTTATTTCTCTCGACAAAGATACATCTGCACCTGTTAGTTTTCAGGATTCTTCGCCTATTTCACATGAAATTAATTCGACAGCTTCTGAAGAAATGACAGAACTCGACACGTCAAAGAATCTGGACTCGAAGAAATCTAGCAGCATTTCTTCACATTCATCATTTAATTCAACTCCAGAAATTGATGATCAGATAATAAAGCCAGATTCTGTGTTTCAACAATCGTCGTCCATTAAGTTTTTTAAAAAAGAAGTTGTTCAAAGTGTTACTAAAACTATTATCCATGAGAGCGTAGATGTTAGCCAAACAAAAACCACTCAGCAGCCTCATTTTTCAACTATAGAAAAGACATTAGCAACAGAAATTAATAAAGTTGCTGACCAAAAGCCAGAAAAGGTCCTGGAAGGTAAAATGACCATTTATTTTTATAGCAGTTGTTTAATCAAGAATTTTACTTTTAAAAAAGTTAAATTTTTGCTTTTTTAGTAGGCAGCACTTAATCTGTGTATCTAAATTATTTTTTTATTTTTTTTTTTATTTTTTATCACATGTTCTTTTCTTCCCGTTTCTTCCTGACAGAAACTAATCGTTTGCGGTATACTGAAGAAGGTACAGTAAAAAGTTTTTGTTTAACATTTAAGATAAAAATTAATTTTATTTCTGTTTATTTTGTTTCCTTATTTTTCTTACAGAAATTGTTACTCATTCAGCAAGTGAGGCTGAACCACCTATTGCTGATATTGTACCAATGGAGACAGCAGCTCCTACCAGTGCTTCTATTTTTACAAATGTTCCTGTGTCTGACTCTGATTTCATTGATTTATCTACATCTATTGAAAGCAAGGATACTCCGGCCATCAGTGATATGAATGAATCTTTTGAAACGTCATATTCAGTTCGTTCTGTTTCATCATCCAATTTAAATTCTTCAGCTTTGACGTCTTCTGAAAGTAAAAAGCATTCTTCTTCTTCATTAAATGGGTCACCAGGGTCTGATGTAGATGAATTAAGAATGAGCAACAACTCTTTAAACATTTCTAATTTAAGCTCTTCTGCAGAAACATTATCACCAGAAAAAAATTCCTCACCTTTTATTGAAATACCTGATTCTCCTTTTTCTAAAGACAGTGATGCTTCTGAAGGTTCCAATCTGGAAATGTCAGATATTACTCCTCCATCCAGCAGGCACACAACTCCAATTAAGCTTTCATTATCTACTTCCATTCATTCAAGTACTCCAATTAAGTCATTAGTGTTATCTCCAGATCGATCACATAGTCCTGCTCCATCGACAGTACCTATTAAAGAAGAACAGCCTATTATTGTTCAGGGTAAAACAGCTTCCTCTCCAGAGCCTTCAAATACAGGACTGAGGCCTGCTTCTGAGAAGGAGCATCTGCCTATACCATTAATTAAAATGATAACAAGGTCTTCAATGAAACCACACTCTCCAGAGAGAGATAAGCACAGTAAATTAGAAGAAACTATACCACCAGATTCTCCTCATACACCACGTAGACGTTTGAAATCTAATGACTCTTCAGGTATTCATAATGATTATGGTTGAAGATGGTTCTGTCAGAATCACTCATGAAATTGTTTAGGATTACTGGGCTGGGGAAGAGGCTTATAATTTGATTATAACCACATTAATCCTTATAAGTGAAATTAACTGGATTAAGGTGAAAAAAACAGAAGGAACACACCTTTTCACTTAAAATTTAATATGCTATTTGCATGAATGTAAATTTCGATGACAAAGTCATCTTCATCAGCATGATACTGAGAATAAATACAATATACTGTAACACAAAATAAATTGAAATGGCAGAATGGTATATTCGCATAGGCTACCTCTTGGCCGTGAAACAGATTCAAGAAAGAATTTTTTTTCTTTTTTCTTTCATTTTTCTTTATTTTTTTTATTTTATTTTTTTTTTTTTGGGGGGGGGGAGAATAAATAATCCCAAAATAGTAAATGTTTTTTAATTCATGTTTTTTTTTATTGTTTTTGTGCCGCTTAAATGACAGGTTCTGCCTTAACTTCATTTTGAGAAAAAAAATTAATACAATCAAACCTCTACTAACTCACAGTTATGGGACTCTGGATTGTGGGGGTAAATTTTATCTTGGGATTTTATAATAAAACACTGGGGTAAAGTTAGATTTAAGCTTCGTGAAATTTATTGTGTAAATGGGAAAAAAAATAAGCCAGTTAAGTAAAAAAATATTCAAACTGTTGCATATGAATATTGTAATAGAGATGTCAATCAGACATCTTGCTGACATATGTAGTATGGTACATATTGGCATGTGCAGAATTAAACTTCACCAGCTTCCCTCACTCGCTCTTACAAAAGTGGCTTGGGAATTTGACAGTTAAACACAACATTATGCACAGTAGCTTTATCACTTTTCAAAAATGTGTTTTTCCTATTCAAAACCTCATTTTAATCCACTCTTACAAAACAAGAAGTTTTTTAAGTTGCTGCTTATGAGTTTTGCCAATATCAAATTTTTTAGCAAGCACAATCACGTTAATTTTTTCTTTTTCAGAAACTTCTTCAATTATTACAATCTTGGCTAGCAGCATTAATGTCAAGTTATTGAGTCTGGTTCGCTGGTATAAATGTTATAGCCATTTTTTCAGTTTCAGAAAAAAATTATTATCTCTAAAATAGCATAACCAATCATCTTAAAAAATACATCAAGGCACAAGAACAAAGCGTGTACATATGTTCAGACTGAATTTTTTTTTCTTTAAAATGTCAACATATCTTCTCGGAACATGAGTTTTTAAGTCAATTTCAGGAGGAAAAGCTTTTTTTGAGTTCGGGAAACTAACACATAGGCCTTCACTCTTAGAGAGTGATAGGCTTTTAAAATAATGTTAGTTTATAGTGTATAGAAGAAATCTAATTGAAATGTACATTTGTGTGAATATCATATTAAATTTTATGTGGAAAAGTGTTTTCTTTCTGTTTTTTTCTTAATTGGTAGTCCTTATTTAATCCACTTAACTGTTTAACATTTTTCTAGGTTTATGAATATTAAACATGACTTCATTATGCTTTACAGAGATTTCTTGAGAGATGGGGTTTAAAATCAGAAAAATGAATATACAAAAAAATCAGCATGCTTATTTAATTGTTATTGCACGTGATTTTAAACAACAATGCATTGGAAAGAAATTGATGATAGGTGTTCAAAAATATGTGCTTGAAGTTTTGGGATATTTAACAAGTTGATGTAAAAAATCACTGCAATATTCTATCATGCGTTCTTAATACTATTATACAGGGTGAAGTAAAAGTCACTTTACCCTAAAAGTTATGTTAGTCAGACATGTTTTGAAAGTAATATGGAATTCACTCTGTTAGGCTGATTATATTCAGTTCATAAGAGATGTTCATGTGGCTATGCAGAATAACCTGTTTCCAGAAACAGTTCTTTACTCTTGGATGCTTTGCATTATCTTTCAATGTGGGGAATATTGCCATACACCTATTTTTATAACGTAAGAATTCTTCTTTTGAAGGTCCTTTCTCCTCTTCAGAAGGAGATGACCTATGCGTAAGTCGAGAAAATAAGACTTAAAGAACGTCCAATGTAAGATCAAAATCGTAGTTTGGTGTTGTAAAGTCAGGAGATTGAGGTAGCCACAGGGCCTTTGAAATTACTCTGCCTTCAAACATGGATTTAATTTATCGGTTTAGATAATGGCTCTATACACTCTATCATCATCATGCTTATAATAGACTATACAAGTTGTCTAATTGCTCAACAACTGCTCAAATATGTCACTGTAATGCGTAGCAGTAACGTCGCAGCTGCTGATACACCGCATCACGCCAAAATTTGTACTTTTATTAACAGAAACGCCGTGGCGTTACTGCCGAAAATTACGGTAGATCAATAAGCAAAATATGCCCAGCAATGTTAAAATTGAACACCATGTGCATCCTTTATGGAACGCTTTCTTTGCTGTTCATGTAGTCCATATCCGTGTATTCTAGCTATTAACACAACAGTTGAGGTGAAATTATGCTGCATCGGTGAATAAAGTTACCATCCAAATCTTGATAAATCCAATATCTCTTCACCTCAAAGATTTCCTTTGGAAAACACAAAAGACAACTTTTATTTTGTCCTCTTTTATGTCTTCTACCACTTTAGGCCTATCAGAGCAGAGTTTATTGCTTATGGTGTCTATTTCTTCAGATTTCTACAAACTTCAGTATCATTAGGTTCAAAGCGATTCCTTAAATCATTTCTTACTTTTTAATAGAGGATATTTTAAAATGTTTAATCAAGGCAACATTCTCCGAGAGTGGGAACGATATGTTGCAAAGTGATCTCTGGAAAATTGCCATACATAAAATGAACGTGATTTATGGCACTTTATCTTCAGTGCAAATAGAATTTATGTATGTGTCATGTTTCTTTATTAAAAAGATATTCATTTGGATAAAATGACTATTAGATCACCCTGTTATCGTAAAGGAATTGTCACTGCAATCTAGAAGATTTTAAGACATGTTAATGCATCAAATTGGGAATCCTTGCCACATATTTTGCAGTACTGTATGAAAAATGAATTTTATGGAAAACCAAGATATTTCTTCAAGAATGTAGGTACAAATTGTTTTTTCTTTTCCCCCTGTATCATTGCCTGCATATAATTAATTTCCTTAATTGTCGGTAAGTTCATTTATTAATGTAAATATCATACAATGAAGGAAGACAAAACAACCTCTTGTCCACTTCTTATGTGGACAAGAGGTTGTTTATCTTCTTTCACGTTCATTGCTATTGACTATTCCACATAAATCAGTTAACTAGTGAAAGGTGGAAAAATGAATATGTATTAAATTGGTAATACTCATCAACATGTTAAGATAATATTCATTACATAGACTGCAAGGGGCATCATTAAATATGCATAATAGGGTTTTATATTGCAGGCAAGATAAATAGATCATCTTTCTGGATTGAAGCAATATGAAACTTGCTTAATCCACTTTTCTGGATTAAACTTGTTGACGTGTTTTGATACCATCATCTACAGAGCATTAGTGTACAAAATGAAGGATTATAATATTATCAAAAGTCAAATTTGAAAGTGACCATTCAGAAGCTGATTGTGAAATTCGATTTCTGATTGGTTATTAAATCTGTCTAAATCATCTTGAGGTTAAACTTGTTAGGTATTTCACAATAATTATTTAACGAAATTCAAAAGTATTGTCTTCAGTTGTTTAGACATTTATCCCATTGACACTAGTCATAGAGTGTTGTTCTCGTAGAAAACCTTTGGCTGCTATTTGAACCAATTGCACGTGTACTCCTTGGCTTCATTGTCCGTTTGAAACCGTTGTCCTCGTAGTGCTTTTTTGAGCTTGCCGATGAAGTGGAAGTCACGTGGGGACATATCTGGACTGGACTGGACTGGAGGCGAGGGGGGGCCCCACGGGACTTCTCACTTGAACTTCCTTTAACACTTGGCTGTGTGCTAAATAGCGTCGTTTTGCAACAGGATGACACCACGAGAAAGTTTACCGAGACATTTCGATTTGATTGCCTTCCTGATCAGGAAACTGAGAGACCTTGAGAATTTCGGATGACAATGAAATTTGGTACACGAGTAAAGCACATCAAGGGAAGTCCACCACAAAAATGTGAGATGCAGCTGGCATGTTTTTGCACCCAATGACCCTTTCCCGAGTTTTTGCACAGGAGTAGCAGCTTACTCTAGTTTCAGCCTTACTTAAACTACTCATACTGGTGAGGCCTCAAAGAAGCTATAGGAGCTCGAGAGTGCTTGTGCTCACCCAGTTTCAGGTCAAATAGTTCTCTTGTGAAGTTAGTTAACGTTTCACAATGCTGCTGAGCATTGACCGTAGCTCCATTACCCGTTGCTTTCAAGAATGAATTGAATGGACACTGCTGGTGCTTGGTTATCATCCTTAGCTCATTCCTTGCTGGAAACATAGGGCATCTAATGAAAGAAACTCACGTGAATCGGTTTCATCACACGAGCAATCACATTTCAGGGCTGTCTCCATGTTGATGAATACCATAGTTTTAGTACAATATCCTCTTCCTTGTTATTTATAGACTTTATCTTGAGTATATAATTTTTCAAATGATTTGCATGACAATCAATAAATCTTTCTTCTTGTAAACTATCTTTATATCTTTTGGTGAAGAAATATGGTGGTGTTTTTGTTGGTTTGAAAGGCAATCTTGTATCTTTTTTGTAATTCAGTAGATATCTAGTCTAATATATTTTTTCACTATTCTTGGTTTTGGTGGGTGCTAGGATCTGCTTGTTCTTGCCACATTCATGTTTAATGATGTTAATTATTATCAGTCATGGAAACTTTTAAGGTTTTCATGGAGGCCTTGCAGTTCATAACGGAAGATTTATGTCCTTTATCCAGGTGAGTGGAAAATTGTGACTGCCCGTCTTTCTCGAAAGCGTTAATATGCTCTTTATATGTGAAAGCAAAATTTTGAGAAGATAAACCAAATACAGTGGTGGAAAAAGAAGAATGAACATCCAGATGGGATGAAGCTAGTGATTAATAGGCATAGATGAAACATCGTCCAATCCATCTGGCTCACTAGAAAAAGGGCTGGTGAGAGTGCTGGCCAAAGAAGGTGATACATGCTGTAGAGCATGTTTAGTTATACAAACTGAATGTGGAAGTCATTGTCTTGCTGAATCAGGATGGGCTGGAAGATGTTCTGGATATAGGATCCAGTATTAACTGTCCCTTCCACAAACACCACAATGTTACTCAATAAGTGGGCTTGGCATCGCCTCCATTAGCTCACTTCAATTAGAATAAGAGTATGGGATACTAAAAAGTAACTACATAGCAGACAAAAAGAAAAGAAATCAAGAGTCACGAACAGAAAGCTAACATAAAACCAAAATGAATTGTATTAACCAATAATTGACTTGAGACTACATTTGTAGGATTTGTATAATTGATTGGAAGAACCTCTCAGTTTTAGAAGTCACTAGATTGATATGTGATTGTTTTTATTCTATTTTCTCTGTTTATGATTACAGTGTGACCATAGTCTTACCCGTATAGAAATAGTCTTGTTGTTTATATGTGTATCTACATACTTTGTTCTGTGGCAGTGGTTCTCCATTTGTTATAGAAAAATGACCATTATTTGATCTACTTGACAAGATGATTGATTATATTACATTAGGTGATTGGCAAATGTAGACTTACCATTCACATACTTGACTGCATTTAGATGATGCAATTATAAGGAAAGCTATACCAGAGAAATAGTGAAAGCTCATATAATGAAAATAGTCAATTGAGGATACTGCTTTCCTGTAAGAAAATGGAGAATTCTGTTAACAACAAAGGTAAAAGAAAAGTTTAAAAGTACCAATCGGGGAGTAGGAATATATAATTATCAATTTAAAAAAGTATCTGAAGCACTACAATTAAAAAGTGGCAAACATTGTTGTCATTTCTTTGTTACTTTTTATTGTTTTGCACTTTTTAATTGTTGTGCTTCACATTGTTTCTTAAATTAATAATTAGGTATTCTTACGGCCTTACTGGTATTTTTAAACTTTTCTTTATCATTTGCTGTTAACTGAATTTTTCCATGCTGAAGAAGACAGCTTTGCTATTTTCTTGTGGAAAAAGGTATCCTCAATTGATTATTTCATTATGATGATGTAAATCGAAACACGTCAGCTTCATTTTAACTTACTATTATTACTTAATCTTGAACGCCTTTCTTTTCCAACATATACAGCAATAACAGATCCACCTCAACAAGTTTTTTTTTTAAAACATTTTGTCATGATTTGCACTGCTGTTTGTACATTCTTTTGTTTTTGTATTTTTTTTTATTTTTTTTTTTTTTGTCGTGGTTGATATTGTTTCCTATGTAAATTTATTTGGAGATTGAAAATGATATATTTTCCTTTAACATTTTTTAATACAAGGTTATTCATAAGTCCATGAAACATTTCAAAAATTCATAAATAACCTAAGGAATGGATAATAGTAAATCTTAGAGCAATAGAGAACAAAAAAAAAAAATCGTGCGTGCGTAGTTTGCTATTAGGAAGTAGTAATAGCAAATATGGCATTCTGGATAGAATACTAAGGATAAGGAGATGACTTGTTAATGAGATGGCCATCATGGTCTCTGGATTTAACCCTACGTGAGTTTTTCTTATGGGGTGTCATCAAGGACACTGTTTTTGTGTCGATAACTTACTGGATTTTCACTGCTACTGTGAATCTGGTAGACCGTAATAAGTTGACACTTCTGTGGGGTGAAATGCATTATCGCTTAGACGTCTGTCTTATCAACAGCTTGTGAAATAATTTAAGAAAACTTGGAGAGTTATCCTCTATATTAGTATAATAAAATTTGTTATTCAATGCTTAATTTATTTGTAATGAATTTTTGAAGTTTTATTCAATAAATGTGAACCTAGTTGATTATTTATAGTTATATTAGGTTGGATTGCTGTTTGTCTGCAAAGCTGTAGTGATCCAATTACTTCCATTATTGTTCAGATAAACATTAGCCCACATTTAGTCCAGGAATATCTGCTTTCTTAAATTGTTTACAAGGTTTTGCAATTAGTTGGAAAAGATACATTCCAAATCATTGATCGTATTCACCCTTTCATCATTATATATTAAAGAATGCCTGCTGCTGCAAGTCATATACTTTAATGCATGATTTACAGTAAGTACTTTATTGATGTTGTCTCCTAATCGATATACTGTTGCATCATCTGGAATACTCTCCATATACATTAATAGCTGTTGCTTGAACTGAACGTTCCTCAGAGTTTGCATATGCTTTCAATCTTTGTCATAAATAAAATGCAATTTTTAGTGTCAACCCTTTTCCTTTTACTTATCATTGGTTAGCTGTTCCAACCAATACATACTGTGAGGGAGAGCCTCTTCTACAAAGGAAGCTGGTATTTCTGTACAAACTGATAATGGTCATCGATCGAAACATGTCTCCATTCTGTTGTAGAGCTTGTGTTTAAGTTTCTGTTGCAAGTAGACCTTGTGTCCATTTCTTGATTTTCTGCAACATGGATTCTAAATTGCCATATTATAAATAAATAAACCAAAGCAAGGTTCGCGCTAGGACAAAATATCTACGAGTCAATTTGACTCACAACCTTGAAAACTGCGAGTCAAATTTCAGAAGATGCGAGTCAAAATTTAGATTGTTTCTAACTTCCATATGTTTACTTGCATCCACAATCTCTATAGTTGCTGCCATATTTAATTAGAAATGTAAACAAGACCACATGTGACAAAATAAAGTGAGGTTAAAATTTGATGAGAAAGATATGGGCCGATGAAATTCAAATTTAACAAGGCAATTTTGACTCGCTGATCAAAAAATCACGAGTCAAAGCTTAGCGAAAATGCCCATTTGACGCGTAAATTGCGAGTAAGCGCGAACCCTGCAAAGAGAAGAAGAAAATCCACTTAAAATTTATTATTCTCAATAAATCAAATGGACCCTGAGATTGGGCCTTTAACAACATTTAACACTTTACTAAGACCCCTTTCATAGATAGCTGTGCTCTTAAAGCTGCTTACGGTAATTGATTTCTTGAATTGGCAGGCCTAACTACCTTTCAAAGTTATTTAATCTCTTCTGTAACTCGTTTCCAAAATGTGTTTGGCGATGCTCGATCTCTCCGATCTGCTGTCTTGTACGAGCCAATGTTCTTTCCATCTTCTTTTTTTTAATAATAATTTTTAGAGATTTGCCTGACAAATTTTTCACTGTGTTAAAAATACATGCACATATAACTAAAACACAGTGTTAGAAATACATATCCGATATTTCTTTTCTCATTTGTCTTTGTGGATTAAAGTTTTCACTTTCTTTATGTAGTTCGTTCTGTTCCACAGTTTTTCCTGATTATTTTGTCCAAAATTAGTGTTTAAATTAAAAGCAAAAGTAATATAATTTTTGAGTTTAAAGTAAATGTATATTGACATAACAGTTTCATTGAAAAAGGAATAGGAGCATTTCTGTACTGACTTATGATGGGAAAGTAAGGAGTGTTACACTGATAAGGTTTGAGACCAATATTAATCTAATCATTCTGTTTCTAAATTTTGAAATTTTGTAGAAACCATCAAGTCTCAAGAAATTCGGACTGTGTCTGTTAAGAAGAACAAAAGTAAGAAAATTGGGACACCATTGCACAAAGATAAAGGATCGATAATTGAGAAAACCCTTATTGCAGTAACACCATCACCAAAGCGAATTTTAAGGAAACAACAGACTCCTTCTGAAACTCCATCTAGTAGTCAAGCTACCTCTGTAGGAATCTATTTATAATTTTTAAATTTACTTATTCCTTGTACATGCAAAAAAAGAAAAAAAAATTAATCTTTTGAGAAAATTAAATATAATTTGGCACACGCTTTTCTTTAACCCTTTCCTGTGTAATTAAATTTCAGTCATTCCCAATATAATGAAATTGTCCACTTCTTATAGCGTAATAAGTTTTTAAAGGCTGCATGGCAAAATTTGCTTTCCACAGGGTAATGGCAATGAAATTCTTGGTGGATAAATTCCCCTTACACAGAAAAGCGGTTAAATATTCTAGTAATTTTATTGAAGGGAACATGGGATAATCAGAAAAAAAAATCTCTCCTTGATAAGGGAATTTTATAAAACCAAAATTGTTAGGTAGATACGTATAGTTTTTATCTTTTTTATATTCTTAATAAACTTCAACATGTGCCCCATTCATTGCTCGTAGAACATCCGGATGATATTCAATTTCTTACCAAATACTCACCAGCGTGTCTACTGTTACTGACATTACTGCTTCTGTTATTCTCACACACAGTATACTTAATGGAGACCAGTATAGAAAACATAAAAAGTCTAGGGAGTGATGTCCGAAGAATGTGGAGACCATGGTATAAG
Source organism: Rhysida immarginata (assembly GCA_023313115.1). Classification (NCBI taxonomy): domain Eukaryota; kingdom Metazoa; phylum Arthropoda; class Chilopoda; order Scolopendromorpha; family Scolopendridae; genus Rhysida; species Rhysida immarginata. The sequence continues at coordinate 19,789,818 of JAHWFO010057280.1, forward strand.
ATTACCCTTTTCAATCCGTTGGTGGGAAACATTGAATTCAGGAGTGCTCATACAGATAATGCCCAATGTTGGGGTACATCATCATGGTTGGTTATCTTCTAATTGAGAGCTAATCTCCAGCATGTCCATTTCGATAAGGGCAATGCCACCTACAACTCTTCGGTTCCTAACATGCCATCCATTAAGAAAACTTTCTGAAATGAAGAGTATTTTAAAAAAATTATGTGTGTATATATCTATCTAACATAGTTTTTGTTTTATTAAATTTCTTCATCAGGGAGAGACTTTCTGATCACCCTGTATGTGTAAGTCTATTTTAAAAGGAAAGTCATTTAAATATTATTATTATTTTACTTGCAAGGATGCATGATGTCCCGTTAGTTGTTTTATGGTTGCATGTATAAGGGAGGTGCAGTGAAAGATCCTGCAGTTTTTATGTGCAGATAGTAATGTCCTCATTTCAAAGAGTGAAGTTGTTTTGTGTGTGCTTGTAGAAAGGTTGGATGATGGGTGTGGAAAAACAAAAGAGGACAATTATTGTTGAAAATACAGGGTTATTCGTATTTCCGTCCAGGGTTTTATCAATAGATTGTGTAAAAACTTTGACAGATACAGCAAAAACATTCATATCAACAGATAAACAATCTCTCCAAGTTTGTATCTACAATAGGTCCCATGGTATGTCTGGAGAGTTCCCCACTAGAGGGCAGGCAAAACGGTAAGCAACAAATATGGCAGCATTTACTGGTGAAACGAAGGCGTTTTGCATCGTGGAATTCTCGAAACATCACACAGAAGCACCGACGGACAAAACTATTCATTATGTAGTTCAAGAAATTCAAGGAGACTGGTTGTCTGTGTAATCTGAAACGACCAGGCCGGCCAGGACCATTGGTTGAGGCAATTGAGCAGATGAGACAAGCATTCACTAGGAGCTTGAAAAAGTCAACAAATCTTTCAGTGATCTGGGGTATGTGCCCCTGATGTCGAGTTCTGTAGCAGAACTGTGAGACAGAATCATGCACACATTCGCTGGTATTGAGAGTGGCATGTTGGGATGTGTGTAGCAGGAACTGGAATACAGGACTGACATCTGCTGTGTCACCAAGGGTGCACATATTGAGCATCAGTAGGGTCCACCACAAATTGTTGATGTGAATGTTCTGCTGTATGTGTCAGTTTTTGCACAATGCATTGATAAAACTCCAGAGAGAATTATGAATAACCCTGTATGAAAGTGCTTGTGTTTGAGAGGTATGCTTAAAATCTGTCATGGGTTCAGATCCTCTGGCTCTCATTATAAGCCTCCAATTCAGATATGGCCAGCATAGACACTTATTGACCAATTTCCCTTCAAATTAACCATGATTTCTGTATCAAAAAATTTGGACGAGACTTCATTCTTCAGAGGATAGATGATGTCAAACAAGTATATGCATATCAAATATAGTGGAATCACGTGGATTGGAAATTCTTGCTCACTTTCCAGAGTGTCTGCTTTGGGTCCAATTTTCATGTTATTTAAAGACTTGAAATTCTTATTGAGGAATCATACAACTTAATGTGGTGTTTTAGCTTGGAACCTGATGACATGATTTCACTAAGCTGTGAGACTATTTATTAATTAATTTTGTTGATTATGTTGTTCATTTTCACAATCCATTGGGCATTTTCTCTTCTTCACTTTCTCATTTGTAAATTATATTTTTAACTAGAAGCGAACCCACCCAATTGTATAATCGGAAAATAACCCATTGTTAGATTTTTTCTTTGTTGTGACAACGTCCACCGTCGCCGATTTTATATAAATGATAAACATTTTTCATTAAACATATTTATGTGTGTTTGTTTATTTCTTAATTATATTTCACGTAATTAAATTTTTTTGTTATTTCACCTTTTTCACCCTATCGTTCAGCAACTTCATATATATAATACCCGCTTGAGGTCTAAAAGCCCTGAGAGCCCATCATCCAAAAATAGAATGGAAATTGACAATAATAAAACAAAAGGTATTAAATAAAATGACATCTTAATTTTGCATAATCAGTAATCTCTCTGCATAATTTATTTTTGATATTTTAATACTTTTATATTTTATTAGGGAAAAAACCAGTGAGTCCGGTAGTAGACAAGCTTTCACCTATTAAATCTTCACCCGAAGAAACGCCTACTCATCAGAAATACAACTTTTCTTTTTCAAAGCCTACAGTGCTAGTTGAAGACAAGTCCGGTAACTCATTTACATGTGCTGGCATAATTTCTGTTAATATTAGTGCTTTTAGTTTTCTAATAAAATACAGATTGTCTGACATAAAAAAATTATGGTATTATATGTATTACATGGCCAAAAGTGTCCAAACATGCACAAGTTTAACATTGGCTTACCCACATGATGTGGATACAAATGATCAACAAGACATAAGCATAGACATTATGGCTGGTTAATGTGCTTTACTGTTGGATGAGTCACAAAAAGAGTTTGGGTTTTGTTTTGTTTTTTATTTGAATCTGGCATAATTGTAAGAGGTCACAAATTTGGTCCTATCTAAGTGGAAATGTCATGGAACTGTCAAACCTTTCCATAAACTTGGTAGGTCAAATAGTTGACAGATCAAGATATGTGAATTCTGAAAAGTGTTCTCTAAGAAGAATATTTGTCAGGATTAGCGACTATCATTCATTATCTTTATGGACTGGATAGACAGGGGCAGCCGAGGCGATGAGCATGTTTGTGTGGGCGACTGCCTGGTGGAGAGGTTGCTCTTTGCTGACGACCTTGTCCTCTTTGGGTCTTCTCGCACGAACCTTCAGCATGCACTAGACTGGTTTGTAGCCAGATGTGAAGAAGCTGGGATGAAGATCAGTGTGGCTAAGACTGAGGTTCTGGTCCTTTCAAGACAGCCTGCTCAGTGCGCTCTCCATGTTAGGGGAGCCCCATTGAGACAGGTGGAGAAATTCAAGTATCTCGGGATTGCATTCACGAGTGATGGGCGGCAGGAAAATGGATTGAATGCCCAGATCGGTGCAACGAGATGTGTCAGACGCGAACTGTGGCAATTCGTGGTAACGAAACACAAGCTGAGTAACAAAGCCAAGTTCTCAGTCTTCAAATCTATCTTTGTCCCCATTCTCACCTATGGTCATGAGGCTAATGACCGAAAGAGTGCGATCGTGGGTACAAGCGGCCGAAATGAGATTTCTGAGAGGCGTGGCAGGTGTTACCCTATTAGGTAGAGTGCACAGCAGCACAATAAGGGAGTCTTTAGGTGTTGAGCCACTACTTCACCGCATTGAGAGATCTCAGTTGCGCTGGTATGGCCACGTGATACGGATGCCTCAAACTGGCCTTCCTAGGCAGTTGTTATTTTTCAAGCCGGTGGATAAGAGACCAAGAGGTTGTCCTAGAACCAGGTGGATAGACTACATGGAGAATCTGGGTTCGAGTCACTTTGGTATTACCAGGGAGGATATGCACCTGATGGCGGAAGGTCGCGATTGCCGGAGATCCTCCATAGGGCTGCTGCCCCCGCGACCCTAACGGATATGCAGATTTGAAAAGTAAGAAAGTAAGCGACTATCATAAACAGCTTCAAGGTGGGCCCATGAATAGAAGTGAATGCAAGAACCATTTGCTGTGAGGCAATTACAATTAGATTTCATGGTTTTACTTCTTTTCAGAAGCCATTGGCTTGGCAATGTTTAATATCCTTTAGATTGGTGCAACCAAAATCATCACTGAACTATTGATAACCAGTTTTGAACTATGACAGTATAAAATTGGACAATTAATTAAAACTAATAGATTTATTATTATCAGCTTCTTTTTACATTTGGTGAAGTCTCTTTGCCTATTTTTCTGTTTACATTTGGTTTAGTCTCTTTGCCTATTTTTCTTTTTAAATTTTTTATTCATTCTTAATATTCTAATATAATTTAAGCCTTCATTGAATGGTTTAACATTATTAATGATAAATAATGAATTCTTTGCAGACATTGGCGATACCACACCGGTTGATGTTAAATCATTTATTTTCTCACCACCCCTTACTCGTTCTCGAAGTAAAAAGGGGAAACGGCCTAGTGATCCAGATCCATCGTTTGAGACACTGACACCTATCCATGAATCTGAAAATGATTCAATGAAAACCAGAAGAGCGAGCAAGAAACAAATAATTAAAAAAGTTACTAATCTTAAGTAAGGAAGCTTTATTTATAATTTTTATTAATTTATTTAATTAATCATGTAATTGTAATTTGTTTTCTCTCTCTCTCAGCTCCATGAATGACATAAATAACCATGTGCCAAAAGGCTGAACTAGTCACAGTCACATAAACCATTTGAAACATTTTTGAATTGTTTTTGAAAACATTAAAACAGGCTTCACTGAATCAAATTTTACCATTTAAGAATGTATTACTGTATTTTCGCGAATATACTCCATGGGTTATACACTTTTTTACATCTGTGGGTGAGGGGAGTGCGGAGTATACAAGGTTGTGAGTTTTACAATTTTTATTTTAATATACAGGATGATTATAAATGATTCATCGGGTTTTAAAAGACTGTATTCCACAAAATAATGAGTGTTACATGAAAAGAACCAGAAACTGTGCACATTTTAGTCATAACACTACAAATGTTCAATGTGCGCCCCTTTGTCACACGACACACATCAATACACAGGTGGTACCAATGGTGACAGAACATACTTGCCTGGTTGACTTTGCCACACAGGTCATAATGCACTTGCCATAAAGAGTGTGTTTTTTAACTTTCATTGGCAATTGAGGATTCAATAATTGTGGCTAATGGCTCATCATGTCTATTTATAGAGGACGCATAATTGGACAATTGAAAGCAGGCAGTTCCAGGTTGAAATGTCTCAAATGTCTCAACTAGCATCATTTCAAGACTGTGGATATGGTTCTGACAGGATGGAATTAACTGCAGACACTTTGGGTCGTCCAAGAGTCACCACATCCAGACAAGACTGCTACATTGCTTTATCTGCCTGTAGGAACAGGCAACACCACCAAGAACATTGTCAGAGCTGTCAATGGCTACTGGGGTTAATGTTTCCAGACAAACGGTATACAGGAGACTCCAAGCAGTTGGCCTGTATGCTCGACGGCCGATGAGGTGCATCCCATTGACCCAGGGACACCGTAGGGAACAGTTGATGTGGTACACCGAACATGCAGCATGGACACAAGGACAATGGAGTCGGATCTTGTTCTCAGATGAGTCCCAGTACAATCTGGATTCAGAATCTGTTCACATCTGAAGAGAGTGTGAGACACAGTACAGTCCCGCTAAATTCATTGAACATAACTGTTAAGGTGTGGGTGGGCATCATGATGGGTCCCCATACATCGCTACAAGTCTTCGACAGAGGGGCCATAACCGGGTATAGAGGGATAATAGATCCAGATTTCCTCTACATAGATGATAATGCCGGTCTGCATTGGGCTGGCATAGTGGATGACTACATGGAACATGAGGACATCTGGCGCATGGATTGGCCATTGTCCTTGGCCCTAACCTCCATCGAGCACACATGGGACGCTCTTGGAAGACATGTTGCAGCATGAGTACCACTTCTGTGAACACTGTAGGACCTGTGAATGTTGTTAATCCAAGAATTGGATGCCATACCACAACCATTGTTGGATACCCTGGTTTTGAGCATGCCAGCATATGGGTGTTATGTGTTTCTTTGCGGGGAGGGGGAGAGGGCACTCAGCATACTAAATATCGCTTACAGTTTACAAAACTATGGAGGGGGGCAGTTGCTACAAGTTTTGGAGTCAGGAGTGTTCTTCATTTATGTTATTCTGTCCACAGCGATGTTGCCACCTTTGTGTTTAATGATTGAACTGTGTTTACACGACCTAGAGAATAGCCTTTCCAAGTTTGGTGTGCGAAACCGTTCCTTTCTGCAAATCCCTTAATTTATGTACACCTGTGTATTTGCCTATTTTGTAAATAGTTTGTTATAAATGCTCTTTTGGAAATGTTTGTTACAATTAATATTTTGGATTATGAAAATATATTCAATATTTCATCAAATATATTCAATATGTTCATTATTAGTTAACACATAATCTCGTGTTTTTCTATGTTTTCTGGTTATTTATATTGCACAATTTTGCATTACATAGAGCTTTCTGAAGTGTTATACCAGGACTATATCAAAAGTCAAGTTTTTCGAATTCAGTTTCACTGGGTTCTGAGCCTCGTGGCATTATTGTAGATTTTTTCAAAGCATAAGTTACAGTTGCAAAATCATCTGATGAATGAATTGAACTGTTGCTTTTTAATTTTATGCTTAGATTCACACTACTCTTGGAAGATACTACAATTGTAAAATTTGAATATATGGAGATACCACAATCAGTAAATTTCATTGTGATTCAAATGATGATTTTGAGACTGTTATATGTGAATCAAATATGGGATATCAATGGTTTGTTTGGTTTAAAAATGCTATGTAAGATGAGTCATTGAAGTTTTTATTTTATTTCTCTATAGGATGTTTATTTCCCCCTTTCAAAATTAACAGCATTTGTTTAACCATCTTCTAATTTGTATACTTTTTCTTTTTTCCTACAGAAACCGAACAAGAAAAGTCGCTAAATCACCTGAAAAGATATACAGTGATAGCCCAATAAATTTTGTCATGCCTATGCCATCTAATACAGACTCTAAAAAAAGCCCAACTTTAAGGCGTAGCAAGCGTAGAAGTTCTGTGGCAGTGGCTTCCCAAAGGCAGTCGATTGGCTTGCCTAAAACCAGGAAAAAATCTCAACTGTAGTGAAAGAATATTGTGGAAGAAGTTTATATTGTAATTAATTATAAATACGTTATCTTTTAATAAGTCAAGAAATATCTTTTCGTTGAGTGGTTGAAATACCGTATGAGCAATTTTTTTATGATATTTAATATTTTCCACGTAAATTTCCGTTATATATTATCCTGTGAAGTTCCTTTGCGTTTCCAGGGCAAGTCAGTAGATTAAAACAACAATCTGTGCTCTCATGTATTCTGAATTTTGCCTTGACACGTCACACACTGATCAAATCAACATCACAGCCCTTTGAAGGCTTTCATTCCTTCATAACTATAACTCTCAATATGGGAAGCTGAAGAAACATTTTAATAATTTTATTTTTATTATGAAAATTTGTGTTAATATATGTAAAATTTAGTTTTTATATATTACGTTGAAATATAAAACGTGTACTATGAAAATTATTCAACAGTGATGTAATTTGTTAAAATAATTTTGTACATATTTGTAAATATTAATCAGTGTGATAACAAAATTGCCTCAACAGTTTGAAGAATTGCTTAAAATTGACTGAAGAATGGTTTTTATCTTTGAGATTTATGTATATTAAAGTCTTATTAATTTAAAATGTTAAAAAAAATATTTTATTAATTTATTTTTTAATTCCTAGCATATCTTCAGATACCTGGGAATCTCCAATAGTTTTTCATTCAAAATTATAACATTTTATACCTTATAACGATACTCAAAACTGTAAAATTGTAGCATATTTCTTTAAAGAGAATTGGGATAGAGTCTTAATTAAATGGCGAGGGGGGGGGGTCTATCCAATGCCTCTGCCTAATTACTGCAAAACATGGTACTTGTGTCATCAAAATTAATGTTTTAAACTCCGTAATCTACATAATCCCATATTTGTATTGTTGTAGAGTTGAAAGAAATTCCTTCAGTGATCTCTATTCATTGCTTTTTCTACGTTGAAATAATGGTTATTTGACTTCAGTAAGTTTTCCTCCTCGCATGCTTGTGGTGTTCATTGTATTCCTGACTGATATGGAGTTGGCCAATGTGCAGGTTCAAACTATAATTATAATGTCTTTTGCCATCCTAGAATTCATATGGCTTTCAGTTGTTTTGATTGGTTCAGCCACTGCTGCAGTCGCCTAAAGCTGATTTCGCAATTACAAAGCTAGCAGTGGAGACTATGCACAAACCTCGCAGATCTGCTTCCAAAAGCGACACATAGTTAGTAATAACTGCAAATGCTTCAATGTTTTACGAAAAGAAAAAAAAATGGCACAGCAAGTCTGTCATTGATCGCACGCTTGGGGTGTTCATTCTTTTCTCGACTGGATTGGAGTCTGCCAACTTGCAGGTTCAAACCTTACCTAACTCTTAAAATTATGTCTGTGTGTGGTACGTGCTTTTACCTTCCCAGAATTCATGCTGCATTCAGTTTTCTTAATGGTTGAGCCGTTCTCGCCACCCAAATTCAACATGCTGAACTTCATCCGCCTGCTCTGCAGATGACGCGCGGCAATCAACCACACTGTTCAAATTAATTGGGAAATGGTTTGCATACAGTGGCTGCAAGAAACTTGTGAAACCGGCTTAACAATTGAAATCTGAAATTTAATTGGACATGCCCAGGTTAAAGGTTCATTGAACAGAGTCTAAAACATTACTATAAAAGGCACAGTCAGAAAGTAACCATAAAAGTTGTATAAAATTTTAATTCATTGACAAAATGAAGTTTTAAATATTTATAGTCCAGCATAATTTCCCTTTAGTTCAGTGCACCTGTGCCAACAGGGAACAAGGTTTTGGACTGCAGTGGGAAAAAATTCTTATGGTTACTCCGTCAGCCAGTTGTGGACTGCAGATTGCACATCTTCATCAGAGTTCATTTATGGCCCTGTAAAACCACTTTCAATGACCCAAAAAGAAGGAAATCTGACAGGGTCAAGTCTGGAGAATAAAGTATATGTGGCAGGACCATAAATTTCATCTCTTAATTTTCATTTTGGGGGTTCGTGTGTGAGGTTTGGCATTGTCTTGGTGGAGACAGAGACCTTTGGACAGAAGACCCTTAATTCACAACACTAGCAGGATGGCCGCCAGAGCACGGAGCATCTTCAATGCACGTGATGCCATCTTTCAGTTTTCTTACCCACTGGTACACTTGGCATTGTGACATGCAGTTCTCGCCATAAATCAGTAACATTTTTTGCAATTCAATTGTGGTACAACTTTTAATTTGAGCTGCCATGTCTGATATTAATATATAATAGCGTTAGTACTGGCAGACACCAAAGTATATAGCATAATACTCACTAGCTGTCTGTATATACTTTGTCCAAAAATTGTGCGCGTCAGTCGTTTGAAGGAATATTAGAACTCTTTTATGGTTACTTTCTGACTGTGCTTTGTATTTTTATTTATTAATGGATTTTTAAAGTCACTTTGTTTATTCTTATTGACATAGTTTTAAACTTTATTTTAACGTTATGAAATGTAGAATTCTCAGTACTGTTCTTAATAAGTTCATGGAGGCCTTGCGATTAAGGAAAGAAATCTGAGAATTTTGACTCCAGCAGTGTAGAATTGAAATACATGTAATAATAATTTAAAGGCTAGACACTGTGTATAGCCCAACTGCAGCCCTCTTCCAACATTAAAATCCATTCAATGAGCTCTGGCACCTAGAAGATCCGTGTTTCTACATGTCGCTACTGCATATAGGGCTTTGTAACGTTGGTCATTATTCTGGTTATTATTAGCTGCAATTGAAAGTATTTCAGAAATTGTCTGTTTATTGTGCTAAAGTTGAAACCCCTCATAATTAATGTAAATGATTAAATTTTCACTCATTGTCAGTTAGAGAAACAGTACAGGTTAATTTAAAAACGGCTGCTCAAATAATTTTCAGATTGGTTTTAAACAAGTTCAAATACTACCTGATCAGAAGTATCTGGAGATTCTTTATGAGGAAGTGTAGCAAGTTCACAGGCACATATACAAAGTAGTCGTGACCCTGATTGATATAAAAAAAAAAATGCAGAGTCTTGCAGCCCTCATAGTCATTATCATGCATGTTTGTTGAGTGATATACAGGGCTCGACAAAATATTTTTGTAGTTGTAGACAACTGACTACAAGGTTTCAAATTCTAGTCTACCAGTAACACGATTCAGTATTCGATATTAATATAGTACAGTGTATTACAAAAAGTAGTGTTCAAATAGAAACAAGTTCCTAAATTACCTATAACCCTTTTTTCTGTGTGGCTTATGTATATAGCAAGTGCCTGGTATGTTTTGATACCACTGGTATATTGGGGGTCTTGGACCAAAGCCACTTATGGAACAACAATGATTGCACTTTATCTTTATGCATGTTGATAGAGCGTCCACACCCAAATAGTTCCTTTGGCGTGTTTCGATTTGTTTCTACACGTGCCTTCACAAGATGCAGTACACACAACTAGCCTGGAAACCTTGAAATATAAAGATTGTAGGATAAACTTCAATATGATCTTGGATTTTTCCTGTAAACTGTTAGCATTATCTCAGTACACTGCCTGGAATTTCAGCTTTTCTTTATAGAAAAGATGCAGCCTTTGTAGTTATACAACTCAGTCAAGTGGCTACAAGTGTAATAGCCATATGGCTATCGCAAAGTATATTGTAGTACCCATCTTTTGGAATATTTGGTAGCATTTGTTTACCAGGCCAATGGTTTTGTCGAGCCCTGGATGTAAACCTTGGCACCAGTGCTAGAGCAGTTGAAATGTGCTTTCCAGAGATCATGAATCATGTGATGGACTTCATCTAGGCATACACATACACATCAATTTAGACATCAAGTTTGACTACTGTGGATGGAAAAGCGACATTTCATCATTATTATTTTATTTAATTAGTTTTACAATATTAAATTAATGGAAGTTATTGATTATATTTCATGTTCATTCAAGTATGTTTTGGGTATGTATTGTGGTTTGGAATGAATCCCTAATCCATATATTATAGGATAGTCAGTAGGATATATTGTATTGATATTTCAGCAGTTGTTTGCAGAACAGTTTCAATGTCTTTTCACTACCTCAGTATATAGGTATCTTGTACTCATTGTCTGGTTGCTTTTCATGGTATGGTCATGTTTCATTTCTTTTAGTTCCCGGAACCATGAGTGTCGAAGCGTACCAAACAGTTACGGACAGCATTACCGTAATATCCTTTTTATACCACTCTTCAACCGTTTTGACTGTTAATGCCTTGACCAAAGCAAGAGCGGGAGGAGCGTTTGCCAGTTCCTCACAGGTTCAATAATATTAATATCTTGCGAGTGGGCAAGAGTAGATGTTTTACTTCAGTCATGCTCTTCTAATTACTATTGGACTGGATGAGTGTGTAGTGTGAATTGGAGTATGGTCGTCCTAGAAGATTGCATTACCATTGGGAAACTAAGTCTTGACCATTGGGAAGAATGGAGTTGGTAATTGAGAATATCCAGTTATCTCTGAACTGTTATGTGTAAGTTTTCCAGAATGAAGATTGATACCATTGACTGACTTCCAAGATAACTTCCAACCTCAGAGGAACTTTCACCATGCTTGACAGCGGGTTTACGGCAGTCCATGTTGTAGTTTCACGTGGTGAGCTCCACAAGTACACACGAACTCATCTGACTATATTACATGCTTCCATGCTTCTGTCGTTCATTGTTTGTAGTCATTGCATCATTGACGGCACTGTTGCATGTTTCGTGGTGTTGACATCAAAGGTTTGGCCATAGCTCCCCTGCCATGGATGTTTCTTTGTGCAGTGTACACCAGTCGGTTTTCACTTAAACTTGCATTTAATTCTGATTGCCGTCGACAAAGTGTTCTTCTGCTCCTGTCATCCAGCTCGTCTTTCGATCACGGTCGAAAACATGATCAGTAAACTTTGTGAAATTCTCTAATAGAAAAACAGAACCCTATCATCCAGCATATGTTGTTGATAGATGAATATTTCTTATTGATAGCTGTTCTGTTGGATTTTCTGCATAAACAAGGTGAGTAAAGGGTGTTTCAAAAAGTGCGCAGATTTTAAATAGCACTGTTCTTATCATATTCTTTATCATTCCGATTAATTGACCATTATACTTATTTCTTCGTTTAGTTGCTGTGGAGTGGTTCACTTTATCACCCACGCGTCGTAATCGTGAAAACTCATTACAAACATATTAAGTGCTCTGCAGGAAACTTATCGCGATCTTCGAACGTAATGCTCACGGAGAGAAAAAAAGTGAGGTTAATATTCTTTACACAACGCTAAAAATATTCAAATGAGAATAATAGTTCAAAAATAAAGGCCAGACAGACCGAGATTTGGTGGAATTGTTCCGGAAACCCAACTGTTTTCTCATGAAACTACATACCGTCGTTGTTCAACGATAGCTCATTGTCAGTGTAAATACAGAATTAAAAATTAATAACAATGAATGAACAGTGAGGTTGATAGAGAAGTATGAGAAATCATTTGGCGTGAGTCAGCAGAAGCATAAACTTATTTCCTTTGATATCGCTGCCTTATTCCTTAAACCCATTAAACTATGCAGGGCCTTAGCCAGGACGTTATCTTGGGG
>JAHWFO010057280.1:19802341-19851279 GCA_023313115.1 Rhysida immarginata
GGGGGTCGATTTTCAAAAATTCCACTGAGTCGGACCTTTTTCCATAATGGGTTGGTCGTCCCCCCCTTGACTACGGGCCTGCTATGTATGTTTTCAGGATATACCACTTGCAATTGCAAGAGATTATGAACATAATCAAACAATGCTTTAGGTTTCAATGATAAATTTTATATGATGAAAGATGGCACGCCGATGGACTATAACATCAGTCCACTCTTGGCAGAACTATACTTTAGGTATCTGGAAAACAAAACTGAACCACCTTCCGATACTTCGCGAAGATATGGTTCCGTTATGTAGGGATATGTTTATGGTTTTTGACTGCAAAAAAACACGACCTCGATAACTTCTTGAAAAATCTCATTGAATTATCCCATCGATTAATTTTACTAATCGAACAAACTGCTTCCTCTTTTGGATCTGAAAATTCTGAGGAGCGAAATCGTCTCGACTTCAAATTGTACTGAAAACCGAATTTTGTCCCATCTTTCATTCATGCTGATTCGAACCATTGTTATTCTCACTTGATTGGTAGTTTTCAATCAAATGGTTCATAGAACTATCAACATTCTAATGGCTAATGAAAAGAAAATAGAAGAAATCAGTATGGATTGTAACCTTTGCAACCTACAATTGATAACAGGATCAACTCATTGAACATAAGAGAAAGGAGAAATGCAGCTACAGGTATTCCAAAATGGCGGGTAAGCTGGAGACGTTCGATACTGTGAGATCAGGAGTGTGGTCAAAGGGACAAAAGCCTTCTGAAATCCTTCGCAAGTTGTGTGCAACGTACGGTGACACGTGCATGACATTGACAAATGTGGTCAGCTTGTGTGCCAAGTTCACAGCGGTGCGCGAAAATGTTCTCTCTGAATTACGTTCTGGACGGCTGTGCACTTCCCTTACAAAGTAGAAAATTGATGCCCTGAATGCAGTGATCCACGAGATCGGAGGGTAACGATCCAAGCAGTTTCACTGGAAGCGGACATTTCATACGGAACTGCACACTACATCATCCACGAAGACATTAAGTTTCGAAAGTGTCAGCAAGACGGGTCCTAGGCAGCTCGCACAAGTGCATATGGAGAACCGCATGGCATACAGTTTGGAGCATTTGCTTTGGTACCGGAGATGAAAAGTGGGCGTTTCACTGCACCCCTGAAACGAAGCGACAGAGTATGGTGTAGAAACTCACCGACTCTCCCCCTCAAAAAAATTCAAGACAACCTTCCGCAGGAAAGGCCATGGTTACTGTTTTCTGTGACAGCCAGGATATTTTTCTGGCTATTTACTGGCCAAAGGAGAAACTGAACGCTGCTGCTTATTTTGCCGCATTGGATCAGCTACAAGCTGCTCTGCGCCGAAAGCGTCCGCAGAAGGCTATGGACGAGGTCATCATTCTGGATGACAGTGCGCGTCCCCATGTTGCTGCATTAGTGTTGCAAAAACTGCAGTCTGGAAAGTGGAAAGTCCTACGCCATCCAGCAGATCTGGCGCTCTCGGACTTTCACCTGTTCGGACCTATAACGCAACTCCTTGCTGGTACACGCTTCTAGAGCGACTATGAGGTGAAAACAGCTGTGCAGTCATGGCTTCGCTCCCAGCCGAACGAATTCTACGCTATGGGCATCGAAAAGTTGGTCTCACGTTGGGACAAATGCTTAAATGTGAATGGTTGTTATGTTGAGAAGTAGATCAATGTTCATTGTTCAAAATGTATATAATGATTTTTGCAAATACATGACGGTTTTGCTGTGAAAAATTTACTCATTTAGTTTTTGATTTCCCCTCATAGATTCGAACCAGCAACTTTCAGCTCATCGTTGGGTCACTGTGAACATGGAAGCATTCTCCATGTCCTTTGGGCTGGTTAGAGCAGTTACCTCGTTCGCAGGTTGGGACTATCTTTTATAATGGCGTAATATTCATTAAAGAATAACTCAAGAAATCATAATCTTGAAAAAATCAGACTTCGCCCAGCATATATCCTCTCAACAGGACTTATGACCATGAAACACAATTTCAAGATCTGCGCATCAGTAATGACAGTAGAGAGCTGAATTTTTACTTTGTCAGAGTTCCAGCGACTAATCATCTTATAGGTGTATTTGCTGCGTTCCCTTTGGTTATTGTTGTGTATACTAGGGGGCCTAGTATAAGGCAGCAGTCCCATGAAAAGTTTTCTTTCTCTTTCACAGAGGCTTTTGTATAAGTGAGGGGATGCGAGTCTATTAAAAAGGCTTTCCCATTTTAAAACCGTTTTCAATCGAGTATGTTTATATTTTCAAAAAGAATATTGTTGAAGAGTTGATTGTTTAACTTTTGGCAGTGGCTACGTACAGTGCAACCTTGTACGCCTTCCGTTCAATACAAAGGAAGTGGCTAGCTATACCACCATCTACCAACAGTTTCAGATTCCAAACTTTCTCTAATTTCGAAACAAGCAATATGGCAGATTCCCATCGCTTAGTGGAAAAATGCAACGTTTTAAACAATTTTATCTTAGCTTCAAACAGCTAATATGGGATAGAATGAATATTGTTAATTGGGAAAAACTTTACCATCTTCCCTATCTGGTTAAATTGAACTATCTGACCACGACGTAATACTAGCCGCCACTTCTACAATACTAGTACGTGGACGCTAACGCTTCGCTCACGGCGACTCCGAATTACAAACATACCCCCAACATATTTGGTTACAGGGGGCAGATGGTTTCCCCTCGGCCGATTACAGGGGCAGTTGGTTTCCCCTTCTACAATACTAGTACGCGGACGCCATCGCTCCGCTCCAGCGTCCCCTGCCCGCGGCGCACGCTCCCTCGCTTCGCTCACGGCGACGTCGATTTATATACGTACCCAACCTATTTGTTTACAGGGGGCAGTTGGTTTTCCCTCGGCCGGTTACAGGAGGCTAATGATCCGTATATTTTAGTGGTCACAGAAATGGCTGCCAGAAAGTTACGGGATCTCATTTTATGGTTAAACCTAAGTTAACCTAACCCAATACTAGAACGCTCAAAAAATGCTGGCTTACCTTTAAGGCATGGTTCCTTTCGACAATGGCTAATCATCCAGAAAGCAGAAAAAAAGAAAATCTGAAATCCACACGACTGTGACATGCCAATTGTGTGGTTGCTATAACAACAGCTAGCCAAAACACGCCCTCTAATGTCGGAATCCATACAATACTGTTTTGATTCTGTCGGCAGATGGCGGCACAGCTTGCCACTTCCTTTGTATCGAACGGAAGGCGTACAAGGTTGCACTGTACGTAGCCACTGCGTTAACTTTTTTATCAGTTACATTCTGGTGATAAATTTTATTTTTGACACAGAGTTTTGTCTGCATTATACGAGGGAAAGTCAGTAGGTAAGTTACAAATGGATATAAATGGAAATGAAACAAAAAGAATACTGGTGTGAAAGCTATTTTTATTTCTCCGCATAATCTTCCCGTACCAGCAGCATGAAATTCTTTGGGCTGCTGTCTGAACCAGGTGGTGAATTCCCTTTGTACAACTTGGAGCCAAACAAATGGAAGTCGCTTGGAGCAAGATAAGAGCTCTACGGAGGATGCTCGAAACTTCCCAGTTGAACTTAGTTGTCGTGTTGGCAATATGAGGACGCGCGTTATCATGCATTATCAACACCAAGATGAAGAGTTGTGGTCGCTTCTGTCGAATGACATTACGAAGTTTCATGATGATGTTACAGTATAGAAGTCGGCATTTACAGTTTATTCTCGCTGCCAAAATGTGGTAAGTAATATGCCCTAATGATCCCAGAAGACTGAGCATCACTCTCCCGGCGATGAAACTGTACACATTTTTAGACGGTATAAAAAGAGCTGCGTTACTAAATGACGGACGGCACATTGAAAATTTGTAAGCCGATAGTTAATCTGGCATCTTACCGTCTTAAAATGTACATAAACTGATGTTTGTTAAAGCAAAAATATAAAGAAAGTGTGTACATTTCATTGTTGCAGGCAACCATTTTGATTCTTATTTCATATGATGATTGCTTCTTGTTTTGCCACAAATTCAAACTTCGTATGTTAAAAAGTTTATGTCGGGGTACGGGGAAGTGCTTGACATTTCCCTTCCTGTGTTCCCCGATGGCGTATTTTCAGACCTTCATATGTGACAGACGGAGGCGGAGCTTGTGAAACCTAAAGCGCTTCGCATTGATCCTTTTCACGCCTGGGCCATCGAAGCAATAATCAACTTTAGGTTATCCATCCAGAATGTTTTTAATAAAAATATGAGTAAAAAATAAAATGCGCCGCATCTCCAGACGAGTGACGTCATTTTTGACATGCGCCTCGAATCTGACATCCCTGACTCCCTTGTATTACATGGAAAGCGAGTTCTCGTGTCATGCAAGGGTTAACGGCAGTGCTGCTGATATTGTAAGATGCCAACGCACGTGAGGAAGGACTGCCCCCTTCTGAAAAAGTGCGATTTCTGTTCTAAGGTTGTGGGCAAATACCATCGTTGCCCTGAAAGGCCTTGGAATACGCCAGCAGTGTCCTCGCGTCCGACTCAGCTGCTGCCGAAGATGACGATGCAAGACCGTGGGGATCCTTCAGATCTGCAACCGTCTGAGTCTTCCTCACGTTCTCTATGGGTCAATGCACCGACACCATCCCCTCTTCCACCCGGAGAACTACAAGCGGAATTGCTTCCACCGCCACCTTCGTCGTTGCCTCCAGTGTCGGCAGGGGTGAGCCTATCATCACTCCAGCCATCATCGGATTTTACGATGTCAGAGGAAACTGGATTGGTTGAAGAGGAGGTGTCTTGTGTGCTGGATAGCGGTTCGACTTTTTTCAAGGAGGATTTTCCAGCGCTTCCTTCATCATCTCGTCCATCGTCGCAACCAGTTGAACTAGTAAAGCTGCCTTAGTGTGAGGCACTGTCATCTTCAGCCCCGTTGGAAAAGGATATCTTCTCGTCTGTGACGCGGAGTGGGTCGACATCCTCTAGGAGCCCACGAAAGAGGAGAACAAAACATAAGAGTAGGAGGGACGGAACATGCACCTCCTCGTCCGGGAGAGACAGCAGTACCAGCCAACATCGTGGTTCGTCTCACCGGGCGCGTTCGCTCATCCGAAGGACGACGAAGTCTCCCACTACATCGCAGAGGCCACCGTCCCCCTCGGATACTGGTCAACGTTTCTCACGGAAATCCTCAGAATGAAGATTATATCGCTGAATGTTCGTTCCCTTGGCTCGTCATTTAAGCACTCGATGGTGTCGACTTTCATTGCCCTGCACAGGCCAGACATTCTGCTGCATGTTTGATAAAAGTGATTTGAAATTTTTCTGTATACATGTGTATTTAAAATTAATTTCTAAAAATAATTATATGATTTCTTTGTTATTGTGTTAATGATACGAAAATACGATATGAATGCACGGCGTGAAAACTGAAATTATTTAAACCTTTTGTTTTGATTGGTCCGCAATTCTAAGGGGCCAAGCGAAAGTCACTGAACTTGCTATTGCTTTCGGTTTCAGGTTTAGCCATTTCGCCTCATTCGCTTGGTGCGCTGGTTGTTTCCGGGCATCAGAATTCAGCGGGAGCTTCGCTTCCCATTAACCTTATTCCCTGCTTCTACTATGGACAGAAGCGATAGTGATGGACATTATAGTGATAGCGCTTTTCCGTCACAGCTCTATGCTCTTTCTATGAGGAGAAGCCCGAATCAGGGGAAGCCACCACGCGCTCTCGCGCTCTAAAGACATGTTGAGAAATTGAATATCCAGTGCCAATTGAATTGTCGCGAAACCTGTAACCGGTCGGGGGGAAACCAACTGCCCCCTGTAACCAAATAGGTTGGGGTATATATCAGTTCGTTAGAAGGGGGGTCTGGGGGGCGCAGCCCCCCAGTCTTTAAAAAAAAAATTCACTCCGAGCAAAAAAAAAAAAAAATACAAAACAGTGCCAGTGTAATCTATGCTCTCACAAAAGTGCTTCGTTGTTGTCTTTGTGTGACCATTAGGCGGCACTCAGATCTGAGAGAACGGTCACGTGGTATCTGACTGCTTTTCTGTGCGTCTGAGTGACTGTTGCCGAACGCCCTTTTATCTCAGAAAGAAATGGCTTTACTGACTTTACAAATAATGAGAAGAAACGGCGGTTTTACTAATTTTAGTGTACATGAAATAAAAATCTGCAACAAATGAACAACTCAGCATGATTAATATTCGATCGCGAGAAGAGTATACCATAAGGCCAGAGAGGAAAGCGTACACTGGGCATCGCCATGATTTGGCTCTCGTAGCTTTTTTGATAGCTTCGCATCACAATGAGCGCCGCCATATTCTATCTGAGCACTCAGAAAAAGAAAAGCTTGCTGAGCGTCTGAGCTCAGAATCTGACAGATTCGTTGCGTGCCGAACACGTTTTCTTCTCAGGCGGAAGTACAGTCGGCAGCAAAAGTTCTTAGCCACCTTCCATTAATTTTCCAAAATTAAACATTAATTTTCCCTTTAACAATTCCGGTAAAAAGTTTTTCTTGGTGTGTATTGATTGATACGGGTATGATCATTTTGGTCACGTGAATTGTTACTTTTTACCGGAATTTCTAAAGCGAAAATTAATGTTTATTTTTGGGAAATTAATGGAAGGTGGCTAAGTACTTTTGCGGGCGACTGTACCAGAGTGCTCGCCGAACGCTGCTCTCTCAGATCCGAGTCAGATCTGAGCGCCGCCGAATGCGCCTATTATTCTACAGGACGTGGTGTGAAAATGGAGTCTGAAACGAAAGACAGAGAGAGAAAGAGCACAGAGCTGTGACGGAAAAGCGCTATCACTATATACTATTTTTTTATAGACGCTACTCTATGGACGACCTCAGAGCCCGTCTAAGAAATAACGTGGAGTCACCATTGGAAGTATACCACTTAACTTCAGAATTGATATCTGAACTGGACTGATTGACTCAATTTCATCGTTTGTTATTTATTAATTTCATTATGCACATATATTGCAATTCTAATTTTCAAGTTGATTAATTAAAATTTTTCTATCCTCATCATCTCTGTCTCACTCTGTCTGTTCCGCCATAAAAATCCATGACACTCCTGTAAGGCAACCGTTGTAGAAAACAGGTCCCACCAAGATGCCATTCCATAGCCCACGCCAAACAAAAAAAAAAGTATTGAGCTCTACAACTGTACAATTGGAAATTTTACAAAGTTACAAATTGCAAAATTCGAGGTCAGGTCAAACTGACGACCACCATTATTTAGCCCCCACATAACTTCCTATGTTGCCTGCAACAGACAACACCTAAAAAGAAAGCCTATGCACTGAAAATTCATACATTGTTACACCATAAAAAGGCATTAGTAGCATTCAATACCTTTCACTTAACGGAAAGTGACTTTGTCTTTGCTTCTGAAAAGCAAAGAAAATAGGTTTTCACTGTGAATGAAACCGGAAGTGAAAAGATCACTTTTGCTGCTTTTGTTACTTTTGCATCTAAAACTGCGTCAGCCATAAATAGCATGACGAACATATTGAAATTGTTTGAAAAATAGTAAGTGACTTATTGTGAAAAATGTTTTTTATTGCTCTCCATGCTTTTATTATTCCTTAATTTATAACCAAAAAAAATTACAACATTAAATACGTTACTTACGCCTTTAAATTACAAGTTTTATCAGTGGGCAATCATCGAAACGAGCCAAGGTTGTTAAAGAGAATGTGGCCTCTATCGGGGTGATCGATGGTCATTGGCTACTGACGTATGCCGCCAGCTGAAGGTTTGGTGCATAGCGTATTATTTGGCTATGGTTTGGAGCAGACGAACGCATAGAAAACTATAGAGAATAGCGCGGTGACCTTTATTTTCCAGCCTATTTCTATTATTTACCACCAATATAAATGAAGAAAAACGTGCCAAAGTTTTATATAAATATTTTATTGGAATATGTGTTTAAAATTCAGAGATTGCAAATAAAAGATCTATTTATATACATTTAGCACTGAAATACAAAAGCAAATACTGCAACAGCGACGCCACCTCGTCAAAGCAATTCTTTAACGATTAACCTGTTACAGTATTCAATCATTTAGCATTAAATGCTAGTACACCCTTATGGTTCTGCCACTGCTTGTATGGTTATAAAAATGATAGGAAGAAAAAAGGTAATGCCTACATACCCAATTACTTTCCGTTTGAGTCTGACCGAACATTTTCGTTTTGTTCAAATTACAATTTGAGAGTGAAAGCGTATCCCACCTCGTCGTTTTTCCCAACGTGGTTTATAGAGTCTTCAAATGAATCTGAAGCCACTGAACAGTTTCAATTACTTGGTACGAGTCAGAATTACTTTCATTTGTCTCTGGTACGAGTGAAGGAGGTGAAGATGAAAGCTTTGTGTATATTTTATTTTCTAAACTTCTCTCTCAGGTTTCAAATTTTCTCTTAACTTTCGATTTTCTCGTAGTGCAATCTGTTGGATTTTTGAGTTTAACACTCGTATCAAGAGCACATCTCCTGCTCAGGAATTCTCCTGCTCGTTACGAAGTGTGCTCTTTTTCATTATAAGAAAGGGTGGGGGGGGGGTTTGCTCATTTAATGAAATTTTGCTCGTATCTATTGCCATAAGAATAAATGCATGGAAATATAAATCCACTCTATTATAATATTGGACTAAAAATAATAAATAATCGAGTTTACGAGGCCTGTGAGAAAAGTATCCGACCTTTTTTTTTTTTTCCCATCCTCTTGCCTCCCATTTTAGCAATAGAATAATCCAAAACCCTTCAAGATCGAGGTTTAACTCGGATGAGGACTGTACTCAAATTTAGCAAAGTTTTAGCAAAGTTAAAGTATTGCCAGGTCCGATAGAAAGATATGGTACAGTAAAAACTTCAAAGCATAAATACAACCGAGCTGGTCATATCCTGAACTTAAATTTTAGGGAGATACTACTGTATTTTTACCAACCCTTGATGCACCTAGGGATTGCAAAATTTTTATTTACACTACAATGAACCTTACCACAGTCATTCCTTATAACTCAGCCCTCCACAAAAAAAGTTTAGAATTTTGTTTTGATAATTTCGGATAAAGGATATCTAACTGTAATAGTCATACTTTGTGAATCATGCTAACACTAAAAATATACCAATTAAATTAGACTGCAAAAGATTAAATAACTTTACTACGTAGTTTTGATAAATTTACCTGCCCATAGTAAATTGAGCAACAATCCAACCTTCATAATTTCCAATAAACAAACTATTGTTAAAATTCAAATTGGTTAGATTGTTGCCCATACTTTGGGCAGATGACTTTGGGTGCCCAGGTCTCTTTCGTCCTCTGTAGGACGGCCCTAAATGGTTTCCGTTCGATTGTAATCCAAGGGCATCGCATTAGGTTTTACCGAAACCTAGCACTTTGCCCATTACTAAATCCTCGCTAAAAAGATTGTAAGAAAACTACTAATTGCTAATTTTAAATTATTTTATTGACTTTATTGGAAATGGTTTATCGTACAGGTTGTGCGCATGGGCTTTTCTTGTTAACTATCAATTTTGAGTAACACCTTGAGCTCCCAAAGGCTGAAGTTGGCCATGGTAAATATTACAGAAAATAGTGAAATCTACTCTTCCATGGTCATAAATCCCTCGCGGAAGGTTTCATTTTCCTCTTCCACGATTTCATTTTCCTCCTCTAAGGTTTCATCAGCTTCCTCCATGTTTTCATCAGCTTCCTCCATGGTTTCGTTTCCCTCCACGGCTTCGGCTGCAGAGACGTGTTCATCCGTGCCCTTTGCGTAGCTGTTATAGCTGGCGACTGCAGTCGCCGAAACAAGCGCTGCGCATTCGGCCATCTTGCCCGGCAAAATTATTTGCGACGCGACTTCGACATCTTTCTCCGTCAGCGTTTTTCGCTTGCGTAGTGTTTGAATCTTGACAGCTGTGTCCTGGATGCGGTTGAGGACGGATATGAGGAAGCCATTTATGAAGTCCACCGAATCCTTTGTAAGCGTTATTCCGTCTTTGCTCTCTCTTACTCTATCCTGTATGTATCCAGTGAAATCTATATCTGGTTCGGCTGGAGGAAATAATCTACTTCTGACCATAGGTTGTGGCCTTTCTTCTTCTTCTGGCCTTTCTCGAATGGCTGTGAATAGAAAATTTAATCCATCAGTTAATTGGCTATTCTATTATAACTAATTAATAGCATTCCTAATATCTTGAATCTCAAAATTTGCATATCATGTTTGAGAGTGAACGATATAACTCGATAGAAGAAATCGAGGGGGGGGGGGGGGGGAATCTGTAACTGGTAAATTAAGAGCTCATTTTGGGGATATTAAAGAAAAGCTAAACTCCAGGCAAATATTTGGGTTAAAATGAGAAAGCTGTAAAAGCCGGCAGTTAGATATGGCTACTTTCCTTAAGGACACCAAATGACTTATTTGAAGTTTCTTCACTTAAACTGAGTATCCGGAAACCCAATGATTAGAATTAGCCGGAACGATATGGCAATTCTTGCTAGTTTTAAGAATTTCAAAAGAATCGTGGTTATCAAGTCGAATAAAACGAACACTAGCAAAACTATTAAAATTTCTGATAAACGGTCAATTATGATTAGAAAATGTAAGTTCTGGCAGAGTGCATTACAGTTTGGATTCGTAAAATATCGATCTTAATTGTGCATTTTTCCATTACAAGCAACCAACTTAGAATAGTTTGTTCTTTTTTAGTTCATAGATAGTATACGAGGTCCTACCCGAAATATCCGAGAATTTGAATATTACGCCCATACCAAAAACAGTACGAGGTTCTGCCACTAGATGCCTATTGGTGCACCTTTCAGCTGTTGCTATGCCAAGATTCGTAATCGTAGGCGCATTTATTTGCGATTACTGCTATTTGTGTTGCAAAGTTCTTGTGCTTCCGCGTTTTTCCAAATTATTCGACCGGGTCAACAGGAAGTTTTACTGCGAGGTTGTGAAAAAACTGAGGGAAAATTTCGCGCAAATGGCCTGAGTTGTGAAAGAACAGACTGATTTGCTCCACCATAAAAAACGTCTGCACACATCGCTTGCTGTGGAGAAATTCCTAGCAAAAAAAATGGCAACGGTCCCCCACCCGTCCTACTCTCCTGACCTAGCTCCCTGCAATTTCTACCTCTGCCCTAAAATGAAAGGGCCACGTTTTGACTCCATTTAAGATATCAAACTGGAATCGCAACTGGTCTTGGAACACTACAGCCTTCGGACTGGCAGGAGTGCTTCCAAAAATAGGAAAATCGCTGGGATCGTAGCATACGCGAGGTGACTACTTAAAGGGGGCAGCGGAAATTAGGGTGCAAGTTACGCTTTCTGCTTTTACAAGGAAATTCTCGTAAATTTTAGGTAGTATCTCGTACAGCATGCAGATTGATACCATGGTCCACATTTTTACATGATCAGAAACTGGTAACGTTTTCTGGATTCAAACGCATTGAAAATTTTACTATAGTTGCATGTTTAGCTGCATTACATGTATATACTGAAGTGCCAGGAAAAGTGGTACACACTAGTACACAGAAAATATAGCTCTCCTAAAAATTCCAATGGTTTCATCTGTATATAAAGCGATAGACATCTGTAGGTCATTCCCGCCATGAGAATGGCAGGTTGTCACGATTTAAACGATTTTGAAGGCGGGAGAATAGTTGAAACTTATGAGCTGGGTCAAAATTTCGGAAGTTACACAAATTCATTATTTTGCATACGACTATTTCAAGAACTCCAGCAAAACAGAACTAAAAGAAGTGGCCGTAAAAAAAACTGCGAATGTGATTAGCGTCGGCTGGCAAGAATAGTTTCGCGCGTTTTATTTTGCAACCCTGCTTCAATACCGGAATTCAATGCTGGGGCCTCAAACAGTGCGAGAGTTGTGCAACGTTCGCACGTGATATGGGCATTAAGAGCTGACGTCCAAGCCTGGAAGGTACGACATGCTACTTCTAACATGTACTGGGAACACCGCCCTGGACACGGGCAGCCTTGTCTGATGAGTCAAGTTTCCGACTGCTTCAGGCTAATGAAAAGATCCGGTTGCGGAGAAAATCTTAAGGGCAGGCTTCGTAATGTTTCGGGGCTTCACCTGGAATTCAATGGGACCCCTGGCACGCTTCAAACATCTGGTAGGTGAACGGCTCTGTTCATCCTATCTGACGGTTACATCCGCACATGACAGTGTGTATTCCTACGGGAAAAAGCACAGACACGTATGCAACCACTAAATGATTAGAGGAACGCTAATCCGACTTTGGGGCTAGTTAAGTCACCGACCACATCTGGCATATGATGCAATGCTCTGGAAAATAAAAATAAAGTTACCTATGAGGCTCTGTGGATGCAAAATTCATGAATAAAAAAGTCGACCGCTTTTTCCCAAAATGTTATTAGGGATGGATACGCATATTTCGACTGCAATGCACTCTTCTTAGTCATGCTGAAAGAAGACTACATGATGAAATCTAAGGTTTCGGAATAGAACAATTGTGGACCCCTCTGCAGAAGTATGGTTTTCGCTGCAATTCCGCAATTTGTTCTGCGATCTCTTGGGAGACTAACCAAGTATTAAAAATGTTATCACTTTCTGGCACTTTAGTGTATTATCTATTAAATTTGATGCTTGAATGGATATTTATAAGAGAAAAGGACGAGACACAAAAACCCTGGAATGCAATAAATAGTTAATAAATACAACTGAAAAATTAAATAATTAACTAATAACAAAATAATAAATATATAAGTATAATCAAAATAAAACTAAAAAATCAAATAAAGAGCTGACGTTTCGGATAGAGCCTATCCTTTATCAAAGCAAAAAAGGATAATTCTCTAAAAGCAAATAGAATATTAGAGAATTATCCTGAAGTAATTTGATGCTTCTGAAGTAGTGGAGATGACTATTTTTTGCCTTGTTAATACTAATTTTTTGCCTTTAAATTATTGTTTCCACCAACAAGTACAGATACCCAAAGGCAAACTATCCAAGAGCAAATGTAATTAAGAGTAATCGGATATTTGGAGGCTGCTTTTGCATAATTAGGCTACTCTTATCTTGTATACTCATTGGCCAATTTATTAGAAACTCCATTAATACGATCTTGCATGTCCCTGTAAAAATGCTTGAATTCTTTTACAAGGTATCTGACACGTTCTAAAGAGATACTGACCCATGCAGCCTGTATCACTCCTAAGTTGCCCAGTAGTAACTGCTTGTATGTCGGACAGTCCGTCTCTAAATCGACGACTGCAATTTTGTTCCTGCAATTACTCGCCGGCAGTCCGGACCTTATGACATGGAGCATTGTCCAGCTAAAAAATCTCATTCACCAAGCGGGAATACAGTTGACCATGTGGGAATATGCATCAACTCGAAAAATGCCAAGAAACCATTTCCTAAACTTTCAGACACCACCAGCAGTTGACCTCAAATGGAAAGGGACCATAACTCCAGACCATAATCACTCTTGTCTATGCTCCGTGGATGCCTGCAGGATATGCTTTTTTGGGTGGTGGGTTTTTCCCTTAATCAGACATTCGGGGTAAACTCTTCGATGATCTGAAAAATCAAAGGCTGGCATCTGCTCTTGTAGCGTTGAAATTTTCTTTAGTGCCCATGATGCGGTTAGATTAGAGGTGAAGATGCATCATGTCCGTTGTACCCATTGCATTTTCTGTTTGGGATAATCCTCACATGTAAGCAATGGCTCCATTTGCACGTTCCTGGTGGAGTTCCTAATAAATTGGTCTGAGAGTGTATTTATTGTTTATATTATATTAGTTTCTAATGCTGCCATTATGATTCCAAGGAAAATCATGGCTTAACATTACCAACAAAACTTTTCCGAATGACCTTTTGCGCATATATTAGAGTTCGAATTTCGGTAAAATAAGCATTAAAAAAGACAAATAAGGCCAAGTTTCACAAATTAATCTTAAAAGACAAAACAGGATTTAACACCAATTAGACGTTTCTTTTTGGTATTTCGAACGATTTTACCTGGCGTGTGGCTCAAGAAGTCATCGTTCGTTTCATTTTCTTCGCCATGCTCATTTCCAATAGCGTTCTCAACCTCTACGGCGTCTATCCGAGGACGTGGATGAGGAACAGGACTTCGCCAACTATAATCAAGAACACAAACAGAATCAATTTCAATGTTTGCTGCGTGAACTTGAGGGGAGAGCTGCTCCTGCATATCCTCCATGTCTCAGCCGTTGACTTCAAACGGATGCCTTCGTCCGAATGGCTCGCGAAAGTGTATATACGATGTCGTGTTTTACCTAGTCAAAACATTTGCCTGCAGCCACGAGATACGTGCCATTGTTGATGATATTTTTGCGGTGCTGTGAAATTTATTGTTGCGGTTTGAACATTGTAATTGAATACATTTTATTTAATTAAAACATTTTTATGTATAAATAAAGTTAACGGCAGTAAGTAAACTTAAAGGACGGGCTAACCAGTAGGCTTGTTTACAAAATGTCTAAGGAAATTAACGTTGTACATAGTAGAGGTTCGAGATTCCTTATGATGGGATTTTAATTATACTTCAATCTAGAATTAAATTTTCTTTTTCTTCAAACTACATCAAATATACTAATTCTCTTCGTTTGTTCTGACTGAAGCTAACAAAGAAATTTACAACAATCCAAAGCCAGGGATTGTTGTGGTAAGACAATACTCAGTCATTGTTGTGAATTAAATAAACTGAAAAATGTTCAGTTAAGTTCCAATTCCGTAGAGTCGTAACCACCGAGAGAGAAGGCCTCCACACAATTAATAAATATAACCCGTCATATTACGGGTAAGCGGTCTAGTCTCATTCTATTTCAAGCTAACTGTAGGTTATTTCTCTAGGCACGTAAGTAACATTTTACTTTAGGCATAAAAATTTTGGGAATTTTACTCATCTATATACAGGGTGAGGTATTTATCTTGAGACAACTGAATATCTCGGAAACTAAGCATTGTTTGAAAAAATGTCCAAAATCAAAAGTAAATTATTTCGCGGGAGAAATTCATTAGTTAAAAAATTACCCCTCCCCCTTGTGAGGGGGGCTGGGGTAGGGGGTAACTTTGAAATCTTAAATAGGAACCCCTATTTTTAATGGTATATTCAGATTGTACACAATATTCGAGAAATGTTTTATTTTTGGTGTTTTTTCAATTGATCCAACCGTTTAGGAGATAGAGGCCCTGAAAATGTGGAACTTTTAAAGTTTTGAACATAATTTTATCGATGAAGACAAAGAGATAGAGAGTGGGTCTTACAGACATTCCTATTCTACTTTTTAATGGTCTTTAAGAATCCGAAGGCAGAATTTCAAAAATCCAATATTTTTCAACACACACGCATAGACTGTCTCTATAGGACTGCTGCTCCTATAAGTTCTCTACCTCTTTGTCTTCATCGATAAAATTGGGTTCAAAACTTTAAAAGTTCCACACTTTCAGGGCCTCATTCTCCTAAACGGTTGGATCAATTGAAAAAACACCAAGAATAAAACATTTCTCGAATATTGTGTACAATCTGAATAGACCATTAAAAATAGGAATTCCTATTTAAGATTTCAAAGTTACCCCCTCCCCCAGCCCCCCTCACAAGGGGGAGGGGCAATTTTTTAACTAATGAATTTCCCCCAAGAAATAATTCACTGTTGATTTTGGACATTTGTTCGTACAATGCTTAGTTTCCGAGATATTCAGTTGTCTCAAGATAAATGCCTCACCCTGTATATAGTCGAACTTGGTTAAAACGATCAGATCACGGTTAGACAGTGTCGCGTCTAAAAGGTACAAACATTGTCTTTAAGTAAAGTGAAGGCTATACCTTTATAGAATTAAAGGAATTGAATGTAGATGAAAAAGGAAAGGAAAAATTCCACGACTGGATTCGAACCAGGGACCAAGAGTCCATAGCTCGTGTTTGAGCTATTTTGACTGCTGTATCAGTATCCGCGATAACTCAATTGGTAGAGGCGACGAGCTTGGAGACTCGTGGTCCCTGATTCGAATTCAGGTCGTAGAATTTTTCCTTTCCTCTTTAATCTATATTTAATTGTCTTTAAGTTTGACCCCCATAGATTTACATTATAAAAGTTCACGGCTAAGACAAGCAATTCTAGCCATATGATCCCTAAATACGTTTGTTTAAATTGGACTTCTTGATCTTGAATGTTGATTGAGTGTCAGTCTTCGCGTCTAAGTCGAAATCGCAGCTTCTGATTATCGGGTAAATAATAAAGTCAGTTTAACGAGAAACAGTTCCAAAACCAAAAAGGCTAAATACAGAGCGACTTCGAAATGACGCACACCTAAAGTCTATGCAATAAAAGAAAAAAACTGGCATGGTGCCAGAATGTGCTATTAACCAATCAGAAGCCTAGCTGAGCGCACAGCCAGGCTTCTGATTGGCTAATAGCAGATTCTGGCACCACGCCAGTTTTTTCTTTTATTGCATAGACCTCCTTTCGTTCAAGACCTCCTGGGTAAATATAATGCAGAAAAGCCAACGATTTGGTGGGAGGAATTCTAAGTGTTTCGCTAGACATAAAACGGCATACGAAATATCGGAAGACGAGAGACGTAGATGTGAACTTTAGCAAAGAGATTAAATAAAGAGAAGACCAGGAAGGTTGAAAGAGAAAAGGGAGTTAAGAATGGGTTCGGTAAGGAGAACGAACATAGAAAAAGAATTTGGAAACGGAGAATAACGAGAAGCCAGGGAAAGGTTATGAAGGAAAGAGAGGAGCCTTGAAGGGCAGAAGCTTTTCGAACTGGTGTGAGTAAGATAAACAAGGGAGTGCGATTAAGGAATTACGGAAGAGACCGCCGGTAAAGCAACAGGATTTGCCAACGGAGATTGAACTTAATGCCGGTAGCGCAGCCAGCGTTACGGATAACCCTCCAAGGAAAGCAAAGTACAAGGAGTCGCGAGCAAGGTTAGTAGAGATTTCATAGGTTAGAGTCGCGAGCGGCAGCGTGCGGGTTGGCGCCAGCTTATGCGCGGTATATCGCTTGCGAGAGGCAGCACTCAATTCCGGCCAGCAGTAAGTGATTCGTTCCGTAATCATAGACTAAATATTTATAAGTTTAACGTCTTCTCTTTGATGGTGAAATAGTTACTGTACCTTCTTCCTCAACTGGTTCTAGGCTATTAGCGTTAATACGTTATAGCGAGCCTCACCTGTTATGCTCTCGTTGTTTGTTAGTGCTAAGACTTGCATTAATGCTGTGTGTGTTTTATTTTCCATAAAAATCTGCAACGAACGAGCTATATTCTGAAGCCAACCTATCCATTTGTTCCTTATGGAATCAAGACTTGGTTCCCGAGTTTAAAGGCCTAAGAATCGTGGAACCCCGTCCCAGCTTTACAACGACCTCAATAGGACGAACGTCCGAGGCAACTGTCAACGTATCAAACAGTAAGATAAGCTGGTTTTAATATTTTGTGTTAGAAGAATATTAATCGTGCTTCTATGAAGTCTGCCTTCCGAAACTTATCTCCCAATATTACAATTCATTAGTAGAATACTAATTAATCTTCTTTTACCCTCCGAGCAGATCGGAGCTCCCCACTCTCCCCATAGCGGGGCATGGACCATTCCCGGTTTGTGAGAAAGATTGGAGGCACCAATCAACCTTTATGAATTATTAATATTAATTAATGATTGCAATTAATTATTTAACGAATACGAATTGTGTTCCTTCAAATTTAAAGAGACTTAAAGATATTATAATCCAAGATTATTCAGTTTTGTAAAAACCTAATAGTTTTATTAAACTATCATTTACTATAATTAATACATGTCTACCCTCTTTACTCTGCTGTCACTACACGTCATAAACACGTGACAGCTACATTCCGAATTTCAACCTTCTACCTCAAAAAATGTAGAAATGATGAAGGGTGATTCAAATCGTATGTAAAATAAAACCATAATCATCGTATGTAAAATAAAACCACCTATGATTATGATAAAACCAATAAGTAGCTCCATTTTTCCGCTACGTAATAATGTAGATTATGAGCACTTGAGCAATCGTGCGTCGACAAAGCGATTTCACGTGCGCGCGCCGATGTCAATAATGCTTAAAAGATGAACAGAAAGTAACAATGTATTCCTTCTTGACAAATCCATTCCGTATCTTTGTATTCTTTACGCTCACTGTTTTAGCACGTGAATTCGACTTGAAGGGGTCCACGAAAAATTCTGAAAAGTTGATACGGCCGAGCTAAGACTTTGATGGTCATATTTCTGAAAACAGAATTTGAAAAAGTTAATCCGTTTTCAAGTTATCGTGCAAACGGTGGACGGACGGCCGGATAAACGTACAGACCAAGGGGGCATTCTTATAAGTAGCTTTTATGCTAAAGCTCCTAATAAGGAACTACCAATCCACACAACAGTCTGAATACAGCAAGAATAAATAGTCCAATCAATTCATTTGATGTAATTTATAAATTATGCTATAATTATAAATTTTGTGTTCTTTTTTCTTATTCACTCACTGATGAAGGAGGCGTAGTTCCTGAATGTATGTATCTCTTTTTGTGTGCATTGGTGGTTTCCTTACTTAATCTCCTTAGTGTCGTGTCCAAACTTTTTGGCTTGTCGCGCTATGACATTAGCAAAGTTTCCTTCCGAGCCTACTGGAAATCGTGATATCCTTCCATCCCCCGTTTTCTGTATATATTGTAGTTTTACTCTTTTTGGTTTTAGATTTGTTAAATGCTGACAATCGTCAATCTTATGTTTCCCTTTCCTGTCTTGTGGTACATCAAGAAGCTCTTATCCCTTCTCATCTACCTTAATGTATTTTCTGTGGTATTTGTTGAGGAAGAGTGAGTTTAGTAGGAGCACTGCTTCTGTGCCGCCCAATAAATGTACACTCCACTGTTCGAATGTCGATTAGAAATAGTTTTAAAGAAGTAGCAATGCCTACAGACAAGGTATCGAGAGGAAAAGACTGTCAGCCTCTCGAAAAGGTAGAGATAATTCGTTGGTTAGAAGATTTTCTAAATATCTTATTATTAACTCGTGTACTCGATTAACAGTTCGTTTGCAACCAAAAACAGAAGTAATTTTTACTTGAAGATTAAAACATTTAATGGCTAAGACGAGCAAAAAAATTCTCCAATTTCTTAGGCGTGGACTCCACATGCGTAAAAACAAGGGCAGAAACCAAAAGCTGAAAAATTTTTTGACGTCACTTCCTGCTTTCGTCTTTCTGCCCGACAAAAAGTTCTCTTATTTTTGTAGGCTATGACCACAGAGTAAACACAGAGCAGATGTGTTAGCCAGCTGCGTCGCCACCGGAAGCTCTCGCGCGGCCATCTTTTGGTGGGCTCTCTCCGGAAATTTGCAAATTCCACGGTATTTTCCATGTGTTTAGGCACGTATTTGAGGATAGGGAAAGGTTTTTTCTACTTTAGCTTCCGTGGAATGAGTGAACTACATTCCAAACTACTGCGTGGCATACGGATGCAACAAGAACAACAAAAGACAGCGGGTTATCTTTTTACAGGTAAAGAAAAGAGAATTGTAAATCATCGTGCGTTATATGGGTGAATGGTGGGGCGATTTCAATCCATGCCCAAATCGCTGCAAATTACATCCCCAGCCTTTCTTTTGGTCCCCAACATTAAAAATGTTTGTTTTCTAAAAAATCTTTGTTTGAAAAAAAATATCAAAGAATTTCAGTCATTTTTCAGCAGTATTATCAATGTAAGATGCTGCTAAATGCTTTCAAAAAGTTCACTTTTAGATAAATAAATATATACTGGAGATGACCTCCAAACATGATGTAATAATTTTTCTATCGAAAAGTGGAAGGAAAAATTTTGTAATGAATATTTTGTCCACTTCCTGACTATCGACGGGTCTGCAACTTTCCCCAGCGGCGTCTTATAGATGACAATGCATGTTTCAATCGTTAGTTTCACTAGTCTTTCATTTATTCGTAAGTTATTTAATATTTAAGTTTAATATGTATACAGTGCAATCATGACGTAACGACTGCCTGTATTGTTGTTTATTGTTATCGTTGTTAATTTGATCATCAGTGCTAGCAAGTTGTTGATTGTGGTGAGCATTGTTTATGATTAGCCAGCATATAGTATTGTAACGTTTAACCGATATCAGACGGCAGATTTCCAAAGTTTTTTGGTTTTCTAGATATCATATAAAAATCTTAATTTTTATAAATAAAGACTGAAAAGAATAAAAATATATATATATATATATAAAATAAAAATTTTAAAGCATACACTTTCACCTTAAAAAGTTCAGAAAAAAGTATAAAAATCTAATTAAAAAAAAAAAGAAGGTAAAAGTGTGGTGGCGCGTTTAATATTAAATTTTAAAAAGAAAATACTACATAATAAACGCTCCATCACACTTTTACCTTTTTTTTTTTTTTAATTCGATTTTTTACTTTTTTCTGAACTTTTTAAGGTGAAAATGTGTGCTTTATAAATTTTTTATATATATTTTATTTTATTTAAAATTATATTGAAATTGAGAAAATGTATGGCCATGTAGCAGTTGAACATTAATTTTTATTTCCTATGAAATTGATGAATGTTACCAAAAAAATCACTTTTTTGTGCATCAATGAAACAAAGTTTTGGGAAAATATAATAACTTCACATGAAAATCATGTAAAAAGCGCATTATTCGCTATTATGAGTATGTCTTTTACAGTGTAAAACGCGGCATCGTCCCACCACAAGATGGCTGCCAAGAGGCGACGCGCTTTTGAGGCCGTAAGCGCTCTGTTTACTCTGTGGCTATGACTCAGAAAGACGAAAGCAGGAAGTGATGTCAAACAGTTTTCTGCTTTGGTTTCTGCCGTTGTTTTTACGCATGTGGAATCCACGCCTTAGTCCTCGTTTCAACCGAGTTCGAATGTATTTAATTGCTGGACAAAATTGAAAATTCCACCATAATTATTCATCTTCTTCAGGGAGCCTCTTTTCAGCAAGGCTTCTCTAGTAATCAATAGTTTTCAAATTGCCTATACTATATTACTTTACTATGATTAATAATATCAATAATTGCTATGATTAAATGACCATTACTACAAATTCTTAATTAAAACAGATGAGTACTGAAATTGGTCGTAATGTTCATTTGGAGGCCGTGCACAGTTTATGGAGAAATCAAGGAAATTATTTGATAATAGAATGATAGATTGACTTGCGGTGAAGAAATCACGATGGATGGATAGAAAATCACTCTACAGGAGAAAACTTGTATTTGACTTATTTTGAGTCAAATACTACCAAGTGAG
This sequence comes from Rhysida immarginata, assembly GCA_023313115.1. Lineage (NCBI taxonomy): Eukaryota > Metazoa > Arthropoda > Chilopoda > Scolopendromorpha > Scolopendridae > Rhysida > Rhysida immarginata. Next base: position 19,823,676 of record JAHWFO010057280.1, read on the forward strand.
TGGTTAGATGTTGAGGTATGGGTATTTTTGAGTTCCCAAATCATTTAATCGTAGCAATGATGCTAATGAAACTGATTTACATTAGAAATATTTTCATTCTCAATTATCAAATTTCCGTTTTGTGCATTTATTTTTCTTTCCATTTTGTTTATTTTTATGTACTCAGCTGAGAAGAAAATGATGTTAATATTCTTTTTACAAATTTTATTTCCTAAAGAGTTTTCACAGGAGAATTAACTTAAAGGGTTATAATAAAAATACTATAAAAGGGTAACAATACATTAAGCAGTCACACAAGTCACTATCTATAATTTGCTTAGATAAGACTTACGATTACGATAAGAATAGATCCTCTTAAATCATCATACGGGTAATTCCCAAAATTAAAGATATTGGAAGGAAATCTGCTGAACTGGTCTTTGGAAACTTTTGTGTTCGTAAGATGAAGTCTTATTCTTGTTTTATTCTGACCGAAATTGTTTTATTCTGACCGAACCGTAAGAGAGATGAAGTCTCGCCGATAGATGGTGTTAGGGGTACGTCTCGGTTGAAATTGTGCCAAGCGGTGTCATCCTTTGTCCACGTGATTTTGAGTTTGAGCTGTTTTTGTTCCTCTTTGTGTTGGTCGTGTTGCGATTCTTGATATTAAAGCTGAAGAAAACTGCGGATGAAACCTGTTGAAGGAGGCTTTTGGTGAGCAAGCTTTAGGCCAAACTCAAACATTTGAGTGGTTTAAGCATTTCAAAGATGGTCGGGAGTCTGTGGAAGACGACAAGCATTCTGGTCGACCGTCAACAAGCACAACTCTGGAAATGATCACGAAAGTGCGTGACTTGATCAGAGAGAACCTAAGTCAGACCATCTACGATGTTTGTGATCGCCTTGAACTGTCATACGGATATTTTGAGACGATTGAGGGAAAATGTGAGGCGCAAAAGGCCAGAGATGTGGAAGAAGAAAGACTGGCTGCTCCATCACGACAATGCTCCGGCGCATACATATCGCTCGCTGAAAGGGACTTCCTCAACAAAAACAACATGACCGCTGTCCCCTGGCACCCTGCGATTTCTACCGCTTTCGAAATTGAAATTGCGGTTAAAAAGGCGGCGATTTGACTCCATTGAAGTGATCCAAGCGAAATCGAAGTAGGTGTTAAACGTGCTCCAACCTGGGAACTTCCAGGAGTGCTTCCAGAAGTGGGAACATCGCCCAAGGAGATGCCCACGGAGACTACTTTGAAGGTGACTGTGGAAATTAAAAGATCGGGTGGTGTGTCCATTTCGGGAAATTTTAGGTAGCAGCTCGTATAACGTTTCACTGACTGTATTTCATTACTGTTGAGAAACCACTGATTGAAAAAATGAAAAGGGTTCTCAGAATTTAAGATAAAGATAGGTTTTTATTCTAAAGTACCAAATTATTGCATCCGTAGTCGCTATAGCTTTCTATTGCACAATTTAACAATTCGCTGTTAACGATTTACACTGAACACATTAGGAGCCTGATTTTTATACATAAGAAGCATTCACCCCATAATTATACATTTGGTAGAATTGAGTGCACTTGAGCATTCTGATATAAATTTGCTTAAATAACTTATTAATTTTTAATAGCTACGACGTGAGAGGGCTTGTGTCAATCATTTCTGTATGATCTAAATGCAAACAATTATGCCCCCAGCCGCCCTAGCGCTTATCTTCAATAGGGCGTTCAAGTTAAATAATGTTCAAAGTAAGGCCGCCGAGGATGCATGGATCTCTTGCCTCCTCCATTTGCTTCAAAATGAGAGACGTGGTATGTTGGAGACGCAAGGTTCTTGAGAGAGCTAGAGTTTCGAGTCCGTCTGGTCGCGAGTTCGAGCCCATTTTTCCTTGGACGGTGTTAAGATATGTGAGTAGGGCGAACGATCAGTTTAGATATTGACACGCACCCATAAACCTAACCAACGAATGAAACGTCTGTAAGTCATCTGCCGAAGAACTAGTTTTGGAAAAAGAAAAAAAAAGCAATATTTCGAAATTCATTTGCACTTAAAATATGTCGTTATTTTATTCATAATTCTTTATTTCGTTGTTTTCTTTGCATTTCAGATTTAGATTAATTTATGTATTTTGTTTTAAAACCCAGGAGCCTCCTTTAGTATAAATCTTTTCCACATTTTAATCCACGAATTATATTGTAAGCAGAGGACCGTTTGCAGATAGGACGATGAAGCTCCCCTAATCTGCAACCATTGCATTTAATTTTCGTCTCTAAAGATGATGTTAAAAGGAGAAGTGAAGCTAATGCCCAGGTCTTTAATTTCATTGCGCTTAGAAAACACGCTGTTGAGCAATTGCCGTAATCTGCAGCGAAGTAGGGGTTGATGGGAAAGGGAGGGGAAGGGAAGAATGATTGTTGCGACTTGAATAGGGCACTTTGCGACAAAATTCATTCCATTAGCGGTCGCGCAGAGGGTTAAATTTTTTTCTCAAATCGCTCTTGTAGGGTGTCGCAACTCCCGTGTTGTGATGGTGTTTTTCTAAAGAGACTTTTATGTCATCCCCGTAGACAAGCTGCCGACAGACAAAGGAATCCGCATAAGCGTCTATAAAAAGCGTTTCATGTAAATATTAAAAAAGGATTGAGAGGCCTTAAGAGTAAAGCCTTGAGGAAAAGCAGTGCGATTAAAAAATAGGTTGGTTTTAAAGCATACATGTTTGTTAATAGGACGACGAGATGTAAACATCTGTGAAGTCAAATGCTTGTGTGGGGACAAAATAAAAACGTCATAAAAACCAATCGCAAGGGGTGCGATCGACCGAAATCTCCAAAAAAAATTATTCCTTGAGTATGCATGCAAATTAACTTTTTTAAATTTCTGTATCTCCGAAGTAGAAGTGAGATGAGCAATTAAATCCTTGAAAAGTGGCAAAGGTGGTGGTGATGTTAAAGGCCTTAAATTAGGATGGTATCCTGTGGCTGACTCGGATGTGTCAGGTTGCTTGGATATCTGGCCAGGCCCATAAGCAATGGCAAACAGGAATTGTGGTCCCTATCTTCAAAAGGGGAAGATCGAAGGGATTGCAACTACTATCGAGCTCACCATTCTAGGACTGTCCAAACTGTCGAGAGAGCACTGTGGTTTTCGACCTGGTCGAAGCACAATGGATCACATCTTTACTTTAAGGCAAATCTTCGACAAATCATGGGAGTATGCAAAAGATGTCTGTTTGCTATGTGGACCTCGAAAAAGCATACGACAGAGTTCTTCGGGATAAGCTCTGGAGAGTGTTGCAGAAGTATGGAGTGGATGGGCAATTACTGGTGTTGGACTCAGCCAAGGGTGCGCACTATCGCCTCTTGTTCATTATCTCTATGGACTGGATAGACAAGGGCAGCCGAGGTGATGAGCGTGCTGGCGTAAGTGACTGCTTGATAAAGAGGTTGCTCTTTTCTGACGACCTAGTCCTCCTTGGATCTTCTTGCACAAATTTCAACATGCACTAGATCAGTTTGCAGCCAAGTGTGAAGAGGTTGGAATGAAAATCAGTGTGGCTAAGACTGAGGTTACGGTCCTTTCAAGACAGCCTGTTCATTGCGCTCTCCATGTTAGGGGAGCCCCATTGAGGCTGGTAGAGAAGTTAAAGTACAAGGTGAGTCAACTAAATACCCGGACAGAGGTCGCTGCATAAAATTTAAAGAAAAATTCAACATGTCAAGACACAATCCTGATTATGGCGTTTCCAGAGCATATAAATACATATATTTTTTAAAATAATTAAAGAGGTATAAACAAAAGAATAAAATAGTGGTTTTACGTTTGTATGAGCCACCTATTGCACTGCAGCTGCATAGATTTTTTTTAGTAAATGTAAAGGAATGGTGTTCAGACGCGCATGTGAACAAGTATCGTCGAGAAAAAAAGTATGGCACAACGGACTTGCATTAAATTCTATCTACGGGAACTATGCCCTATCCCGAACGAGTACATTCGAGTGGTTTGGTCCTTTCGTAATGGCCGTGAAGACCTTTCAGATGACCCGCGCCAGAAACCACCGAGAAAGTCAGGAAACTTGTCACTGCTGACCACCGAATCACAATTCTTATGCTTGCGGATGAATTGGGCTGCAACAAGTTAGGTTCTTCTTATTGAGAAAAACGTGACGTCGAAAATCAAGGGATTCCGTCCGAGGACTTTAAAACCGTATTACAAACTTGTACAAATACGCTCAAAAATGTAGCGTGTCCGGTAGAGGTTACTTTGAATCAATGACGTATATTAAAGATAGACTCCGAATTCTATTGTTGTAACTTGAAGCATATTGGGAAGCTCCATGCCCAGAACTGTCATGGCTGAAAGTGAGTGAAGATGATGCAAAACACATGGCTAAATATGAGAGTAGGTGATTAATAATTCTTTCACACGCCAATCACGGACTGATAAGTTTATCTTTTCGTTTACTTTGTATTTGAAGTATTTTATTATATTTTATAAACAATTTTTCGATCATGGTTTCAATTTCGTTTCGATTGTCTTTCAGTTACGTATTTTCATTTTAGTTACGTATTTTTGATTTATTTTTGTGGAAAATGATTCCTGATCCTTTTTCGTATCTGTACAGTCGTACGCAGAACAACTTTGAATAATGGTTTTGAATTAAGAATTCCTCGGGGCCCAAAATCTTCAAAAACAAAGCAGCCAGACAGCTAATTACTCCACGGCTCACTCCTGCCCAGAACTATCATGGCTCAATTTGCTTCACTTTTTGCCGCTGTTAACAATAGGATTCGGAGTCTATCTTTAATATACGTCATTGCTTTGAATCGTATTAAACAGAATTTTCATTTGGACTTCCGTATTACTCCAAGTACAAGGTCTTTTTAATTAAAGTTCCATTTTGACATGGCCATAAAAAAAAATTACTGGACCAAAAGCTATAATACTTGGTAATATTATACAAGAGGGCATGGGAAGTTCATACCCACCAAAAAAAAAATTAGTTCAAAAGGTCACCACCAGCATGGAATGGCGCTCTATGCAATATTCGTATACGAAATTATACACGAAGACACAGGTTAACAATGTGGTTTATGCACATGCACTTTACAAGTCATTTGGTTTTCAGAAATAAGAAAGGGAGCCTCGTTGTCAGTACGCCTCATTTGTTACTAGTCGACGATGCCTTTACCATGCAAGACTGTGCGTTTCTGGTTAAATGTTATTATGAATGCAATAGCAATGTATGGCAGGCTTTGCAACATTATCGTACCGTTCGACGAATACATGTACGTCGGGGGCCAATGACACCGCAGAGTTTGAAGATGATGATGACAAAGTTTGAAGCCACAGGTTTGTTATCGGTAGCACCTGGCCGAGGAAGGAAACCCGTCTCTGAGGCAACCGTGAAGGCTGTTTCAGTAGCCGTAGAGGAAGCAAAAATGGAAACCTCACAAGGGGCGTGCAGCGTAAGTGCTGTTGCACGTCGAATGGACTTACCACTCAGTACGGTGTACAAGATCGTACGTAAAGTGCTGCGGTCCTACCCATACAAAATCCACCTTGTCCAACAACTCGAACCTAACGATCTTCCTCGTAGAGAAACCTTCGCATTGGAATTCCTTGCACGGGTGGAGGTGGACGAGCATTGGCCATGAAACATTTTGTGGACGGACGAGGCCCATTTTTACCTGAATGGGGATGTCAACACCCATAACTGCAGGATTTGGGCCACCAGTTCCCCTCATGTTCTCCACCAAATTCCATTGCATTCTCCTAAAGTTACTGTGTGGTGTGGTACGACAGCAAATGTCATAATTGGACCGTATTTTTTTGAAGTGCAGCCGAGAGATGGACTCGTGACATGCACTATGACTGCTGCTCGCATGGCGTTGATGCTAAGAAGTTTTGTGATACCAGAACTTCAGCAACGTGGCATTTTAGACACAATGATTTTTCTGCAGGATGGGGCTCCACCTCATATTGGTACATGTGTCAAACAGTTACTTCAGCAACATTTCACAGATGAACAGATTATAGGCCGAAACTTCCCCCTTTCTTGGCCACCCCGGTCACCAGATATCAACCCCTGTATTTCTTCTGGCTCTGGGGTTACCTCAAAGACACTGTTTATGGTGATAACGTCAGGAATTTGGCGGAACTGAAAGATGCGATACGCCGACAGGTGCGCAACATTCCTCCCGATATGCTACGAGCTACAGTTGAGAACGCAGTAATCCGGTATAACCTGCTTTCAGTAAATGGTGGAGGCCACATTCAACATGTAACTAATTTTAGTAACGATTAAAGACTTGTTAACCTGTGTCTTCGTGTCTAATTTCGTATACGAATATTACATAGAGCGCCATTCCATGCTGGCGGTGACCTTTTGAACTAATTTTTTTGGTGGGTATGAACTTCCCATGCCCTTTGTATAATATTACCAAGTATTATAGCTTTTGGTCCAGTAGTTATTTTTTTATGGCCATGTCAAAATGGAACTTTAATTATAAAGACCTTGTATTTAATTGTCACACATTGTACGAGTATTTTTTTCATATCTTTTCTTAGGTTAGATTAGAATTCTAACGTAATGATGAGAAGCGACAGGGTATACAGGAACTTTAGAATTTCGACATAAAGCGTTCGAGAAAAAGGACAATTTAGAGTAACTTGAACGAATTTACAACGTCACAGCTACATCTCCTTCTTGGAATGTTTACAAGATTTTATTCGTAGTAAATTTATGTCTTTACGGATAATATGAATGATAATGTCACAAACGCAAACAAAATAAAAATACAATTTGAAATTCATAAAGTATTACTGGTCGAAATTTATTTTAAAGGGGTTCCATTTCTTTTTTTTTTTTTTCTTTTTTTTACCTACGATTGAATTAAGAATGACTTTTTAATCCAATGATTCAGAAATGGTCTTTTATCATGGACCTTGCCCTGAGTATAACCATTATGTTCATGGGTAATTTGAAAGACTTAAAAGCCATTTCTTTTATTCAGGGTTTCCAAAAATCGCGTTATTAAAGCATGAAGGACAATTCTGGTATAAAGATGTCATAAAGGAATTAAAAAAATTAAAAGGATATACGAAGAGTCGTTTTACCATTTAAACCAATTCATTGCATTCTTCCTATACTTTATAATTTTTCTTCTTTCAGATACTCATATTAACAGTTTAGGCCTTGAAGATTCTTGATGGAAAAGCTCAGAACCACCCAACGAACCAAAATTTGGAGAATAAGTAATTTAAGATGAGCCGATTTCAAATCGCCTGCCATTCAACTGATTTGATCGCTCCAGATTTCTTCCTGTGAGGATACCTTAAAAAAGAGTTTACATAAATATTTCCCAAGGTATTTAGCAGGTACAGTATTTAACACTTGGACTCAAATTATGGAAGGAGCGCGAGCTTGCGTAGTTGCAAATGGGTGCTATTTGCATGACGTTACCTTTAATAATTAGTTTGAAAGAATTTATAAAAGCTATAGTATCATTTACAGAAAATATATTTATCTAATATATAAAATAACATGTCCTGATTGATTCATCATCGTCGAGCCGAAATCGCTGAAGGTATTAATATGAAATTTAGTCTGTAGTTTTATTTTATAATATAGAGACTCACTAAGAAAGTATTTTACGAAATTCATTCCTTAAGGGGGGTAAAATAGGAGATATAGGTTTGTATGAAAATCCGTCATTTAAGTTAAATCCATGATTAAATCCATGAAAATTAGTATTTGGCCCTTTGATAAAAAATTAAGAAAGACGTGTTTCATGACTTTTGGAAATTTACCCCTTGAGGGGGTAATCTAGTTTCAGCGGTTTCGGCTGAGCGATGATTGTAACAAAATTACTTACTATAGCACAAAATTTGTTTTTAATACCGAGAGATGGCGCTGGCTGCATTTTAAATTACAGTATGTTTAATTGTTTGCATAGCTCAACATGTGTGCACATGTTGCTGTATGGTCACTCCAGATATGCGAAAATCGTTCTGCATATTCTTTAGATAGCAAAGACATTTGTTCTTCATTAAAATGTAATGTCCATTCATGGATAGCATGGTTTTTACATTTGAAAAACACAAACCTGTACCGGAACATAAAATTATATGGGGACTTATCTGATTTCTGAAATATGTCAATTTACATACACTTATGGCAACCAGATTATCTTTATTTATTTATTTATTTATTTATTTATTTATTTATTTATTTATTTACGGATTACACCATTTTTACATAAAGGAAAAGTAGCAGACATTCATAATGAAAGAAAGGCAAAATTATTGAAAATATAGTAAGAATCAGTGTACAAGTAATGTGAACCTAAAATTATCAATGCAGCCTAAAGTTGTAAAAAAGTTCTCTTCAGATGTTCTATGGAATCGAAAAAGAAATCGTGATGAGGGGAAACAATATTTCCCACCCTATGTAGACGAGGAATAGGGCCATTCATTTCGTAGTTAGTAGTGAGCACCTGTCGATAAAACAGTTCAAGGGAGCGTGTACGTGAAGGTACTCTAAGCTGGCAGCAACTCAAAAAGGTCAGAACAGTCGATGTTGGCATTAAGAATCTTTTTTAAGAAGATCGCGTCATGGAGTTGTCTTCTTTTGATCAGGGGAATAAGTCCCAGGAAATTCGCAACGCAGTCAATGGGCACCAAAGCATATTCGAACCCAAGTTTAATTCCTGCAATGCGTATAAGTCGATCCTGAATTTTCTGGAGCCGTTGAGAATGTCCAATCTGATGGGGAGCCCAGGCTACACTGCAGTATTCGAAAAAAGGTCTGACTAGTGCCACAAACAATAGTCTTAGAGCGTCCACACTGAGTCTTAAGTCTGGAAGTTCTAATAATAAAATCGAGTGTTCTGGAGGCTTTGCGGCAAATATCGTTGATGTGAGAATCGGGGCTTAGAGGGTATGACAGTCTTTCGTGGCAACAAAGTATTTCCTATGTAGTAATCTGCAGTTATGGGACTAGCAGAGCGGAAGAAAGTTACAACTGCACATTTCCCGGCGTTTAGCTTCATTGAATTCTTAGAACACCATTCTATGACCTTCTCTAGACAGTTTTGGATCTTGGTACAATCTGAGATTTTGGATACCGTGCTAAAAATATTGATGTCATCAGCAAACAATAGGCAACGGACATCGATGCTACTAACAATGTTATTAATAAACACATTGAACAGAAAGGGTGCAAGGTGGGAGCCTTGCGGGACGCCTGAATGCATTAAAAACGGGTTTGAAGTAGCCCCCGTTAAACTTGACAATGAGACTACGATTGCTTAAATCGTTTTCATTATCTTTAACCATTACTTGGAATTTAAATTATTCAAAATGGTTTTCAACAGCGACTAATAGAAAAAAACTTTAATAGAAAACTTCAAGAACTGAATATATTCGAGGAAGTTGGGTCTTTTTTTGAGGTTGCGTATATGTTTTAAATATAGTCAAACTTATAAAATTTTGTACAGGGTAATTCAGTCAATTTCTGACCATTTCAGTACAATGATTTATTGACCCATTAATGTTTACAAACTTAGCATTTCAGTATGATATTTTAGGCAGTTCGGAGTTTTTATTCCCGTGGAAAAGTCTTGATGATATGCTCAATGTGGCCACCACGAACGTTTTGAACTGCTCGCAGCCGAATGGTGAAGTTGTTCATAACTCTAGCTAGGATTTCTACATCCACAAGGGTGCAGCAGTCGACGATGCTTTGTCGTAGCTGATCTAGGGTTCTTGGTGCTGCAGTGAACACACTGTCTTTAAGGAACCCCCAGAGATAAAAATCACATGGATTTAGGTCGTAGGGGGCCAAAGAAAGCCACCCCCGAATCGATCTGGAAACCTGTTTGAAATAACACGATTTCCGAATTTCTGATTGAGAAAGTCTAGCACTTCATTAGTGGTGTGAGGCCTAGCCCCATCCTGTTGAAACCACTGATGTCGAAGCGGTATACGCCTCCTTCGCAGCTCGGGGATGAAGAAGGTTTCCAACATGTTAAGGTAAGCCTGTGACGTTACAGTGCCCTCAAAAAAGAACGGACCAATGATGCCTCTTTTGGAAATCGCGCACCAAGCCATAACCTTTCGTGGATGAAGAGGTGACTTTTGGATCTCATGAGGGTGCTGGGAACCCCAAAAACGAACGTTGTGTTTATTAACGTCACCTGACAGATGGAAGAAGCCTCATCTGACACCCACAGGTTGTCCACAATGTCTTGATTGGCTTCCATTTCTGTTCCAAAACTCCATCGCAAATTGTTGTCGCTTCTTGTCTTCCAGTGTCTGTTAACTCCCGATAAACATGGATCTTATACGGGAACAGGTGTAAATCCTTTCTCAAAATTCGCCACGTCGTGGTATGCGACATCCCTTCTTCAATGGATAAGCGGCGAACAGATTTTTTGGTAGGGGAATCGACCAACCTTGTGCTAACATTTTCGACAACTTCGGCCGTTCGAACACGAGCTTCGCTCCCGCCTTTTTTCTTGCCTTTAACACATCCATTGGCACGAAATTGCTTGACAAAATTCATGATTGCTTGCCTGCCTGGTGCGTCTCGACACTTATACTCCATCCGGAACTTTCTTTGCACGGTTACAGGTGATCTTGTCTCGAAATACCATTCGACAACCTTGCATTTCTGCTCTGTTGATAAAGCGGGCGCCATTTTTCAGCAATACGATTTTCATGCAGCGCCGTTGCAACAATACAATCTCCAACTATTTAGAAATTTGATATGGCGTTCATATTCTTTCACTTGTTTATCCCTAATACACGTCATTCGAGTGAAATGGTCAGAAATTGACTGAATCACCCGGTATAATTGTTTAATTAAATCTCGTCTTTTATTTGCTATTCAAATCTGGTTTTCAAAACCAAACTTTTTAACACATCGTTTAGACCTTAAGTTAATCGGCCTCGGTGGCTCAGTGGTTGCGTGATCGCCTCTGATGCCCGAGTACGCGGGTTCGATCCTGGCCGAGGACGACGAGGATTTTTCAGGGGGAAATCCTGAGATCACGCACTTCCTTCGGAGGGAAGTAAAGCCAAGCCGTTGGTCCCGTGTAGTCGTTTGCCGGCTGCACGTTAAAGAACCCTTGCGAGGCAAAATTTGCGGCCCCTATAACGCCGTCCTGAAATGACCATGGCAGTTGAAAAGGACGTTAATACCAAACAAACCAAACCAGACCTTAAGTTAAGGAGATTGTTTAAATCGTTTTCCTTGGCCTCTGACTCTTCGGGGAATGTTCAATGTAATTATGACATGGTATATTTACTTGGAGGTCAGATATATACTAAGATGTTAAGTAAACTTTTTATGAGTAATATTGATGCCCCGTTTCTTTTAGGAAATTGTGTTTGCGTTACTCTAAGGGATCTCTAAGGTCTGGGTTAACTCTTTCCCAACCAATTTTTTATCGAACTAACGCAAAATTTTTAGATTTAAGATATAAACTTGCTGATAATTACGAGGGGCGATTGATAAATAAGGTCTCCATGGCTGTAACGGTTTTATTTGTTAACCGATTTTCAAAATTCTTTTTGTATGTTATACTCACATTTGCCCTCTATGTAATGCACTATTCACTTTTCGACATAGTCCCCATCCCTTTCCATGCATTGCGCCAACGCGTGACTAGTTGGGTGAACCCGTTGGAGAGGAATTCCGGAGTTGTTGTCGACACAAGGATTGAATGGCAGCGTTTACCTCGCTTTAGGACATGTAGATATCATAGTGCTTTCATGGCCCCGGTGGCTAAATTAGTTAGGGCATCAGCGAGATTAGCTGAAAGTTTCTGGAATTTTCTTACCTATTCTCATCAATGAAAATTATTTGGTTTATTAATGGTAGCGCGGCTTTTAGCAACCCTGTGCTTATTATTTCTTTTTTTTTAAATCAAAGAATAGAGAACAGAAGATCAACATCCTTCCAGAGTTGGATATTCGTTAAGTTTACATTATGTCCTTATTTTTGTTTTGAAAAAGGTGCTAACAATATGAAGAAAATTCACATAACTTTTTAAATGAGAGAACATTTAAGAGAAAATATAAATTAACTTTTATTATAATTTAAGTTAAAACTTAAATTTATTATTTTAATGGATTTTGCTAGTCTTTTTAGGGTGCTTTAACATAAAATTATTATATCTTTAAATAACATACCTAACATTTTTGTTTCATTAAATAAGGTTAATTGCTTTAAAAAAATACAAGTTATATGCGTTCAGTTCTTTATGGACTTGTGAACATTTCTTCTGCAGTAAATATTTAACTTAAGGACTAAACTCAAGACCATTCTTAGTTTTCGTTTGTTATGGTATCCTTGTCGCTTAATAAACCTAGAGTGTAACAGTTGTCTAAAGAGAATGTTCGGTTCGTTAGTCACAGCCATAAGAATAGCTGTTCTGCCGATTTGCAACCAGATCCGCCCTTTTTAGGGACTGAATAACCAGCTGATAAATACACTTTTCAACGGTTCAAGAAACAGCGAACTTGCACTCGTGCCAGTTATGAAGGAAGGGAGGGAGGGAAGGAGGAAGAACCCAAAATATAAAATCACAATAAAGGCTCTTTCCGATTTTCTAGAATCATTTCATCCCTCCTTGGTTTCTTTCCGCTCATCGCAAAAAGCAGAGCCACTCCGCGGACCTTCAAGGCAAGACAGCAAAGTTTTTAGGCCCGGCTCCAAACGAAACGTCGTTTTAAAAACGCGAAGGGTGAAGGCCGAAGTTCCGCCCTCACATTTTCTCATCTATTTACTCCTTTCCCCTAGTTTAAGAATATTTTGACCTTTCTCTTGTTCTCTCTGTTTTCGTTTTAACAAAGGATTTTTTTTCTCGACGTGGATGTTTAGAAATCCTTAAAAGTTTTCCTCTGTTCTTGCGAAGGTTGTGGTATGTTTAGCCTGTCGTTGCCATTTCATCAATGGCAGTTCATCATTACAGATCATATTTAAACAAAGTTAAAAATATCTTCTTTAAGATGAAGATGTATATTCTTTTTTGTTTGAAATACGCACATAACATGCATTTTATTTTTTTTTCATGAAAAAAGGTCTATTCTTTAATAGCTTTTGTGCTTTTAAATGACTTGTTATTTAAAAGTTTTTATATTCTTTCGGTTTTTGTTAAATAATTTTTATTTTTCATTTTATTTTGTTTAATTCGAATGCGTAAATGCAGAAAAGAAAGATTTTATACAAGACTTTGCTGCTTTTCAATTGAAAAAAAAACTTTGTTTATAAAAAAAACATCGGCATATTAGCGTTCTTGAAATAAGCATGAAAAATAAGTACAAAAAAAAATAAGAAAAAAGAAAAATGTAATCACGAAAAGGGTGGAGGAGGAGAGAAGATCGTTAAGAGATTCAATTGAGTCTAAAGAAATTAGCTTTGATCACGGAAAGTGGAAGATTGGATGACACTTTTTGTTTCCAGGCAGATGACTTTTTGATCACGTTCGGAATCCTGGAAACACACGAGAATCTTCACGGAGAGTATCTCATATTGTGCCGCCTTGTTGCCAAAATCGATCGTTTCTTCTTAACTCATGGGACTGGACAAAGGGTGAAAAAAGGGGGTTGGAAACAGTTTCGACTCAAGGTTGCCCTCCACTTGACGCCAACGTCTTTGGCTTGCTTTCAACTCCGGCGAAATGAGAGGAATCTTCGTTCGCCTACAGTTTCTCTCTTTCTGCTACAGAAGGGACAAAAGACAGTTGGGTGGAAACCATGCAATGACATTTTTTTTATTATGGCCATTTTGTACTTTTATTATGTTTCTAGAATATCCGTTTACCAACAACATTCTTATTATTCAAAAGGATTACTCGAATAATATCGCTGAAAGAAGTTACGAAAACATAAAAAAAAGAGAAAACAAACCTTCTCTAGTACATTGTCATTGCTTTATGAGGATCACGCAAAAGATAATTTATGCAATGTTAATTTGGTGATACGATATGCATTTCATTAATAATCTAAGAAGAAGATAAACAAAATAAACCAATGGCTTCTTTTTTACGTTTTAATTAATTAACGTGCTTTATTGGATACTTGTTTTCTGATGTGGTTACTTTCCCCCACATCTTTTGTTTTTTTCCTCCGAAAACTGAAAACCTAAATCCATCAAAAACATCTTTTTTAATTAAGAAAAAGAAGCAAAGTTAGAAAGATTAAAGATTAAAAAAATAACCGTTTCAGAACTTTGTTGACATTTAATTTTTTTTTTTTTAATTGACCAAAAAAATTGTCTCCCTGTTTCTGTTTTTCATTTTACGTCTTCTGCTCAGTTCCCTTGCATTGTTTATCATTGAAATCGCCCTTCACGGTATAGTTAGGAAATACAATTACTAAAAAGTTGTGGAATGTTTAACTCTACGACTTGAACAAACTATAAAATAGTCTTATTTTTTGTTCTCCCGAAAACTTTTTATTCGCTAGAGTATTTGTCCTGATTTTAGAATCGCCGTCGTCTATTCAGTTAGTGGCTGTTGTTTACACGATACTATAGATACTTAAGCTTCTTATGTTTTTTATAAAATATATTTATTTTTCTAAATTCTAAATTATTTTCTATCCATAAGAATTCACTAACAAATGATTCTATGGAAAAACATCAAATGGAAAGAGATCTTCCAATTATGATAATGCGATGTAGAAGAAAAGAAAGACGAGATACAAAAACCCTGGAATAAAACAAACGTTGCGTAAAACAAAATTGGACACAAAATGGTAAGACCCTGAAAAAAAAACTGAAGTTTCGAATAGAGACCATCCTTCGTCAAAGGATAGTCTCTATTCGAAACGTTAGTTTTTTTAGGGTTTTACCATTGTGTCCAATTATGGTAAAGGAATTTCATTTAGAACTTAATTTTTTTTTAGTCATCACTCGTTTCCACCTCTTAATGCAATCCTATGAATCATTCCGGTCTTCCTTGGCCTCTCCATTTAATCTGCTTGTGAAGAATGTGTTCTTAATTGGTTTTTATAAACAAACTCCAAATAATGTTGGATGGCTATATACAGGATCCTTTAATGCTTTATTTAGTGGAACGACTTATTTGAACAGCCTGCCTTTAAAAGTTATTGTCAAAAAATAAAAATGTTACCGTCAGCTGGCGGGCACTTTAAGGGTAATTGGTCCTCGTGGTCAGGGTGGGAATTGTATTTCATTGTCCCAGGTGGCATATCTCTTGGGTTGACTGCAATTGACATTGAAGAGGATTGCTGGTTATTGTTAATAAAGGAGAGCCAGCTCGTGTGGTCTAATCTTTAATATCCAATGATCAATGTCACTTGTCAACGTTATTTAATAATAAGAATAATACATTAATGTCACTCTGTATAATTTTAACTCTATAGAAGTTTCTACCAACAATAATGTTTCAATATAAGTTTAATAAATATTAAATTATATTTTTTCTATGCAATATTTAATTTAATACAATCATTCTTTATACAAATATTTGAGTAGGTCTTAATAACTGTTTCAGCGTATATCTTCAAGTTAATTTATTGCAGTGATGAATATTATGATGCATTTTTTTAATAATTATATCATAATATACTTCCCCCCTTTTAAATTACTTTAATATTGACCGAAATGAATTCAAAACTCTCATCGATTATTTTAGAAAGAAAAAAAATCCCTCCCTTCTTAATGTAGTCGTGACGGAGATATTCGCAACTCTAAAGCTGATACATCTATTAGTGTTTTCTCATATCGTCATGGTAATCGCTGGTGGATATTTTTTTTTCTCCTCACGATTTAGTAGTATCCATGCACGAAACATGAAGCACGCTTTGCCCATCAACAGGGTGCCAACGTACAATATACCGGCTGCAGCGGCTCTTGATAGACATATAATCGGCCTCACTCACAGCAACAGAGCCCGCCTAAAATATTATTAAGCGTTGGCAGTTGGCCATGAGTTGAATTAAATTACTATAAATACGGGGATACGTAAAATTAAAAATCAATTTTAAATTGTGCAAAGATTAAAAAGGAAGAAAGACGTTATTATAGAAGGAGCAATAAAAATTCCATATTTTTAACGCAGAGCGCACCCAAGCGGACACAAATTCTTAAATCCGAGAAAAATATCCGAATATAAGTACACTGGTAAGATAATTGAATATTCTATTTAATTGAATTTGAAGACCACACCAAGCACTATGAATATTTCATCATTAATTACAATCCCCCACCCTTATGATTATTAGACTGGAACATGTTTAACCTTAAGGGGGCCAGCCAGAGGTTAAAAAGAAAGCAATTGATATATCCTGAGATTATTTATTTATTTATTTATTTATTTATTTATTTATATTTATATTATTATTATTATTATTATTATTATTATTATTATTATATTCACTCATTCATTCTTCAATTCTATCATTTTACTAGCACCCAAATGTAAAAGGGAGAATGAGAATGAATGAGAAACAGAATTTTGAAGATAACTAGAAAGAAAATGAATAAAAGAACCTGAATTTTTTTCTTGAAATCTCAAGATTAAAATTCATATAAAAATGAATATTAAATGAAACTTCATGTAGATTTTTATTGAAAACTGCATCAAATCCGATAAATCGATGGTTTGTTTTTAATTTAAATATGAGCTGGAAAATGCCTTGAAAATCCAAAAAGCCAACTGGCATCAACGCTTATAAATTTTTAAAATTTTACATATTTCACGTAGAGGAGTTTTCTAGTGTAATTAACGGATTCTACGTCCTAATTAAAGATTCATGAATAGTCCGCTAATGGCATGTTATTAATCTAATTTTCATAAATTTGAAATTTCAGTTGGGAGAAATTTAATTTTTTTTAATTCATTATTACGTTCTTATTAGTATAAATTAATAAATTTAGAAAATTTTTTTGTCTTTCAAAGCTTTATTATTCATTTGTACTCTGTTTTTAAGTCAATATAATAATATTGTATTACATTAATATCTTATCTAATATTTGATCGCTCATACGAAGCCCTACATAATTTTAATAAGAGTTTCGTAAGGGTGATCAAACAAAGGGTAGCAACAAAATGAGAACACACCGGATTATTGTAAGTATATAAGGCCTTAATGCGAAAGTTGAATATAGATGGTTGATTTTTTTTTTTGTTAAGTTATATCATGAAGATATAATCAAATAAGACGATTAAAGTTGCAAAGGTTTCTTAGAGGTTTCACAGAATTTCGAATGAAAATATTTTACTGCCTTTTTCCGCAGTTTAAACATCAAAGCCTAACTTTCTCTTCAGAATTCTCGACTTTAATACTTAGATGTTACATTATTCTTTGAAGAATCAAAGCGTGAATTTTCTTGTCACCTTAAAGGAACCTCTTTCCATGAATAAATCCTCAAAGGACGAAGCTTCATTTCAAGTTCAAATTTAAGATGCTTTTCTTCATAAAGGGTGTTTCAAAAACAAAAGCTTTTCTTCATACGCGCTTTTAAGACATCAATTAAAATATAACCAAAATTTACGAGGACAGATAACGCAATTGTTTTGAGCTATCGCATGTGTTCAAATTAAGTAGTTCTGGTCTAGACACTAATGACAACATTGTTCAATAGTGTTGCAAACATCATAGCTCGTTGCATTTGTGATGGTGCAATCACTTTTAATGTGTTTTTATTCTATTCTTATTTATTTTTAACACAATTTTTTTATGAAACTGTTTTATGAGCTTGTTTTTAACTCGTAAACTTTGTCATTTTGCACAATATGTATCATACGCACCTTCTCAAAAACGTTTAGAGCACGCGCAGAGCCGAACCGAAGTGCTCAGCACACGTTTTTCTCAATGGAAGTATGATTTGTCTCTTCCTGCATTTCAGTACATTCACTCTCTCTATTGCAACGCATATACCTTAAGTCTCCTTAAGTCTCCCTTACCTTAAGTCTCCCATAAGAAAAAATCCATTGGCGTGAATTTTGTTGAACGACGGAGATATCCAAGGCTACCTCTTACTGTTAGCTTAGTCGATTTATTCTGTGTATTTTCATCTATACAGACCTAATTTCACGATAGTAATGTGGAGATGCTAAATCTTACTGGAAATAAGTACTCCCATCCCAAATACTTTCCAAATGCATGGCATGACTGATTCCCGCAGCAAAATCTAAGCAGAAGTAAGCATGGTACGAGCTTATCGTTTGTTCAAAAGGCATACGAAAATCATTCATAAGCACGAGACATATGAACAATTTCTTTAAATTCTTTAAATATTTCCTCCTTTTGAAATTTGCATATTTTATCAGTCTCACTTGCAAAAAACTGATAAAATATTGATTCTTGCAATGGTAGCGCGACATTTATTTGCATAAAATACAAAATTTGATAATTCGAACAAAGTATGAAACAAGGCCACACCTCTAACATTTTTATGGCCTATCTCTTCTTGCCACTTTATTATCTTTAGAATATTATCTTAAACGAGATTGCTTTAGTTAAACGCGCTGCTTCAGTAAAATAGAATGTAAAATTCTGATTAATGAAATTAGGTCTAATTCTGTTTAATTATCAACTTTTAAACGAATCATTTAACTTGATAAACCTGAATAGCTCGAAAATAAATAATTTTCTAGAAAAATGTTTCAGACAGCAATTGTACTTTATCGAGGGGGGGGGGGGGTGCACTCTCTATCTTCATTTTTTATTATTATTCAAAACAATTTATCCTGTCGACGTAATAGTCTTTCGATACCTTCTCGTTAGAAAACTGGACTTGGTGCCTGAGCCAGTTTTTCACTTCATTTTAAGCTCCTCGTTATTTGCTTTTTTCCGAGCGACTTTCACCTCTCTTCAAAATTCATCTTGGTGGTCCGCTCAAAATTCATCTTGGTGGCTAGCGTTGTGCAAATGACGAGGGAGGATGAAAGTAAAGTGCAAAATTGGTCTTTGCTGCCTGACACTTTTCCACACTTCACTTTTATGTTGAGAAATACGAAGATAATAACGTGCAAATCTAGCTGTTTCAGATTCTTATCCCAATTAGTAATTTTTTAAATCACCATTTGTAACTCACTTACTCGTATTTCCCTCGTTTATTTATAATAAATTATGAAGTTAAAAATTATCATTTTTAAGAAACGTAGTTTTACTTATTTTATTTTTGTCTGTTCTGTTATTGCTTTGGGTGATTTGTTAAATAAGAATTTATTTTTTGGTTCATTTCTTAGAAATCGTTCAAATAATAATCATCTCTAATTTCAAGCGCTTCAAACCTTCATATCTTCTTTAAAATGCAGTTTTAGGAAATAGATAAAATTATGTATTTTTCCATTTTTTAAAACTAGGACTGTGTAGTTAAAAATAGAGATTTCCATTAAAAAAAAATGAAGTTGGTATTTTGTATCACTGACAAAATGTCTATGACCTCTTTTCTTCCTTGTCCTAGACACTATCGATTTGGCATCGAACATTTAATATTTCCTTTATTTTACTTCTTTTACGTTTTATTTGTTGTTTGTTTGTTTAGTAATCTCGCTCTGGGGGAGAGTGCTGGATCCACTCTGGATTTATATTAATTATTATTAATTTAGAAAGAGAAATATAATAGCGCCATATAATTCCTCTCTCACTTTTGTATAAAATATTTTTCCTCTAAAATATTTTTGAATTATTCAGATTTATCAAGTTTAATCTTCACCGTGTATATAAATTATTCCGAAGATTTTTTTTTTAAACATTTTTTGGCCGAACCCGAAAACTGCGATCGTCATCTCGCTCTTATCGAGTAAAATGCTTAAATGAATTAAAAGAATCAAATGCATATTTGTAAATCTCAGAAATTTTGTAATTATTATCAAGCAAGTTTTATCCCGAATGAGATTCGCGTGATTGGTAAAGCATCATATTTTTTTTTTTCAAACCTTTAACGTAAATGATTTTGACATTTTAAGAAAAAAAAAATGAAAAGGAAAAAAAATGTCAAAACCATTAGTTTTTTTAAGTTTTGA
This sequence comes from Rhysida immarginata, assembly GCA_023313115.1. NCBI lineage: Eukaryota > Metazoa > Arthropoda > Chilopoda > Scolopendromorpha > Scolopendridae > Rhysida > Rhysida immarginata. Next base: position 19,843,665 of record JAHWFO010057280.1, read on the forward strand.
CACTTTAGGAAAAGGTTAAAAAATTCTCGTGAAAGAAATTTTTACGGAATACCGAATTATGATTATAATAAATCTAAAAAATTTTTAATCTCATTATTTTAATATTTCAAAGGAATTCAAAGGTTTTAAGAGAAATAATACTGTATTGTAAATTTCTCTTTGTGTATATAGTCTTTCAAATCCTGAGGTATTTTATTGTAAAGTAACACCTTACAATTGAATAGATTTAGTGGAAATGAGTTTCTATCCCTTATTCAGATATTTTGAATTTTAATAGAAGTCTGTAGATATTATTAGAGTGAGAGTTTACTACCCTTAATAGGAAGATGGAACTATCCAGTTAATACATTTCCATAAGATGATATGACAGTTCCTGCTATAGACAGGTTTTACCTACATTACCTACATTCCTAGGATTTACCTACATTTCCTACATTACCTTTACGCTGTTTTCGAAGGTAGCCGCTAGATGGCTTCGCGTCAGCCACCATTATGAGAGTGTGTTTAAAACTATGAACTTGAGAGGTTCGGTGCTTTTAGGCTCTGCATTACGGTTGTAGAAGGAGTAATCATAAATTTTAGATACCGAAAGCAGAAGACCCTGGTTATCCAAATTAAATATAAAAAAACATTGATTCAATAAAGATTTATAAGTAAATTGTTTCCTGAGCCTTCCCCCCCCCCCCTTTTTTTTGGACTGACTTTTTAGTACATTTCACGTCTTTTTGAAAATTAAACGATCAGAATTTTTTTTAATGTGCTGAATAAGTACCTCAGAAAATTTATGAAAATTTCCATATAAAAGTTTGCTCACATTACTTCGTTAATGGAATGCCTACTGAAAGAAATCTTTCTCCACGAATTGAACTTCATTAAATGATTATTAGGAGCTTTAGCATAAAATCTACTTACAAGAATGCGCCCTTGGTCTGTACGTTTGTCCGGCCGTCCGCCGTTTGCACGATAACTTGAAAACGGATTAACCTTTTTAAATTCTGTTTACAGAAATATGACCACCAAAGTCTTAGCTCGGCCGTATCAACTTTTCAGAATTTTTCGTGGACCCCTTCAAGTCGAATTCACGTGCTAAAACAGTGAGTGAAGAATTCTAAGATACTGGCATCTCATATAACAATCGATTTGTCAAGAAGGAATACATTGTTACTTTCTGTTCATCTTTTAAGCATTATTGACATCGGCGCGCGCACGTGAAGTCGCTTTGTCGACGCACGATTGCTCAATTGCTCATAATCTATAAGCCTATTAAGTAGCGGAAAAATGGAGCTACTTACTCGTTTTTATTTTACTCACGATTTGAATCACCCTTCATCATTTCTATATTTTTTGAGGTAGAAGGTTGAAATTCGGAATGTAGCTTACTATGGGCATGTGCACCTTCACTATTTAGTTTGGTTTTGATTATCCCACTAAGGACGGAGTTTTGGGGGTGAACATTAGAGGGGACCAAAATGTCTGTGTATTTATGCATATAAAGGAGTGAAATGCGGTATGCAGATTCCTATAAGCAAGATCTCCATTATATGAAGATTTTTTTTCCCGAGGTATCCATGCCTTCCCGACTCGATGACGGAATGCATCGTAAAGATGGGGACTACATTGAAAATTAGTGTACCAACTCTGTCTGTAATAAAGGAGCTGTAAAAAGATATTTCCGGTTTTCATTTTACTGACCCTCGTAAGTAGAATAAGAATGGAGCTACTTATTGGTTTTATAATGTCAGTCCGTCCCCTTCATAATTTCTACAATTTTTTGAGGTAGAAGTTTGTAATTCGGAATGTAGCTTACTATGGGCAAGTCCATCTGCACTATTTAGTTTGGTTTTGATTGATATACGGGCGTCGGAATTACGGGGGTGGGATTCAGAGAGGGCAACATATCTGTGGTATTTAGGTACGTAAAGGCGTAAAATTCAGTATCCAGATTCCTCTAGTCAAGATCTACATTACTATGAAGTTTAGGGCCAATTGTTCCAGTGGGATCGGATTTGCGGGGGTGACAATCACTTGGTCCTTAGAACTATGGCAACGTATGGCATATGATATATCATACGTTCGGAAATGATGAGAAAGGAAAGAAGTTACGATTTTTTTTTTACATTTCTTACATATTACGTTCGAGAAAATCAATTTATTGATTTAAAAAACTTGGGGAGAGGTAAAATGTGCAGATGAAGGGGTAAAAATAAATGGCTTGCCGTATCCAACTCGGGAGGCAGTGGGTAGGATTAATTTCTTTTAATATACGTATAAATGTATTTCTGCTTCACTGCTAAAGCTCCTCCTTGGAATGTTTACAAGATTTTATTTATTTTTAAGCATATATTATTTCTTTTATCGTACTGTATTTCATCTACGGATTGCAGTGTTTAATGAAAAAAAAATGAAAATATAACTTATGGGATTCTTTCAGTTTTAGTTAATAAAATATGCAACTTACTTATTAAAATTGTTCTTTCCATTCATTTTCAATTTTTCTTTTTAAATGTGGACATAAACAAGCACTAATCCATGCATAACACACTCTCGAATTGGTGGTGCCACCACGCGAAATTTTACATGAACTAAAAAGGTAACTTGTCTATAACAAAAACTCGGTTATTATCAGACTGAGGAATAGTCCCATTTTTCCATTAATCCCTTCAATTCTGGACATTTTAAAGGGATTTTGCATTTGTTTATATTTTCTGCGCATTTGTTCATTGTGCTTATCGTTTGCATGTATGCGCAGTTGCTCAAATGGCTCAAAAGCCGTGTTTTCTAATGCTTCTACCAATTTAATGAACAGATATATTCATTAAATTAATATACCCTAAACAGATTAGATGGGGAAAAAAAGTCGTTTGAAAGTTCTTGGATAACTTTTATATGAAATTCATTTGACTGAGCCATCACTTTTATAGATTCCTTTGAGTTTATTCATCACCTCGAGAATTGTTTGAATCGTATGAATTTTGTTCGTGAATCATATGATCGTAACAAATTTTTAATTGGGTTTGCCCTTAAGTTAAAATGTTCAAAATTCAATATTTTCACCATGTTTTATCAAGTCTGACTGCATACGACCATTTGTGTGCTATTGCTGTTAGCCCAAGCTAAATAAAAATGTTTACATTGGGAATGCAATAATTTATACTGGCGACATCAATAAACCAATGACATTTAAAGTAAATTCGTATCAGCTATTGTAGTGTGGCTTGCTGCAAGCTATTTCAATTCTAATAAAATGGAGTGGAGAAGGTATAGAAAATTGTACGCAACGGATTGCCATCGGATTTGATAAAATGAAAGTTTCAAATCAAATTTTAATGTTAATGGAAATATTATTGAAAATATAACGTGTAATTCTATACATTCGGGATAATCAACATCTAAAATTATTCAAGGCCAACGAGAGACAGGCCAGGGCACTCAAAAGTCACCTGACCATGAGGGTCCGAACAGCAATCCAATAAACGAAAAAACACTGAAGGATGGATTGTTGCTCGGATCCCGATGATCAGGTGATTTTTGAGTTCCCTGGCTTGTCTCTCGTTGGCCTCGCGAATTATGAAAATTTTGACGCAATTTACACAATTCTTGTAGATATTATGTGAAGAACGCTCTAGACTACCGCAAAGCAGATATTGCATAAAGTGAGTTCCACGAACTTTTTCAGTTTTCCTATGCAAATAAAAGTTATGTTTACATTATAATTTATTAATACTGATTTAAAAATACGCCGTTTGTACATACCTTAATTAACAAAAATAATTTATAGGCTAAAAGACACTAATCATCATCTGCGAAGTAAAAATAAAATTAAAAAAAAAAGAAACATTCGCAATATCTGATAGCTAAGCAATATCTGAAGCACAATAAAGCGGGTACCTCGGAATATTTTCTTTGTTAAATGCTTAGATTTTTATGTATAAACTAGAAGCGAACCCACCCGATTGTATAATCGGGAAATAACCCATTGTTAGATTTTTTCTTTGTTGTGACAACGTCCACCGTCGCTGATTTTATATAAATGATTGCGCCATTTTTATAATTTGAGATTTGGATTATCCCAAATGTACAGAATTGGAAAAATTTTCCTCGAATAAAATATTGGAAAAATTTATTGGAAAACATTGTTGTTGTTTTTTTTTCAATCGTATACAGAAACGTAAAACGTATTTACGATTATAATATAGTAAAAATGAAATTACGTGATAAATTCACTTTTTTAGATTCGTATTACTGGTACCATTAACTAGAATAACAAAATCTGACATTTTTAAATTATTCCTATACTTAATGAATATTTATATTTGCATTAAATTGAATTCCTAAAGGCAGAAATATTGTCGATTTCATTATTGATAAAAACCAGAGCAGCCAGAAAAACATCGACGTCTTAAGGGAGAGCTTGCAGAATAATGATAGATTATACGAGTGCAATTCCACCGCGGTTCTTTGAATAGCCGTATGGTATTAAAATCTCCGATCCCTAATTAAACACGAGGCCGCACAAAATCATCTAGATGATTGTGATAATGATCAATGATATTGCATAAACTTAGTCGTGCTTTCAGAAATTAAACCCTTTTGCTTATTTTACAAATTTCCTCAGACTAATCGATATTTTAGAAATATTTGCCGGGGAAAAGGATTTGCATAATATCGCTAAGGTTGTGTTCACAAACGTATTCAAGAATTGAGCCGATGACGTTAATATTCCATCAAGAAGTATAAATAAGTTAGCAATAATTGTAGTAATACGGATTTATTATTTAATTATTAACGGTCGGAACAAAATTTTCCAGATTTTGAAATTCACCTTCTCATCGGTGAAGTAGTAACGTAATGAACCTTTGCACATTTAAACCGATATGAGGAGGAGCTCCATCTTAAATACAGATTCAGGTATCCGTAATTTCTCTGCTGAAGTGCGGAGACGACAAAACTTTCAGATACACTAATCAGATACACTTTGAATATATAAGTCAAACCAGTCTGGGACGTGATGGAGCAACGCGATGTGAGATTAGTGATCTTGCACGAATTCAAACTTAGGCGTAATGTGACCGAAACATTTGCGAATATCAATAAAGTGTGGGGTGTCGGCACGACGAGTAAACAACTGTTCATAGAATGGTTTCAAAATTCCGTGCCGTTGATGTTGACATCATCCATAAGCCAGGAGCTGGTCGTCCGATTGCGTGTGACACGATACAGTTAAAGCAAAAAAGTCGAAGAATAACCAACATCGTATCACAGCGACAGGTCAAGGTTAAAAAAACTTGAATACGTGGGTTCAACCAACACGCCGGACAGGAGCAGAAAAGGCGTATGGGCACATGCTTTCCTTTCAAAGCTAGCACTACATTTGCTTAAATCTTGCAGGAAAATGCGTGCTTTATGGCAACAGAAAGCGAACAGCGCAGTGGGTTAATAAAGGGAATTCACAAAACAAATGCCAAGCTCTTCATGATGGAACACAACCACTTGCATTTATTGGAAATCAAGGCCTTGAGGTGCAGGTTCTCCCTCATCCTGCACATTGACCAGAACTTGGTTCCATCAGACTTTCACTTGTTCGGCCATTTGGACCATTTCTTGAGCTGCAAACGTTTCATTAACCAGGAAGCTATGATTCATGCTGTCAAGGATTACTTAGACCACTGTGATGTCGGCTTCTGCCACTGCGGCTTTTTCAACGATGTTAAGAACATCGTTACGGGATTTACGAAGTCGGTCGTTCTGTTGCCAATTTTTTGCGAATACTGTAACGATGCCACTTCTGTTGCAAATACAGTAAAGATGCTTTTAATTAATATCGTTATGGTGAAGCAGTATCACGCATTCTCAACTGGTTTGGCGCCGTGATTTGCTGCCGTGGGTAGATTTTTTCTGATTTCTTTAAGGCAGATTTTTCTGATATTTAAGACGCCTCTGCATAAAAATTACTTATGCTCTGTTCAACGAAAGTCTGACTAGTCGTGTCCAACTGAATTTCCAATTGTCAGACATTGTTGCAATGTAAAATTAACAATGTCAAACAATTGAAATTGGAAATTTAATTGGACACACCAATTGGACAAACGTTCGTTAGACAGAGTAGCTTTCGAAACTACATTATCATATTATAATTCGTGTTTGCCACAAAGGATTGCGACATCAACGGGCTTCAATATTTCTAGCAGACGACATCTGCTAGAAAATAATGTTGGAGTTCGTTTGGCGCCATCCATTAGCAATAACTGGCGTGATTCAGAAGAGATGAATGAGACCAGCTCTTCGAATAAGGCGCGTAGGCGGAAGGGACGTAGACGGCGCAGAAGGAGGCGCAAAAGAAAAGGTTGAGCGGGAGGTTGAAATCGAAGAGAGAGTGACCGGGAGCGATAAGAAAAAGTCGCCAGAAGATAGGCTCTTCGAATCTTTAGCCTATGCCAGCGAACGTTCGAGAAGAACGACTACAAACCACGAGAAGCTTCAAGCGATAGGAGAAAGAGCGGGGACTGTGAAACCACGCCGCGAGCGAGCAGCTGAAAGTGCGTCGCAAATTTCTATCGCTAATTCTCCTCTTCCCATAGTTTTCAACACAGGACTTTCAACGTCGAGTAGAACTCACGTCTATTCCGTTTCTTCTTCCGAGGAAATATCTTCCCGTCGTTCGCCATGTGCCACTTCAAGAGTTTCGCATGCAGATAGGTTGTTGTCTGCTTCTACAAATTTCCTGCACGCCGGAGTCTCCTTCAGAAGCAGCGCCTTCTTAAGATATTTAGCTGAATAGGTGGTCATCGTTTCCGACGTGAAAGTATGGAGTCGCCACGCCGGCTTCTTAGCTCCGGACATTGCCCGTTTTTCCGCAGAGGAACGTATTTCTGGTGTATTCCCCTGGACGATATCAGATACCTGCAGGAGAGCCTAGGCACCTTCGCCCCTTACGACAGGTAATTCATTTTTCTGACTTTAAACTTTATTCTTTTGGCTCTGTCAAAGTCACTCACGTCCTTCGAAATACTCCCGCTCATGTTGTACGCTATGCTTTTAAGGTCTTACTCGTTAGCGGTGCCTCGCTTACTACATTGGTTAGTAAAGAGTGAACTTTTATTCTCTCTTGTGGGCTTATGAGCTAAGTAATTTTTGGTTAAGCTTATCGTAAAGAAATTGTGTTTTTTTTCCTCCTTCAATGGACGTTCAGGCGGTCGTTAATGGCGTTTCTTTTTATCGTAGCTTTCCTGTAGAATTGATCTGGGGACGTAAACGCTTAGCGTCGCCGCTATACAAATTTCAGCGGTGCGTTTGTGTTCTTCTCAAGAAGGATAAGGTTAAGGTTCAGAAGACATGTCCAGGTCTTGAATTCCAAGCAGTGAGGTCCGTCATCTATGAAGCTTTTGTTTGTCGTTTTTGGCTTTTCTTTGAATGTATCATAAACCACAAAACAAAGTATGATCTATGTTGGTTTTTAATTTCAGCCACTAAATTTCCGATAATTTTGGTTTGCTTGCTTTGTCAAGGTATTATATAGGCAACTTTTATCATTCAATTCTTTTGCTATTTAGTTCGCCTTTATTTATTTATTTATTTATTTATTTATTTATTTATTTATTTATTTATTTATTTATTT
>JAHWFO010057280.1:19851289-19899483 GCA_023313115.1 Rhysida immarginata
TTTATTTATTTATTTATTTATTTATTTATTTATTTATTTATTTATTTTTTTTTTGTGATTTCCCACGAGTGGGATTCACATGTATTCCTTTATTCTTTATATGAAGTTCATATCTTGAAATTGAATTATTTTGTTATGTTTATTAAAATATATGTTCTCTGTGTCTCGCTAATCATTTTGATTAATTCCACTGCATCGGCCTCGGTGGCTCAGTGGTTGCGTGATCGCCTCTGATGCCCGAGGATGCGGGTTCGACCCCGGCCGAAGACGACGAGGATTTTTTCAGGGGGAAAATCCTGAGATCACGCACTTCCTTTGGGAGGAAAGTAAAGCCGTTGGTCCCCTGTAGTCGTTTGTCGGCTGCACGTTAAAGAACCCTTGCGAGGCAAAATTTGCGGCCCCTATAACGCCGTCCTGAAACGACCATGGCAGTTGAAAAGGACGTTAATACCAAACAAACCAAACCAATTCCACTGCGCTATCTCTTTAATGCGTGACAGTGTTTGTCTTTAAAATAGAAACAATAGAAAATTTCGCAACGGAGAAAACCTCAATTGTTTTTCGTTGCGGGCTTTATTTTATCGGTCTCCTTTTGCAAGTCCACCTATAAAGAAGGCATGTGCACGGAAACGCCATACATTGTTACATCATCATATAAAGTCAGTGTTAATCGTATTTCTACCAATAAAAAGCCCTAAATTCTTACTTTTTATGATGATGTAACAATGTATGCCGATTCCTTGCAAAGGATTTCTTTCTAGGAGGCGTTGCCTTTTAGCACCCTTTTGCAGAGTACAACCTTCCCACCCACTTGCGCCGGTCCTAGATTTCGTCATCTATTAATGTTATCGTATTTTATTTGTGTAAAATTCGGCGAATAATTATGAAACCCCTGGTCCAGAATGAGACGAGAGGATCCTGAAAGAAACTTAATATCCCATTTAAAATTCCTCTCCTAAGTCCTATATAAATCTCAATATGTATGATCTGTTTACAATGTGACAATGTCAAATCGGGGTTTATCAAGACCTGCTAAATTCAGTTTCGCATGCTACTGAATTATTCAGCCCTATTGCGTTCAATTGGAACGATGTGATATGAATTTATGAATACATAATGAAGAAAAGAAAAACCGCAAATTCCAAGAGGGGTTTCAAGGTGCTAACTTTATTATTATTTAGTCTACTATAAAATAGCTAAAGACAATGGCGATATTCAAAATATTTGATCGGTACGCTTTAATAAAGTTATTCATTAAAAATATTAACGAACCGGTCCCTACTGGCTAAATATTACCATTGTTGAAAGATAAAATGATCATATAAAAAATTTTAGGAAATACAGGCTGCCTCACAATAAGGGTCTCTCACAATAACCAACTTTAAATAGTAGTTATTAATTAAAAATACAAAATGAATAAAAAATGGCAATAACCAACTTTCAAATCTGACAGAGTACCTTTAATGGAAGAATTGTTGTACTTTTTTGTGAGAGGTTTTTATGTGTATTCCATTTCCAAAAAAAAAAAAAAATCCGCCATTTTCGAATATGGAAATCAACTTTGAAATATGAAATGGAAACCCCTATTTTAATGGTATTTTCTGATTGTACACAACCTTTGAGAAATGTTTTATCCTTCGTGTTCTTTTCAGTTGATCCAACCGTTTAGGAGATAGAGGAAATGAAAGTGCTGTGTGTTTGGATTTAAAGAAAAGGCAAAAAGCAGAAATTGTTCATTAATTTAAACGAAAACATTTATTGTAGTTTTGCACTACTGTAAAAGTTATGTTCAAATAAAACATTGTTATCCATTTTATAATCCATTGTGTTTAGGAACAATTTCTGTTTTTTGCCTTTTCTTTAAATCCAAACACACCACAGTGCCTCGATCTCCTAAACGGTTGGATCAATTGAAAAAAAACACCACGAATAATAATAGATGCAAAAGAGTAGGTCTAATATTAAAGTCTGAACAGTAAGTTTACTCTTAATTTATATCTATGTTTTATGAATGTAATAATAATTGATAATAAAGTTAATCTCCGCCTATGGAAAATCCTCTCTCATCCATTATATCCAGTATTTTTTGAGATGCTTTAGAATATAATTTAATAAAGGCACATACAGTAATAATGGTACAGATTATTACTATGTGTGGCAAAGATCTGTCGACGATTTATTTACAGGTCAATTATGTTATAATCTTCGAGGCGGTAAATTTCACTAATATTTTCCAAAACAAAACAATCTATTAAATGAAAAGGATAATTTTTCCCTCGCCAAAAAAAATAAATAAATAAAAAAAATCAGGAAAATTTTAAACGGATTTTAAAAAATGAATTCCTACATTACACAATGGAGGAACAAATTTAATTTTTTTAGATCTTAAAATAATTATTAGTGATGGTCGTTTATTATTTCTTCTGTATAAAAAACGAATAACTGGGAATATTAATTCTCATTATACTATATTTTTTTAATATCTTTTTTTATACAACAACAACACTAGCTAAAACATTAGGCATTAATTCTCCTAGGAAAAAAGGCAGCACCTACAAGGAAAGGGAGTTAAATCACCCTAATTAAACCATGCCACGCATCCCTTTCTCCACACACAATTCTGGTTTCTTCATACACATTCGCATTTTATTCAAACTTTCAAAGTCGTGAAGTATTATTCCTCTACTTCATCTCGCCACACTTTACTTGGCCTTCCTCTCCCACATTTCCCGTCCACTTGGCCAGCAGACTCATTCTTTCTATATGTCCAAACCACCTCAAAGCAGACTTACAAAGTACATTTATTCTAAAATGATATGGTATTTTACCATAATAAAAATGTATAGATGGAATGTACTTTAAGTTTGAAGAAAGTAAATTTGACCACTGGGATGTACATTTACTATATTTCTCTTTAAATCGGCCTTTTACATTAAAAAGTATTATCATTCGGAACATTTTAAAAATTTCATTTCCACAGCACCCAAACGTTAAAATTAATCGAACTATCTCAAGAGCTAGAGATATCGGCTCTCTCACCCAGCTACCCTTCTGTTTACTTAATTAATAAATTAATTAGAAATAATCACCTGTCCAAATTTATTGAGCGAACAAAACTATAATCTAAATCAGGAAATTATACATTTTATTGATATTTAAAAAACCCCAGAAAAATGACTATTTTACAAAGAAAAACTATTGCCTATAAACATTAGATGTGGAAAATTGTGAAAAGTTCCTATGCTGTTTCGATAGCAGCATAGAGCAGTTAGATTGAATGGCTGTAATAAAGCTTAAGTTTTGTACTTTTTTTTTTTTTACTAAACATCATAAACCTAATTGAAAAAAACATGAAAATAAAAATTAGTAAAAATAAATACAAAAAAACACGATATACACTGTATAAAAAAAACTTACGTTATTGAATCAGACCATCACGCTTTTACATTAGCTAAACTGATTAAGGATTTAAAACAAGGATTTTAAACAAGATTTTTTTTATAATCTTGTTTCACATTTGGTCTAAGTTGTATAACTTGTATTTAAATTCTCTTCAGTTTGGTTTACGTCTTGAATTGAGAAAGAACATCGTCATGTGTGGAGAACTTTTCGCCATTCATGTGTTTTCTCTTCGATGACTACTTGAGATATAGTTTAATTCACAAAATTTGATTTTGTGAATGGCCGTTTTCTGCTAAAATTATGTCATTAAAATTCGTAATTACTGCAATGATTGCGTATTGCTTATCAGCGTGAAATTCTATATTAGATCAATCAAATTCGATGCTAATAATTCTCGCGCGCATTTTCATTTTCTTCTTATTTTTATGTAGATATTATTAATTACTTTAAGTGAATGCTTTTGATGATTAAATCTCAATTATTTTACATTTTATAATTTTTGAGGTTTCAATATTAAAATAATACATATCTAAATTTACTTGAGAATGTACAGGGTGTTTCTAAATTATCTTCCGTATTATACATGTTTATTACTCAAAAACTATTACAGATTTTAACGTGATTTTTTTTATTCACAAAGAAAAACTCAAAAGGTTTCTTAGCCTCGCGTGAGTTGATAATGAAACATGCGGTTGGCGCGTCGTACCATTTTTGGCGCGTTGTTCCATTTTTCGCGAGACGCAGTAAACAATGACAAGTGTTCAAGAAAAAGCTCAATGCATGTTATGGCTTGTTGAATTTAAGTCAATGATTACAGTTCAGAGAATGTTCAAAAAAAAGTTTAAAAAATCCTCCAAATCATAGGTCAATTAAGCTACGGCATGAACAATTTTTAAACAAGGTAGCCTCTTACACAAAACAGGTGCTGGTAGACCTTCAGCGACACCATAGAGAGTAGAAAAGGTCAGGGAGACGTTCGATCCCCGTAAATCACTTCGCCAAGCGGCTCGTGAAGTGGATATGTAAATGACATCCGTACATAAATAGTGAAGCACCGCCTTCGTCTTACACCCTACAAAATCCAGATGATGCATGAACTGAAGCCAGGTGATCAACCGAAGCGCAAGAAGTTTGCTCCAAAAAATCGACAATAATCCCACCTTCCTTGAGTATATTTTGCTTTCTGATGAGGCAACATTCCATGCTTCCGGGCCAGTAAACCGACACAACTGCCGCATTTGGGGCTCACAAAACCCACACGTTCTAGACATCCCAAAGGTTAATGATTGGTGCGATTTAATGCATGATCGAGTAATCGGACTTATCTTTTTCGCTGAAGAGACCATTACCGCTGCAACCTACCTAGATATGCTGGAGAACTACCTGATTCCACAGGTGGAAGAACTCCAGCCCAACATAGTCTATCAACAAGATGGAGCACTTCCTCACTGGGGCCTGCAAGTTAGGAAGTGCCTTGATACGAAGTTTCCAGGACGATGGATTGGAAGGGATGGGCCAATCCCTTAGCCCCCTCGCTCACCCGATGCAAAGCCTCTGGATTTTTTCTTCTGGGGATATGTGAAAGACAGAGTGTACAAGACAGAGTGTTGATGATATTGAAACTCTCAAGAACAGAATAGTTGAAACAATCGCTGAAATTACCCGCGAAATGCTAGCCCGAACATGGAAGGAAATCAAGTTTCGCTTTGACGCCCTCCCCGCCATGAGGGGGGGGGGCGCCCCACATTGAAATTTATTAAAGCATGCTAAGAAACTTTATGAGTTTTTCTTTGTGAATAAAAAAAATCATGTTAAAATCTTTAATAGTTTTAATTCATATTTATAATAAAGGGTCTAAATTTATAGGCAATGATCAATTTTTTTATGCATTTACATAAGTAAACAAGTATTGAAGCAGATTTTACAATATCGCTGGATCCATTAGCCTTACACAAAATTTTTACGGCTGCATTTTGTGTCAGCGCTTCTGATTGGTTAATAGTTGCAGCCAAAAACATAGCTAAAAAAAGCTGCTTCAATATTTGCTTATATATCTTTCCCGTATCTTTTCAGTTTTCTACTTCAACTATCAGTCCTTTGCTGCTTCCATCGAGGTCTAATACAAATTAAATCAAATCCGTTAGTATTAAATCTCGATGGCTGCTTCACATCTTCAGTTATGATTACGTCATAATTTACTGGAAGCCATCTCATCTATAGTCGAATGCTATCTGTCAGATATCATTTTTTTAAAATTAATATTTAAGATACTTTAATCCTCTTCGCGGAAAATCGGATCATCTTTCATTTCTGACACATCTCTTTGACGTTCTTCATGTAGGAACCAGACACATTTTACAATCAAATAATCTCGGCTACAGACTGACTTCATTTAATTTTTTTCTTTTTTAATTTCGTCAAATGGCTTTTTTATCCGCCGATTTTTTATTATATCGAGGAGAAAGACATGAATATGACTGCAGAAAGAATTTTGAACTTTTTATATAGAAAATAATTCGAACTATTTGTTCATGCGAACGAACTGTAACCGCTTCACTCGTGACGTCACTCTCAACTAAAGCTGAGACAGGGTATAGATAGCCTGGCGAGGCCGACGAGTTCTCGACGCGATGAAGACCTCGAATTCTCTCATGTTACACGGAAAATTCTCTGACTGAGGTATAAAACCCTCACCGGTGAGAAGAGTTAGCGAGAATTTCTAACTTTTTACACCGTCTTTTTCTCGGTTAGGACCAGAGACAAGGTTGCTTTCTCTTCTAGTTAGGACTAACCGGCTAGGCATAGGAGCACTGCAGCTGCGTTTTCGACCGCGTTAAAATGACGTTACAGTTTTCTCACCAGTTACATTTTCTGGCCTCAGTCTCTGATTCACGAGTGAATGATTGTCTATAATTGATCATTGTCTGCAATTGTTCTGTAAATTTAGACCATTGATTATAAATATGAATTAAATATTTGTGAAATCTTACTAAATGTTTGTGAAAAAGTACTAAATGTTCGTGAAAATGTACTAAATGTTCGTGAAAAAGTACGAAAGCAATGTGAAAAAGTTGTAAGTTACTATATATTATAAACAATAGCAAAACATTTAAATTTTCTAATTAATTACGATTTATTTTTAAAATGGAAGAACTACTACTATTCTATAGCAGTTTGCCTTATAATACGGTGCGCGTCAAAATGATAGAGCCACTAATTTGTTTTAAAGTTAACAATGTAAATTTTAATAATTAGTTATGCATTATATACAAATTAATATTTGCTAAGTTTACAATATATTATCATCAAAAACCCAAATTTAAACATTGTTTATACTTTTTATAACAATAATAAGAAAAAAGCAACATTTTAACTGGATCAAAACGATAGAGCCGCTAGTTTAAACTGATTGGAATTTATAATTTAAGTGAAGATTCTTTTATTTAGTATATTGATATTAAGAAAGCTGTCTTTTATACTTATTGTTATGTGCATTTTTTTAATTGTTACGTCAATTGAAGAAAAACTGTGGGCCTAAATCGTAATGGGACGTGGAAAGCAACTGTCAGCGTTTGAGCAGGGCAAAATAGAGGCATTACATAAAACTGGCCTTTCTTTTCGTGCCATTGCCAAGCAAATTAATCCTTCACATCATGTAGTTGAGAATTATATTCATGCTAATGGACATTATGGTGAGAAAGTTATCTGGCCGGCCACACGCCTTAACATTAAGACAGAAGAGGCAAGCTATTCGCCGTTTAAGCAGTTCAAAAGCTCTTCTGCAAAAGAAATCGCTACACCGAGTGACATTAACGTGTCTAAATCAACCGTTTTGAGATGTGCAAAATCATCTGGATTGCTTAAATACAAGAGACTGAAATGCAATCCACCATTGAAGACGTGCAATAAGGAAAAGCGATTGGAACAGGCAAAATATCACATGCACTGGAAAGAGGAACGGAACAAAGTGGCCTGGAGTGACGAGAAAAATTTAATTTGAATGGTTTGACGGATGGTGCCATTATTGGCATGACATTCGAAAAGAAGAGAAGTTGTTTTCAAAGCGGCAACAAGGTGGTGGTAGTGTGATAGTTTGGGCTGGATTTACTGCAAAAGGCAAAACAGACACTGCCTTTGTTTTTGGCTATCAGCAATTATTAAACAACCATCTCTTACCAGTTGCTATTGAAATTGGAGGACCTTTTTTCCAATTTCAACAAGATAATGCAGCTATTCATAACGTTAAAATAACTTGGGAGTGGTTTTTGGCTAATGGTGTTCCGGTAATGGATTGGCCTTCATGTACTCCGGATCTTAATCCAATGGAAAACATGTGGGGTTAACTTTCAAGAATAGTTTACAAGAATGGGCGCCAATTTTTTAACGTTAAAGAATTAAAAGAAGCAATTCTTTCAGGATGGCAAGAAATACACGTCTTTACGTGCCAGAAATTAGTGCCATCTATGCCACAACGAGTTTTGAAAGTAATTTCAAAAAATGGCAGCTTTATAGGTTATTAAACTATAAAATTATTTAATTTAGTGGCTCTATCATTTTGATCCAGTTCAAATGTTGCTTTTTTTTATTATTGTTATAAAAAGTATAAACAATGTCTAAATTTTGGGGGTTTGATGATAATATATTGTAAACTTAGCAAATATTAATTTGTAATATAATGCATAACTAATTATAGGGTGATTATAAAGTCACTATACATTTTGGTGAAATATCCGTTTTATTGCAGCAATTACAGTATGCAGATATCATACGAGGACACCTTCTTAGTACATTTCAATGTGTCCCCCTTTCACATCCTGGCACAGCTCCCAGCGTTCCACCGTGGCCCGGAAAACATTGCGCAACATAGCCGATGTAATGTCCTCCACCATGGCTGTAATCCGTTGTTTCAGCTGTGCAATGGTACGTAATCTTGACCTGGTACAACTTGGTTCAAATCTGGGGACTGTGGAGCCCACAACCTTGGCGCGCCCTGACGAAACCATCTGCCTGGGAATGCGCGAGTCAGGTAGTCCAGAATGATGTTGGTAAAATGGGGTGGTACCCCATCCTGTTTGAACACAACAGTATCCTAAATCCCATCATCTCGCAACTGTGGCTCCAGGAATTGCTCCAACATGTCGAGGTACACAGTACCATTGATAGTCCCCTCGGCAAACATGAAGGGTCCATAGAGCTTTGACCCTGTAACCCCCAACCACACATTCACTTTGGGTGTGTTTGGATGTACAAATAAATGAAATTCGTTAATGTTTTCACCAAAATGTATAGTGACTTTATAATCACCCTGTATTAAAATTTTCATTGTTAATTTAAAAAAAAAATTAGTGGCTCTATCATTTTGACGCGCACCTTAGGCAAAAACAGCCTTGGCCATCGGCTTATGAAACCACTACAATAGATGTTTAGTGCAAACCAAGCCGTTTAAAACAAAAATCAGTTTGGAAACCTCCGTCGAATAAAGTTTTTCCCATCTTCGTATGTGAAAAATGAGCTTCTACACAATTCTCAAAGAAATTGAGCACCAGGAAAATCCTCAGTATGAAAAAATAGTCTAATTGACCTGCTGTTGATCATTTCGTAAAATACAATTTGGTTAGTTTTTGCATTGCTGCTAACATTGCCAGTAAAAAAAAGTGCTTTGGATAGCTGTACCCATGAGGTAGAATAATAAACGATCCACTTAGAAAAAAAAAAGAATTTTCAATTGTGGGAATTATTATCTGTAACATTATTTCAAGTATGAATAAAATTTGAAAAAATTATGTGGATAATGATAATTATAAAAATAAAAGGACTCTTTCACGACAACAAAATTATTTCATGTTGTATTTTTTCCTTTTTTACTTTTGTTGTGGTGAAAGAGTCATTTTTATTTTTATAATTATTTCAGGTATTGGCTGACATAAATGTCAATGGGTTTCCTACTCTGGCGGAGGGCATCAATCCGAAAAATCACACTTTAGCTCTCTCGAAGCTCTGTTTCGTGTGTCCTCCAGTTCAGTCAAAGTAAAAATTTCGAAGATGAAATTCACCGAATTAAACTTTTCTTTTCATCAAAAACTGGAAAATATAACTGGAAAAATATATTAACAAAATATCCAAAATTTATATTGCCCGTCATTCCAAAATAAATTAAAAGACAGAACAGTCAAAGGTTTGTTTCTGTCATAATGCTAAAAACTACGCAGTAATTTATAAATATGTTAAAACCGTCACAAAAATATTTTTCCGGGCCAAATAGCCACAAGGCCACAATCAGAAATGATGGCTCAGCACAAGAACGATCATATTAATTGGAGACGAAGATGATCTTCATTTGGGTGAAGTTCAAATGGAAGAGCCTGCTAATGATTGTGAAGCTGAAATGCCAGTTATTGGCATCCAGGAACATTTTAAATATTCTTGAAAATTGTTTTTAGAGACTAAAAGTTTTTTAATTTTTTTTTTTAAATTATGTTTCTATTTATTTTCAATTCTGTGATAAATTCCTGAAAATGTTTCAAAAAATTTTCAATATTTTGAAAAATTTTATTGTTTGAAAATTGGTCAAAACAATAAAAATTTTGTAATATATTTCTCCGATTTATTTTGTGATGACTTGGGGAAGGATGAGGTTTGGTATCATGTCAGATCCTCTGTCTACCGTTTGATTTCTTTATAATAGATGGTCTCGGTCTTTCTCTTAAATTAAAAAGCTTTTGAAAATTAAGTACTCAAACAACTAATTAGGCCTACTGTTTGCTTGGCCGAATTGCTATACACATATGTAAGTTGGTCGCAACGCTTCCATCACCATTCTCATTCTCGATATTTATAGCTGCGTAAAAGGACGAAATCAGCTTGAGCCTTGAAGCGGCAACCCAGACGTAATCAGGTAAATCACTGTATTCAATTATCATAATGAATAATTTATCGGTGACTGCAAAACTGCTACAGGGTGAGTTTAAAGTCGCGCACATCAAAGTTTAGCTGCCCGTAAAATACCAGTTTGAGAATTTAAATGAAAATAAAGTATCACGGAGATTAATTGAAATGTTGGCTTTTATTTTTAGCAGACAAACTTTCATTTTTAGGTGTTACAATAAATGTTGGAAATGACGTCCTTTTTCGCGAATACAAAAGCGTGTTCGTTTTACCAGATTTCCTGAGACACTGCGAAGCATGGCAGTATTGATTTTAGAAACGGCTGTTGTGATATTCGTTTTCACTCGGAAATCGTATGAGGACTGTTCACATCAACCACATTTTTCAGATAACGCCATGGGAAGAAATCAGGGAGGTGGTAAATCTGGCGAGTGAGGGGGCCACAATGCCTAATTCGAAAAATGAAGTCATTTCCAACATTTATTGTAACGCCTAAAAGTTGTCTGCTAAAAATAAAAGCCAACATTTCAACTAATCTCTATGAAACTTTACTTTCATTTAAATTCTCAAACTGGTACTTTTACGGGCAGCTAAACTTTGATGAGCGCGTCTTTAAACTCACCCATATTAAAAAGTGGATTTTGTCTACTCTAGATATAGATGCGATTTCTTCGAGATGTTCATCTCGTTAAATTTTATATTTGTGTAAATTATCAAAACGTTTATAGATTTAATCTCATAAATATCAAATTTCTATTTACAGAGAGGAATTTAATAAAGAAATGGACACAATTGACAAACATTGGTAGAACGTTCAGAACCCAGTGACAATAACGGCATGTTGAAAAGCGTATAGGAATAAAACCCACTTCTACACGCCAATCACTGGTTTGCCAGTGAAACCATTTCTTTATTGAATTCTGCAAGATGGTTTATAGTTAGTGTTAAAAGCTTTCCGTTTAAATGCTGGTAATTTTCTTTTCGAATATTACCGGAATATTATTCGATGTTTTATTTAGAGGATGAACTAGATTTTGGAAGAAGAACTTTGATTAGAATAACCATTTGAAAAAAAAAATTCTTTCAGTCATTTAACTTTAAAGATTTTACGTTTATTAAAATATTTATATTCAGACGTTCGTGCAAAAATGATCCACATACAATGAATGGTAATGGACGTTCGCGTATAGCAATTTTCGTGAAGTAAACTTCGAACAACATAGATTGTGAACTAAACATAGGGAAGGACGTCACCAAAATCGTAGTCGTATGCAGCCGTCATTCTGAGAATGCTTGCTATTTTTTGTGGATTTTTTATTTTTGAAGTTGTTGATTCCTTCGCGATTGCAAAGTGTCTAAGCAATGCTTTCGTTTTCCTATAGTAAATGTGAGATGGTCTACTTCGACTCTTGGATTTCTAATTTCATTAAATTTTGGATGTTCAGTGAAGGGTTCATCTAATTTTTTTCTTTATCTTGATTCTTGGTTCTTGATTCTTTTTTTTCTTTGGTTTAATAATTTTTCTAGGCCAATTTTTTTTTAATCTCTGTAATTGATTTTTTAAATCATTGTTGGGTTACTCACGTTTTTCTGGTGTAGAAGCCACTGTTAGCTAGTTTGATTTTGGATTTCAATTCATCTTGGATTTTTTTTTGTTGCTTATACAGTTTTAATAGAAAATATGGTTAATAATGTGATGTTATCTAACCTAACCTAACTTAAAACTCTCTTCTATTGCGCAGCAAGTATCCACAATTTAATAAGGTTTTTTAAATGTATTAACAAAAGGTTTTTAATAATAATATTGTGGAACTGTGGTTTTAGTTTGTTACCACAGTTTTTAACATTATACTATTAGTACTATTATGTAATGTTGCAGGTTGTGGTGGTGCAGTATATGGAGACAAGTAAGTCAAATTTGAATTTTGTTACATTTTCCCAAAAGATAAAAGACTAGGTTTCAATGCTTCATTTTGTTTAATGATGGAATTATTAATTTTAATCCAAGTATCATTCGCCTTATAACGTGAAGCATCGCTTTTTTATATTCTTTTGATAATATTCACATAAATCTGAAATAATGATTGGTACCATTTGTCTTTTTATCTATCCTGTAATAAACATATTCGCTACTCTATAAATATACAACATGTTTCCATATAATTCATATGACAAAGACATTCTAAAATTAAGATATTCACGTAGCAGCTCAGCATTTAATTTTAATACCGTATATCATAGAGATCAGTTTATTAACAAAGCGTGAGATCAACGTTTATGTTTCATTCGCATGTAGAATAGAATGACTTAATAGATACCTGCTAGAAATGAGATTTAATATTCAGAAGAAAATTATATAAGTTAATTTAAAAGCTAAGTTAAAAACTGGAAGAAGGAAAATGCTAAGTTTGGTCAAACAAATATTGTCTTCATGAAAAATTTTAGGAAAGCATCCAGAAATAGTTTATAACACAAGTAGCCCTTTCATGCATGAATTATTAAAAAATCGAACAGCATTCTTTCTTTCTGCATTATTAAACAAAGGAACACGGAAAAAGTAGAAAAAACATTTCTTCATATTTTTTACAGTATTAATTTTACAGTACTGTCCACTATAGTGGTCATTATGGATCTGTGGACTTTAATCCAATAAAAGGAAAAAAAATTCAGACTACTCTCTTTAATCTTATTTTGTGTGAAAAATCTCAAAACCGAGTTTCTTCTATATAGCAGAAAATAATAGCTGTCCACTGTAGTGGTCATGATGCATGAAAAGGTTAATTTGTGATGTTAAATTTTTATGGCGACCTCATTCCCTGTCATAAAATTATTTGGATCGTTTCGAACGAAATTTTTCCTGGCTATCGTCGTTAGGGTGCTTTTGTAAAGGATGTCGTGAGGTACCTGGCGATGTTCTGCATCTAAAAATAAACACAAGTTTCCTCATACGGTTTGTCGAAGTTGCATTCCTTAAAGGAGTAAACAGCTCGCGAAGTTTGGTTAACTCCACCCATAACGTAAACAAAAGCGCGTGAAAAGTAAACACCACCACGTGTTTTATTAATAGGTTTCTGCGAACTACCTGTGCCCAAATGTGTTGCCCTAAACTCTTTTTCTGTGGACAAGACAAAAAACAGCCCACTTGCACGTCTTTCCTAAATTGTGGGACAAGTTCATTTCTGAGGTCTAGTAATTACGAATCTTTCAGTGGGCTGTGAGAGTGGTTGAGTTTAGGGCCAACACATTTGCGCACAAGTAGTTCGCAGAAACCTATTAACGGAACACGTGGTGGTGTTTACTTTTTCATGCACTTTTGTTTACGTTATGGGCGAAGTTTAACCAAACTTCACGAGCTGTTTACTCCTTTAAGAAATCCAATTTCGACAAAACGTATGAGGAAACTTGTGTTTATTTTTTTAAGGTGCAGAACATCGCTAGGTATCTCACGACATCCTTTTCAATATACGGTATCTCTCTGTATATTGTTAAAAAGAGTAGCAACGGTAACAAGTTAGAATTATGGAACCGTCAAAATTTAATTTAAAAAATTGATAATGAAGCTAATATTTTAACGATTTTACTCTTTTGATATAACAATCGCTTACCCTCACGTTTCCCATGCTGTTCAAGAACATCGCTGATCTTAACAAGATTTATTTTCATCGAGTTTTGTGTTACAACGAGGTTAATGAACCTTTCTTTTTAATTGGGTTTTAGCGAGTCTACCATTTCAGGAAACGTTTACTTAGACATGTTGAAGCTTTACGTTGCACCGCAATTAGAAGAATTTTAGCCATGGTTCGTTTTCCACAAGATGGTGCACCACCACATTGGTCAATTATTGAATGACTGAAGTAAAGTTGTAGCGACGTGTGACTAATGAGATATTGGAGAACACATGGCGAGAAAGTGAGTATCGTTTAGACGTTTTCCAGGGAACAAACGGAGCAGGCATTGAAGTGTACAAATAAATCCTTTTTCATCCACTGTTTGCGCACCGCTAGAGACCTCGAAGAGAGCGTTTTATTCTTAAAACAACATCTCCTTGGTTATAAGGATACTGATTGAGGATTCTTGTAAAATCATAGTGTTGATTTTTTTTTATTGTATCCTCTAGGGCTATTTCCTTCGCTAAAAACTTATTTCGATTCCACAAAATAATCCTTGTGATGTAATAACGAAGTCTTGATTCCATAGGTGCCCGATTTATTTCGATTTGAACTGCTTATTTCTGTGTCCGAGATGCTTACCGGCACTGATTGCGTTTTTTCTACAGAAGTCAGAAGATGAAGACACGTTAAATTTATTTTTAGTTAATGATCCTCCTCAATCCACAATGAAAATCCTTTGCAAGAAGAGAATTATTCTGTTGGTTGGATGCAGTACTTGCCGAAACCATTCTTCTAAGTTATGCCTCACTTGCTGACACTCGTTTCAGCTTTCTTCAAGAAATACTGGCTGTTGTTGATCTCCTTTTGAGGATTTCTCCTCGTTTTGAGGAGTGCATTTGCAAGTGAAGCGATTTTATTAGCTAGAAAGAGTTTAATTCACCGTTTATTAGTAAATGTTAACCATCCTTATAATCTTTAAATTTCTTCTACTATTAAAAAAATACCGCACCAAAAAGACGTGTTTGAGGAGACCATTAGCGTATTTCTTTGTTACATAAGAACTACTGAACTTTGCACTTAGGAATCGCTAACCCTCAGCCTCTGGAGGTTCTGCGCTGTGTACTCGCCGTCTTTATGTAATCAGAAAGAACTAAAGCCTCTATCCCTAGAAGGGAATTAATTAACCTTCCCTTTAATGGAGTCGTCTCCCAATGGAGTTCTGAAAGCCTTTCGAATAGTCTTGCAGAAAGTAATCGTTTATGCGCATCCGCTCCATGTAGCTTTACACCATACAAATAATTTATTTATGTTCGTAATGTTCCTTCAGAGTTCGCATTATCATACATAATCTATCCATAAACCCTGAAAATGATAAATGTATATATAATAAAATTTTGAACTTTATTATAAAAATTTTTGACTATTTTTTTTTTTTATTAATCATTGATACTCATTAACTACTTATAAATAAAACAAAGTATGGAGAATAGACGGTATTATGGAACGGATATTGTAATTGATCGTGAAGCGTTCTTTGTTAATTTTGTTGTAACAATCGGCTCAAATACGTATTCGCTTATCAATGCAAGTTGATATTTATGACATCGAAATTTTTATGAATACACGAGCGAGCCTAACCATTGATTCTTTCTTTCTTTCCTTTCACTGTATGAATGAGATTCCGATAACCGCAGCGCGGGAAATCAATTCCCGTCGCGTCGCTCCTATTCGACTATTCTAGACGCCAAACCCCGACGTAAACATTTGTGCCATTCGGTCCTAAACTCTAACTAAAAATTCCAACTGTCAGCTTTATTTCCACAAAATGAAAAGCAAAAGCGCGTGAACGTTTATTTAAGTCACGATCATTACATGATAGAACAAATGCGACCTAGGAACAATTTTTCTGTACAATTTTCATGATAGAACAGTATACTAGGAACAATTTTTATATTTGGATTATTTTTCTTTTATAGGAAACCCTGAATTGGTTTCTCCTTTCATCAATTAATTATGAATAAAGTCATTATTAAGCATGCATCGAGCAATTACAAGAAGCTTTTTTTCTGAATTCTATTGTTATGATAAATTATACTGTATATAACAAAGGTTTTTCTCGAGTGTAGGACCGAATTTTATGTAAATGTCTTCATACTGTATTGTAATGGGTAGATAATAAATTAATTTGATAGGAAAATTGCCAGCTAAGATTACACAAAACTTAGAAAAATGTTTTCAATTTTTGAACGTGTACATTTAGAACTTCAGCCTGTAAGGCCTAAAAGAGTCGTGCATTAGGTCTTGCATTATCGTGCTAAGAAGTGATAAACAGTCGAGTCGCATTAATGTGATCACTTGTTAATATCCGGAATAACCATCATGTGCAGCTCGAATAACACCGTGTTAGAGACTGTATTGGCTAGACGGGATGGGAGAGACTCGATGAGATGCTGGAAAATGCTCACAGGTATATTGAGCCATGCTGACTGCAGTTCACTTGACAGCTGTTGGAGAGTGCGAGATGGAGCATCCATGGAGCGAATAACAATCGAGATTCTCCCATAAATACTCGATTGGATTTAAGTCCGGAAAATTTGGGGACCAGGGAAGTACAATAGTCTTCCTCGTGCTCTTCTACCCACTCACGTACAATTCAAGGTGTATGAGATGTCATGCTGGAAGATGCCATCATGCCTAGGAAAAAAAAATGTCCACTGTGGGTGTACATGGTCAGCAAGGATCGATACGATCCCCAATAATGAGTGCACCCAGAGAATGCCATGAAAACATTCCCCAGACCATAACGCTGCCTTTGCCAGCTTGTTGCCGTCCACAAATGGTTGAATGATGTTTGTTTTCTGACGTTTCTCGTCGTATGTGCCAAGAAGGCAACCTTTTGCCAATCAGTGAATGTCTAGTGTCGGTACTGCCGCGCAAATTCCAGCCTCTTTCGCCGATGCACAGTCGTTAGCATAGGTGCTGTCACCATCCGTCTGCTACGGAGCCCCATGCGCAGCAACGTTCGCTGTACTGTCGTTTCTGGATACATTTTCGATAACCCCCTGGTTCATTTGAGGAGTAAATTGCTCCACTGTAGCATGTCGATTCGCCCGAACGCACTGCCACAGCCGCCGTTCCTCTCTTTCATCTATCTCGCTTATTTTCTATAGTGCCATTTCGCCATGCGCGATACACTTCTACCACAGCAGCAGGCGAACATTTAACAAACTCCGCAGTTCTGAAATGCTGTCACCCTTGGTCTGATGGCCAATAAGCATTCCTTTTTGTACGTCTGATAAATCGCTCACTTTTTCTGCATTGCAACAATTAAAATGTTTTCGAATGCCTACAATACACTGTATAAACTCGTCCAATCTGCTGATGACACGTCATGTATTGCTCCATTTATTTAGTGCCTTCTGCGATTGGATATTTAGCACTGATGTCACAATTAAGAGGTGGTCGCATTTATGTGACGCGAAAGGTTTATAGCTTTGGTTATTTATATTTAAAATGGAAATTTTTTTAATCGACTAAGATATTTGTTTATTTTTATGTGTAACGTTCATCCCTAAATTTTAGATCATCACTTAATAAATCTCTTATAGTCGGTTTTAAATATGGACAAAAATTAATTTTAAAAAAACCCAAGCCTTTCGACAGATTACAATGTACATTTACTCATCGGGCCTGTGCAGGAAATTCAGTGTTACGAAAGGTTTAACAGAAAATCGAATGGAAATTATTTGCATTAAATAGACCCACACAACATTTGTACATAGTAGTTCTTTAAAAACCTTTATTTATACTCGTAATTTATTAACACTAATTTATACTGTTTTCAAAATGATTTGTCAAACTTTGAGAATACGTTCTACTGCGCACAGCCAAGGCAAAAAAGGTCCTACGAATATAATGAAGACAGCTTGTCAAGAGGTCCAACTTGCTTTTATTTGCAATTCGTGTGCTAGATTAACAACTATGTAAGTTCAGGATAAACACCATCAACCCTAAGTGACTGATACCTGGATAAATGGAATGCCAGCTGTCACGTTCGGGAGATAGTAATCAGTAATTAGCTGTCACCTATAATCAGTTGTTCGGGAAGTATGGTGTGTATGTGATTCACCTTCACCAAGAAAATTAAATTTAAAGATCTGTAATAAGAGCTTAATGCTAAAAGTATATTTATAAGTTGTCTTTAATTTATTCCAAACCCATGCGCTCTATTCTTTTGTGCTACAATTCCAATCAGCCAGAATCGATCGGAAGCGGTCTCGAACAAGCGATTGAAGTGGCCCAAAAGTGCCCGATTGGGATCACCGAGAATGTTTTTGATTGCCGTTATGAAAGTGCTTCAGCTTTTCAAAAGATGAAATGTTTGAATGTTCAATAATAAAGCAACAATATTTCATCTAGATTCGATTAAAATACCGAATTATTTGGTCAAAAGATGAAGCATAAAAATTGTATAATTATGTTCATTTGTGGCAGTTTTATGAAGGAAGCTCTTTAGACATATTACCGATTGCAAGGAATATAATTTACCAATTGCTAATCATATAAGCGCATACATGTATATGTTCTTATCATCATTAGGTTATTCATATTTTATCATCATTTTCGAGAACTGGTAATATTATTGAAAAACATATTAATCAACCATTTTCGACTTTTGAACTTTTTCATCACCATGAGCAGCAGAATAAACTTAGAATTTGGCAAGAATTTCTTTATTGACCAGGGCAGGTTTCGACCAAAGCAAAAAAAGTTTCTTGCCACTGCAAATATTTCTTGGCCACTTATATTTCTCTTGTATGCAACAGACTGCATGCTATAGAAGCATCTACAGACTTTAAGATATAGAATATTGCATACGAACAGTGGCTATCTTTTAACCCGTAAAGAATTTATGCTGATGAATATCGGATATAATGAGCGCTTGTAATTTTGTCTCTTTATAATATTGATGAATATAACATGATTAACGGACAGAAATCATATTGTCTACCTACTTAAATAATTACTAGATGGATCCCGTCAAAATTTGGCGATAAACAACCCATTTCCGTCTCTTTAATTAAAAATCTATTTGCCTGTATTGTTGTTTATTGTTATCGTTGTTAATTGTTTATGTAATTGTTGTTAATTTTATCATCAATGCTAGCAAAGTTGTGGATTGTGACGTGAGTGTGAAGAGAATTGTTTGATTTGCCAGCGTAAGCAATTTTGAATTGTAAATTACCGCTAATTAATAGTAATTATGGACACAAAAACTAGCTTTGACAAATCTACAGATTAAGACCAAAGGTGAAATTTAGAGATGCAGTAGCTTTCTCCAACGAACTGTCGAAAGAATAACCCTTGGAACTTAAATATCTAGATATTAAATATATAGCTATAAAATTCTTTAATATATAATAAGAAATTACTAAAAGAATTAAACATGTTTATTTACCGCTTTATAACTTAATTTATAACCAAATGGTTTAATGAACCTAGAAAAACTGAAGCTGCATTTTCATCTGAATTCTATAATTTTTCACCTAATTATATATGATGTTGTCAAACTAATTCAAAAAGCGCGTAAGTAATTTTAATTAACAGTAGGAAGATGAAATTATTATAATTATATTAGCTGTACTGCTTCCTAGAACACAAAACAAAAAAAAAAAGTTACTTTCGATATTTGGCTTGCGTTCCAGACACGCAACATAATTAGAAACCTATCAGATGTTTCTAATTACTTTATCATGCAGACAGGAAGCATCAGAGACATCTGAACACGTAGAGAGCATAAACTCTTAAGCATTGTACTGACTATAGTACAAATTCAATAATATTTGAATTTGATTTACTTTTATGCTATAGAAAATTCGACTTTATTATCATCATTCTTAAAAACAATTTTTTGTGGAATAATTATATAAATTGGATGAAGCTCTTCTAAATGAATTTTGTCCTTATTTGTGGTCGACGTTTAATTTATTATTTACATGATGGAGCAGATGCTTTTAGGATGAGAATTTAGGATGCTTTTAGATAATTTGATATTTTGAATAAACACTTCAAATAGTTCGTTCTTTTTTAAAAGCTGAGCAATTGAAAATAAAACACTAGTTACCTTGTTTAGCTTTTCGTTAAGGTATAAACAAACTGATGCAAATGATTGAATTACGAAAGATTTGCAAACTGATTACTCGTATTTTTAATTTGGACGAAAGGAGAGGGATTATATTTTCCTTGATAATAGCTCAAATGCACGATTAAATTTTTTCGTTGAGAAAGTGGCGAAATGCATGATCGGTGGAATAATTTGGAGGCTCATTTTAAAGTCTATAAAATGTGTGGCAGATAAAATGATAAATTACTCTGACTGCTTAAAAGCAGTTAGAGCAAGGCATTTCGAGCACACTGGTGCCGGCTAAGCACCTCGTTGGAGGCGGGCACTGAGAGGAGACTTCAGTGCTAGGCAGCGAGGGTCAAACCATTGCGAAGCAGAGGAAATTGCTTAATGTATTCCAAACGTTCGCGCTTTTCGTTACTAAAAATAGCTCAGTATAAAATTTAAAATATGGCACCGTTTTAAACCGTTGGCAACATAAATCAAAATGAATCAAATTATTTGTAAATTACATAACCGGCATCGTTAAAACCAAATCAGAAGTTCTACTGTACGTACCGGTATATTGAATTTTTTTTTTTTTCATGGGATAGTTTTATTCACTCAATTCCTCTCATCGTGCTAGCTGCATCTTAAATACTATATTTGAAATTTTCTTCTGATTTTTCATAAGGGTGCCCAATTTAATCAAGACTGATGTTTGGCAAGGAAGTTCTGTAATTGTTTCAATAGAGTAAGCGCAAGCGAGGCTTCAGTTTTCAAATATTGCCGGAAATGCAATTTCCCGCCTCTATTATAAGTTTTTTTTTTTTTTTAATTATTTTGAAATAAAATTATGATAATGTAGCAAAGATTTTCGTGCAATGATTAATTAAACGATGAAAATATAGTTTCCTGGCTGTGATTTGGCATTAGGCTACTAAGTTTTTTTCAAAAAGTTGTTTGTTTAGTTAGGCCCTGTGTATCATTTAAGCATTTATTAATTATTTTTAAAATTTCAATTCTTGTTTCACTACATCTTAAGTATATCAGAATTAGCTTAACTTCTTTTAACAAATGAAACAACAACGAAAATTTTGTTCAATTATTCGCATTTTGTTTTATGTATTCTTAATTGGAGTGCTGAGAAGATCTTCACCTAAACAAGAATTCTTATAGATAAATTAACTAGAGAACTTGAATTTACAGCTTTCTTTCACAAATTATTTATTTATATATTATACTGAAAGAAATCTTTAAAAAATTTCAAGAGACATCGTGCTTTCGTATAAAATGTTTTCAACGATGTTAAAAGCAATTCACGAAGTCGATCGATCCGTTGCCAACGGTTTTTCGACTTTATTTTTTTGACTTTAGATTCGGATAGAGCATCAAAAAGTAAATAAAAGTAAAATATTATATTCCTTACTTAGTTTCTTTAATTAATGACAGTGATTCACATTAGAGCAGCAAGTTTTGAATTTCCCCGAGATATTTAAATATCAATTGCCAATAACGCAGCTTCAAATTATATTGTAGAATTTACACCGATGAGCCTTTACATTAAACATGTCCACCTGTTTAATACGACATAAGACCAATTTTTCCCGCAAAATCGCAGACACGCGGTGAGGCTTTGACTCGACAAGGTGCTGGTAGATAGTCTGAGGTATCTGGTACCAAGCGCTAACCAACTGGTCGTCCAGATCCCGTATATTACAAGGTGGTCGTTTTTCCAGGTCGAATCACAAATGCTCTATTGGATTGATGTCAGAAGAATTCGGAGGCCAACACATGACTTAAAAAAATTAGTACATACACAGGTCTGGCGGGGGTTTTTTGGCATGGACGATTCGGACCTTATGGCATGGTGCATTATTTACCCTATTGGTATAGTCCATAGCCTCCGGGAACAGTGTGGCCATGAAGGTGTAAACCTGGTCTGCAAAGATGTTAGTTAACCTAACAGCCATTAGATATTGTTGCTTAGGGATGATGGGTCCTAAGTGGCCCAAGAAAACATCGTCCATGCCAAAAAAAACCCGCCACGACCTGTGAATGCAGGTACCGTAGTTTCTTGAAAATCGGCGTATCCGCACTCCACGTGATGAACCAGAAAACGTGAGTCGTTGGACTAGGCGACTTTCTTTCAGTTCTCTTTTATCCAGTTGCTGCGCTCCCTATCCCAAAACAGGTGCAGTTAGTGATGGGGTGCCACAAGCGAAGGGACTCGGATAAGGACGACTAGGCAGATCTATACGCAGAGAGCAACGCAGAACTGTGGATAGAGACTAGTAGAGGCACACTGGGTCACCACTGTTGTACCTGTTGGTGATTCGGGCCACTGTAGCTACTGTAGCGAATGCGTACTAGTCTTCGCTCGCCTCTGGAATCAATGCGCCGTGAACGGCAAATAGCAGGAACGGCGACTCGTCGTTTCTCCATCACCACAGTACTTTCGATAAGTACTAACAAGAACTGCGCTTGAATAGTCCACCAAACGTACCGTTTCCGAATTCGACGTTCCGAGGCGAATGGGGCATCACAATTTTTCCTTTGTCGAAGTTTGATAAATTGTTGCAATCCCACGCTGGAGCCGAACACGCTACATTTTTTGATTCTCAATTTTGATTTTATTATGGATACTGTCGTGTTCAGCGGAATGAGGCACCACCTATGTTGCGACTATCTAAAGCAATGCTTTTCCCAGTTAACGGATTGGTCGTAGTTCTCCAAAATTTTTGGCACCTCGGTTATTTTGTAGTATATGGGTTGTAAAAGGATCGAGAAGTGATTCAATCAGAGTCAAAGTATTAAATGAAACAAGGGCTTTAATGTCTAACAATAATCAAACAACATTCTAACAAGATGAAAACTTAAAATTCTAATATATACAAACAGTAAGGATCCTAAATGAACTAGAACTCAATCCAAGTTCGTCAGTAAACAGTAGGAACAAACATGATTGCAAAGCTTACATAGTGATAGGTCAACATCCTTTCCTAGTACTTAATTCCCAATCCAAGATAAACATACTTAAATGAATTAAAATCTAGAATTCTATCTGAGAAAACTAATAACAAAGGGAAATTCAAAGTTTGGCAAGACTAGATACATCTAATGTTGTAACAAAGGATTTTACTACCTTACATGCTGGGACGAGGCTGGCGGCAACGAGGCCAAGAGAGAGCTGGAGACAAGTGCTGGTCAGGAAGACTGATTCTGGAATGCCTTTCAAAATTCCCGCTCCCCTTTTATATCAGAACGGAATTCGCAATGAATCCTGGGATACTCCCTCTGGTGGCGAGGTCAGAACTATCCATAATACTTCCGGAACAGGGGGGGAAAGGATCGATATTGAGATCAGAAGTGATACACATTCCCAGCATGCAAAGCAATAAGCTTAGCCTAGACATAATTCACAAATGGCAAAATACAGATATCACAATTCAGGATCAACAAAATATACGCTAACCTATGAGTAATAAAGTGTTCTAGGCTTCGAGATTCCTGCAATATCAAAATTAATTTACAAAAGGAATAAATAAGAATCTATCATAAGAACAAAGAGAGGAATCGAAAGGTAGGCCTAACCGCCCACATGGTGCGCAAAACATCGATTCTTAAATCGATGGTTATCGAAGTATCGATTTATCATTTCATTGTTTTCTGAAACATCGATTCTTGCACTGCCTCTAAATAGATAAATACATATAACAAAACTTTACTACAATCAAAATTAATAATAACACAACTGACAACGTCACAATTTCATTCTGAGAATTATTCTACGCTAATGGGGGTGACAGCATTATTAAGGGTGTGTCTAAAAAGTCCAACCGGTCGGCGGCCGTTTGCTTCCGTTTGTTCATTCATGGACAGCGCGGTCGTGAGCATTTTGCTTCAAGGTTCCTCATCATTTTAGTACGATTTAAAATTGTGTACATACATACTGTACATTTTCTTCACCCGTCTTTTCGTTTTCGTCTTCATTCCTTGTTTCTTGATGCTGCCAAATATGTATTACGCCATCTCCTTTCTCCAAAATTTATTTATTACGTATCAGGCACTCGAACACTTGAATTTTCTACTTTCGTCCGCCATTTCGAACGGCGTTGGACCAGTCGTTACTTTATGAATCGAGGGTCGTCCGAATCGGGAGAAAATTTAAAATGAATAAAGCCAGCTACTACGTATGCCTGCATCGTTTCCACGTCGATCGGACATAGTCAAAATTTCGAGTCAGTCACTGGTGGCTCCAAAACGAGCTTTGCGACGTGCTTTGGCCGGTCGCGACAAAAAATAAACTGACGAGTAGCCATTACGCACTTGGTGTACCGATTTTATTAAAAATCGCTAAGGACTTAGCAAGTGGTGCAAATAAGCATACGTTCTCGGAAAAAGGTTCTAGCAAGGTTGAAAAATACGGCTTCTATTTTGCTTTCCAACTCGAAAAATTAACTTGAATTCATTGCATTGCAAACCTGTCGCCCCCATTTCAAATAACGAGAACCGCATTTTTTTTTCTTTAACTTTTAAGTAGCATTTTTTTTACGTTAGTTCTTCGTACACGATCACCTCCATGCAGTTTCAGTATGGAATAGCCGAGGTGCCAATTTATTTTGCGTCGACAGTACTTCCCGCTCACATACCCTGATCCCCTTAAATTTTTTTCAAGTTGGAGTTTATCAAGTTTAAGGTTTATCAGGTAATATTTCACGGCATTTAATAATTGAAACAACACATTACAGCCGCAGTTATTGCACAACTAGGTTTTCGGGCCGTGGAGTTGCGGTGGGGACTGTGTCTTTATATGCAGAGTGGTCATATTGAATTTTACTGAAAATATGCCCTAATTGTGAGATTTGTTACCAGAATGTCGTTTATACAGCACATAAAACGTATTTTTTCAGTTTGATTATGTATTCTTTGACCGGCATTTTAGCCATGTTTCCGAATAGATAGCACGTGTGTGCCTATTATGACTTTTACTTACTTTTTGATGCTCTATCCGAATCTGAATTCAAAATCAAAAAAATTCGAAAAAAATTGGCAGTAGAACGACCCACTTCGCAAATACCGTAATGATTTTAGAAATGGTTTGCGTTTTAACATCGTTCTGACCAAGGTCTGTTACACATGCTTAACTGGTTGTTGTTGTTGTTGTTGTTTATGGAGCTTAAATAAGTTTCCAGAGCTCACAAGGAAACATTACATAGTTGCACAAAAGGAGATTTATGAAATTTCGTGTGTGTATATTTATGATGCACATAATTTACGGTAATACAAAAGAGAAATTTCCATAATGTTGAAGAGATATTGAGGGGTATTGTTGTTAAAATTGCACATTTAGGGCTTATTTAGAATTTTTTTTCTTTTTACTTGAAAGGTAAGAATGTTTTTATTGTCGGTCTTTCACATACAGTTTTATTTATATTTCAACAAAACAAAAATAATTTTTGGAAAAAGATCAATTTGCATAAGTGACCAGAGAAAGATAAATAACTTTCATTACAATTTTTCCATTTTTTTCCAAATTTTTTCATTACAATTTTCATTTCATAGGCATTAGTTGAAATGAAAGTGAATGTGTGAATATCTTTTATTGAAAAGTATGTGTGTCTAGATATGGTCATAATGGCACTTTCATCTGATAGAAGAGAAGACAACCCCAAAATAATATGAGAACCGGAGAATTAACTGGAGAATGAATGAGGACTGGAGAATTAGCTCCAGTTCTCATCCATTATTTCCAGGCCCGTCTTTAAGGTCCCCGGGCTCTCTCCTACTACTGAGGAAACAGGGGCCCCCTCAGGACCCTTCAACTGAGGAGACAGGGCCCCCGAGCATGCGAGACGGCACTGGTTATTTGTTAAGTGTGTTCATCAAACTTTCTGATGGTTGGGTAGGAGAAATTGCCGATCTGTGAACCGGGTACCCACCCTACCATTGGACTTGGTTGTCTTTAGTGACAGCATGACTGAACAGTATCTGCGATAGCGTAATTGTTACAAGCTTCGAGCGTTCCTAGTTTGAATCCATCGGCCCTCGCTGGCTCAGCGGTTGCGTGATCGCCTCTGATGCCCGAGTACGCGGGTTCGATCCCGGCCGAGGACGACGAGGATTTTTCAGGGGGAAATCCTGAGATCACGCACTTCCTTCGGAAGGGAAGTAAAGCCGTTCGTCCCGTGTAGTCGTTTGCCGGCTGCACGTTAAAGAACCTTTGCGAGGCAAAATTTGCGGCCCCTATAACGCCGTCCTGAAATGACCATAGCAGTTGAAAAGGACGTTAATACCAAACAAACCAAACCAAACCAACCTAGTTTGAATCCAGGTCGCAGAACATTTCCTTCATATTTTCAAATAAGATTTAATTTTTCATTATCTGATGTTTGGAGAATTATCTCCAGTTCTCATTCATTATTTCTTAACCCCAAAATATGCAATTTTAACAACAACATCCCTCAATATCTCTTCAACTATACACATTTTAGAAAATTTCTCTTTTGTATTGAATTATGTGCATCATAAACTATACTTCATCACAAAATTTCATCAAAATCCCTTTATGCGACTATGTAATGTTTCCTTGTCAGTTGAAGGTTTATTTTTGAAAAATCATTTTACCATTTGGTCATGTAAAAAAATCTTCATAGTAAGCAAGGCAAAAAGAATTCTTTGGTCGAAATGAAAGTATTTCGCATGAAAAAGGGACCCATCATTTCAAAAAGAAGTCCGAAAGTTATTCGAAATATTTTTAAGCCTTTGATAACTACATTGGCGTTATTTATTTTAATCATATATTTCTTAAAAAAAAGTAATCCTGAAATTGCTAAAAATATTACGTTCTGATCATTGCGTGAGATGTCAATTGCCCCGTTATTAACCGTTTCTTTCATTTTCTAATATCAATCCCTAATTGCACGATGTGTTGATGACAGTAACCTATTTATATCCATTTCCTACACCCCATTATCAATAAAAAACGCCCATCTTATCATGCTTATATCACTCCTATACAGTGCTCGTTTTTCGTTTCTACGGAGCGGAAGCACGGGGAAAATCAAAGTATTGTTTCCAAGTGCAGGTTCTGGATTCTTCACTGAAATTGAAATACCAATTGAACTTCTAAATATTATCTAATTCCCCTACCCCCCTTTTTTTTTTGCGCATCCTTAAGATGTTCGAATCTTAAAGTAAATTCATTAATATTTTAACTTAGAAACACTATTAAGTGTTGAAAGTTCGGTACTTTTAAATTACTTTTATTTAGTTAACTTTTAAAAACAACTTCACCCTCCTCGCCTTTCTTTCTTTTCATCCCATCTCCCTGTAGCCTGTTCCCCTCCGAGCTGAAGTGCATCGGCCAATCGATAGAGTGCGAGAAACGCCGCCATCCTCATCACCAACCTTGAACGCACCGAGTGAGTGAGTCCGCTTGCTGCAATGGCGCTCCGTGACATGCTCGGCTCGGGTTGAAATAAAAGCGTCAACCGCCACTAATTTTGATCGTATTCGATTGACGGGCTCTATGAACTTCACTTTGCAGAGTGGCGCGATGTGATCCTCAGTTCCTTTGATTCACTAAGGGAAGGGAAAGGAGCGACCAACACCTGTTCCATTGACGGCGGGCAGCATCCATTAGGTGCGGATCTCGTTGTGTTAAACGCGCTCAGCAAGCTGAATCAACCGAGAAAGAGAGATTACAGTTCCACTCGATCGTCGGAGGAGGAGGAGGAGGATGGGAGACGCTCGCTTCAACGTTTGTTATTGAAATGCACGAATTATGCTGTGATCTCACTTGAACCAAGAATGTTTTCGTAAGCAACTCATCTTTGATAAAGTAGGTAAGTTTTTTTTTTGCTTGTTTTGTTTTGTTTCCTTTACCTTTCTTCCTTTCATCACCTAATCTTCCGATCTTTATTAAATTAAATCAGAATAAATCGGATGATCCAGTGAATGAATGCTCCTCTTTCTCTTAAAACGTTATTGTTCGCGAAGTTTGAGAGTTATCCAAATCGATTACCCATTTACATAATCCTTTTATAAAATTAGCATAAATCAAGATAAAGCAGTGAAGTTAAAGATGATTTCTAATGTCATCATTGGATCATTCTCAGGTAAATAAAAGCATCAGGAAGGAAGCAGTTGTAATTACAAAGCAATGGTCGATAATCTATA
This sequence comes from Rhysida immarginata, assembly GCA_023313115.1. NCBI lineage: Eukaryota > Metazoa > Arthropoda > Chilopoda > Scolopendromorpha > Scolopendridae > Rhysida > Rhysida immarginata. Next base: position 19,879,472 of record JAHWFO010057280.1, read on the forward strand.
ATTAATAGAGGAAAGGTACATTTTTTAAATTTAATATAATTAATGCATTTTATAGGCAATGTTAACATAATTTATAAATTAGGAGATATTTTAATTTGTGAATAGGAAGAATAATTTTTTTCTTAACTCTGCCAAGAGAAATATAATCTTCATATAAATAGTGTGTTAATATAAAGTTAGTATCTAAAAACTTTTGCAGACTAGTTTAATTCTTTTATGAATAATATTTTTCATTCTGTATATTAAAAGTATTTTAATGTTATAATAGAACATACCGAAATAAACTTACCCGTAATTGTAGAGCAAGTTATCGTTACGTGTGCATTAAACAAAACAACACTGATTACATTGAATTATTAATAGCATGGATTAGGCAATATGAATATGGGTAATGCTGCCATCATCTACATCTTGAAAACTTATACTTGAAAAAAAAAATCATTAAAAAAAAGGAAAAAAAATTGCTTGTAATTGAATCTTTCATGCAGCTTCTAAGAAAAGCAAATAGCTTTTAAAGAAGTTATAGCTTGTAGTTTTCAGTTGCGTTATAGTTGCAGAAACTGTGTAAGCAGAGATGTTTTTGTTTCCTAAATATTGACACAAAAAGAATGTTTCCTCCTCCAGATGAGAAGAGTGGGAGATGGATGGATGTACTGATGGTTGCTTGACTTGGGGAGGGTGGCCAGCAAAGGAACAAGCTTTGTGCCTGCTGCCTCTGTGTTGAATGATTCACTTCAGTTAAGCATTCACAAGAAACCTTCACATATTAAAGCAAACTCACCATGGAGCACACGTGTTTCCATTTTTGTTCAGAAATTCTTTGTTTGTTTATTTATTTATTTCTAATCTTGGAAAATTCCAGATATTCACGCATAGAAAGGACAAATTTTAATATTGTAAATTTTACAGTTAATTTTACCATCAGTAAAATACTATTAAGAAAAGATTTTAAATGCTGAAAATTTTTTTTTTTCCCAATATGCAAACTCCTTTTGCTTTGATGGTTTGGTTGTACTACCTTGATAAGGATCAATAATTTATTTTTGCATTTTCCACAAGCTTTTTTTAAACTTTCAAATGATCTGTTTTACTTCCTTCCTCGAGACACATCCTATATTGATATTACTGTAATAGCAATAGGATAGACTGTATTCTTTTCCAAAAGTCAATTGTTGCTTGATTTATCTCTATATTTAAGGCTACGTGCTATCGATTTTTATAGAGCTTTATTCAGTGAAAATGACCTAATTATTCATGTTTTTTTCCTTTTCATTTCTTCTATCATGAATACTAATGGAGAAAAATATTCATTTATTACTTATTCTTACATGATAATCAGTATTTTAAATCATAGCATTTTATTTTAAAAAACACTAATGCTAATCACAAGTGAATGAAACTTGTAAGCAATTCAATCACTTTCAAATACAGGCTTGAATTGGATGAGAAAAGTATCAGAACAGTTCAACAGAAACAGAATTTAAACAGTTTGAATTCTTTATCATTATCCCATTTTGTTTTTCCTTGCCTGATTAAAAAATGCTTATAAATAATCATCACAATCTTTAAATGGTTATTTCATTATAAAACTACTGTTTCTAGTCGTCAATTTTTTTATTTTAAATAATAAACATCTCTAATCATTCCATTTAAATTTTTTTTTTAATGAAAATGTAATTTTTAAAATGAAATGGGATTGGGGGGGGGGGGAGATAACTTTTAACTCATTTAAAAATTCTAATTTTATTGATAAAAAATAAACTCTATAGGAATCGATATTGTTTAAAAAAAGCACTTGTTAATGGTAAATCACGTTGCCATATAATTAAAATGACTTGAATTTTATCTTTAACCTTTATCTGGGAAAAAAATCTAATAAAATTAATATACAAAATGAATGTTTTTTTTTTTTTTTTCCCTTTTTAATAAGTTGAGATATGTAAGTTGCTAGCTTTATAGGGGCATAAATAAAGTCTATTGTAGTTTTTTATGGGGGAATTTCCTAGAACATAATCATTATTTGTAATGGGGAGTCTTCATGTACCCTAGTTCATTATTGGACACCCCCCTCCTCCTTTAAATGCCATTAAAAATTGCTACTGAATTTTTCTTCTTTCTTAAACGAAGTGTATTTTAATGAACATGTTCTGTATAATTTAACATTCTGTCAGTTCAAGTAAATCTATGCATGTTATTTATTGTAACAGATCTCCACATCATCTCTCCTCCTTTCAGTATTCTATTAATATTTAATAAAGTTACTGACAGCATTAAATTCCCTTACGAAAGGCGATAAGCATTAAATTCCCTTACGAAAGGCGATAATTTAATTTTATAAGAATTATGCAAAGAGAAAATGCAAATAATAAAATGTGTTCTTTAATGTGTTATGGATACATCAACTTCTTTAATGAAATTAGGGAAAAGTAAATTTGTTTCTACTGATTTAAAATTTAAGATTTCCTGGTCAGATTTCTGAATAAAATTTGAAATAATGAGCTTTTTTTTTTTTTTTGTTACAAATGGGTTTAAACCTTCGATTTTTATATTGCTGTATAATAAAGTAAATATCATTAAAGATTGTTATTAAAATAAACATTTGATTAAAAAAATGTCTGTACAGTATTAAAAGGTTTTACTTAAATGTGATTCATATATCTCCATATAACATTTGCTTTCAGATTTGCTTTAAAAGTTTATATTTCATTATTTATTAATGTGAAATTTATTCTTTATTCGTGAATTTTTAAGTTATTGTGATTAATAAAGGTTTTAACAATAATAATGTTATATTGTTAAAAATAAATGAAGTTTTGTGAATAAATAAAATACTGATTTAAAAACGTATTTTTAATGTTTTAACATAAATCATGAGGTAATATTCTTACTGTTGTAAAGAGAATTATATTTGCATTACCTTAAGAATAAATTATGAATTATAATTTATAAAATATTTAAAAGATATTAATTTTAATTAATTTAATTAAAAAAATAGGAATTCACTGATAAGCAAATTAGCTGAATATTGATTGACGATTAATCAGTTTTGATTTATCGACTGATACCAATTAATTAGTTGCCAATTATTTATAATATAATGTATTGTGATATGAATATGCATATTGCATTAATTGTAGATAATATTCTGTTATAATTATTGTTATCTTTTAAGTATAATAATTCATAATTCGTAGTTTCTACTTTTTTATTGCCATTTGAATTTATTCAACAATGCAACCTTCAATATAGAACACACTTAATCTCCCTTAGCTTTTTTTTTTCTCCATGTTAAATGCCCTTTTTTTTTTCTCCATGTGACTACCAATGATAATAAAAAAAATAAGTATGGCAGTTTATTAAAACCGATTAATCGGCTAAAACGCTGATACCGATTAATCGGCAAAATGACCTATATGGCTGATTGCCAATTATCTGCTGATTTTAAGGTAATTTGTTATAATAGAAGCTCCTCTTTTAATCAGGAATTTTCAAAAGTGTAATTATAAATTTATTTAGAAAATTATAAATATAAAGTGCTTGCTAAATGCTAATGGTAGAATGGGATTTAAATACATTGTTACCAAAATAGGTACATGTTTATATTGTTAAATTATAAAAAGAAAATATTTGATATTGTAACTTAGAGAAAGGAAAATAAACAATAGAGACGGGTAATTCTAATTTGTTGTTTTGCATTTTAAAAAGTTATAAAACTGCAGTTTGGCTCAAGTAGAGGATCATTATATGAAATTTAAGTTTGTCACTTGTCTTCTGTTGTTTTGATTTCTTCGTATTTTTTTTAAGTCTCAAATTACTTTTAAAAATAGTATTACATTATTTAAAGATTCAGTAATATAGTGTATATACACATGAAGCATGTCTCTTGGGTTTGCTCTGTTTCATAAATGTCGAAAATACTGAAGCCCTTCCATAGGTGGCTGAGAGGGCTAAGCGTAGGCTTTCTAGTTCTCGAGTCCGCCTGGTCGTGGGTTCGAATCCCACCATGGGCATATATGTTTGTGTTTGTACAGATATAACTTGTGTAAAAGGTGCAAAATGACCTTAGTAGTTGACGCCAAAAATTCTAATAAACCAACCAACGTTCCATAGGCAGTGTTAGCAACTCAAAAAATTTTTCCCACCAAAATCGAATTAAAAACCCACTAGTTCTATTGTTTTCATGTAATTTTTAATGGATTTTTTAGTGGATTTTTGCATAATTTTGCTATAAAATCCACTAATTCTAGTGGGAAATCCACTAAGTTGGCAACACTGTCCATAGGATATTTATATGAAGTACTTTTAGTATATTCTTCCTTATTTTGGTTTAAAGTATCCAGATGGTTTATTAATTTATTATGAATTAACAACAGAACTCCTTGGAAAACTAAGGAGAGAGGGGAAAAAAAAAAAAACTGCGCTTCTTGCATTTTTTATGTACTGTACACCAACCATATAGAATACATTCTCGTTGCTATACACCTATGTAAACAGACCTTTGGAAAGCAACTTCAGAAGGAATTTTCAGAAAGCTGTTTTTTTCAAAGAATTTTTATATTAAAGAATTAAAAAAAAATTCTACAAGAAACAGATCAAATCAAATTTAATATATTAATTATGATTAATTATTTTGGCATTATTTTTTATTCATTAATTAGATAAAAATCACTTAATTAACAATCATTTATCACTATTCTGTATTCACCCTTTTCCCTTTCTAAATGCGAGTGCTGACAAGAAAATGCCATCAAATGTCACCTGAAAACTGGAAAAAAATTAATTTGTTGCATGTTTCACAAATTTCCATGACAGTGCTCTAAAATTTATAGTTTTAAATTTTTTTATCCAAAGAAAAACTTAAAAATTCCAAACTAAATGAAGGGAAGAACAAATAAACTAGAACAAAAAAATTCTTAGTCCAAGATTGGCAACATGAATGATATTAGAACTTCTTACTCTTGCACACTGATTTAACTTTCATCACAACATTTGAAAAATTAACATGAAAATGAAAATAAAAACAATGAAATTTAAAGCAAACATCTACAATTTAAAAGAAAGATAATTGATCTTTTTAATCCTTTGCATTCATTTAACTATTTGCAAATTGACTTGGCCTTCAATTAATCTTTAATTATTTTATTTTCTTTAACCCCATTTTAGAGACATTAGGTCTGTTGGGTGTTAGCTCTGCTTATTTTCTGGAATTGTTACTTACATCAGGTGCATTAACTTTTGAAAATAAAACTAAAATATTAATTTATCATATAGCCTGGGATTGAAGCAATATTTAATTTTTTTAAGAATTTTGTTTGGCATATTTCCTATGCATGTCCCCTTATTTGCTGTACAGTATAATCCCGTTACAACGTACTTCAAGGGAACTGGACATTTGAAAATAACGTTAATGCGAGGTGTACGTTATTCTGAAACTGTGAACAATGCATATATGCAAAGAAAAACATGAGAATACATGAAGTGTAGCATTTTATTTTATTCAGTACAAATAAAGTACAGCATACATGTAGTATTATCTAGCTTTTCCTTTACTGAAAACTGTTTCCTTTACCTTTTTTCTGCCATTACGATTTGTAATCTTTCTGTGAATTGTTGAAATGATGCTTAGACTTAAACGGTTATAAAAAATTCCTTGACTTTTCCCTGTTACATAAAATTCCCTTACCTTTCCCTGTTTTCCAGGACGCTAGTCACCCTGTTACATGCATATTTACTTAAAGCTAAAATTAAAATAAACAAACACATGATCTTACCGTATTGAAGATGGGCAATCGTCCGTCAAGTGAAGCTTTCCAATCTAATTGCCGCATAAATTGGGTCCCGACTGAGTAGCATACGACAATCGACAATCGAACAGTGAAGTGTACATTTGTTCAGGTGGGACGTAAGCAGTGCTTACACGATTCTCACCCTTCCAGAATAAATTCTACATGAAATACACTGAAATATGCAAGAAGCCTGACTAACTCAAAGAGGTCTTTCACTAGCAGAGTAGCATGCAAAGATTTCTGGGTTTATATATGCTACACTGACCAGCCAATGAAATGTGAACTCTGCTTAGTTAGCCCATTGGCCCTGTTGTAACTTTCGCATGGGCTGTATTGACCAATCAGAGCGAGATATTCGAATGATGTACATAATTTAACCAAGGGAACGTAAAATTTGTCCGTTAATGCGAGGTGTACATTAAAGTGAGGTACGTTATTCTGAAACTTTTTAGCATTAAAATACCTACATTTCGGCTGAAGATTTTAAATTTGTACATTATTTCTGAAATGTACATTAATGTGAGGTACATTGTAACGGGATTTTACTGTATTCTATTTACCAAATTGTATCTTATCCACTTTCCAGTTCCGTACACCATTAGCAGTGGCAGATCTGAAACAACTGATTAGACATTCAAATCAAAGGTTGCTGAAAGAAAATTACCATTTTGTCTCTTTAATTTGAAACTTGTAGCTGGCTGTTCTTTTTTATAAAATCTGTCATCTGCTAAAGTAGCAATCCCCAACATGGTAGTTCATAACTTTACTAGGAAAATAATGTTCAAATTTGAAAATTGCCAGTTTAATTAAGCATTTGTGAAACATTACTTTTTTTTTAAATTAAAATTTTTCTAGATAGCTAATTAAAATGCAATGCATTTGCAACGCATTTTGTAATTTATTATTACTTAACTGATTATTGGATTGACTTTGGAAACCACTATAAATAATTTCAGAAACTTCTCGGACTGTTGCGTTTTTCTGGAAGTGTAAATAATCAGCTATATTTAAATTTCAGTGATCATCAAAAATATTATTGGCGTTTCATCTATTTATCATCAGACTTAATTTCTACAGAAAAATCTTGAATAACAATTTAAAAGTTAAATTAATTAATCGAGCCCAAGTCACAGAATTTTTCCTTCCATTTTCTATTTGTGATTATGATATGTTTGAAGAGTTTCTTCAGTTATATTCTCTTTGAATTTAAAAGTTGAAACATTTAAGTTCTAGATTTTGAAATTCTTTAATATTTACAAGCAATAACCAATTTCATCTAATTGAATGTGTTCTAATTAAGAGAGAATATATCTCAAAAATCCAGTTATTCACATTTACTCTTTACTTATTTTACTTTATATCTGAAAAATGTTATTAGGGGAAACAAAAGATAAATGAAATAAAAATGGCCCTATAGCATTTTTGCATTCTTCATTTATTCGATGGGCAGCAGTGTAACATTAATTAATAATAATTCACGGAAATTCACATTAATCCATTATAATAAAATGTTTATTTCTGTTTGTGTATGTGAAATAAAAATCTTCAATGGCCTACCTGTAGCAATCCTAGATCCCCTTTTCTAAAAGTTAAGTAACTTACAACCATCCCCCCAACCTTACATTTGAATTTAAAAAAGGTATTTTAATAAGTTAGAACAAAAAAAATCTCGAAATTTCTTATAAAAATAAATGTAGAAATAAGAAAATAAAAGCTCAGCGACCCCCCCCCCCCAGAAAATCTTTCGTGGCCCCTCGGCTTGGAACTACTGAATTATATACATCCTATCATTCCTATAAAGTAAGAAAAAAAAATGTATTAAAGGGTGAAAGAATGAAGTTCTTTATTGATTTTACTATTCTGTCATTTTCAACATCCTTTGGTATAAAGACTGAAATCTAGTATCTACAATGAAGAATATGCTTCATCACTATCTGTTTTGGACCAGATTGGCCCACTGCTGATGTAGTTATGGAGTTCTGATCATATCCTTGGAGTTATATGGGCTTGTCAAAGATCCTTTTTACTCATGAGCTATTCTCTACTAATATATGAAAAAACTCTTGAAATAAATGGATAAATTAATTAATGAGTATCTTCGGGTTTTCTCCTGGTTACTCCCTGTTTTACCTGCTGAATGATGAGAGCTTCGCCCTCGAAAAGCGCTTACAGGATAAGGTCGTATTTTTCCTTTTATATTTTTGTTGTGGTCAAAGAGTCTTTTATTTATTTTATCTTATTACTTTTATCCACATATCTCCCCTTTTTATTTTTTCTGGTGGTTGTGCAATTTTTTGCCAGCTCTCGAAAAGTCTTTTATAAATTAATTAATGACTTGAAAGTGTTTTAAAGCGCGGATACAATAGATAAGGAAGCTGAAGTTTTTGGAACATACATAGTGAAATTTTGCTATACAGTATTTTGACTCTGATGGTTATGCCTCTCCACAAGCTAGAAGAAGGAATGATCATAATTCTATATAAAAACTTACATCCCAACTAAGGATTGTGTAATGGCATACGATTGATTGTGAAGAAGTTGTTCAGTGATGTGATTGATGATGAGATCATCATTGATCACTTCAAAGGTAAAAGAGTATTTATATCCCTCATCATTTTAACAACTTCAATGATGCAAGCAACTTAAGTTTTGAGCTTTGAAAAAAAACAGTTTCCCATTAGTGAAAATAACATCTTAAACGTGATAGTTGTAAAACAAACATTCAGATGTAAAATTGAATAAGGTATTTACCAACCCCAGCAAAAATTTTAAACCTGTCAATTATTTAGTTTATTTGTTTATTACAAACATTAAAATTTCAATTTAAACAAAGTTCTAAATTATATGGAATCCAATTTTAAGAAAAGAAAGAAGTTTTGTTATTTAATAGAATAGAATTAAAGAACTTAAGAAATGATTTAAATAGAGAAAGAATTAAAAAGAATGATATTTTTAAATAATTTAATTTATTATAACACTGATGACAATACTTAACTTTAGTACAAAGAATTTTCTTGTAACAAGACAGAAATGCTGAAGAACTTGAAACATCATTCTCCTTCTCAGATAAATTTGCAGGAAACTTGTACTACATGAAGGCTTAGAATGATTCTCTGAAGTGCAACAGCAAACTCCTAAAATTATGTTGAAATGCAGAAAATAGCTGTATTCTTTCATTATGAACATCACTATAGAATTGTGATGTTCTAAGTCTCAGGGACAAACTTTTGATAAGATTTGCATCTACATTCCTCAACCAATTTTTCATTCATGATCAGTTATGCCGCCTTCTATGTGTGTAAATGTTTTTGGAAAAAATAATACAATCTACTGTATTTAAAGAAGTTTTATTGAAGTAAAAATTAAAAATAGCTGCAAAGTTTGTTGGGTTTGGCTAGTTATTAATTTATCAATATAAGTGAAATTAAAAATAAAGATAATTAAATGCTTCATAATTTCCGTATATTGTGTAAATGAAGGTTTTTATTTTTAAAGGAATTTGAATTTACTAAATACATTTTAATAGATATAAATGATTTTTATTTATGCTTTATTATAAAGAGTTTCATATGTGATTGTAATTTTTCTTTAATTATTAATGCAATTTTCAGAATTTAATTATTTAATATATATTCTTAATATTTGCATTGATTAAATGTTGTTTGTTTATTTACTTTTTTCTCAGGCAAAAATGTCGGGAGATGTTTTTCTTTAATGTCAAATATTCAGAAGGTCTGTTTGAATCTCAGAAATGCTCTGAAAAAGCTGAATTATTAGGAAGGAAGAAATTTACTGCATAGATTAAGAAGTTTTTGAATTATCAATAATACAGATAATTCTGACCAGTACAATCACTTGTTTAAATCTTGTTTGGGAATTTTTATCGTCACAATGACTTCCTTAAATAATCAACTGACCATATGAATATTTCATCTACTAGCTCTATAGCTAGTGGCAATGCCACACTGGAACCTACTTTTATTTCTTTTACTGAAGATGGATATAATTTGTCAGCAGAAGGGTCACCCAAGGCAGCTATTATTGTATCTAAGAATTTATCATCAACAACGATTTCCCCGACAACATATCTGTGGCCACGTGAATTTTCGATAGGACCTGACTGGAACAAATTGCAAGAACAATTAACATGGGTGTGGATGCTCCATATTTATGGATTTGCATGTCTCTTTTTTATGCTGGCATTCTATACTTTTTTTTCAATTCTCAATATCCGTGCTCAGCTCTCCAGTCGTCCCTTTATGTCCACTATTAATGTCTTTCTTTGCCTTCTTGGAATTTCTCGAGCGGCATCATTTATCATTGACCCATACAATTCTAAAGGGGTAAGAATATATACTTTTGAATGTTTTTAATTTTCACATAAAAATATTTAGATATACAGGATAGCCAAAAAAAAACAAAAAAAACTTACTCTCTAGGGAAAAATTACTTGGACCCAACAAGAAAAACAATTAAAAAAATAAACCAAGATAATTAATTACCATACATGCAATACAAATACAATCAAAAACACTATAAATTCCCCCCAAAATTTTTATGTGCCTTGAAAATTCAGTTAAGTTTTACATACAATTTTGGCAGATGAATATTTTATAGTGTTTTTTTTATTGTATTTGTAAATTGTGTGTAATTAAATGTTTATTTTTAATATTTTTTTTTTTTTGTTGTTGGGTCCAAATAATTTTTCTCAGATTTCTGTATCTTTTAATTTCTGTCCTTAGCTACACACTCTAGTGGCCAAAAAAATATTTAAACTAATTTGTATATTTTATGACTGGAAACATTTCTGCATTATGCCAATATGAACATTTTAAAATATTATAATCTATTTGTTCATTAATAAAATTGTTCTCAGCTCTCAAGTGATTTAAGTTTTTTGGGCCACCTGTACTTTATTACCTTTTACAGTTGAATTTTATTAGAATTACTACAGTCCATCCAGCTAAAGAAACACTATGGGAAGGCCAGGAAAGTCAAAATTAGCCAATCAAAGTGATTTAAATCAACCCAAAATCGTATTGATTGGCTAATTGTGGATTTCAGGCTTTGACATAGTTTTTCTTTTGCTGGATAGACTGTAGTATTTGTTTTTACTCAAGTTAAAATTAAATTACCAGTATTTTGATGACCAATAAGACTTAATTTAATTCAGTAGATTTTTAAAGGGACATTAAGGGCGCATTCGACATGTGCACACTAAACGCACTCAGTGCGAGCGGTGAAAAAAGTGTAGTGCATTTTGTGTGTGTCTTGAAACACAGGAAAGAGCACGAAAGTGGGATGTTCACCTCACCCGTGCTACCATGAATAGTATGCCTACTGCTGAAAATAAAACCCATCATAACATCTGCATTCATATAACACGCCGAAATCGATCATTACACAGGTAGATTTCAATCTCAGTTTAAACGATATACAGAATTCATTTTTATACCTGTTGGCTCTTTAACGGTAACTAAAACTCCGAACTATCTATCGCTACATTTCAAGCTCTAGGGCAGCGCCATCTTGCAACACACTAAACGACTCTGCTCGTAACCTAAGGTCATTTGGTGCGTGCACGAAACGCCCGGTAGTGCGCGCACTGGCGATGACGAACACGACCGGATTCCAAGACGGACACGTTAGTGCGTTTAGTGGACGCACAAAAGCGTTTAGTGCGCGATGTCGAACGCGCCCTAAATTACACATATTGTCAAAAAAAAAAAAATAAATAAATAATAAAAAAATTGCACCTATAAATAAAACTAAGTTCAGTCTGCAGGGGATGAGCTGAGTCAAGACTGTGTTAAGAACTTATATGAGATGAGCTGAGTCACGACATGCGGTAGAATGCATTAGAAATAATAGCAGCCCAACATTCTATTGAGAGTTGTAATGGTTTTGGTATTTAGACCAAAAAATTTTGTCATACCCAAGCTCATTATTTAATCATTTGTTGTTGCTGGTGAGGACTAACTTCTTTCAAATATCTTTTCAATCTGGCTATTTCTTTTGGATACAACTTTTTTTTTTTTTTTTTTTTGATGATGAATATATTTAACTAGAATTTCTTATAATAAACAATATAACATTCAAAACTGAATCTAGTTAAGAATCCCGTTTCTACTGTTTTGGTATTTAATTATTTACCATAATATTTATATGCCATACAAGGAAGCAAGTCCTTGAGATCTCTCCACAGGCTAGGCTCAAAGACAGGAATTAATGAGATTTTAAAATTTATTCTGAAAAGTTAGGAAGAGTTTATTAAAGAATTACATATGTTATAAATTTTTTATAGTCAAAATATTTAAAAGATTGGACAAGATTATTAAAATTAACAAATTAGATTGGAAATTTTAAGTTCAAAATTCTTCAAAAATGTTTATTATTACAATTAGAATGTCAAGAACTTAGAGATTGAATTTAGTAAGAAGAGAAATATGATATTCCCATAGATGATATATATTTTTTTAAACTGGCAGCAATCTGAATATTATGGATTATGTCAATTGTTGTTGATACTTTGCTTATTTGAAAAGCAGAATATCAGTAATAGCATTGTATTTATTGAGCTCAAATTCATATCCTACTGTTTCCTTTTTTTGGATTTATTCTCTTCAAATTTACTGTGAATTGATATTGACTATATCTTGATAATATGGGAGTTGCCAGAAAGTAAAGCCTTCTGTTTATTTCCATGAAAACTAAAAAAGTTACAAAGAGCACAACAATACCATGAATGGATGAAAGGGGGTATTCTCAAAGGGTGAGTTTAAAGTCGCACACATCAAAGTTTAATGGGACGTAATTTAGTGAACACTCATTGAGTTTTGATTTCCTCCTGGTAGAAGGCAGTGCAGATTGTTTCGAATATTTCAATTGGTATCAGTCATCTCATGCTCAGAGACTTCATTTGTGAAGTGTTTGTTGTTCAAGGCTGCGGCATGTTGTTTTGCCAGGAACAACGAATGTGTGTGTTTTGAATGAATTTTTCGATCAGCACGTCATTTCCCAGGAATTGTGGCCCCCTCGCTCGCCAGATTTATCACCCCCCCTGATTTCTTCCTATGTTGTTATCTGGAATATGTTGTTTATGTAAAGAGTCCATACACGATTGCTGACTGGAAACGTATCACAACAGCCATTTCTAACATCAATACTGCCATGCTTCGCAGAGTCTCATGAAATCTGATAAAACGAACATGCTTTTGTATTTGTGAAAAAGGACGTCATTTCGAACTATTACAGTCCCTCCTGAAATTGACCACCTTGCCAACCAATTCTGTTGCTTTCCCCCCCCCCCCCCCTCCCCCAAAATAAAATTCTGGGTATTGCCCTGTTTTACAGTATGTATGCAATCATGGCATCCACAGTTTGAAAGCTGTATATAAATACAAGATGACTTATGTTGAGAGGTAATGGTACATTAGAACCTCGACAAATTGAATTCCTCCCTAATTCGAAGTTTCATTTAGCCTTCTTCTCTGGGGCTAAAACCTCTATAATTTGAAGTAATTGAACCTCCATAAATCAAATTTTTTGGAGGAAAGTTAGCCTCTATAGATCAAAGTTAATGCAAATAAATTCACCCACAAATCAAATTTTGTTAATCGAGACCGCTATAAATCGAAATGATGTCAGCTAATCTCTTCCCTTTTATAAATTTTCATAAGCAGTTCTGATTGGTTTTCACTCATAAGCAGTTGTGATTGGCTTTACAAGTGTACTCAATTCCAATTGGCCAAATATTCATCATAGCAGATAATTTGCACTATAAATTGAATAATCATCCGCACTAATAGACAAAAATAAATGTACACTTTTTTCGATTCTTAATTTCAATAATTAACATCAAACCTCAATAATTCGAACTTTATTTTACTTGACCTCGATAAATCAAAGATCTTTATAAATCTAAGCATTTTGCTTTTTCCTTGGGATTCGATTTATCGAGGTTCTACCTAGTTTCATAGTTCCAGCTTTGAAAAATAAGTACCATACTTTTAGAGAAATAAATTTTATAACCTTATAATTTGAATGCATCTTGTACATAGAAAATTCTAAATGAACTGATTTTGATTTTTAATAAAAAGTATGTAAAAGTAAATTACTGTTTATTTAAATTGTTAATGATGTAATTCAAAAATTTTCTTAGTTTTCTTTATTTATAAACTGTCCTTAAGATATTCTGGTAATAAATTTAAACATAAGTTACCATTCAATTTTAATATTTCATCTTGATTCTTGTGTACTTAAATTTCTCTTCAGATATTACCTGGGGCAATTGGTTCAATTCTGTGGGCACTAGGATTTCCTTGTTTGATATCAGCTTTTGGACTCATTCAGTTGGCTTTCTTGCAACTTACCCAACTTCGCATCGGGCCAGAACGATTGCGTAGCAAATCCTGTTTATCATTGGTTATTTCTACACATTTCTTTCTCACCATTTCATCCAATATGTTATGGACTTTCCATGATGATCTTAAAGTAAGAATTTTACTATTAAAGAATAAATATAAAGATTAAGGAAAATTATAACACAATTAAAAAAAAAAAAGACTTTGTTAATAAAATTTCTAGATGTTGGAATTGATTTTGAAAAAAAATGCTGATGAAACTGATTATATTCATTCATGATTCTATCCATACACATGTACATTCAAATTCTCTCATCTGAAATTGTCAAGTTCTAGGACTTATGTATAAATTTGCTTTAATTATTTTAAATGCAAAAACCAAATATCCCTTTAGTAAAAAAGAAAGATTAAACCATAACTTTAATATCAGTGTGATACTTAACATTTTCTAATAAACACCATTTTCTAACTTTAGCTTTTCTCCCTCCTTGTAAATAAAGTTGGCTAGTTCTTGATAACTTAAAGCAATGGTCAAAAAAAGGAGGGAACCTCTAATCCACAAGGAGATTTGAAATACCGGATACGTATTTCGGCTACCAAGTAGTTGACTTTTTGGCTGTCTCTCATCACTTGGTAGCCGAAATATGTATCCAGTATTTCAAATCTCCTTGTGGAGTACATGTATCCTCCCCTTTTTGGTTGTTCCATTCCACAGTTTTTGCTTAATTTTTGTTACAGCAATGTAGTGAAATTTATTTTTGTGGACATTTTTGATATTACATCATCTTCCCAGGAATAAATTTACAATTTTGTAATTACTTTACGCAAGAGACGTCTCCACCAATCACATCTTTTGTTGGGAATTTCTGATTGGTGGTTATAAAGAGAAGGTATAACAAAGAACGAATTTAGAAGACATGGTGGATATGATTGAAGATTGGGTTGATTTCAAACATTCATTGATTATTCATGAATGTTTCTGAAACCTTTTAGTGGTATTTTGTATCAACCCTTCGTATAGGATGATTTTTTTTTATATCTTGAGGACATCCATTATTCCTTCTATGAGGCCAAATGGAACAAAAATCACCTTGTGCAGGGTGATTCAAAAAGCACATAAAATTTTATTCAAATAACTTGTAGAATTGGTTGAAATGTCATTTTTGAGCAAAACACATCAAGTTTTTTCATCAGTCAGTCATTTTGGTTCAATGTGACTTCCATTCGTGATACAGTAAACATCCAACCTGAAGGCTGTTTCATTCCAAATTCGAGCTGGTATGTTGGGCATCACCTTTGTTACTGTGGCATAAATTTGATTTCTCAACTCTGCAAAATCAGCTGATAATGGAATAACAAACCCTGGATCTTTAATGAAACCCCACGAGAAAAAAATGAGAGGGATGAAATCAAGGAAGCAAGGTGGCCATGCAATTGGCCCTGCATGATCCATCCACCAACCTGGGAATCGGTTATCAAGGAAATTTCGGACTTCGATGTTGTATTGAGATGGTGCCCCATCTTGCTGATAATGAAGGTGTCCATCTTGGTTATTGTTGTCCAAGTGGAATGAAGAAATTTTCAAGCACATCCAGATAGACAATATCATTTACAGTTTTCTCCATGAAAAAGAATGAGCCATACACTTTGAATTTGCTGAGGGCACAATAAACATTCACTTTTGAGCTGCCATAGAAACTTAAAGAAATATCCTAAAAACATATAAAGATTTTTGATAATACCTTGTTGTTTACAAAGCATTGGCCATGCCAGCTTCTTTTGTAGTATCCTGCTTGCTAAAGAGCATTGCATGTTGAGATGTTGGCTTATGACATTTCTCCACAAAAGAATGCTTGTTAGAAGGGACATTTCTATATTCATACAGTGAATACAATTAGCACTTCTATCGGTTAACAGTAAAATTTGAATTAAGCATCTCCCTGCAATTTTTTGTTTAATAAACCTTTTAATAAGAACAAAAACTATTTCATAAAACTATTTGTGACATATGTTTATTCACACTTTCTAAGCAAATTAAATTTTAGAAAAATTAGCATTTTAGAAGCTTATAATCTTTTATTATAAAATATTTTTTTAGGTATTATGTTACAGTATCCAAGCTATATTTTGCTGTTGGGGAACATTTCTTTGCGCAACATTTTTATATGGAGGTTGGCAGACAATGCAACTTTTGAAATTGGTTCCTCCAGTTGTTTTTCCACACTCTGATTCAACAGCAATAGGATATGAAAATAAAGGTAAAAAGTCTGCATGTTTTGTTAATTATTTAAAATTATATAAGGCATATTTTAATGCATAGTAGATCCAGGGCATATTAAAGAAATTTACCTCTGGTATTTCTTTCTTTTTTAAAAAAATAAAAACAAGGGGCAATTTTTTTGACTATATTGTAAGCCGAAAAGCATATACCGTATTTATTTCCCTTTGGTTGCGAGTCTGTTTGGTTTTATTTTTTCAAATTTTATTTTTGTTTTTAGATAGACTTCTTGAGCTTAATTGATTAAAATTCATATGATTCTTAGAAAACATTTAAATTTATCAAATGAAATCATATTGCATGTATCATGCCATTTGATTGGACATGATGAAAAAGTAAAGAATATAACGTTCTCTTTAGTTTAGAATTTATAGAAAATCAATATTTAGTTTAGAATTCCAGAAACTTCCCTCGTCATTAAAAAAAAAACAAAAAAAAAAACTTTCCTCAGTTTTGGTCAGCAAGCAATGCTTTTTTGCCAGTCTTTTGTAACAGTGAAATTTTTCCCTGTCCTTTGCAGTTGTCATGGTGATTACATGCATTTTTTTTTTTTTTTTTGGATAAATATGGCTTTTCAGTTCAGTACTGAAAAATAACAATTAATAAAATTAATCAGCATATGCTATACTTATTGATTATACATTTGAATTGTTGAAAATATTTATCTCAAAATTGCCTAGTTTATAAAAACATTATTTTAGAAAGTATGTAATTATTTCTACCATAGTAACTTTTCTTTTGTGATACTTTTCCTTTTTGAGGTAAAGCATATGACAAATGCTCCAATAACGAATAAGTAAAATACTAATTTTAAATGTCTTGTATGTTATTATTAATATGCATTTTAACAGATTCTTTTTTGGTAACTTATTTGATGCTAAGAGCTTTAATTTAATCAACAGTGGCTGTGTGATCACGGTCTCCCAATTCGAAATTTTGGTGTATGTAGGCCGGATCTCAATCCTGTTGGGATTGTATGAGCTGAGGTGGTGCAAGGCGTATATTCAAACGGAAAGCAGTTTAGTTGACATAAAAAATGAAATTAAACAGGCATGGGATGATTACTGATCAGTGAACAAAAAAAGTTAGAGAATGAATTAATTATTACTAATAATTTCCCGAATTAATTATTACTAATAATTTCCCATCATAAAATTAATGATCAGCTTTGCACATTGTGATTTCTTAATCTATAATTCTAACTTGACTTTCTTGATAATGCAGCACCAGATTTGCCATAGCAGCTTGGTACTTGAAATTTTTATAGCCAATAGTGATTTTCTTTGACCCAGAATCTTATGTTTCTTAGCCAAATTCAAAATTTAAATTTCTGAAATTTGACATATTTGTGAAGCAAAAACAGTGATTTTATTGTTAATTCTGCATACAATAAACAAAGTTAAATAAATTTTTCATAAATACATTTTATAAAAAGATATATTTATCCCTCATGATCCATGCTTTGATTTTCCATTAGAGTTCTGTAGAGGTTTCTTCTTTCTTTTTTTCCCTGAAATTACTTCTACAGCTATTTTATGATCTTTACCATTTTTGTGCTTTCGAAAACCTTCAACTTTGGGTGTGACTGAACATTTTCCTATTGTAAGAATATTTTTTTTTTTTTAGAAAAAATGCAAATTTTACAAAAAAATAAATTTTCTCAGGTTTGAATAGCAACCAGTCATATTTTTGGAAACACCATGGTTTTAAGTGACAATTATCGCCACTTGTCCAAAATCTTACTATCGTGTAATTCATTAATATCAGAGCCATTCTTTTTCCTGATGAGTTATCAAATTTAAAAAAATTATTTTATTTTGTACCATTGTTAATGCATGAATCTGACGTTCAGATGTCGTAATAAATGTCGTATCCTTTTAATCACGTGATAATCTCATTTTCGAGGCTGATGGTCGATTACATGTGATTTTTTAATCTAAATAAATATTTTCCATTTAAATAAAATTAGACAAGTACTTTCGCCAGATATGATAGTCAGATTAGTCGAACTATTGCCACCGGCGATTTGGCAAGTAGAGTGCACGGACACTGGTTTTGTGTTGTCAATGTTCATTCCCTCCCTTTCTTATTTTTAAGGACAAATAAATGATGAAGTGTGAGGACAAATGTTACATAGGATGTAAAGAGAACTGCCCAATATTATACTACAGTAGAACCCTGTTAATACAAATCTTGATTAATACGAATTATCGCTTAATACATTTCTTTTCTCCAATCCTGAACCCATGACTTCAATTTTTATACAAAATTAATTGTTTAATATGACTTTTTTTAAAACTAATTATGGATAATATGAATGAATAAAATGAAGAAATATGCACCAAAAATGAGATATTTTTATAAAAATAGCTTTCTTTTTGCAAATAATCCTGGTTGGTTCTTAGTCTCCTTCTTCGTTTAGATTCGGATTTGTCATCTGGAATTCTCTGATTGATTTTCAGTGATTTTCATGCATTGGTCATAATATGCACTATTCACAACCCTATTCACTGCAGTTTGATTTCCCTGTTTCACGTTACATTACATTAATGTTTCATTACATTATCAACAGCCTACATTAGAAAAGAGGAAATGCAACGATCTTATGCTGGATGAGAAGTTATCATGCTGTATAGAAACTTTAATAACCAAATATTTGAAAAAAATGAATGACGATAATTTTTAGCAATCTGGTTGTAGCTTGATTCATATCACTGCACCATCAGGGTTTCCTTTCATTATCGGATAGTACGAATCCTGATTAATTCGTACTAAACAAATTCATATTAACGAAGTTCTACTGTACTTAAATTACAAATGTGAGATCTCTTGGTGACATGTTAACCGTTTTCTCCACACGTTTATCAGCAAGTCTGCTGTTAGTGACCGAATAGCTACAACAATCTGGTATGGTATCGCATTTCAAACATAAGGTGGCACACAACTTAGCCTTCGACAACCCCCAAAGAAAGAAATCACATGGAGGAGGTTGGAAGAACATGATGGCCATGATAGAAATTGACTTGCTGATCTCTGTGGTTGATCCACCATTTCGGAATAACACTATTCAGCCATTAAGTATTATAACGTAAGTTGCATAAACTTGGACAATTTTTATTTCATACCTCATAGCTATGAGAAATAAAAAAATGTTCATGCTGCAATATTTTTTTTATACTCCCTGTATAATTGAAGAGGTCTGGTAACCATGATGTATAACAATATTTGTAAGAAATTGCCCTAAGAAACTTCATTTTATTAAGCTATGAGTGTTTCTCAGGATGCAGCAATATGCCAAATTGACACTTTCATAATCAAGCATACCTTTCCTTGTTTTAAACCAGAGTTACTCATGTAGGGACCATGGGGTGATTTCATGTGGAATGTCCATATGTAAAGAATGTTTGTGTTCCATGTTGAGGTGCTGATTATTCGAAACCTTTTGAATTAAACTTTGTCATCTTAAAAGTCAAACAATGATTTTTGGCATAATTCCTAAGTTTTTTGATACTATATATACTGTATACCATTATTTATATATTATTATTATTATTATTATTATTATTATTATTATTATTATTATTA
>JAHWFO010057280.1:19899493-19997105 GCA_023313115.1 Rhysida immarginata
TATTATTATTATTATTATTATTATTATTATTATTATTATTATTATTATTATGCAAAAATTCTTCTTATTTAGTAATCTGAACATTTCTTTAATCCAATCCCTCCTGGGTTTATTTGTTCAGATTAGGGAGAGTGTCTGTAGTTATCTTCTCTATTGAGACATTTACTTAGGCAGAAATCGATGAATCAAAATCCTGTTAATAAAGATAGGATTTTGTTGTTCACTTAAACATTTTTTTATACTTCATGTTTTACATCATGTAAGAGCCACAAATGATGAATTTCTATTGGTGCTGTTCATTAGCGTGCAAAAATCCCTACTGCAATAGAAAATTAAACTTCTTTTTTTGCTCCGTGCTTTGGTCTGGAAAGTGGCAGTTTTATAATTGGATTTGATATTATTCCTATCAATCTAGCTGGCAGGTTGAAATCACTGACTTCAAGAATCATCTCACTATGTACAGGTCATCATTGGCATTTCAGCAGGGAACATTATTTTCTAATTTTCCCTTGTATTGAATCCTGGCATATACTCATTGAGAGGTGCAGTTATTTAATTATAATGGAAGGCACTTTGAGAAAATCCATCTGAAAGTAATCAGCGCAGATATCTGTCAACGAAAGATTTTACAAATGTCACAATTTGACCGTCAATATTTACCATATATATTTAAATATAAGCTGGAAAAAACACCTATCGTAAACACCTAGACCTATAGTACTCGTATCTTAAAAATACAGTATGCATATCTTTTATTTTCCTCTGCAGATGTAATAAAAATAAGTGGAAACATGCATAACCAAAATAGGGATTAAACTCTTGTTTCATATTTATAGTGAAAATTTAAAGGGAATAAATGTTTTTGTTGAATTTCTAATATCTGCATTTATTTGCTCATTTTTCTTTTATATTTTCATTCATATTTTGCAAAGTGTATGCATGTGGTGTGGTGTTTATTTGCATTTTATGAAATAATGGCTAATGTAGCTGCAAACTGCATTTAAAATGCTTTGTCTTTGTGTGGAATTGCCTGTATGGGAAGGAAAAACATCTTATACAAAAAAACATTCAAGATATGACTCACCGTTGAGAGTGAAGGCATAGCCTTCAAAATACCTATCTGGTGTGTTATATCTCGGATATTTTTTCATGGTAAAAGTTTTTTCTTCCTATATGTGCTTTATTTTGTATAAAAGTACGAAGAAGGAAAATAACAGAACTTGTTCATTTAAAAGCTAGAGATACTTATTTGATTGTAACAAAAATCTAGTTTATCCAGAGCAGTCTTATTATGCAAAGAAAAAAGAAAAGACAATAAATTATTCAGCTGTTTTCTTAAAGTAAAGTTCCTTAGATATTTATATCTGCTGTAATTAAAAATCTTGTTCAATATCAAAAGTCGACATACAAATAGGTTTTTTACAGTGTTCAACCCAAAGCAAAGGAACAAACACATATAATTAAAAAATAAATTTGTTCATCTGTGATCTATGATTTTCAACTAGAAATTGAAGAAGTAGTTTTCTTTGAAATACAGTCAAACCTTGATATCTCAAATATTTTGACAACTGTTGGCAATAAAGATTTGTGCAGTGGGTTTCTGTATTTAGGTAAAGACTAAGAGCATGCATATAATGAATCTTTACCTGAATATGTGATTATGAAATTATTACAACCGCATTTGAATAGGGATGCAATATTACTATATATAATTTTTTACCTCTCTAAAATTGGTGAATAAACTATGGGCTGAGAACACCTATATCGTTGGAACAATGCGTTGAGCAAGAAGGGAAAATACCAGCAATTTCTAAAATTATTCCACATCACTTTATGAATTTACTTTGAAGTCAAATAATGACACAACCCTTATGGTTATCAAGGTAAATCCGGAAAATTTTCAGTTTTGAGTACATTCCATCCTCATTTAGAAATCTCCACAGTCCAAAATAGCTTTTTGAAATTATTGCATTTTACAATGAAACAAAAATGAATGTAGATATTATTGACTAAAGGACTAAATATTGTTAGGGTTGGAGCTCTAGGATGGCTTATGCACGGTTTTTATAATACACTTGATTCTGCAGGCATAAATTCACAGCTCATCTATCGCAAAATCAATGGAAAGAATATCTCTTGCCATAACTTTATTCTTCAGGACTTCAAAACGACTATTCGAAAAAAGGTGTAATTCAACTACAAAGACTGCTTTTGAAAGTAATTTCTGCTACTGAAGAAGAAACAGTTACATGAAGTATTAAGAGGCAGCAATGTTAAAAAAAAATCGTACTTTTGAGATTTGTGCTAATTATAAAAAAGCTATCTATGGCAAACTCCAAGAATGTAAAAAAACAGTTATAAGTGTTGAATTGAAAATTAGGTATTCAAAAATTCATGTATATATATTACTTTTTATTTTTTTGTCATTTTTATTTTATCAGATCAAAGTGCTTGCTGCCAAATTGACGGCCGTGGCCTTTGTAGGTATGACACAATAGTCAGCCCTCCTAGTGTTGAAAGATTTCTGCTGTAGGCAACATATCGCAATATTGTATGAAAATTATTTGCATGTTACCATTTTGTGCTTTTATTCTTCAAAACGTGAATCTTCAAACATGGATCCTGAAAGCCTCGAATTATCGTGCAACCCGTACATATAAGATAGAACCACCAAGGATTATATCTACGTTTCTTTCAAATCATTTTCCATATAATGGTATTGCAATTTGGAACATGCTACCTTTAAATTACCACAAAATTGCATTTGAGTGTAACTCCTTGCTTTACCACATCTTGATTTCGGGCAGCATGCTTTCCTTTTAATAGACAAATTAAAAAATTTTATATAACTACCAATCACAATTAATTAGCAATGTTGTAGAGACTTAGTACCTTTTCTGGATCATTAGATTTTGGACTCTGTGTTGTAAGATTTTTTATCCCTATGACAATGTTATTCCTGTCGGAATGCTATTATGTATATTTATGTATATATTTCCTTAAATGTACTATATATATGATGTATTAATAATAATAATAATAATAAGAAGAAGAAGAAGAAGAAGAAGGAAGAAGAATAAAAGCTACAGAAAACATATCAAAGATTCGACTGATGGGTCTTATAGGAAATGCCATATCGCAGAGGAAACCATCCAACACATCATATCCAGTTGCAAAATACTCACACACAGAGATTATTTACACAGACATAACCAGGTAGCCAACATCATACATCAACATCTAGCTAAGATACACAAGCTAAGGGACATTCACACTCATTATAAATATATCCCAGACACGGTCTTAGAGAACACCAAACATAAACTATATTTTGATAGAGCTATGATCACTGACAAAACTATCCCTCATAACAGACCAGACATTATACTAGTAGATAAGCAAAACAAAGTGACTTACATAATTGATATCTGTATCCCCAAAACACACAATTTACAAAAGACATACACTGACAAAATCACTAAATATACGGATCTTGCACACGAAATAAAACTCCTTTGGGGAGTTAACAGAGTACACATCGTTCTTTCTGCCACTGGGGTTATTTCACACTTGCTACACCAAAGCCTGTCAATACTAAATTTAAACTCACACTTATACAAAACCTTACAGAAAGCCACAATTCTAAACACCCGTCACATAGTAAGGAAATTCCTACACCCAAACATCAATACTCCCACGAGTGCTTAACTTTTCCTCCCTTGCATTTGAGTCCCTTGGGCTTGACCCTCTCTTGGGTCTGCCTCTGGGATTGGCTTCCGGACTTGATCCGAGTTTGGCTTCCCCAAACTATATTAATAATAATAGTAATCTCTTGGTGCTTATTTTAAAATTGAAAAATTTGCAGAAGCTATATGAAATAATTTACAATTTATCATGCAAATTTAATCATTTAAGCTGTTAGCATAATTTATTTTTTACATACATGTGGTCATCACTAAACAAAATTGGAAAAAAAACTGTTTAAAATTGAAGTAAATACTTTTTTATGTAAAAAGAAATTAATTAATATTCATTAAAACTGCATTACAGTTGAATGATGAAACGATATCCGTTATTAGAGCATTTTTCACAACTATATACTGATGTAGTTGATAATTGTGTAAGTTGTAAACTTGATGAGCATTTTTATTAAATTCTTATGCATGGCATGTGAATGATTTGCACAGTTCCCCCTTGCTCATGTCACATAGAAGTTTGAATTGCATTTGACTAAGAGATTTGTTTTACTTATGACATTGTGAAATTTTCATGGGATATGGTGCATGAGACGTTGGATACTGCAAAATTGTTCGCATTGGATTCCAAAAAGTCTGACACCAGAACAGGCCAGCAACAGAATTGGGTTGAGACATGGGTATTGCACTTACACCCGAGCCTCAAATGCAAGCATTGTGTGGAAACATCCACATTCTCTGATTCACAAAAAATTCAAAGTTTCTCATTCCATTCGGAAGATTTTGCTTACAGTATTTAGGTATATGCAAGCCATCCTACTCACAGATTCCTGCCTCGTGGATCAACCGTCAATGCTGCTACCTATTGTGAAATATTAACTGAACTGAGGCATGTTCTTTGGGATAAGCGACAGAAAGAGGAAACGATGTTTTGACTTCTTCATGACAATGCACGCCCACGTATGGCCAACATCGTCTAAACAAAACTGGTCCATTTTGGATGGGAGGTTCTGGGCCACCAAGCCTACAGTACGGACTTAGTGCCCTCGGATTACCACTTCTTTCTTACCATGAAGAGATTTCTGGGTGGTTAGAGGTTTAAGACTGATGAGGAACTCAAATCTGCCATGCGCCAGGGGGCTGTATTCACAGCCAATGGAGTTCTATGAGTGGGGTATTCTGAAACTGGTGCAGCATTGAGATAAATGCTTAAATTGTCAAGGTGCGTACGTGGAAAAGTAGATAAATACGTGTAGTTTTACCTATATGTTTTGTAATTTTCTTTGAAAAAAAATTAATGGTGTTACTTTCTGATATCTCCTCGTATTTTGACGGCTATGCCTTCATTCTCAACAACAATGAGATTGACCATAAAGTTTGTTTATAAGAAACTTACTCAGGATGAAATTTTGGGAGAGGCCCAAAACCTGTGGGGAGAGGGGGGGTAGTGAATAAAATTCAGTGTAAATTCTGAAGAAAAAAGAAAGAAATTACTGTAATTTTCGGTATATAATATGCAGGAATAAAAATATAAGTTAAAAAAATCACTACTACATATTATAAAATGTAAATACCAGGTGGCGCAAAAAAAGGTGTTAGAAAGTTTTTGTCTACTACGACATATGAGGTTATAGATTCTTGTTATCATATTTATGCTTTAACAGACATCCTGAAATTTAGTGCAGAAGGTTTTCAAAGTAATTTCCATCTGCTGCAATCAGGGTGTAGAGCCTTGAACTGAATTCCATGGTGGCTCTCTGAAGAACATCATTTTCAACTGCACGAATCTCTGGAAATTGCAGTATGAAGATCACCATGCAATGGTCATTTTGGATGGTGCTGTTCTTGTTGGACCAAAGGTTCTGCTGAATAGGCGTCTCACCATCAGCATCTGTTTGGGTTTTTTTCCCCTCTCTCCTCTTTTGGAAGGGACCACGGTTCCCTATGAAACTCTCTGGGTGTGCTTCTAGTAGCAATACAAGAGCTTTACATTATGAATCCCAACCAGTTTCTTTTCTGTCTGGTTTTTCCTTGATGTTTATTCTTAAGATCTGATAATCATGTGTTGTGATAATAACTTGTGTGAAGCAGGTGGAGAACTGAGCATCAATTTTTTTTTTTAACAGGTTATGCTACATTTTTTAACTGCTGCAATAAAACATTGTACAGGATGTTTCTAAATTATCTCACGTATTATACATGTTTATTACTCAAAAACTATTACAGATTTTAACATGATTTTTTTTTATTCACAAAGAAAAACTCAAAAGTTTCTTAGCCTCGCGTGAGTTGATAATGAACACACGGTTGGCGCGTTGTTCCATTTTTCGCAAGTGTTCAAGAAAAAGCTCAATGCGTGTTATGGCTTGCGGGATTTCAATGAGTACAGTTCAGAGAATGTTCAAAACAAGGTTTAAAAAGGATTCTCCAAATTATAAGTCAATTAAGCTATGGCATGAAAAATTTTTAAACACAGGCAGCCTGTTAAACAAAAAGGGTGCTGGTAAACCTTCAGCAACACCACAGAGAGTAGAAAAGGTCAGGGAGGTGTTCGATCGTAGTTCCCGTACGGATGTCATTGGCAAATCACTTTGCCTAGCGGCTCGTCAACTGGACATGCCAATGACATCCGTACATAAAATAGTGAAGCACCGCCTTCGTCTTACATCCTACAAAATCCAGATGATGCATGAACTAAAGCCAGATGACTGACTGAAGCACAAGATGTTTGCTGAGGATATGCTCCAAAAAATCGACAATGATTCCACCTTCCTTGAGTACATTTTGTTTACTGATGAGGCAACAATCCATGCTTCCGGACCAGTAATCCGACACAACTGCCGCATTGGCGCTCACAAAACCCATGTTTTAAGGGAGCATATACGCGACAGCCCAAAGGTTAATGTTTGGTGCGGTTTATTGCATGATTGAGTCGTCGGACCTTTCTCTTTCGCTGAAGACACCATTACCGCTGCTACCTACCTATCTAGATATGCTGGAGAATTACCTGATTCCACAGGTGGAAGAACTGCAGCCCAACATAGTTTACCAACTAGATGGAGCACCTCTTCACTGGGGCCTGCAAGTTAGGCAGTGCCTTGATACAAAATTTTCAGGACGATGGATCACCCCGGAAATGCTAGTCTGAACATGGGAGGAAATCAAGTTTCGCCTTGACGTCCTTCACGCCATAAATGGGGGCCACATTGAAATTTATTAAGGCATGCTAAGAAACTTTTTGAGTGTTTCTTTGTGAATAAAAAAAATCACATTAAAATCTGTAATAGTTTTTGAGTAATAAACATGTCTAATACGGGAGATAATCGAGAAACACCCTGTATAATTACATCATCACAATTTGTGTTTGATTATAATGAATAATCTCTTTTAACAGCCAATACTTTAAATAATAGTTATTAAGGAGAATTATTTTTCTATTTGCCCTGGATACTATCATTCTTAGTTATGTAAACAGTAGCGAATATGGTTTTGTTCTCAAATAAAAATTTGAAATATTGTACGTACAGTTACTGAATTTAATTTTCTGTAGAATATGAGGAACATTTTAACACGTTATTTAATACACTGGCTGACAAAAAAAGTGAAGCACCCAGAAGGAATGGTTGAAAGTGAATGAAACGACATATGATGAAAGAACATGTGACTTTATTGTATTGATTACAATATGGGAAGAAACAGACAACGCCGTTGGCAGTACAGGTGGAATGTTGGCGCCAGTTCAGTAGTGTGTGCCACCCCCTCTGGCCCCAATACTTGCCCTTATGCGTTCGGAATGGTGTCAAACAGCCTTTGCATCCTCTCCTGAGGCAAGTCAGTCCACAGTTGCTGCAGTTGTCCCTCCAGATTCCGCAGATTGGTAGCAGGATCTTGCTGGCCACGGAAGGACCTCAACATGCTGTAGGGAGTCCAGAGACACACACACGCTGTGTGTGGGCGTGCGTTATCTTGTTGGTACAATGTTCCAGGACGATGTGCCAGAAGGGCTAGGATGTGCGGACGCAGAATGTCTGTGATGTATTACTGTACCGTCAAAGTCTGCCGAAGCACTGTTAGAGGTGGCCTGAATGTATATCCGATGGCTCCCCACACCATAATGCCAGGGGTTACACCTGTGTGTCTCCACAATATGGGAGGGTTGTGCCCTCTGCCCTCGACGCTACCATACGCAAACACGATGGTCATCGGAGATCATGGAGAAGCAGGACTCTAAACATGATGCAACGCCATTCGTCCTCTGTCCATGCCTCCCGAGCAAGGCACCACTCTAAACATGACGCATGGGGAAGTAGAACCCCAATCCGGCGGATGCGAGTCACCGAGACACTGTGCGGGAACTGACAGAGTGTTGTAGAGTCTCCAGTACATGTTCGCGGATGGTAGGTGCCAATGCCATGGGAATCCTTAATGCCTGGAGCACCATACGACGGTCCTCCCTTGGGGTGATGTTTGTTGCTGGGATGTTTGGAGAATCTTTCTTGGCAGTGCCTAGGTTCCATAAAAAGTTCATCAACACTTGACTAGTACCAAATACAATAATCCCTCGTTATCCGTCTGGGTTTGGGTTCCGAAAACCCTCGCGTATATTGAATTCGCAGATAATGGAACCAAAGTCTTATGAGAAAACGGGGTTAAGGAATGTCAAGTTGCCAGTTGACTCAAAAGCGATTATTTATTTTTATCACTATGGCCTTTTCAGTTTTCTTTATCGTGCGAACAGTGGATTCGTTTACTCCAAATATTCGGCTGATATCAGTATTGCTCTTGCTCATTTTGCATGAAATGGATTGTTGCTGCTTTTCTGTTTCGAAGCCATGATAAGCTCTGCCAACGATGCATGTTTGCAAACAGAAAGTTTTTAAAATCCCACTGACATTGCATTGAGTACATTTTCCCATGTGAGCAGAGGGAGGATTCTCTAAAAGACAAGAAGCAAAAAGGGGAACCCCGATAAAAAATAGATCAGGACAAACCGCGGATACACTATTTTCTCATAGCTTATGAAGGTGAAGGTATAAAAAAAATTTGAACACGGATATGCGAAACCACAGTTCACGAGACCATGGATATTGCGGATTACTGTATTTAAACAAAGCTGACCAGATGTTTATGTGGCCACTGTGTTCCTCCAGGTATAGAATTTTTCAGCAGGACAGTGCTCCATCTCGTAAGGCTCCAGGTTCTCAAAGTGGTTCGAAGAACATACAGCAGACTTTGCAGAGAACAGTTGGCCAACACATTCACCCAATTTCAATCTAATCAAATAACTTAGAGACAAATAGGAATGGGTACTCCGACATATGCAACCACTACTGATCGCTATCTTGGACTGTTATACACATGGCAAGGCATAGACCAGTATCCCTGTGGAATTTTTTAGGCATCTTGTGAAATCAATGCACAGAAGAATTCGGGCAGTTCTGCAGACACCCAGGGAACAACAACGTATAATTTTGGGGTTCCTAATAAATTGGCAAGTGAATATAAATACCTTATGCAGTAATGATTTGGGTCAAGTGATTTTTGCTTCACAATACAAGTTTCCATAATACTGTATCGAAAAGAAACGCCAGTAATTTTTTCATATTACGTAAATACTTTAAGTATTTTTGAAAAATAGACTGGAAAAGCAGAAAACTGCAAATGCTCTCATTTTGTATGTCTTAAGATGAGCCATGTTGGTATTCTAATTACTGTACGTGTAATACTTCAGTTTTTATGTGTACAACTCCTAAAGATGACATCTTTGAATTTTAAATGTTTGTTTCTGATTTAAACCAATTTGATATAAAGCATGTTTAATATATTTTATTTTGGTTAATAAAAATTAATCTTATAAGTAATCATGTTTTTATCTGATTACTCTTGTATTTAGTCACTGGTTATTTTGCATTTTTGAAATTATTTGATGGTTCTGTTAAATCTAAAAATAAAGTTAAATTCCCTTAAGATTCTCCTTTGCTTATAATACATTCTCTTGCATCAAACCCATTGCATGAAGGAAATTAGACTTAATACCAAGCAAACCTTCTTTGCATCTTAACCTCTTTGATTGCATGCTGTTATGCATCAACTGCCTTTGTGTATGTGGTTGTTGTGTAGGAATTCTACAACTTGGAATTTTGGCCAAATGCAATAACTTGGCATCCGTCGCAGCCACCGTTGCGGCTCCAGTCCTTGCAAGAGGACCAAAAATACGAATTACGGATGAAAATGATCAGAGTTACAGCTATATCAGTGATAGTTCTCAGCCAACTTATACGACTGCTACAGATTCCCAAGGTAAGTAATGAATATTATTTTGACAAAAATTAGATACAAAAAGCTTTATTAAAATATACTTGTACATTTAATAAAAATATGACATTTTAAAGAATTTATTTTAAACACATTAAAAAAAACTTAAACATATGCAAATCACACTATAGTTTATTTCAATTTATCCTTGTACTACAGGAACAGTTAGGAGCCATTTTATGCCTCACTTGGAATTTGCATTATTACGAACAAAAAAATAGTTCTATTATAAATTTTATTTTAAAGCTCATGAAAAAAAAATAATAATATTTATTCATCTATATGTTATATTTTAATGAAATTTCATCATTTTAATTAGTAAATTAATTTTTTAAATAATAATAAAGATATTACTACATGCATTTGCAGTTTGTATCCCAAGCTGTAGCTCATTTCAACTGCTAACCTCGCCCCCCTATTATAAGAGCTCTTTTAAGGATTATTTTATTAACAAGAAAGAGGCAAAACCAGTGTTGTGATCAAAAAAATAAAATCATTAAATATTTAAAATAAATATAAAATCATTAATGGTCATTTGACAGTGTGCAAGACTACACGTGGAGCAGTTGACACGGCCAGTCTCGTTTTCGTGTTAACTGTTTCTGTAGTACAAGGTTATCTTGAAACAGACTATAGTGTTTGTGGAAATCTTGATACCATAAAATGTGCAAAATGGTAAGATAAGTACGTCAGGGTAGCTTATTTATAAATGATCACAAAGTGTTTCAGAAGCAGCATTCTCTGAACATTCATGTTTATAATATAAATGGATGGTAAAGGAAATGTTAAATTAGTAAATGACCTGAATCTCTTGTGCTTAATCATGCCCCATTGCTAAAGGAAATTGCACAATGTGGACTTTGAGCGAGGATTATTGGGATGAGGCAAAGTGGACTTTCCTACTATCAAAGTGTCAAAACTGCCAGCATGTTGCTAGGAACATAGTAAAATCAGATGGGAGACCCATTCAGGGAGCAGATGAAATTCATTTATTTCAGACGTGTGATCACTGAAACACTTTACTGGATGATATTGATGGATTCTACAATGACATCCTGCATTAGTGCAACAGTGCGGCATTATAATGAATTTCAACACTGGAGCATTGTACAATTATGTAATACTTTGCTTGCACTGTTCGACATCGTGTTCATAAGACGGGAGTATTTGGTTGTTGTCACTTGCTAAAACTTTCTTTCATCATATATATCCTTGGCTGCAGCACTGCCTAACTCCAATATTGATATGCTGGTTGATAGCAGATTAGCTTATTTTACTAAAATTTGAAAAGTTTTGAGATCTCACCTTCATTTCCTGAACAGCAGCAAACAGTATTTTACATGTTTTGGAAACTAAAGTACAGACCATTCCTATGCTGTTCTTAGGCCATACATGAACAATTTATAGTAGCATTCTCCCCCTGTCCTGCACGTTTACCAGATTTATCACCAATTGGACAAAGTCAAATATGGACCTCTAGATACACATAGAAGAAGCTCAGCAGAACATTCTCCAAATGAATAGTCAGGGTCTCATTTATTCACTACTGCATTTGAAAGTACAGTCGAAACCCGTTAATACGAAATCGTCGGGACCATAAATTTTTTTCATATTATCCGGAATTCGTATTATCCATCAACTCTGATAACTTTCGAAATAAGCATAGAAAAATTATTGTTATAAAATACGTACATTTTTATTCCATTCCTTCAGTAAAAAACTGTTATTTTGGTCTGTCTACATGACATTACAAAATTTCTGCTTAAAACATTATTTACTTTTGAGTATAATATAAATAAATCTGGAGGAACATTTCCCCATACAAAATAAATGACTCGAGATCGTCCATCACAGTAATCATATGCTGTGTTGACGGAGCAGAGTGCTGAATTTGCCCGGTATCATCATCATTTTCATCACTTTCGACTCCGCCATCTTGGTTTCTATCTAGACACTGTTGAACGATCTTGTGTATAGTATAAAAAAAGTAAACTTAATTGTTGAAACCATTTCAGCAATGCCTCTCCCATTTCCTCATGTGTTGCTGTTCGCATCCGTTTCCTTTTAAGTGTCCCACTTGTCTCTGCTTGCTGTCTTATTTTTTCAGCGTTTTTTATTAGCATTGACAAAGTTGACAGAGGAATTTCAAATTCTTTAGCAATCTGCCCTTTTTTTGCATTTGGTTTTTCAACGGCATCTAGAATTTTTAATTTCACTTCTAGCGAAAGATCCTTTCGTTTCTTTTTCCTTATGTCGGACATGGTGTAGCAGCTGTGTAGAGTACGTAATGTAGTCTGTAGCTGTGTAGTCTGTATCGAATAAGACTGATTGATTCCTGTTTAAAATTGCCATGTGATTCAATTTCTTTTGAAACAAGTGTGCTCTCACACAGAACAAATCGGATTCGTGTTAGTGAACACCACGTGATTAGTGGTGTTCGTCACGGTCAAAAGAACATGTGATTCTTTAGAAGTCAGTGGTAATAGATAACAGAAAACATTTAATTTTTATTTTAGAAAATTGCATACTTCGAAAACTTATTGGAATTTTTATTCTGATCACTATTTTCTCACTAAATTTCCGAAATTTTCCTTCATATTAACTGGACTTTAATTAAAAGTCGTTCGTATTAAAGAGGATGAATTTACATGTAAATATCATTCACGGGGACGGGCAGCAAAATTTTTCGTATTAACCGAGTTCGTATTAACGGGTTTCGACTGTGCAAATATCAACTATTTTTTAAAGGTGGTAGAATTGTTAAGTGTAGTTGCTAAAGGACCCAATCCCAGATGCAAAAGGAGCAAGGTCAATCCCCTATGAAGCATTCTTACAGAAGGTTGGAATACCAACATTTTGTTACAAGACAATTTGTAAATTACAAAATATATTAATGAGACAGCTGTTTCCTAAATGCAGTTGAATCCAATTAATACGAATTATCACTGAATATGTTCAGTTTCTCCGATCCCAACCCCGTGACTACAATTTCCTTACATAACTAGTTGTTTATATGAATTTTTTTTTAGAACTGATTCCGGGTAATACAAATAAAATGAAGAAATTCCTAACAAAAATTGAGATATTTATTGTAAAGAAAATCTTTTTTGCTGCAAATTATTCTGATTGGTTCTTAGTTTAAACGAAGGAGACATGGATTTGTCATCCGGACTTCTCTAATTGGTTTTCAGTTTTTATATAAATCCAGCCATTTATATATAATACCAAGAACAGATGATAGTAGGTTAATATATAATACCTACGAGGGGAGATCTAAAAGTAAGTTGCACTTCCACGGTATGGCCATTTATTACACCACCTATACAAAAGCAACACGGCTATAGCAGCATACAATGTAGGTTCACTTTTCCACATAGCCCCCAAGAGACCCTAAACATTTATCCGAACGATCAACCAACTTTTCTATTCCGGATGCATAGAAATCTTCTGCAGCGTTTTGTAACCACACGGTGACAGCCGCTTTCACCTCCTCATCATTTCGAAATCGTTGTCCACCGAGTTCCGTTTTGAGCTTACCGAAAAGATGAAAGTCGCATGGTGCTAAGTCGGACTGTATGGAGGATGTTGCCAAACCTCCCACTTGAATTGCTGCAGCAGTTCACACTTTTGGTGGGCCTTGTGAGGTGTTGCGTTATCGTGCAACAAAATCACACCGGCGCTCAATTTCCATATACAGCAGTGATTTCACGATAAATGTCCGTGCAATTCACTCGTTTGGCCCATAGAAATCGGATTGCTGCTCGCACCTCAAGTTTGGAGTGAACATCCAGTTGACGCGCCATTGCTTTTAGCCCGCTAGTCACACAAAACACAACGGGAAACCACAGCAACCGTCCTATCCGACATCTGCGCAGTTAATGTCCCTTTCTCCGCTTTGCCCAAGGTTTCCTTTCATTATTGGATAATAATTTCAGATATTACGAACTAAATTTTTGGTCCCAGATATTACGAAAATTCATATTAACAAGGTTCTACTGTAATTGCAAGGCTCACAGTTTTTTTACAGTTGAGCAGAGTGAAATTCCAAATTCGTTTCCCTAGTTTTTGCCAAAATCAGGAGGGCATAATTTTATCATAATTTACGAAAATGTTCACTTTAATTTATTTATAATAGATGAATAATTCCTCACTTAACTAATTGAATTGAGAAATTGTAAGCTTCTAAATTTTTTAAAACACTTAAAATTTGCTTTATCATACTTAAAACTGAAAAATCATATTTTCATTGTTTCAACTAAAAAGCAGGATTTTTAGATTTTTTTTTAATAATGAGTGATGATTTTTAAGTACGCTAATTGTATGGTTATTGTACATTAAAATGATCTTA
Organism: Rhysida immarginata; assembly: GCA_023313115.1. NCBI lineage: Eukaryota > Metazoa > Arthropoda > Chilopoda > Scolopendromorpha > Scolopendridae > Rhysida > Rhysida immarginata. Next base: position 19,913,852 of record JAHWFO010057280.1, read on the forward strand.
CAAATTTTTCAAAGCACAACTGAGACAGACTTATCACAGGAACGAAATTATCTTGTAACGAAATATTGATATCCCCAGAAGTTTGAGCTTACTATATATTCCAATTTTCATTTTTTATTTAATGTTACAGCAGCTGGGGTTTTAGTCACTTTTATCGCTGTTGTCAAATAATCAGTACTTTGAGACTACAGAGAAAAATTGGTGTCAAAGTTTATAGTGAGGACTGCCATTACTAATCTCAATTCGTGTTTCACATCTGAATTGACCGAATTTGACATAACCTAGCTTCAAACTATCTATTCAGTATATTGCAGCAAACATCAGAGATTAAATGCTAAGATGGAAGCACTGGAAATACGAAGATACAAATAGACTAAACCAGAAAATATATTAAATAACCAATTATATTTCTACATCCTAAGGCATGATATTGGACATCATTAATGAATTCAATAGAAGAAGAAGCAGATCACGTCACCAGACTGAAAGTCCTTCTACATCATAAAAGCTCTCTTATGCAAGTACGTTCACCAACCAGTTTTCAGTTTGGATCTGATTGGTGGATAAAAAGCCTCTCTTGTATTATAAGTGGTTGTCATTTCTTGTCAATTTGTAGTATTTAAGCCCGTGAAGATGGTGAAACACCGAAGTGCGTCGGCATATGAATAAATTCTACTATATTGCTTTACCAAGACCCTTTAATTTTTTTTTCTATTTTGCTCAGCAATCTAGACAGATGGAAATCATGAAATTTAGAGGTGCTTAAATATTTTGTTAACATATTCAATGCAATCATCATGCATTTGAGTGATTTACAGAATGATTAACGGCATCCTTGCGTGAAATTCAAGATCTCCAATCACTCATGGAAACATGTTTTATACCACTTATGGCCGTATTCACCACCTCGGGTTAATCTGAGAATTAGAGCGAGAAATGGTATTTGAGCGTTTCTCTTGTTAGATAACGAGAATCATATGTTAAGGCTTAACTCTCGATCGCTCAACTCCCATTTTTAACCGGAAGTGGTGAACAGCCATTAATGTATTGGATACAAATGCTTGGAAACTTTATTTCTAGGATGGAAAAGAAACTCATTATTTCTTTAAGGGGGTGGGGGCTTTTGAAGAAGACCTCAGTCATAAAATAGCAAGTTACAATTCATCTTGGAATGTCTATAACATCAAGTGTACTAATTTAATTTGGTTATTTTTACGATTATATGTTTGTTGCTTGATTGGTTAACTGTTTGATTTGAACATGTCAACGTCTGAATCGTTTCCATCCAGCACAAGACAAAGCTAAAAACCGTTGAAGCATATATGGTATATCAAAAGTCCTTTGTCTATATTTAGTTTGGTTTTATTTCAAATAATTTAATTTATTATTAACTTTTATTGCCTTATATTCTTTGTATTATTTGATAGTATCAAATATGAAGATGTTTTATCTTTTCAAGTAATACATTTATTTTATATTAAATTAATATTTTCAGTTCTTGAAAGTGGCTTAAAATCTTGTACATAGTTGAAAACACTGATATTTTTATAGTGTATCTAAAAATTTTTAATTAAGCCATATTCTGTATTGCTTTTATTTGATTACAGATAATGAAAATAAAAATATAATCGCTGAAACGAGTAATATTATGTGTTCCCAAAAAGAAGATAATATAAGGGAAGAGCACGCTATAGAACAAGAAACAATGCTAAGGAAAACTGCGAAGAGTGATACTGATGATGAAGAAGGAAATCACGAAGAGAGTAATAAGAAATCGTGCATAGCAGGACAAACAAGCAGAACTCCACATAGGGTCAGGATTTCATCTGTACCAAATATACTACAAAATGGACCATCTGCCTATCTTAAATCAGAAAATCAGAAAAAACTTGAAAGTGAAGATGATCAAGTAGAAATGAACTTACTAAATAGCAGTGAAATTTGTAAGCATGTTAAAGGAAGAATGTATTCTGATCAAACATTAACTGCAATACTAAACCATATAGCTTATGTTGATCAAGCAATGGATGATTACAAATTTGATTCTCGGAGGTTAAAACCTACACGTCGAAGCCAGATCCAAAAAGTGCTCCGATTCACTTACCTTACTGCTTTTTTAGGCTTCTTGGTATGCATGTTACAATTATATCGCATCTTTGGACGATTTGGTATTACAGCATTATATGAACGGCCTTCTCCATTGCCCTGGTTTATTTTTCAAACTGTGAGCAGGTAAATTCATACATTTTATTAAACATATTGACTTTTATTACATTTACTGTTTTTGTCAACCTATATTTTTTTTAATTAAGTATTCTTCATATATCTGTTTTTGTGATAATTTGTTAGAAACAGGGGAGTAACCAGGATTTTATAAGGGGTGGGTGTTTGGTGGGGGGAAGGGGGGGGGAATAAAATGTAAAATAATTTTTAAGTAGAAACAAAGAAAAACAAATGAACTTAAACAAGTCAAAGAATTAAAGGGTGAGCGGTTCGTCCACCCCCTCCCCACCCGAGAAATTTACATGAATTGTTTTTTAAACTTGTTACTGGGAAAATGAAAACAATTCTGGAAGTTGAGCAACAGCAGGCATGGCTAGTCACTGGCAACCATCAGTGACGTATGATCTTCACCCCCCTCTCCCCCCAGCTACTGCAACCATCATACAGCAGTCGTCAATCTATGTTCATCCAGGTACCCAACTCGTCGGCCTCTGGCCATACAGACCCTGGATTCCATCAAATAAAAAATAAAAAAAACGTATAGAATGTCTAAAACTTAAAAATTATCATCTATACTTCAAGACAGCCTTCTCAATGCACTCCTCATGTTAGAGGAGCCCCATTGAGACAGGTGGAGAAGTATCATGGGACTGCATTTACGAGTGACGGGCAGCAGGACAGAGGATTGGATGCACGAATCGATGCGGAAAACTGTCGGATGCGAACTGTGGTGATCTGTGGTAACAAAACATGAGCTAAGAAACAAACCCAAACTCTCTATTTATAAATCTTTTTGTCCCTCTTCTCAGCCAAGGTCATGAGTCTGGGGAAATAACCAAAAGAGTGTGATTGAGGGTGCCAATGGCTGAAATGAGATCCCTGTGAGTTGTGGCTGGTTTTATCCTATCGGTAGAGTGCACAGCAGCACAATAAGGGAGTTTTTAGATGTTGAGCAGCTACTTCTCTGTATTAAGAGGTCTCGGGTTACATTTGTCTGGCCATATGATATGAATTCCACAAACAGGCCTTTTTACCAAGTAGTTTGCTTTTTACCACGCCCATAGGTAAGAGACCAAGAGATCAGCTAGAACAAGATGATTAGACTAAATAGGGAATCTAGGGTCGAGTTGCTTGTGTATTACTACTGAGGACATGCATTTGATGGTGGAAGATTGTGATAACTAGAGATCCCTCATAGGGCTGCTGCCCCCATGACCCTAATGGATATGCAGGTTCAGAAAGTAAGTATATTTGAATTTAATAATGTTTGGGGATTTTTCATAGGCCTAAACAATCATGCTTGTTCACAATCAAGGACTATACAGCCCAGGTTATTTATTACAAAACATTTTTATAGATATGAAATCTATTTTGAAATGAAGCTCTAATTAAGTATACTTGAGCACTGGTGAAGTGATACCATGGAAGATTAACAATGGAAGCACCTCTTGTAGCACTTCCAATGCTAAAATGCGTCACTCGCTGCTATTGCAGCACACCTGGTGGCCAACATGATTACGCTTACAACCCCTGTGATCCTTTATATGATTATAGAATTACAGATGCCTTTGAAGTAATTGAGCACTTGATATTTCATTAAAAATTTTTGAATTTGCATTTTATGATTGTTTTTATAGGAAATAAATGCTTTTCTTTCATTCAATATTTTCTCTTTTCATTTTAATGACTCGTTTCAAATTTTATATGGGCCCGGTTTTGGAGCACTTTTTTTAATGATAGAAAAATGTTTAGGAGTTTGTTTTTTTTAAATTGATTTAAATGGTGCAGGGGTTTCTGTGAAGTTAGCTGTTAAGTTCTAGACATGTTGACTAGGGGAAAGAGCAATGAACAAAAAGTCTTCAAAATATCATTGTTTCAGTTATTTGAATGAACAGAATTAAATATTTATTATATTATTAGAGCATTATCATATTAAAAAGACTCTCGCTCAATGAAAACAAACATTAGGATTTCGTGCCACTCTGGCAGCCAACATGATATCTCCTCTTATATCGTGTGATGTGATTTCTTGCAAGAGGCACTTCTATTGTTATTCTTCCATGATGATACTTACACTCATGGGTGATCATAAAACAATTTTTCCAGCAAATTATTCATGTAGTACAGCTTTTTGTTTGGCAATAGTTGGGGGGGGGGGGACTGCATATGAAGATATGGAGGGGGGGGGGCCCCCATTTCTCCTTAACTTAGCCGATTTTGGATGATTGTCACTTCACGTGAAGCCCCTTCTCCACCACTGATTATATTCATTGTGTTTCCCCTGATTCCTGGCAATAGCCCGGCAGCGTAATTTTCATGCTAGCAGACTTCTTTGCAGGACGCGAGAGGAATTCCGTTCCGTACCTTCTTGCACACTTTCTAAATTCCAGAGATGGTTTTGGGGCGACTCCTTCCGAGACCTCTATTGAGAAGGCCAAAGCCACAAAAGTCCACGAGGGAGGCTTCAGGTGATGTGACAGGGCTAGCAGAGAAGGGTATTGCATGAATGCCGGTCTCTTCTTCCATTTTTTGCCATGAAATTCTGTGAGCTGGATGCCTTATCTTGATGAACACAAGCTTTGTTGCTCTCCTCTCTATACAACACCAGGATCTGTTGTGTATAAAGAGGTTTCAAAATGTTCTTCTGGTAGTAATTTGTATTCACCTTTTGAGCAGTATCCCGATGCTGCTATTACCAAACCACGCACTTCGACTAAGGAATGTTCTGCTTGCAATCAAAGCGTTGTGGCGCTTGCCATTTTCTTAACCCTGCTACCTCCATTTCCAGCAGTGCTTCCTCCTTTACTTTCAAGATTAACCAGAACCTGACCTGCACTTCTCACAACTTAATTTACCTGTTACATTGCAAAGTATGCCAGAAACAGTATGTTGGAGAGACGGGCAATACCATACGCTCCAGATTTGCCAGACATAAGTTCGACATCCTTAGCAATGCTGACACCCCTGTCGCTAAACACTTTAATTCCCCTGGCCACTCTTTACAGGCCATTAGCCTTTATATTCTTCGTAGTAACTTCTATAACAAAAAAGAAAGAAAGCAATTCGAGTCTTTTCTTATTTGGAAATTTAATTCCCTCACCCCTAATGGCATTAACCTTAGCAAAGGCACCATTCCCTCATTAACTTTCCCATATTCCTCTTCAACTTCAGCTATTCCCTAATTTGTCGTAGGCTCTCTGGGCCCTTTTCTTTTTTTTTTATCTTTTCTCAGTTATTTCTTCTTTTTTAATGTTCTTTCATATTTTTTCTATTTCTATGTTCATTTTGTGTCCGTCCCTGTACTCAATTTTTTTCGTAGGCTTTCTGTACTCTTTTATTTTAGTGACCTTTTTTATGCGGTACTATTTTACAGGGTGACTAGCGACCGGTTATTGTCAAATAATTTTGTAACCGGGAACAGTCAGGGAATTATAAAATCTGAAAAATTTGAACAATGGCAATAATATTCTATCAGGATAGCCCCCTTTTTTTAGCTTTTATGATCAGGAAAAATCAATGATCAGAAAAATTCAAAAATCGTTTTGTTAGACACCCTATCATTCCTAAACTTTTTTATAATTTTAATTTTGTATGTGTTATCCTATTGCATTTTTCTCGCCGCCCTCTTATTTCCTCCTATTTGTCCTCCTTTCCTGTTCTGTCCAAACACGTCTTCAAATTCACCTCCTGTCCTCCCATTGGTACTCTTCTAGTTTTTCAGCCAATACAGTCTTACTGTTCCCTATGCCAACTATATATAAAGTCGTCCTGTAGTACTCTTTTCATAACTTCAGGATAATTCTCTAATATTCTAATTGCCTTTAGAAAATTATCCTTTTTGCTTTGATAAAGGATAGTCTCTATCCAAAACATCAGCTTTTTATTTTATTTTTACTTTTATTTATTATTTATTAATTATTTTGTCGATTATTATTTATTTTACATTTTTATTTAATAACTATTATTTAAGGATAATATCCCTGAGCTTCATTTTTTTTTTCCAAGTGTTATTTGGGTAATATCTTAATTCAACTGAGGTATGCATGTATCAAAATTTCTTTTAATTCTATTCCAAATTTTATAAGTTGACCTCAGGAACAGCTATGGGTAATAGTCTTAGTCACTAATCTCTTTAAAAGTGAATTTGAAAATCATCTATAATCTCCTCTTATTTCCCCCTATGTAAATTAATCCTCCTTGTGAATTAGAGGTTTTCACTTTTTAGATTCTTCATATAAAATATTTGCTGAATTTAAATTTTTATTAAGATGTTTGAAGCAGTTTTTATCTTTTAATTAGGTTAGCTGAATTTTTCATGGGCTGTATAATGGCCAATATTACAAAACAACCAGTAAATCGCCATCACTTTCCATATTCATACCATCTCCATCAACGTGGAAGCTTTTATTAGATACTTCTAGAGGAGATGGCAAGGTAAATATATTTCGGATATCTTCCAATGTGAATTATTCAGTAACCTTTAAGGGGAAAAATAAATTTAGTTGATCAGTAGCCCACTGAATATTGTTTTTTATTGATTATCAAAGAGGTACTTTTTTATTAAATAACTGTTTCCATATACAGTACTCCAAGCCAGCTAATTTCCTTGAAAACCAAAATGGTGGACAAGGATTTTGCCAACAAAGTATTAAAATAATGATGATTATTTCAGTCATCCATGATCAGAATATTAAATATTCTCTGTAAATTCCCATATACATTCAGGTTATCCCTGTTAATTCAAATTGCCAGGGGACCAGATTAATAGTTTTACTTGCCAAGTGTTTGAATTAAGCATTTGAACAAAAACAAGGGTAGTGAATACATATACTGTATTATAACTAATAAGATGTTTATGTTCGTTACTGATGAGCTTTTCATTCTTATTTCCCCAACTAGCTTATTAGCTGCAGCAATTTCTTTTTCATTTAACTCAAGGAAATCAAATTCTTCAACAGCTTTTGTATTAGATTCACGTAAAACCTAAATTAATAAAAGTTTCCTTTTATAAAGTTTCCTTAAATTCTCCAAGTTTTCTTTTATAATCTTTTTGGTAAGAGGCAGCTTGTATCTCTGCTTCATGGATGAAGTTTCTATGCAATCATATCTGATATTACGAGGGGAGATCAAAAAGTAAGTTGCACTTCCACGGTATGGCCATTTATTATACCATCTATACAAAAGCAACACTGCTATAGCAGGATACAATGTAGGTTCACTTTTCCACATAGTCCCCAAGAGACCCTAAACATTTATCCGAACAATCAACCAACTTTTCGATTCCGGATGCATAGAAATCTCCTCCAGCGTTTTGTAACCACAAGGTGACAGCCGCTTTCACCTCCTCATCATTGTCCACCAAGTTTCGTTTTGAATCCACACGGTCAGCAATTGCAATGGTACGGGACGTTGTGGGCCTGCCTACGCGATCTTCATCTGTGATATCTGTGTGTCCTGCTTCAAATTGTTGACACCACTTTACAATTCCTTGCCGGGAAATTGCACGCTCTCCAGCAGTGATTTCACGATGAATGTCCGTGCAATTCACCCGTTTGGCCCATAGAAATCGGATTGCTGCTCGCACCTCAACTTTGGAGCAGACATCCAGTTGACGCACCATTGCTTTTAGCCCGATAGTCACACAAAACACGACGGGAAACCACAGCAACCATCCTATCCGACCTCTGTGCAGTTAATGTCCCTTTCTCCGCTTTGCCCAAGATTGCGACACACAGCGCGCTCCTGCGGCAAGTTAGTGCAACTTACTTTTTGATCTCCCCTCATACATACAAGGTGTTAACAAAAGCTCTCTGAATTAATTTCACATATTGACACACACTTGAAATTTTAGAGTCCTTGATCCTTTTCAAAATAGCCTCCTTAGGGATTAATGCAACAATCCTAGCATTTTTGCCATTGCTAGAATGTGTTTTGAAAAATCCTCCTTTTTCAGGCTCTCTAGCATATTCGTCAGTTCTTCTTGAATCTCTTCTGTGGTGGCAAATCTGCACCCTTTCAGTGTAATTTTCATTCCAGGGAAGAAGAAACGGATGCAGTGGCCAAGTCAGGAGTATAGCAGGGTGCTTTGATGAAAACTGATATTCTTTGATGGATGCATGAACTTTGTCATGAGAGTCACCCAGTTTTCAGAAGCCCCCGGTTTCAGCTGATTGTGCTATGCATTGTCCTTCTGAATTAATGAGTGAATTACTCAACATTTTCTTGTGTGAGGCATGTTGAAAGCTGTCCAGGGAATTCATGGCTTTCACAAATTTGTGCTTTACCTAGAAAATGTTCAACAAATGCTTGCTGAATTTTAACACAGAATTTGATGCATTCATATTGTTCTTGGTACTCATTGATTTAAAGCAACATGACTGCACTACAGCTTGTCACATTTAAAGTAGTGCTTTTCAATGCCATATGAAACCACCACATTCTCATTTAGCATATTAACTCTTAGAATTCCTCATTCAGTTTCCTGTTTTACAGGCAAACGTAATGGGATCCTTGCTTTAATATTGACTGTAAGTAAACAATAATAACCCAGACAATGCAATAACAAAGCAATACAATTACTAAAGGTACAGTAAACAAGCTCAAAGTATACAAAATATGAAAATACATTTGAAAAAAAAACAAGCTCAATATTGTTTGAATATTTTGAAATAGGTTTCTATACAGGGTGAATACAAAAGTCTGAACCCTCCTTTTATTTTTTGAACCGAAGCAGATATGTCAATTTTGATGAATCCAATGAATAGGAAGTTGTGGGTGGCCTATCCCATGGTGCACTTTTCATCATCCCAAATATGCAAATTAGGACACATTCAAATTTTATCTCAAAAACCGTAAGGGATAGAGAAAAAAACCCAAGTGCAAACTTGTTCAGCATAAAAAAACAAACAAAACAAAAAAAAAATCATCCAAATCGGACCAACCAATCACCCACAATCACGTGGTGAACTGTTTGTAGCTTACAAACAGTCACACTGCACAAGGAAAACTGAATGTTGATATTTCCACCATATAAAGCATGCAAATCAAAAAATTAACATAAATTACCATACTCACATTCACTTTCATGTGGAAAAGCAAATAAAAGGCATGTTTCAGCACACCACACAGAAGACAGAACAATTCCAGGGTGGCAAGCTACCCTGTTCCAGAAATGGTCAACATGATCTTCTGCTTCGGAGAGGCAAGGAGAAACCTACCTGCTGCAGTTAGGTTGTATCGAGACAGATACCCTAACAAACGCCATCCATCTCGTCAAACAATGTGTCACATTATTCAAAGATTCGAGGCTACAGGGAATGTTAATGCAGAACGAGGACGACCAAGGGCACAAGGCGACGAGGATACAACAACACTAGTTCTGGCTGCAGTTGCTGCACATCCCCACACAAGCAGCAGAGCAATTGCTGCAGATGTTGGGTGTCATCAGAGAACTGTTCTCAACATTCTACACGCACATCATTTTCACCCATACCATATTCATTGTCACCAGGAGTTAATGCCATTGGAGTATGTTGCTAGGGCCGCCTTCTGCAACTGGTTACTTACCTGCCCGGATGACAATCCAAACTTCATTCATGAGGTGTTGTGGACAGATGAAGCCCAGTTCACCAGGGATGGAGTTATCAACAGGCACAACCATCATCATTGGGCAGACAAAAACCCACGATGTCTGCGTGAAGCAACTCATCAAGTGAACTGGAGAATGAATGTGTGGTGTGGATTGTACAATGACACTGTGGTTGGACTGTATGTTTACGATGGAACACTGACTGCAGAACGCTACTGGGCTGATATTCTCAACGTGGTAGTCACAGACTTCATTGACAATTTGCCATTGGCCTCGTATCAGCGCACGTGGTTTCAGCATGGAGCTCCTCCACATTACGGGTTGGTCGTTCGCGAGTGTCTAAGTGAGATGTTTGGACAACAATGGATTGGCCGAGGAGGACCAGTTCGTTGGCCACCCCGCTCCCCTGATTTTACACCACTTGACTTTATTTTGTGGGGATACCTGAAGGACAAGGTTTATGCTACGCAGCCCGCCTCACTGGCTGGTTCAACGAATCCAGGAAGCGTGCCGAGGAGTGACACCAGCCATGCTTGCCGATGTTTTGGCGTCAGTTAGGTTCCGTGACCAATTGTGTTATGGTGCCCACGGTCGTCACATCGAGCATTTTGTTGATTAACTTTTTTTTTAAACTGTTTGAAGTAACTTGTTTGTGCAGTGTGACTGTTTGTAAGCTACAAACAGTTCACCACGTGATTGTGAATGATTGGTTGGTCCAATTTGGATGATTTTTTTTGTTTTGTTTGTTTTTTTATGCTGAACAAGTTTGCATTTGGGTTTTTTTCTCTATCCCTTACGGTTTTTGAGATAAATTTTGAATGTGTTCTAATTTGCATATTTGGGATGATGAAAAGTGCACCATGGGATAGGCCACCCACAACTTCCTATTCATTGGATTCATCAAAATTGACATATCTGCTTCGGTTCAAAAAATAAAAGGGGGTTCAGACTTTTGTATTCACCCTATATTTAAATAAAAATACCCATGAGACTGTGGATGTCAAACATCATAAATAAACAGTCAACAGATTTTCCACAAAAAATATAATATGCATATCCATGCCTATTAAACCTTTTGTGGAAGAGCAGTTGACTGTTTATTTTTGCATAAAAGTTATTGTCCCTATCACCACATAGGTGACAGTGTATTTCAATTAGTGTTCATTCACAGCTTCTTTTCTGACATTTCATACCTTCTTCACTTAGCCAAAGTGTATCAAATTCCAATGTCAATGCATCTAGATTTGATTAGATAAACAGGTATATTTCTTATCAACACACAGTACTTTCGTGAGCAAGCATAGACCTTTTGTGTCGACACTTCGGTGACTTTTGCATGGAGATTACAAGAAAAACAAAAAAGGAAATGCTTTCTTGTTTTATTACAATCATCACAATAAAAATCTAATAAATAATGTACTAAAATTATTTTGTAATATACCATAGTCTAAATTTTGTGACTAAATGATTACCCCACATTCTACCAAATTTAGTAGAAATTGGCAACTCTGCATACAGCTATAGAGTTTTCCTTTCTTGCGTAAAAGCTTGAGTTAGGAAACTTTCTGATATCACCTTGTACATATTTATATCCTTAGAAAATAAATAATGATGATGTACAAAATATCTTTGTGTTTTTCATTTCATAAATTTTGCAACAGTTCTACATATCATTTCAATACTTCCTTATTTAGGGCTGCCGACAAAGTTGCTGTGCATTTGGAAGATAGTAAATAATTCTCTTAAAAGTAAACCAGATAAAAATAATAAACCCACTAGCTGTGTTAATAATAATATAGTTGAATTGACATTAAGAATTTATTTTGGATAATAATTAATGAAATTTTTGCTTATAAAACTATTAAAACAGAGAAAAAGCTCTCATATATGAATTTGAGATAATTATGCATTGAAAAAAAAAAAAAAAATAATAAAATCTCAAAATTAAACTGTGATTTTGATTGAAAAGATCAAACCTTTTAAAGAACAAACAATTTATGATATTCTTTTATTTTAATTTTCAGAATATATGCAGCAAAATGAAATTTCCCATTTGCCCAGAAGAAAACTATTTTCTATGAGATACATTATTGTATTATGCTGAAAATTTTTCATTAAAAATTAAAAAGCAAAAAGCTCATTCATATTGAAGTAAAAATAAAAAAACAAAAAGTGTGAGAAAAAGGTGCTTTTTCCTCCCTTTTCTGAACTTTTGTATTATATATATATGTATATCATTTGATTCAGTAGAAAATTTTTAGTTAAACTTAAAATCAGCATTTTTTTTTTAAGAATTTAGGTAACATTCCATGTTGTTTCACAAATATTTCTAAGTGTATTTTAAATATTTTAAGATAATAATTTTGACTTGTTAGATCAAGAAGAGTGACTGAAAACAATTTAAATGTAATTACGTACTAAGAAAACTTCAGAATTATCTAAGACAAATGAGACAGAAAATATTTTTTTCCCTGAATAAAAATTAAAAATTTTCAAAATATCAGTAAATGTTAAGCAAGATAGTCTTTTATCATCCATAATACCATAGTCTTTATTCTTTTTCATTGATAGAGTTGCCTTCATGATATAATACAAAAAAAATGGGAACCTTCATGATAATATAATTTCAGAAGTTAGATGCAACTATGATAAAAATTTAAATCAAATTAAAAATTAAAATTTACCTCTCTTTCTGAATGCATTTAGAAATTAAATGGCACCATCATGATTTAGAATCAGGTTGAAATTCCCTTTCTATATTAATTTTTTTTCTTTTTATATGAGAAAAAGGTTTTTAAATTCTTTTGGTTATTGGATGATTTTGAAATTAACAGTGGTTATTGAAATAGAAAATGGGAGAAAATTACTGAATTTGATCTGGAGTTATTGATCTTTTCTCATTTGTTTAATGCTGTTTATAAAATTGTGATTAAATATATTTTTTTAATATATACAAAAGTATCTTAAAATATTTTTGAATTTTTTTTATTTTTTTTTTTGTTTATTTGAAACATAAGTGCTTATCAGAGTTTCCCAAATCCCATATTTGAATAAGTTTTTGCTGTGAGATATTCTATTAAAAATCATCTGCTGAATTAGTTTACATATACTGCTTAAAAATAAAAGTAAGTTTTTTTTTATGTTAAATCTCCTACTTATTTGAATTGATACAATATTTCTTTTTCAATATCAATTTCAGTTACCTTTTCATTCAAATTAATACTTTTGGCATTATTTTTTGTACATTCCCTTCAATTAAATTTTCTTCTAAATGATTATTCAATTATTCATATTTAACTTTCATAATATTTTAAATATGACAGCAATGTCTATGTGATATTTATTAAATAAATTCTCATCTGCTTTTTCTTCTCCTTCCATTTAAATTTCACTGCTTAAAATCGCTCTTATATATTTTTTTTAACATGTTGTGAAATATGAATGATTGATTTGATTATACACAATTGCCTTAACATATGTATTGAATGATCACAGTTCCATCCAGTTAATTTCTTACTCTCTATATTTATGACATTCAATAAAACCATGTTTTGCATTTAAATTAATTTTTTTTTATTCAGTTTTAATTTTTTATATATTTGAAGTTCTATTAATACAAGTGTAGCTCAGGAAAGAATTAGTTTTTTTAAACTTCTTATATATCTCTAAAGAAGATAAGCGTTTCACATTGCATTTATTAAAGATGAAAATCAAAATTGAAAATTTCGGTGCAGAAAGAATTTATAAATAAAAAGTCTGAAGGATTTATTTAGCAATATCTCAAATGTATCGAAGACATTATTTTAATGTAATTATTTGTAATTAATCGGTTATTTATTTATTTATTTATTTATTTATTTATTTATTTATTTATTACATTTAAAGTGTTGTTTATTTTTTGAATTTTTTTATTATATTTGTTTTAATGTCATATTAATTGTATCTTTTTCAAAATTTGGAAATCTCATGGCATACATACTATGAAATATTTATTTTTAATTACAGTAATGACAGGGAAACAAAAGTTTGTTTTTAATTCCGATGGTTTTATATCAATCAGTTTTATTATTTCCACAAATGTTTTATTATTATTTTCATTTTATTGATATTGTTCATAAAAAACTTTGTTTGTACAGTATTATATATTACCATTTGCCTAGCTTAGATAACACTTGAAATGAATGTTATATTGTTACTTTTTGAATGCTGTACAATGTACTGTGAAAAGTATACTAGATTAATTTTAATGTTTTTTGTGAGTTTTTATAATCATACACATTAATTGTGGTTTATAGTTAGCATTGAAACTACTGCCCATAAACATAGACCATTTAAATTTTTTAATTACAGATATTTATTATTAGATTATTGCTCAGGTAATAATTATTTAATAAATATGGAGTTGGTTCAATAAGCAATTGAAAATCGATATTTTTAAAATTTTCTCGTGGACCCTATTTATAAATAAAATACACATATGCTTTATTCTGTCAATCTCTTATTGACATTAAGCATTCCTTATAATTTCTTTATTAGCCTAATGTAGTAATTTTTTATAACAACAAGAAAGAAGTTGTCATTGTTTTGTAAAATCATTCATTACATAAACTCCATAGTCCAATCATCTTTCTTAAACATATTAAATTTTTTAGTTTCTTTACTTGTTACCTTATTATTACTTCTCAAGCAGCATTTTTTTAAATGTTGAACTATATCTGTGACTATCATTAGAATGAATTCGTATATTTTTTTTTTTAAATCTTAAAATGAATTTTTCCCCTTGAATAAAAATATGTTTATTTTCTTAATGATTAAAAGACATCTATAACATCATATTCATTAGAATAACTAACACATTATTAGAAAAGTTGAAGTAAAGAAATAGTATTAAAAATTTAACTATGATGTGCAACATGTATTTTGAAAATAGCTTCTCTTCAATAGAATTTTTATTGACTTTATTCTATTGAGCTAGCAGCCTATTTACTATTTGTAAATAATTATAAGCTCTTGAAGCATTCCTCATACTGAGGCCCATAGAAAAAAAAAACATCATCAACTTCATCACACCTTTTTCTCCAGTTTCCTTATCTACAAATTATTCTTTAATTACTAAATCTAATTTTGAAAATCTCTCTGAAATCGATAAACCTAATGTTTCATTAGCTAGGAACAAATTTGACAGTTTCGGATTTTAGCTCTATTAATTTGCAGTAAAATTAGATGGTTTGGTAATTTATAAAATAAAGTTTTAAAACTTCTCATTTTTTAGAATTTATCATTACATTGACCAGAGTCTTAACTTGTACTTAAAAAAGGAGTGCTTTTTTATTTTTTTTTTATAAAATTGTATATATTACATATCTGTTTTTTATTATTATAATGAAGTTGGAAAAATATTTTTCTTCTTTTAAGTTTTGGGAATAGTCACTTATTTTTGAATTTTCTGGAAATCCATCCAAAAAACAGTTCTAAATGTATATATAATTATTAATTTGTTGATAGTTATGATCAAAACTTTGAAGAACTTGAATTAAAGTCAACTGCACTTATTCTAGAATTAATATTCTCCATTAATATTTTCCTGAAAAATAATCAGTTTTTTTTTTCCTTTTATTTTCATTACCAACGTTAATGTTTGAATAAGTTTATTATTATTATTATTTATAAAAAGTATTTATTTTATTAATTGCTCAGCTTTCTTGTTTGATATTGTATAAATAAATTTTATTTATTTTTTTTCATAATTGCAATAGATTTTCTCACTATAATATATTAAACACATATAAACGCTTACTTCTTACTATTTTTTTCTTCAAATATTTCCATAGAAAAATAATATTCTGACTTTTGGTCAGTACGAATGACAATAAGAATAAGGGCCTCGATAAGAATCGATGCAAAGGGACTGAGAAAAACGATTTAATTCGATTTTCTCTATGAGGAGTCTCACGTTAGAATAGCATTTATCAAATTAATAAAAATAAATTATTAAAATAATAATAATTGTAGATAATAATACAAAAATTTGTTTGTACTTTAAAGATAAATAAGATGATTAACTTATGGAAACTAATTTGAACTTCAAAATGTTGATGTTAAAAATTCTTGTCGTCTTAAGAGAGAATGATAAAAATAGTAAAACGTAAGAACAATCTATTAAAGAACTGCAATTGGTAAATTATTTTTATGCGGTTATAATTGTAGGCATACTTGTCATCGTAATTGAACCTTCTTTAATAATAATTGCACTAAACCAGTTAATAATAAATGTCTCAATTAGCATCTGATAAATTGATATCGGTTAAATATTGATATATCCTAACGTAGAGGGGGGAGCGGGAACAATTTGAGAATTGTATCGACATAACTAATACATTTCAAAATTAATACTGTAAATAAGATAGTGCACTTTGCGTTTTTCTTTTGGGGTGTATTATTATTTCGTTTGATGTAAAGTAATTCTAATTATTTGAAAACATATCGGTAGTTATATATGTTAAACTATGAATTAATGTTGGATTTTTTTAAGAGAAATATAATAGAAACCTGCTTTGGCATTGTTATTTTACTATTCTGAAAAGAACAATAAACATTATGTGCAGTTGATATGTTATATTTGTTAGCATGTAATGAATATTTAATGCATTTTTTTTTTTTCCTTTCGATGCAATTATCTTGAATACCGTTTTGTAAATGTTTGTATATATGTGTATATAATATGAATTCTCAATACTTGATTATTTTTTTTTTATTTTAAATAAAATTAGCGAGAGATGATGGTAAATAGTAATGGTTTCTAAAATATAAGTAAACTCATAATCTGTTTTATAGTCACTAGAAAAAAAAATTGCCCAATTCTTGTACAAAATGCAAGCGACCATCGATATTTTTTGTGCCATCAATTTCGTTTAAAATTGACTGTATTTTCCTAGAAGTGATAAGTAGCAGATTAGTCATTTTTGGTCCAATTTAGCTTGACAGTAGATATCAAAATGTTACTTCTAGGACACCTAAAATTAAGGCCAACTTTTCACTCAAAAATAACAAAAAACATCAACACACTCATCAAATTTTAACACATTTTGCTAAAAAATACACCCCTTAAACCACCTATTTTCACTAGACCACCCAAATTAATGGCTAACTTTTTAAGAAAAATAACAAAAACCCCAACACTTTGCTATTAAAAAAAAAAAAAAAGAAAAATAAAATGCAAAAAGTAGAGCCCTTTAAACTAATTTCACCAACAGATTTTTTTCCAGCACAACTTGATAAAAAAGAGAAAACAACAAAAAAACAGTTACCCCAATAACAATTCTTAACATAAAAAAAATGCAAAAAAATCGCCCATTTACTACACTGCCTTATTTTATGAGGAAAATCTGAGAGAACCTCAAATTAAGGTTTAAGTTTAAAAAAAAAAATAAATAAAATAATACAGTTCTCAACAAACAAATTTTAATTTCTTTCAGCATGTTATATAATATGTTTTTACAGTCTCCGACCGTTTACCGCCTGTAAATTAATGAATAATAATTCAATTTGAAAATGAGGTTATTCCTATAATTAGCTTAGCTTAACTTCAAAAAATAATTCAATTTGGACTGAGAATATATGAATATTACGACTTATTCACAAAGTTCCAGGCTAGTCATGTGACGTGCCGAAAAAAATTAAATTGAACAAAAATTATTAGTACCAAAAAAGAAACGATAATTTAACATCTCAATGTATATATCTAACAACCAAAAACCATATTTTTTCCACATCAACTCCAAATGTTGACGACGATCGGCCTCGGTGGCTCAGTGGTTGCGTGATCGCCTCTGATACCCGAGGACGCGTGTTCGACTTAACGTGTTCGGCCGAGGACGAAGAGGATTTTTTCAGGGGGAAAATCCTGAGATCACGCACTTCCTTCGGAGCCGTTGGTCCCGTGTAGGTGTAGTCGTTTGCTGGCTGCACGTTAAAGAACCCTTGCGAGGCAAAATTTGCAGCCCTATAACGCCGTCCTGAAATGACCACAGCAGTTGAAAAGGACGTTAATACCAAACAAACCAACCAACCAACCAACCAAATGTTGACAAAGGGTAAGAACGAGATAGTAACATCAGAATGTTATTTACCTCGTCCAATTATTGGTAACGTTTTTAACTGCTTTAACCTTTGAATAAATGCTTCTGCTGCCTCTCCTGAGACAACCTCCAATGTGGTTGCCGTCAAACAGTTGTAACTCAAGTCCTCTCCCAATTTCCAAATGAAGTTGTTGTTCAATGGGGCAAACCGTCTGACAAGTCGCAGGTTCTAGGAATTTGAAGCAGTCCCCCCTTCCCCCCGAAATTGGCCGCCATGTCAACTAAATCTGTTACATGGGGGACCCCCCCTCCACAAGCTGGATTGGGCCAGCCCCCCCGAAAAAAATTTCTGGGTACGGCCCTGATTTGAAGGGAGTAGAAGGATTGAAGTCATTATAGTTGGCCCTTGCCAAATAGTGGCTACACTCGTGGGCCACAAGGGTGATGAGATCAGCTTGATATTTGATACCTCCTGGGGCTAGTCTACTTGAACATATCAAGATTCTATCCAAGAGGCATGCGCCACGCAGACCTGCAATTGGTCTGAAACTGTACATAGAATATATTTTGATTTTTCTGATTTCTTTCAACCATTTAAAGTCACACGAGGATTTTAGCAAATTGTTGGTGCAGTGTTGAATGCCAATAACACTGGTCTGCTTAGCAATGTAATCAGGAGTAATTTTTTGTTTCTGGTACAATCTCTTCTGTTGCAGTCTCGACACTCGCGTTACTCTTGGAACTTGCTTCTGTTTGGGAGAGTTCCATCCAAAAATGCAACAATCTGGCTATTAAAATACTGTTCAATGGTGATCATTTTCATACTTTGTGACTCACTTTCATAAGCTTTTTGTACATTTAATTTTGTGAAATGCAGAAAAACTTGTAAGTACACTCTTTGTGTTAAATTAACGAAATCACCATCTGGGAATTTGACCAGCTTCCGAGAGGTATTGTTGGCTGTTAAATTGATTCCTTGCTCCAAGAGGTTCAAAAGAATGCCCTCGCGTAGAATTCCAGCAGAAAATTTCCCATTTCAACACTGATTATTTATTGGGAGTGACGGGATTTTGCCTCTAACATCTGTATGAAGTTAAAATCCTTACCATGAACACTGTTCTTCAGATTATCAAAGTAACCGCTCATTTTTGTGGCAGTTCCCAGCGTTAACTTGTTTAGATCGTTGAAACGGCTATGGTTCAAACTAAAAAAAAAGATAAGGAAAAAAGTCATATTTAGTTTTTGGGCTTAAAAAGGTCGACAAAAATTCACATGGAATGGAATGCTTGAAATCATTCGCTGGCACGCACACACTCGACTGTTTCAAGCAACTGTGTATTTTGTCTTGAAAATTTGCGCTGGAAAAAATCTGTTGGTAAAAATTAGCTAAGGGGGCAATGTTTTTTTTAGCAAAGTGTTGATGTTTTTGTTATTTTTCTTAAAGTTAGCCCTTAATTTTGGGTGGTCTAGTAAAAATAGGTGGTTTAAGGGGTGTATATTTTAGCAAAATGTGTTAAAATTTGATGAACGTGTTGATGTTTTTTGTTATTTTTGAGTGAAAAGTTGACCTTAATTTTAGGTGTCCTAGAAGTAACATTTTGATATCTACTCTTGACCATCACTCTTGTGTTGACAAATCAGTATGTTGTATTCCTTATGTTGGAATAATTAAAAATAATTGTACATATTTAAATTTTTAGTTTTTATTTATTGTTTAAATATTTCTATAAATCAATTGTATGTAAAAATGAAAGGATTTTTATTTTTTTAATCTAACATAAAGAGCATTGAATTTAATTTAAAAAACTTTATGAAATGCATTTATAGTTCAGTTGCATGCATCATCCAATTATAAATAAGCCTTTCATTAATATAAATTGATGTAAATCATTTCTAATCAGATTAAAAATCTATAAAAACGCTATCAGTGTATAATTAATTTGTCTGTTAGTTATCGATACTTAATTTTTGTTAGTGATAAATTAATTATTAACCTTAATGAAGAATCGCTTATGGTAAATATCTGTCAATAATTAACGAATTGTTTTTGAAATAAACGCATCTGGTGATAATAGGTTTCTATAAAACTGTTACTATTATACTCCTTTTTGCGTTTTTTTTAATTAGGTTTTATGCTAATGAGGTTATCTTTTAAGATTTTTTAAACAAGTGATTGTCAAATGTCGTAAGCGAGTGTTCGTGCTAATTATTTTCAACATTAGCGTTTTGACATTATCTCCTACATTTCTTATCTGTTAATCTTTTGTCGTTGAATAATTTGCATTAACGATTTAAGCAAAGAAAATAGGATCGTTGAACATTGTTCGAAACTCACCTGTTGATCTGAAAATTGAGAATTAATGACGGTTTAGTGTAATTGCAAACGGAATTGGAATTGTCGTGTCGAGTGTCGTTTCTATTTGATGACATAGAATTCTATTTGAATAAGAAAACTGACACCCCCCGCCTCGTCTTATTTTTAGATGACCATTCTCATGGCTAATTTTTATTCATCACGTATAATGTTTTCCTCGTCGTCGTCGTTTGATATTTTCCTTATTTCCTTTCCCTATTGTTTCAGCGTCTTCCGCTTTTTTCATGTGTTTATCCTTTAGTGTTGTGACATGTTTCACTAACAGCACTTTCATTCTCACCCAATCATCCTTTGTCTCACCTTGTTTTGATTTAATAGCTTTGTTACTCTTGTTTTGCTTCTTCCCAAGTGATAATTGCTCATCTTAATCCACTTTCCTTTAATATTGTGTTCTGGTGATCCTTTAAGGATAGCTAGCTTAATGGTGCTTAAAAAGGACACTGGTTTGTAATACCTCCCTCTGTCCCGACTGTTAGCATTCTCTTGCCTCTGGTTAACCCCATTTTTGTTAAAAAGGAGAGGGGAATCCATTCACATGTCTTCCGAGTAATATACGTATACAATTTTGACATGGTATAATTAATTTTTGTAATGTCTGGGTGCTTTCGTATTTTTATTAATTTCTGATAGCAAAACAGCATAAAAAGCAAATATTTAAATTTCTAAAAATGTCAAGGTTAGTAAAGTTAAATGGATCGCTTTGGAATCTTACCAATTGGACGAAATCTTACTCGTTCTAGTTTGTAATATTAGTCAACTGTATTTGTTATCGTTAATTAAGTATAATCAAGTAGAATTGTAAATAATCCTGAACTCGTTAAATCTACGCTTCGATATAATTTTCTAAAATAGTTAGTGTTTATAAAAAGGAATTGACCAATATTTTAGGCAGTACGTGGAACAAAATGAATGACTGGGACAATTTGTGAGGAAGGATTGCATATTAAGTTGTTGATTAACATGATGAGAAAAATTGATTTTGTATTTAGAGATTTTTTTCCCTTTTAAATGTTAAAATATACAGAAACGATTCAATAAACTTGCTTTAATATTTATTTACTGTCGACGCAAAATAAGTTGGCATCTCGGCTATTCCATACTGAAACCGCCTAATCATGGGGGTGATCGTCTACGAGGAACTAACGTAAAAAAATGCTACTTAAAAAGTTTGAAGAAAAGAGGGCGATAAGTTTGCAATGCAATGAATTCACGTTATTTTTCGAGTTGGAAAGCAAAATAGAAGCCGCATTTTTCAACCTTGCCAGAACCTTTCCCTAGAACATGTGCTTATCTGTACCACTTGCCAAGTCCTTATCTGCACGTTGAAGTACTTGTCCACTAAATAGAAACGAGTGTTTTACCAAAAAAGCTCGGTTTTTTTTCATTAATATGTTATTATACGCTCGTTCGTTTCAAAGTACAATGTGAACATAATGTAACACAATAATAAACAATCGGCCTCGGTGGCTCAGGGGTTACGTGATCGCCTCTGATGCCCGAGGATGCGGGTTCGACCCCGGCCGAGGACAACGAGGATTTTTTCAGGGGGAAAATTCTGAGATCACGCACTTCCTTCGGAAGGGAAGTAAAGCCGTTGGTCCCGTGTAGTCGTTTGCCGGCTGCACGTTAAAGAAACCTTGCGAGGCAAAATTTGCGACCATGGCAGTTGAAAAGGACGTTAATACCAAACAAACCAACCAAAAACCAATAATAAACATGTGCGCGAATTTCTATTATAGAATTCTAAGTGTAAGTTTGAGTGTTCACCTGTCCACTAAAATAGGAAACAGGAAAATGTTTAACGTCGTCATCATGCTCCTCATACAAAGATTGGACTTTGCTAACTACATGGATGGGGGTTGTAGTTTCATCCTGGAAAATGTAATCTCTTCCATGTGGTAGTCCCGTTTGTTCAGTTAGTCAGTTGATATGTAAACTTAGCCCGGACAATGTCATTTGCCCACCACATATCTTGGGAATTTCATGCAAAAAAATCTTTCAGTTCAGCAAGAGATTCATTGCATGCCAAATCTTAATTCGGAGTCGACGTCACTTTTCTTATGGCGGCTTTTCAGATCTGAGGTTAGCGTTAATTTTATTTTGCCAAATTGGACCAGTAGCGACTTCTTTTCAGTAAGTCGTCTATTAGAGTGGACTGAGTAACCGTTATGTTTGGCGACCTCTTTTGTGTAACTTATTTCTGTGCTGAAACGTTCTTCAGATAATGGGATGGTGATAGCCCTGTGTAACTGAAAAGATGACAGTTTATATATAAAATGCGTAATATTTTATAACCGGAATTTGATTAAGAGTCTACTGGGAACCCTCAAAAAGTTTAACCTCGTCCTTGTCTACAAAAACCCAAACACGTTAAAGCTTCTACTGGGGAACTCTATGGATAAAACCCTTCCGTTGTTACAGTCGGGAACATACAAAATCCCCTATAATAATTGTGAGAAGGTTTATCGAGGAAAATCGAAAAGGAATATAGAAACCAAATTCGATGCAAAATATGGACTTCCGGAAAAATCAGCGCTAGCTAAACATATGCTGAAAACCGGAATTTCCAAGATGAACGTCGAATTATCGAAATGCGTCAATAAAGAATATCTATTGGACCATGACCATCGAGAGAGAAGGCCTCCGCAATGAAACTGAATACATTGTTGCATCGAAAGTCTGGAATCGAAAGTCATGTACAGTCGGGTGCAAAAAGGTTTTTACCTGCTCTGTAGGAACTGAGCTTCCCGGATGTTGATCGGTTGCAAAATCAGGTACTTTTATTGAGAGTCAAGGCAGATTAGACTGGACTTGTCTCTTCTGATTGAAAATAGGGTACCAGATATACGCTTGGGATGTGCTATTCACGTGCTCAACTAAGTCTAAGCCTTTATGCACTAGACTGTATCAGTATGGATAAAAATAGTTACTACCCTTCAAAATAATTGGAGTTTGTGATCACGCACTTGACAGCGGCTACAAGTCCTGGAAAGATCGGACATAATCCTCTTTCAGGATATCGGCTCAGTCATCACGTGTCGTTGAATGTCGACAATGTCGAAAAATCGTTGACCTTTCAGGACTAATTTCAGTTTTGGGAATAAGAAATAATCCTCTGGAGCCAAACTAGGTGAATAGGGGGTGAGGGAGTGGTTAAAATACTCTTTCTGGCTAGAAACTGCTGCACGACCAGGATCCTTGTACATGTTGCAGAACATGAACGCCGTTTGGAGCATTATCTCCAGTTTCCACTTAATAATTCCTTAGGGTGTTTAAGGTTATTCTGAAAAATGGAGGATCGACTGATTATTAGTTTATTTTATTTAAACACTCAACCTGTCCAATAAATAGGAAACGCGTGTTTTCCCAACGAGCGTGATCTCGTAGTTCCTGGTTCGAATCCAGGTCGTGGAATTTTTCCTTCAATTTTTTTCTGGTAATATTAAACACCCTGTCCTTCATAGTTTTTACAAGATTTTGGATCACCTCTGGATTCAAGTATACCAAGCTTCAGTGATTGCTGTTTTCAGGGAGCCTACGTTGTAGGTTGTCATACTGCTGACCATCTTCATAGAGTTTTCGTACAAATTTTCCCCCACAGGTTCTCAATTGGATTTAAATCCGGACTCCTTGCTGGCCCATCACGTTGCCATTTTTGGATGCTAGCCACTGCTTTGTGACAGTGGAATAATGACAGGGTGCATATCCTGCTGTAAAATCCTAGAATCACCGCAGATTTCTTAGGGAAGAAGAGTTTTCTAAGATCCACTGATGCATTTTGGAGTTGATTTGTATCAAAGCGAAAGGAATTGCTCCATTAAACCCAAAGTCTCCTCTTATCCTAACAGAACCACCAACTTCACGATTGAATAACACTTTTTTGTCTTTACCAATATTATGCCAGTAACATTCCAACTCGTCGAATACATCCAGATAGAACTTTTTTTCGTCACTAAACAACACCCCCATCCGTTCATCATTCTACGCCACGTGATCCTTGGCTCACTGTAGACGTTCCTCTCTATGCAAAGCTGTTAATACAAACCAACCATAAACTGTGTATAAATACAGCGTTTACCTCGCCGTCAGAACCAACTCATGTCTCTTAAGGGGCTCTTTCTTCTTTGGGAAGTGGTGAAAGTCGCAATGTGCAAAGTCTTTCATTTTTGAACTGCAATTTTTCATCTTTGAACTGTAAGCGCTGCAACGCCTCTGGTGTGTGCTGGATCGTGTGCGGGCGGACGTTATCGTACTCCAGAAGAGGATCCAAAGCTGCCACTCAATCCTGGTGTCGACAACAACTCCGGAATTCCTCTCCGACGGGTTCACCCAACTAGTCACGCGTTGGCGCAATGCGTGGAAAGAGATGGGGACTATGTCGAAAAGTGAATAGTGCATTACATAGAGGACAAATGTGAGTATAAGATACAAAAAGAATTTTGAAAATCGGTTAACAAATAAAAAAGTTACAGCCATGGAGACCTTATTTATCAATCGCCCCTCGTAGTATGATGGAAATGAAAGAGTCTTGTCCACAATAAAAAGTATTTTAATGCACACAATATGTATTTCCGTCACCCTGTGGCCATCTTTCAGTGTTGTAATACGAGTACTGTAAAGGAAACCAAGCAGTAGTCTTATATAATAAAAATTACCCAATCAGTGGAATACATGATAGTAAAGTAAAGGCAATGATTAGATATGCCAGGAGTGGGGAACCAATCAGATACAAACTACAACATTTACAGGCATTAATTTACAGATAAAATCTTATAAAGATTATCTAAAAATAACAAAAATAAACTAAGAAGTATTATTAAGTAAAGGAGGTCAAAAAGTCGAAATTCACCCAACGGGCCGTCTGAATTCAGCTGTCTGAATTCAATAAGTCTTGCGTCATTCTTCTTGATTTCCAAAGTTTCGAAGGGGTCCAGTCGTGACCACCGAGAGAGAAGGCCTCCGCAATGAAACTGAAAACATTGTTACATCATCATAGATAGTGCAAATTCAGGGCTTATTATTGGTAGAAATACGAATAACAATGCACTACCTATTTGATGCAACAATGTATTCAGTTTCATTACGGAGGCCTTCTCTCTCGATGGTCATGGTCCAATAGATATTCTTTATTGACGCATTTCGATAATTCGACGTTCATCTTGGAAATTCCGGTTTTCAGCATATGTTTAGCTAGCGCTGATTTTTCCGGAAGTTCATATTTTGCATCGAATTTGGTTTCTATATTCCTTTTCGATTTTCCTCGATAAACCTTCTCACAATTATTATAGGGGATTTTGTATGTTCCCGACTGTAACAACGGAGGGGTTTTATCCATAGAGTTCCCCAGTAGAAGCTTTAACGTGTTTGGGTTTTTGTAGACAAGGACGAGGTTAAACTTTTTGAGGGTTCCCAGTAGACTTAATCAAGTTCCGGATATAAAATGTTACGCATTTTATGTATAAACTGTCATCTTTTCAGTTACACAGGGCTATCACCATCCCATTATCTGAAGAACGTTTCAGCACAGAAATAAGTTACACAAAAGAGGTCGCCAAACATAACGGTTACCCAGTCCACTCTAATAGACGACTTACTGAAAAGAAGTCGCTACTGGTCCAATCCAAGACTAGGGCCTAGTCATCGAAGATCGAAATCGAAGAGAAACAATGAAGGGATGAAAAAAAGGGTGAAAAAATGGGAAAGAATAAAAAATGTCTGCTATATTTTGATTAATTTCCGTTGCAAGCTCTAATTGTTCATTAATTCAATAATAAAATCAACAACAAGGTAAATATCTCAAAATAAAAGTTAAACATTTTATTAGTCATACAGAAGTAAGAAAATATTCAATACTAGCAGAGGTACCCGGCGTTGCCCGGGATAATTACACTTGGATGTAAACAGAACAATCTCAAAAAATTAAATTAAATTTTGCAATATCTTAAAAATAAACTCATGAAAATGCTTAGAATTAATACAGTAAAAATTCTTAATGAAAATTCGAAAAAAATCTTTTTAAAGGCTCACAATGGATGGACCGCTCCAATAATTTCTTACTCAGGTAATCTTACTTCAGATGTACACTTGATGTTGTTGCAATTTCCACTCTTCTCTCGTTGTGTTGAAGCAAAATTTGGCCTTTCATCACTTTGGGTAGTCTAGCGGTCGCCAATTCTTCTATTTACTTGCTTCCCATTTGCTCAATACAGCTCGGAGCTAAAGGTTTCCTTTCTCTGTCGTCTTTCCACTCTTTCTCAATAAGTCTGCTAACTCTTCATTATCTCCAGCTACTGATCATTTTTAAAGATTTTCAAGAAATTGTTAAGTACTAAGAACTCTCTTTTCTAAGAAAAACCTGAATAACAGGAATTACATGCATTGTTACAAATTGAAACTTATCCATATTGCATCATCATTTTATGTTCATTGTTATAATTCTTGGAAAGGATTGCTTTATCATTGCATCATCATTTTGAGCTCATTGTTATTGGTGAATTGCGTGTTGAAACCATTGTTGATACCTATTGTTGCACAAACTTTTATTTGCATTGTTGGTCATGAGATATATATTGTTGGTCCGTGCAGAGTGTTTGTGAATTGCGTGTTGATACCATTGTTGCAAAAACTTTGTCTTGCATTGTTGGTCATGCGATATTTTTCATTAATATGCCCTGCCATAACCATGAATATCGATTTTTTATCGATAATTATTATTTTTTCGAAATCTGAAGTAGACAGTGACCTTCCTCATGCTTTGAAGGTCATGTATGCGAAATTTCATCAAGATCGGAATAAAACTGTAGATTTGTATAAAAAACGTACACACAGACAGACAGACCCACAGACAGACCCACAAACATCCTTCTTTATATATATAGAAGACTACAATCTCTCCCTGACTTAGCCGTAAATATCTCGTCGCTGTTGTGTAAAATAAATTCATGTCCGTTGATAATGAATCGTGTTTCGATCATAGTTTCGTCAGTGGGCGCAGCCATCTTGAAAATGACCTATGAAGCCAACTTTTGAGAAGCTCGCTTAAAAACCTAGCGAACGCGTTCAGGGAAAAGGGCTAGGCTAGCCCCCCTAGCCGTAGCGAACCAGCTACCTTCCTGAATTCACCTCAGGCGCAACAGGTGAAGCAAATTGGGAAGCTCCACCGCCCAGAATTGTCATGGCCGAAAGTGAGTGAAGATGATGCAAAACACATGGCTAAACATGAGGATAGCTGATTATTAATTCTTTCACACGCCGATCACGGAGTGATAAGTTTATCTTTTCGTTAACTTTGTATTTGAAGTATTTTATTATATTTTGTATACAATTTTTCGATCATGGTTTTAATTTCAATTTCGTTTCGATCGTCTTTCAGTTACGTATTTTCATTTTAGTTACGTATTTTTGATTTATGCTTGTGGAAAATGATTCCTGATCCTTTTTCGTGTGGCCGGCCAGGTGGCCGAGAGGGCTAGGGCGTAGGCTTTCTAGTTCTCTAGTCTGCCTGGTCGTGGGTTCGAATGCCGCCGTGGGCATGGATGTTTGTGTTTGTCCCGGGCTGCGTACAGATATAACTTGTGTAAAAGGCGCAAAATGACCTTAGTAGTCGACGCCAAAATTTCTAATAAACCAAACCAAACCTTTTTCGTGTCTGTTTGTACAGTTGTATGCAGAACAACTTTGAGGAATGGTTTTGAATTAATTATTTCTCGGGCCCAAAATCTTTAAAAACAAAGCAGCCAGACAGCTAACTACTCCACGGCTCACTCCTGCCCAGACTATCATGGCTTCAATTTGCTTCAGTTTGGTTGCGCTCGAGGCCAACGAGAGACAGGCCAGGGTACTCAAAAGTCACATGATCATCGGGGCCTGGCCAACAATTCATCCTTCGTTGTCTCCATCTTGGATTTTAACAATAAGTATTTTTTCGTTTGTTGGAAACAATGAAGGATGGACTGTTGCCCGGACCCCGATGATCATGTGAGTTTCGAGTGCCCAGGCCTGTCTCTCACTGGCCTCGGGTTGCGCTGTTAACAATACGATTCGGAGTCTATCTTTAATATACGTCACGGTCTATAGATATTCATGGTCTTCGAGTTCCATTGTTAAAATGAACTCTATTGAAAAGTGGCGCTGCATGTACAATCGGCCCAACTGCGCCTGCAGCGCCGCCCTATCAGCAGATAGAAACTTTACTTTCATTTTCAGTTTCAATGAAAAACTTTATCGCAGATCACGGTCGGCCTTAGTGCAATCTTTGCGGCACCTGGCGCGATCTGTTTTCCTTAGCTTCTCGAAACAATGGAAAATGGCCGAAGCTCGATGACCGTGAAATATTGGTGTTAGCAACATCCAATCTTCATTGTCTCCATCTTGGATGTTAACAATCAGTGTTTTTCCTTTTGTTGGAAATAATAAGGTTGGATTGTTGCTAGCACCCCGATGGTCAGATGACTTTTTCGCTTCCAGGCCTTGTTATCTCGTTTGCCTCGAAATCTATACAACACACGTTACGTTCCATTGCAGATCTCCAAGACAGCACTCGTACTGCATGGCACGCTATCACACAACGAATAACAATGTTAAGCAATGTACAATGGACAATGTTAAGCAATGTACAACGAATAACAACAATAAAGTAAAAAAAGAACTGATTAAGCTCATCTATAACTGTCAATGACTCAGAAAAAACAAAAATCAGAACGAGATTACTACATGTGGATAATTCTAAGTAATAAAAAAAATCAAAATTGCTCTTTAACCACAACAAATTTTATGAAATAAAAGTTACAAAAAGAAATTACAAAAGATAATAAATAAAATAATACAACAATAAATTTGCAAAAGAAGAAAATATAAAAAATATATTATTATATTATTTTATTTATTATGCTTTCCATGCACGTATCTATACCTGCAAGGTTTAAGAGGGGCACCAATTTGAACATTTGTTGCCGTAATGCTTTTCCTACCTGAAATATCGCTGTATTATACTTATTCTTCTGGGTGTAATCTCAATCTGCAACATTTCAATATTTCCTGACACCCTGTATTGGGAGTGTAGCGCACTGCTTCCTGAGTATCCTGCACCCTGTAAGACATATCCTGCAGTTGCAGCGAGCATTGCGTCTGTAGCTGTAGAGCAGTGGCGCCGACTTCAGGAAAATATTGGGGGGGGGGGGCGCTCAACTTTTGTTGAAGAATGCCCAAAATAAGAAAGATACTGTGAGAAATTTGAAAAAATATAGCGCATAGAAAAAATATTGAGGGGACATGCCTATGCTGTAGAGAGTGGTGCATAATTATATTTCACGTGAAGGAGAATGTTAAACCAGCTGAGATTTGAGAAGTTTGACAGGCACATATACGGAACAAACGATGTCAAGGCAGAGTGCTCAAATGATGTTAGAAATTTGACGAAGGACGAAAGCAAAATATAGCCCTTCGCTGGTAAGATTTTTGAGAACTGTCTTTTGGGACATGTAAATTGTTATTCATGTAATTTATTTGGAGAAAGCGGTCACAATTAATACCCAGTATTATTGCACACTGTACGAAACGCCATTCGCAAGAAAAGACCTGGGGTGTTTGGAAATGTCCCTCTTCTATATGACAATGCCCAGCAACACAAAATCAATTTGGCAGCAGCAAATCTGGGCGAAATCCCTCTGGACTTGCGGTGGAAATGATTTTCACTTGTTAGAGACCCTTAAAGAGCATCTGGGACATAGAAATTCAAGACATCGTTTTAGATGCCCTGCTGTGGCTACGATAGGGAGCTGCCACAAGGACGACAGCAGTGACTGGACTTACACGGAGAATATGTGAATATCTGAAGGAAATTTTTCTTGTCAGATTTTCAGTTTCAGGCCAACTTGGAACGATCCTTGTATATTGACAAAAAAGCATGTCCAGGTAAGCGTTGTTTTTAAGTGTTTTCTCTTTTTAGAGTGCCTCCGCGCTCTTTTTCTTTAATTTTCGAATATTTCCAGTTAGGCAATCCCTGCTTTAATCCGAATAAGGCATGTCCCATAAGTAGAGGCACAAAGTTTAAATGAACGTAGTTTCGAAATGCGCGCTGATGGAGCGTCGTTATTTTTCTCCATTCTTAACAAGGGCCTAAAATGCATGTGCGCATGCGCACTAAGGTTGAGAAAGCAGACGATAAGAATGGCGAGAAAAGAAGCGGAGCATTGTGCAAAAAAGGGTTGTGCATTTCTATGAAGATATTGCTGAAAAAGAAAAGAAGGTACATGTTAAACATTTTATGAAAGAGGGCAAATCAAAACGAACAATTTACAATATTCTACAGAGGTATGAAGATTCAGGGAATGTGAAATTTAATTTGCTTCCTGGTCGTCCTGCGTTCCAAGCAACGCCGAACTATTTGAAGAAGGTGGAAAAATTGTTTTCTAATGGTTTTGATACATCTGTCCGTGTTGCAGCAAAAAAAAAATAATTAATATACCCAAATCTACCGTTGCTAGAATTAAAGTAAATAAACTTGGGATTAAGTCATATTTAAAATAATCCGCTCCTAAATACATAAATGGTCAAGAAGAGCGGGCAAAAACTAGCTGTAGGAAAATTTTTAAAAAAGCTCCTAAAGAAAATTATTGTTATTGATGATGAGACTTATATACCTCAGGACCCAGCTGATGTTCCAGGACCGAAATTTTACCATGCCAGAAATCCTCGTGAGACTGAATACAATCATAAAGTCAAGCCTAAATCAAAATTTACCAGACGGTTTAAGATTTGGCAGGCCATTGATCAATCCGGGAACGTTTCGCAACCCTATATTTCAACAGGGACAATTAATACACAAGTGTATCTGAAAGAATGCGTGAAAAAGCATCTGATCCCCTTCATCAACAAGCATCCTGATGTGAAAGAAATTATATTCTGGCCTCACATGGTAACACCACATTATGCCAATTCTGTCACATCGTATCTGGAAGAGCAGAATGTTGATTTCGTCAGAATACTAGACAATGTCCTCAATGTACCTCAGACCAGAGACATTGAGAGATTTTGGGCTCTATGCAAAAGGGGATACGGCAGACGAAAAGTTCCACCTAAAAACATCAAAGGATTTAGCAGAATATGGGGTGAAATCAGTAGAAGAGTAGCCAAAGAGTCAGGAAAAGCAGTAATGAAAACGGGCTAGAAGAACCTCAGAGCAATCGGGTACAAAGGCATTCAGGAAGCTGGACTGTTGTGAATGTTATCAATTATTAGTGTTTCTAATGATATTTAAAAAATAAAGTTTGATATAATTTCGTTTATAGTATTAAACAATAAATTAAATGTGTACATCTACTTATGGGACATACCTTAGTTCCCTATTTAAGCTGAGTTGAAAGTATAAAACTTTAATGCATTTGAAAAAATTACATATTAATTCTACTTGAAACTTTATTTAAATTTTGCCTCACGACTTCACTTTCCAATCCCGTAGGCTATACAATAAATAGAATTCCCCTTTGGAATGCCAACGCTTATCTTAAACTGAAACAAAACAAGTGAGTGAATAGTTTCTATTGAATGTCACATTTTATAGATTTAGAGAAATTGAGCTTTTATGGTTGAATTTTTCTATTTTTGTATATAGAAAAACGTTACTAGTAAAGAAATGTTTACGAAGAACTGATGATGTAATAGGACGCTTTTTTGAATAAGATCTAAATTAAAATGACTAACCATTCCCATTCAATTGACTTTACAGATTTCGAAAGATGATGTTAATTTTAGTACATGATATAATTGGTGTATCAACGTCAATTTATTTTTAGTATTTTGAAGTTAGATCGAATTAACCTACATTTATAGATAAAGTGCAAATAATTAGCTGAAGGAAAAAGGTTCTTGCAAAAACAAGTAGCAATTAAATGCACTTGATTGCTCTAGTTGAATGTTATTAAAATGATTACATAGTTATCTTTGAAATCTTCCTCTTGACTTCAAATTAAAGTTCTACTGCAAAAATAGAACTTGCCTTCCGTTGCTCAGATTAGATTTCGCAGTAAATTAATTCCCATTCGTTGTTTTGTTTGAGTAAATCTTTCATTATCGTTGTTAAAATTAGAAAAATCAAGCATGGTTTTACAAAAACAAAAACTTCAGTCCTTCACTTCTTTGCCTTTCGAGATGTTCCAAATGGTAAAGGTCATAAAATATTGAAAATTTTATCTCGGAAATATATTTTCTATATTTTAATTTTTGATCCAAGTTCGTAATTTTTAAGTTTAAAATTATTGCAGAGAAGTTTTTCCCTATAATTTTAATTTCTTAAGAATTAAAAGAAACCTGTATATCTCAGTTAGTACTACTATTATTATTTCTTTAAATCAAATAAATGCTTAAAGATCTGTTTTCAACTTGATGAAAGGCTTCACTGGAGATTTTTTTCCTTTCTTCTTTAAAAATTTTCCTCAAATTCATAAAGATCCGGTTCTTTTGCGTTAATAATTTCCTTTCTAATTTCATTATTTAAAAACAAGAATTCAAACATTCAATTTCATTCTTTTCAGCCTCTGTAGATTCAAAGGAATTACAAGGTGAGGAAAAAAGATGGAAGGTAAAAAAAAAAAAAAAAAAAAAAAAAAAAAAAAAAAAAAAAAAAAAAAACAAAAAAAAAAAAAAAAAAAAAAAAAAAAAAAAAAAAAAAAAAAAAAAAGAAAATTGGAATCTTTACTTTTTGGGAACATGACGTTGATTATTTATCATGTAGACGTATGATTAATTACTTTTGTTAGCACTCTAAATAATTTACTTAAGATGGTATTTAGAAAAGTAATTTCCGCTCTGTTAACATGGGTCGCTCTTAATACCGCCGCCTCCCCGGATTACGGCTACCTCTCTTCCTACGTTTATTTTTTGTTAAGTCCAGTTTCCTAATTTCCTAGATATTACGGGACTTGAACGAAACTTCACCTTTGAAAGCATTTATTATATTTAACATATTTTCCTTCAATATATAAAATTCCATGCTTTCACAAAAATTTTAACTTGTATGCTTAGCAAATCTTTCCACTTTTGAAATCGCCAGGGCTTGATGTATTCTTTTCGCTAGTTTATATGTATATTTATTTATTTATGATTTTTTTTGCATTAAGGAGAGGAAATAATTACAAAATAAAGAGCAGGCTCGCCAGATGTTATACTTATCGATTAAGTATATTAAATTATATCTGTTAGCGTATCGATCCAGGACGCATTTTGTTTTAGAGCATGCTAGCGATTGAGATTATTTATATTTGCAGCTGTCACGGGTACTTTTAAAATAAGTCATTTTAAATTTAATTAATTCTTTTGAGTAAACAAAATATTGTTAATACTTTTTCAGTTAATAAGATACGGACATAAACAACCTACTCCCAATGAGCTCACTACTAATGACAAGTTAAAATACTAAAAGCAAATGATCTAATGATAGTGTTATAGATTCAAAATGAACGTTGAATCAAAATTGAAATAAACTTTTAATTAGTCATTAAATATCAAAAGAGACCGCAAAACATGTTTGTCAAAATTGCCCTATATCATATCCGAAAATGTCATTAACGAATCGAGAGAAACTGATAATATTGATGCGTGTTTTGTTTTGAAAGAAATTTGTTTTTTTTTGCAGACGTCCAACTTGATTGTTGAGGCGATGAGAAACGAAACTCGGATGGGTGGTCAACCGCAACGCCAACGCTCGTATTACTTACTCATCGATCGATCGTTTATGCCGACTTATAATAGAAAGAGCATACATATCTATATTATGAAGGAAATATAGAAGCTAAAAAAAAGGGTTGCACTAGATAACAAGGTCAGGATTGTGAACTCTCTACCTTGTATGTAAACAAATGCAAACAATAATATTAAGAATTTCCTTGACTGAAGGACCTATTTGATAACAAAACAATTTAAAAAACAAAGCAGTGAGATTTAATATTTAATAATTAAAAACAAAAGTCTGTCGCTGTTACCAATGGATAAGAAAGATTTGAGACATTTGTTTTGCTTACGCTATTCCGAGCTTGCTGTTCAATGTTTCGATGGCAACGCAAAAAAATTATTTCACAATTGAACCATTTATCAGAAAAGGGAGTTGGACATCAATATTTTAAAATTCATAGGAAGGGTGCACATGAAAAGTGAACACAAGTTCATGAGCAAATATGAAAAAATTTACTAAAACTTGTGTGAAATTTTAAATTTTTCAATAAGTTTCAATATGATTGAATATGTCATACAGACTAAGCCAGTTCTTCAGCTAAAAATTAATTATGTATGTAATATTGCGATCTTCGGTCTTGTCGCGGAATGGCGCCACTGTTTCCACGGGAGCGGACAAAGGTAAACGATTTGCGGTGGTGCGAGACTCGGCTGCCAGTGTCAAGGGCCACAGGTGTCGACGACCAACACTTCCGCTCATCTGGCTGACGTCACCCTCCGTGGCCCTCGAGCCAATGAGATCGAACGAATACACAAAACGCCGGCCGGCACCATAATCAAGCACAGAAGGGGCAGCAGTGGAGCGTGAGCCTTCATAATTGCGCTGAAGTGGATATTACCGCGTCGATTCAAATAGCGTAGACATATATACATTTGAAATAATACAGACATTACGTAAAACAGACATTAAAAAATAGAAAGGAAACGCTTTTATGTATTCCAGTTCCGATGTCACCTGTTTTGATTAAATATATCGACAGAGCTGGTTTTTAATTTTAATAGAAATTAAATCTTATTTAATTAAACATAGCAAGTAATTGTTTTCCGCACATGGCGAATATTTGTTCTGCTCGCATAGAGGTTTGAAAAAATTGAAATAATAGAAGCGAAAATATCTCTGCCAGATAAGCATACATAGCTCCTAAATTTTTCTTCTTTCAATAACCCCTAATCATCGTGACAACATAGCACAACCATCAAGAAAACAATTTTCCAATTATTTTATTGATGCTTGTCAGATTTTCAAAGCTGCGTACAGAAAATATTATTTTTGTTGCGGGTTTTTTTTTTTTAATTCATGAAGAGCTTTTTGGAATGAGCTAATCCGTGGATCAGAATAAAAGCTGTATCTTGTTTAAAAGAACAACATGTTGGACAGCTTTATGAACTTTTTAGCAGAAAATAACTTTTTCCGTTAAGAAATATTGGATTGAAATCTCATCGTCTATACAGAATGCTTATCATCTGCCGTCATCCGAAGAAGACATGAAATCGTCCATAAAAGTTGTGCAGTTAAATTTAAAGTACGGTTGTCTTTAATGCAGCTATTTTCTAGATCAGTTACCATTTCTTTGGATATTATTATAACTTCATAATTATGTAAATTCGGAATCAGTCTATCTGATTTATAGGCATTAATATCTACTTGGTTTAACCAACAATGAGAGAAAAATATTATTTTAGGAATTTGCCAGATTTCGTAAACGCCTCATTCTTTCGGAAAAAGTTCTTAATGTTTTGCTAAAGCGATTAAATTTCAATAAAGAAAGAGTTTAATAATCAAAAATACAGAGTACTCTCAATGGCACGCTTAGAGGCCTCCCTCCAAAAAAAGAAAAGAAACGCAACTATGTTTAAGTAGATTGGGAATTTAGCTACCAGAAACTTAACTATCATTAACAGATAGTCTGCAAAAGTGGGAATTTTCTTTTGTATAATATTTATAATGTTTTTCTATAAAATAATTGAAAACACTATTATTCGTAACCGCCCCGTCCCCGAATTTTGGGATCCTCCCAAAATTTCATCCTACATTTGAGAGAGTAGAATGAAGAAATACTTGTGAGCTTACTCCGTGGTTCAGCTACGTATTTCCTCTGGAATAAAAGCTATTAACCAAGATTAAGTTAAGGTTTAACTTTTAAGTGCTTGTAATACTTTATATTTAGTATTCCAAGCTAATAACAGCCAATCAACTCGCTGTTCAAAATTAAGGAATTTTCAACGGGATTTAGGTACAACGATAGAAGTCAACGAATTATTCCGTTGTTGAATATTGAATATTAATGAAGAAGTCGCGAATCTATTTAACATTTGCTTCTTCTTCGGTCACCTTCACTTTCTTTCGTTTATGATGGTAATCATTTTCCTTTCCTTTCGTCTTTCTTTCTTTCTTTCTTTTTTTTTTTTTTTTTTTTTCATTCTTAATCTTAAGGTGCATATGATTGTCGATCGAGTCGAAATAGTTTTTTGAGACTCGCTGGAACTCTGAATGAATAAGCAGGAAACGGTTTTCCAGCCTAGAAGCCATTGGGTATCTTATACATATGAACAAGTTTGTTAATGAACAGCAAATTGGGGTTGAAAGGTTAAACTCATCCATCGAGAATCGTCCCCAGCTTCTAGGCTTTCAACGACCGGCCCAAGCCATTGATACGATGACGTTGATTGAAATTAATTGTTTGAAAAATGATCCTTAAAAAAACTTAATGGTCCTCAAAAAGCATTTAAAAATTTTAAAAAATCAAATATACAAAAGAAAAAAAATTCAACAAATGTTATTTCCTTATTTCTGAGCGTGCTAATAACAAGCAAGAAAGTTGCTCCATTAGACGGAACCCCTGTTGGAACAATTCCATTTAGTCCACGAACTGGTTAGGCTCGCTTGTGATTCACAACGAACTTCTCTCGATTCTTGGTTCCCATATAATGTTTTCTTTGGGATACCAATTACAATCTTCCCCGTATTTTATACTGTAGAAATATTAAGTCAAATTCATCCGGCTTGAAACAATTCCGTGTGGGTATAGTGCCAATATATTGCTTCAAAACACTAGAGTCCAAAAGACTAGAGTCTTCTGAATTGAATGTTTATTTATTACCTCTTTTACTATTATTTTTTCCTTCACTAAAGAAAGAAAACTTCTTCGATACTCGACGAACGCGGTATAGATAAATAATTTCTGAAGTGTTGTTCAATGAGAAAAGGGAATTCCAATAACGATTTTCATTATTTGTATATTTATTTTACCCTACTTGTGTTGACAATAAAATCTCGATGTAAGGCAATAGAATAATTTAACGAATCAAAAAAGGCTGAGAGAAACATCTGGGACATCCCTATAATTAAGTTCCATTTTCTATATTAATAACTTATCATTAATGTTCCGTAAAGCTTTTCGTTTTTCTCTATTGTAAGTTTATAAAACGCCTTTAAGAATGACTGTTAATTACCATAATAATTAGTAAAGATATAATTAGATAGGAGTAAGTTTTTAAATCTCAATGAAGTAATCGTTAATTTCTATCTACAGTTAAATTTACCATTCAGCTTATTAACTGGCTTTTATTTGATGCCATTTAATAATATTTATCATCTCCATGCTTAATGTTACCTTTAAAATTTTAATCTTTAATTCATATATTTAATTATTATTATTTTTTGATCTGGAAAGGATGTAAACGAAGAAATTGCGCGTTTCACTGACGTATTCCTTTCGTACGTAGCATTAATTTGTGTTAAAAGGTGCATTTACATAAATTTCAAAAACTTAAATTTACTTAAAAGGAAAACAGGGACCTCGCTAAAGAAACAATTGTATTTGTTAGTTTCCATCAATTTGCTTCTCTTTAGCAAATCACGTGATAAGAAGAGTTGATGTCTTGAATGATCGATTTTGGTATTCGTCTAAGATTAATTGTCATGGTAAATAGCGATTTACAATTTACTCATTTGTCATGAAGTGGTGTTCAAAATTAAAAATTGCGAAGAATCCTAAATGTCAAATATCAGACCGAAATGGAAGTTTAAAAAATCTTTTTGATGCTAACATTTTCTTCAGAGCTTGTTCTCGAATATAACACTAATTTACATTCAAAAATGTAACCGGGTTATTTTTCCAGTTGATAAAATCTACATAAAAGATTCCTAAGGTAAAGGTGTGGAGACATAATATATTTTAAAGACGATCATATTTGCTCATATTTATTCAAAAAGTGCTTTGTTGCCAA
The DNA here is from genome assembly GCA_023313115.1 of Rhysida immarginata. Taxonomy (NCBI): domain Eukaryota; kingdom Metazoa; phylum Arthropoda; class Chilopoda; order Scolopendromorpha; family Scolopendridae; genus Rhysida; species Rhysida immarginata. The sequence goes on from JAHWFO010057280.1 coordinate 19,952,070, forward strand.
TGTCTTGAATTGAGATGAAGAGCAGGTTTTAGCTGTAAATGCGAAAGTTACTCGGGGAAAATTTTTTTTGCTAGTTTCACGCATTTCATTAAAAAAAAAAAAAAAAAAAAAAAATGAAAAACGACAACCCAACATAAAAGTAATTTTCAATTCATTCCACAAGTTTGCTCCAAATCCGTGACTGAAAACGGCTGCCTGCTGATTTGTCTGGCCGATGCCACCGTTCTCACGGCTTCTACAAGAGTATCAGGTAAGAGAGGATCCGCGGGATAACAAGACAACGAAGTCGAGCCGTCGGTTGCCCGTTTTGTTTTTTCCACCCCGGGGAATCGTTCGAGTGTCACAGGAAGTGGCTGCTGCGGAACGGAGGGGCCTTCTCGGTCGTCCTTTACCCGTCTCTCGCCACTTGACCAATCGCAGACGCCACCTGCCGCCCGCCGACGCCGCCGTCCCACCTCGCCTGCTCTCTCGCATGCCCTCCCTCCTCGCAACGCATCATGGCCCCGTGCGCTCGCTCTACTACATGAAGCCAGGAAGCAGAGCAGAGCAGCTGACGACTCAGCCCCGAACAGAGTTGCGGGTAACCGTCGCTTGAATAAGGAGACGACTTCATCCCGAGTGACATCTGAATGGTGATTCTCTTCCAGTAAGCGAAGCGTTAACGATACAAAACAGAGAAAGAAAAGTTTCTATATTTTTTTTTATCTCCTATATATTTTGATTCTTTTCTTCGCCTAATTGTTATTCGGAAAAGTGCATAAAGGGCGCCGGTTAAGTGCTCTGGAGAGGGCGGTGGCACAGGCACATGGGCCCGGTTCTTCTTTCGTGCTTAGAATCGTAGCTCACAAGTAAGCTCAGGTGCGTCCGTTCAAAGAAGTAAAACAAACGTCTGAAAATAAAGAAGGGAGAAAAGAAGAATCATGTTAACAGGAAGATTCCAATGAAAACCCCTCTTCTAGTGCATTGACTCAGTCGTATAGAGTCGCGTTGAGGATGTTAAAAACAGGATCAAAACAAACTTCTGTTTGAAAAGAATAAAACGCAGTCGGATATAATGACCTTGATGGGGTTACCCGCAGCTGCGTACACTCGCCGACTATTCGAATCGAAACTGAGCTGAATACACGTACACATACAATTTCTTGGATTCTTAGCTGCTACCGAACAAGTCTTTTGATTCTGTCAACGATAGGGGAAATTGCGAGATTTATTAGACAGCGGTCGGGAAGAAAACGGATTATAAAGAAATCGACTCGTGACTCATAAGTGACATCTATTTATTGAATGTGAATCATTTATTACTCTGCTCTTATGCCTAGTATCGTGGGTTCGTCCTTTCGCGACATGTCATCGACCAGAAAGTCCAAGTACGTGGTCCACAAGAAACCCAAAAGTGCTTTTAAGAATGTCTACTCGAGGAACTCTTCGCGTGAGATTCATCAGCAAAGGAAAAGGTAAGAGATAAACTATTTAGTTATAACTTTTTTTTTTTTATAATTGATGGTCGGAGTTATAATTTTTATAATGAAAACTCGGAGTACTAGTCATTTATTTTACTTCGCGTATTTAGTTAAATAACAAAAGAGACACTGAATAATAAAGGTTGTTCCCTTCCGTTTACATTTCTTTATTAAAACAATATCGCCAGACCACTTACCAATAGTTAATTCAAACAAAATTTTACTTTGGATTGCTGGACTTTGCACAGTTTCTTTGATAGATCAGCAGCAATGGATACTGATAATGTGGAGGGGAGAGGAAAATATAAAATATTAATATTAATTACTAGATTAAACAACCACGATTAGTAAAAAAAACCCCTCTTTCAACCCTTTAATTGTCTTGTATCGTTTTCCGCTTTTTGTTCTACGCGTGCTCGAATTGACACTTGTCAAAGATGATTAAGTGCAGTGAGTTGTTCTTGGTGGGGAAGAGAAAGGGAGTTGGGTGGAGGGGCTCCCTCTTTGCCTTAACCATGGAGTTGCAGCTACAAATAAATCTGTTTACATTCTTTATTACAGGTTGTTAATAACATTGAATGGTTGAGTAGGAGGTGGTAGATTCTTTTCTTTCCTTTCATTCAAAAGACACAGAGGAATGAACACCACTTTCTTTCTCTCTTTTTTATTTTCATTGCTTCGTCAGATTCTTCCCATTTTTATAGCAGAAGTCAATAGCATCGAAAGTAGAAAGGCTAATTCAGCAAATAACCTGTTACGTCAATTTTTTTAATTGATTTTTTTTAATAGTCTACGTGATAGGATCAATGATCTCATACAAAATTATACCAAAATTCTACTCAATTATAGCGTAGCGTTTTGTTTGCTTTTTTTTTTTAACAACAAAAAAAAAAAAAAGCAACAATAACAACAAGGGGGAAAACGAGAAGGAAAAACGAAGACAATGTCGTTTAAAACAATTAGGAAGTTTTTAGAGGAATATTGTGTTACGTTGAGGAATAAAAATGAGAATGAAAAATAGTTTTACCGTATGCCATCACATAAATATTCGTAACTCATAATCCGGAAACAGTCAAACGACTAACCTAATAAGTACATTCTATAATTACTAACTTCCCTATAGTATTTCTTCTATTGTTTTCAAAAGCATTTAGGTTTTTGTTATGCCGATTTCAACCAGTTTTGCACCAACATAGTACTGTGGATTAGGTGCGATTGCAGTTGAAGGTAATCAATCGCACCGTCGGAGGAGGATTAGACTCGAAGGCGAGAGTGCGAGAATAATTAAATTAGGAGTTTTAAACAGAAAAAAAAGCGTATCCATTAATATCAGATAAAAGGCTGCCAATAGTCGACCACAGGGGAGTCGTTTGCAGCATTGGATATAATTTTCTCGACTTTTCGGTAGTATCACGTGATTTGCCGATAGATACAACACTGAGGGCAATAACCAGGGCGGCTGCCTGCCTGCCTCCGAGCTTCGCCGTGTCCAAATCACGAGAAGGGCGGCTTTTTTTTTATTTCAATTCATTCTTTTTTTTTAACCATCAAACATTGGGAAAAAACCATTATGAAATCTGTAAACAACGTCAGTGACAAGTGTGATTTTTTTTCACATAAAAAAATTGTTTGAGAACATATTTTTTTTTTTTACTATGATCTCGATTTTCAATATTTTGGATCAGAGAGCTGTTTTTGATCTATGCCAACGGTTATTGTAATTCCAGTATTACGCCTTCAGTCTGTCTTTTTAGAAGAATTCATATTTATTGGTTGTATTATTTGATCAAAGACAATAGTCTAAAAATTTTCGCTTAGAACTGTTTTAGAATTAAAACGAAAAAGTAAGATTAGTATTATAATGAAAAAAAATCAATAAATTTTAAATTATCCTTTATGTCGTATCTGATTATTCAATGGCAAGGTAATGAAAAATGGAATAAGAACGCTGAATGAAAATTTCTAGTACTTTCATTACTTTGACTAATGAACTCCTCCAATTTCAGCTCTATAAGTAAAAGAAAGAATTAACTAATTTAAAAGTTTTTCCATTCCGGATGAAATGTAAAGCTCTTTTCTTCATATTATATGAAGGTCTATTCCTTTTGTAACAGTGACCTAAGTAAGGCTTATCGTCGGAGGTAATTAACATATAGGAAGATAAGTTCTTCTGCTCAAGGAAAACACTTTTCATTTAATAAGATCTTTTTATTTACTTAGTTTTTTTCCATTCATTTTAGTTTTTCTTCATGTTATTTCCTTGTGAAATTATTTTAAATTTGCTGTGAGCAAAACTGTCTGGGTTTTTTAGGTTAGTATTATGTATATAAAACAGTCAACGGAATAACACACGAATGGTTTTTATTGATTATTTCTAATAACAAATATTCTTAATTGAAAAGTGATGAATTAAGGACACTGTTTCAGAAGAAGAAAAATTGCATGCACTTAAATGCAATGGCTTCATTAAATATCCAAAATAGAAAATTATCTTTTGAAATAAAATTAAACATAATCGAAGAATATCGGTGAATCTTAAAAATGATTGTCTTGAGTCATAAAAAATATATATAACAATTACGTGAAGAGATTTTGACACCCCAACACGAGTAACACTTTCTACTATATTATATGGACCTGTAGTGCCTAATTATATAGGGAGTGCAAGTGACTACGTCACAACTGACGTCATTTGCGCGATGAACGGGCCGAGAGCCTAGGAAATGGGATCGCTGGTTCCAAACATTGGAACCACGCAATATACGTACTAGTAACGTTGAAACGGGTGGCCAGTAAAAATGACATCTCTTAAATTATTACGTTAATTTATGTAATTTATATTATTATTAAGACATTTAATACCATTATATAATTTATACATTAATATTAAAACGCTTTTTAATCATTTTTAATCACTTAACAAAAGAATGCCATCGTTCGCGGATCTTTCTTTCTTTGGGAAAACGATAGATGTCTAAATCGCTGTTTTGGCTCCTTCTTTAGCAGTGAGGAACTAAACAATTTCACATCTTAAATGTGTTATAAACACTGGGCTTATACAAAACGATTTTATTCCATCCCTACGTTGGAACCATGTTAAATCCCGAAGCGAGAAGATTTGTTTGGAACCAAATCGAGTCACGTGACTGAAGAATTTCAAGGACTGACGTCACACTTGCACTCCCTATAGGATTAAAAAAATATGACTTCGTTCACTTAATATCATCAATAACCGATTTATCTGTTTTTCCCAGAAACTAGATCTAATTTAAAAATAAACTTGGTGTTAGATAGATGAATTTAATGTTGAAAAATTTTAACTAACTGGAAATCGAAAGTTTTTGAATTCTTGAATATTAGTCGCCCAAACTTTTTCTTGTATTCTGAGAATTTTCTCCTATTTTAACCCATTTATGTATCATTCTGTACGGCGATATATAATCATAACGTTTGTACTTAGGTCTGCCTCACTTTAAAGTATTTTACTTTCAAAATGCTGTAAACTTGTCCAATAGATTAAGAAATTTCAAAAACTTGTTTTTACCAAGTTTAATTGGACGGTTTATTTGGAAAGAAGATTTCAAAAAAAAAATAAGCTAATGAAAATTAGGCATGCATAAATATTCAATCTCTTTAAATGTTTATTGCAGGCTTTTTAAGAACTAGATTCTCTTTATTATTCATGAATTCTGTTCATCTAAATGGATTTGTATGCTACTTGTGACAGTGAGTGTACTTAAGGACCTAATTCTGCTCGACGAACGACATTCACTCAAGTAGGGTAAAGTACGATTATCAGATACGTTTAATGACTCTGTTTTTGAGATTTAAGAAGTGATTTTTATCGGGAATTTTATTAGATTAAAGGATCGACGATTTCAAAGAAACTAAATATGATTTGGTTTGGTTGGTTTGGTATTAACGTCCTTATCAACTGCTATGGTCATTTCAGGACGGCGTTATAGGGGCCGCAAATTTTGCCTCTCAAGGGTTCTTTAACGTGTAGTCGGACCAACGGCTTTACTTCCTTTCCGAAGGAAGTGCGTGATCTCAGGATTTGGATTTTCCCCCTGAAAAAATCCTCGTCCTCGGCCGGGGTCGAACCCGCGTCCTCGGGCATCAGAGGCGATCACACAACCACTGAGCCACCGAGGCCGATACTAAATATGAATCTGCATGTTGGATCAGCCAACTGGAAAAGCAGTGGTATATTTATTCTTAGGTGAGGAAAACGACGGGGTGTTTAAAATTTTTGGCCTCTTTATTTTATATTGTATTTTGAATCTCTTGCAGAAACTTAAAAATTAATGAAAGAAAGTTAAAATTCCCAGATAACGGAGCAATTTATTTAATTTCTAAGTATCCGAATGTACAAATATAAAAATTTACAGCACGGGCCTCATCGAACAGCGGAAGAGAGAGAATAAGCGAATGAATCTAAAGTGGATGATTTTTTAATACTTAAAAAAAAAAAAGGAGATTATATGAGAGCTCTTGCTAAGCCTTAACAAGAGATAATGAATTCCGCCGTTGGGTTGATTTTCCGAGTCTTAAATTACGAACAACCCTATTCTTAGTGTCCAATGCACCGGAAATGCTTCTTCGCTAACCTCTGATTGCTTGGCTTCACACCAGCACACGGAACGATTTTCAGAACATTGAACAGAAAAATCGAGAGCTCAGAATTTTTGTTCATATTTCATTTCCATGTAGATTATTTCATTTCCAATTGTAATATGATGTTAATAAGATTGTTTGCTTTGCGTTTGCTTTTTCTTCTAAGTTTATTTTTTGTGTGTATGTGAAGATGTTTTCATTTTGAAGGGGGTCATTATCATCTCGACGCTCATTCGAAATTATTCGCAGCAACTATTGCATTTTACATTTTTTCCCTTATCCAAATCAAGTTTAGCCACGATTAAATTACATGGTATCGGATGTGAGAAGCAGAGGAAAACAATTCCTCTAGGAAATGAATGCGAACTCTTTTTTTAATGTATCTCTCCTTTTATTTTGATGACACACGATGTCGAGAGGAAGTACGAACGCGAACTTTTTTTTTCTTTCTTCAGCGCTATATCATACAAATATTGAAACTAATAAAACGTAGTGGTAGGGCAGTCACAAAATGAATATGGCATGTAATAACAAAACGAAAATGACCTCATGATATTAAAATCCAGTCTTACCAAGAGCCACAATATTAAATAAAAAAAAGTGCTGATGATTGTTTACTACTTTGCTGAGGATATTTTCAAGCAGCAATGCATTATAGAGTAGGCTCAATTAAAAGCTTTAATCAACGATCTCTAATGTTCCTCAAAAGCTCTTATAGGCATCGCAAATATTTGTGCGTAAGATTATTTATGAGAGGGAAGAGGATCGCCTGAATTTTTTTTTTTTGCTTCTTTTTTTGCCCTCGGTTGTTTGACCCTCTCGATTCTTCTGCTGGAAAAGAGTTGCACGCTCGGCGTTGAAGTTCTGCACCAATTTTCAAGGTCACGTAAAGAAGCCCTAATAAGGATATTTTGGAATATACTCTACAGTAGAGTGCAAAAATAAACGTTGCAGTCTATGAAGCTATAGATTTCAAGTCACGAATGTCTGTCCAAGCTGAAATCGTGATATCCTATATGATTTTATTCATTGCCGCCTATTCTTAGCGAAATGCAATCGACTTCAACCTGCTCCTTCACCTATTATGAAATGGCATATTACTACTTATGTGTATAGTTGGTAGGTAAACACTGGAAACACGGACTTCAAAATGTGAACGGATATTATGGACAATAATAAAAGCGGGATAACTCATGGATTCGACTTTACATATTAGCCTAATGCGCACCCTCCTATTCCTAAAATATTCGGTTAATTGATTCCAGGCTGGATGAAAATGTTCACGATGAAATCAACGTCTATTCAGCGTAATAAATTCATATGGAATACAGACATTCTTCTTAATAACCTTTATTCAACTCTTTTGCCATTATCTATGTTTACCAATCTAACCAAATTCTGGTTTGTTTGTTTGTTTGTTTGTTTTTTGGTTGTTTTTTTAAACAACTTTGACTTATGACAGAAACTAGCTACTCTCTCTCTCTCTCTCTCTCTCTCTTTTTGACATTTCCTGTGGTGTTCCGTCAATCAGCTGAACTGGATGTAATGAATAGCTTAATTAAAGTTCATTTTGCCACTCCGCGGTTTTACTGGGTAAGACACTTCCACGTGGTATTGTTTGTGAGTAAAACGACCATTTTCTGAATGATACTCCACTAAAAGAAACTTGGTGTTATCTAATCTAAGATGGCACACATTATGAAAATGCGAGATAACGGTTTTTAAATAATACTTATTTCTCAACACTTTCCCACAATGGATTTGACCCTCGATGGTGATAACAATTACCAATTTTGAAGTTCAAGTTCTGTTTTGAACTTCATTTGAACTTAAAATTTATGCAATTGATTCAATGTATTTTTTTACAGTGGCCTATAGAGGGAGGAAGTCGTTAAAATTATTAATTATAATTAAATAAGGAACGAAACGAGACAGAAACGAATTGCCGAATTTTTCTTAATGATATCGTTTATTATAAAGTTAAAGAAAAACATAAATTAAAATGAAAATGTTAGCCTGACTTTAATTTTATTTTAGAAAAGTTATCAATACACTTAAATCACGGAAGGAAAGTTTACAATGAAAATTTACTTCAACGTAATGGCTTATTCAGTCTTAGGGTTTTATCACAACCTAATGTCTCAGTTTATTTTTGGAAAATACAGTTTTGAACAAATCGCTTATCTCTGGATTACCTATACTGTATATAATTTAGCAGCATTAATGACATATCTTCTCTGTGAGCATTACAAGCTGACCTTCAATTTTTATTTCCTTGAGATAACGGAGTCCAAAATAATCCTGAAGCGCCGTGTTATTTGCTTCTTACCTCAGATAACGGGATTGGAAAATGCGATACTGGAGGAGGTTTCGGTAGAGAGCATCCCAACTTTAAGTAGTTTCGAGACCACCATTGATGGGCTGCCTCGCTTTTTATTTTTCGGGAACTTCTTTTGACGGGAGTTCAGGGTAAATACGGTAACGCCCATTTTATTCCCCTTTAATAAGAGCCAAATTTTATTCTTCATTATATTAATGATGATTCATTAACTATGTTAAAGGGCCTTGAATTATACAATATTAAGGTTTAAACTCTTTTTGGACATTTTTGTCTCAAGCGTGCTTAAAAAAAATCGGTAGTATTCTCCTCTAAACTTTCTCGTATTCAAACTGTGCATGATAGAGCAAAAGCTGTTGAAATAAGGTTCCCTTGAAATGGACTGACTTACAAAATGAATCTGTTTGGTTCAAATCGGGCTACGCGTTGCCGAAATACTTTTTTGTATAGCTACTATATTACACCGAGCTGGCTCGACCGCCATTACGGAGCCCACTTGTAATAGTAATGCATGCTACAAGAGCGAGGATTTTTATCTTGCTGATTAAAATCTTTGCGAAAATGGCTAAAATTGGAAGAAATGGAAAGAGCAGTGACAGCTCATTATATGCAAGTGCGATGAAAGGCTATTATTACCAATATTTGAAGAAATTTGAATATTTATATGTCGAAAGAGCATAATGTTGCCTCTTCTCGTCAAGAGAGGGCCATATAAATAGTTTATTCATATAACGAGTAAAATTAGATTATTCATTATATCCAATTATTATTTCTTTTAAAAACTGATATGTGTTTTAGTGTTTCTTAATTTAATGTACGGGTATTGAAAATGTGAAAAGTTTATTTATCGTGCTTTCCTTCTAGTAATTATTGAGGAAACTCCCTTTTTTAATCCTTTTAAAAATTCACGAAACGGATATCAAAATATATATTGACAAAATCGGAAATTAAATGTTCATTTTTGACAATAAACACGGATTTGCTCGGAACTGTTCGTTGACTGGGAGGCTCTGTTGCTCCGTTGTTGGTTGGGAGGCCAGTCACTGATCTTGGAGCGGAATTTCTCATTGCCACTTCCTCATTGTGAAAAAAAAAAAGATCTCTTCCGACAACGAGGAATGGTGATAATAAAATAAGTAAATGAAAAAGGAAAAGAAAGGTAGGAAAAGAGAAGGAAAAAATGTGGAAATGGTTTGCATTTTCAAAGAAGCGGCAGCTGCTCTGACAGCTGAAGAATTTCTGAATCCATTTATTTCGGTAGAATATGAAGAGTAAAGGTCGATGCACATGGTTAATTTCGCACTTTGACTAGGTACAAATGCGCATAAGGGATGCCGTTTTTGGCTTTTTATGTCTTTTCCCTTACCCTTTCTTCCTATCCCTTCCGTTTCTTTATTTAAGGGAAGATCTCAATAAAAATATCCTCATCATCTGATTTGATTGTTTTTCTTCTCCCAAGGGTGAATGTTTTCCAGAATCGACAAAGAGTTTTTCGGTTCCCCTTTCATTATTTCACCACTTCTACTATCGGTGCACAGTAGCAGCAGCAATAATAATTATAAAGAAGAGCGGAAAAGAAAAGCTTAATAAAAATTCATGTATACATCCCCTTTTGTGTTCCTTAATTTGAACTTCTGCTAAACGGCTTTTATGTAAAAGGATTGAGAAAAACGGCAAAAAAGATCATTCTACTAAGAATCCGTGATCCTTGATTAGGGGAAAAAATCCTGAGATGACTAGAAGAAGGTTGAATTAAATGATAGTCTCAACAGCTAATCAAAAGTAAATGATAGGCTACCCAGGGAATCCATTAACAAAAAAACGGTTTCAAATCAAAAACTCGTTCCCATTTTCAAGATTTAAGGCCAATTTTTGAAGTTCAGCTAAATATTTATAAGGCAATTAAAAACTAGTGGAGTAGGGGGAAAAATTTTCAAAAAGATAAAAGCTCGTAGATGAAGAACAACACTGGGTGAAGTTACTAATAGTTTTCGCCAACATTGAACGTGTTTGCTTTTATTGATTTGCACCACCTTATTTATTTCTCGTTTTTATTTCTTTCTATCTCCTATCGCGTTCAATGTTTCAAAACGATAAGAAATCTGAAGTGTGAAATTATAGAGCTTCCATTCCGTCAGAACAATGTCCCGGAAGTTGGGAGGCTTCGTAAACGCCGCCGACACACTCCTGTGTTGGATGATCCCCTCTATATATCACTACAGAAATTGGATCCTCACACCTTTACTAAATTAAAAATTAAATGTGCTAACGCCCATGTTAGGAAGGAGAAAAGAAAAGTCGCTTAAAACTGAATTCGTAACAGAAAGCGCAAAGATTGCTACATTATTGCGATTAAATTATTCGAAAGAATAAATAAAAATTAATTTCAACTTTATAAGTAAATAAATTCTCGAAAATAAAATGTTTTTTTTTTATTTTTAGCCAGTAATCAAAAGTTTAATAAATTACAAATTAGTTTTCAAAACTTTAGTAATGAGTTAAGTTTAAACTTTAAAACACTTATTTATATGTGATTTTCTTTTAAGATAAAATGACATTTTTATAGATGAACTTCTTAAAAATATAAAAGGAATTTTGATAGAGGATAACTAGGTTTGTGGCTTTCAAAGCATGAACTTTTTTTTCAAAATTATATGATAGTTTATCATTGAGCGATGCCGTCTTCTTAGAAGTCGATGATTATGTGTTGTTTTGCTCGCTCTTGGCATTTATAATTGAGGAAAAATCATTTCATATCTAGTCGAGTACACTGGGTTAGCAGGACTGTACCAGCAAATCACTTGTTTCAATTCTCAAGAAATTTTCTTTTTATGAATTGCTTCCTTGACATTATTGAATTTTGTGACGAATTTCTTTAAGGAAATTGTTTCTTTACAGTCCACTTCCTTTAATCGTCTATTTTTATCAATTGTCGGAACCATTTCACCGTTATGAAGTCTAAAAATAGAAGAGGAAAAGGTATACGTATTTATTACACCCTATATATACATTTATAGAGGTTTCCTTTTGCCTAAATTTAAAAAAAAATATCGAGGATAAAGGACGGATTCTTCGAAGGAAGCCTTGTTGCCCAAAATTGCCAGAAACTTCCAAAATTGACCCCGCATCCCTTCGTCCTCTCCTTCTTTACCGATAATTCTCGTCCGAATTCCCACCTAGAAACATTTGGAAAGAAAGGCGATCTCAAACAATTCTAGTAACAGACTAAAACGTTTCGGGCTCTCTTTTCACACTCTTTTCTTTTTCCCTTTGCTCCTGAGAATTTCTTGATTGCTATTTGTTTCGGGTCACAAATTACCAGAATCCTGGAAAACATAGATTTCAGCAATTTCGCTGAATTGTAACGGTGAAAATTTTTCTTTCTTTGAAACCTCTAATGAACATAAAGATGAAAAAAGAAAAGAAAAAGAACAAAAGGGCGCCCATTTGCTCGTTTATCGGCCTTCAGTGACCCACGGGGCTTGGCAGTAATTAAAGGCATAGTTGGCGTATAACAAGATTCTAACAAAAGCTATGTTTAAAGGGATTTTTTCACCCGAAAGGCTTTTTTTTAATCATAACGAGAATAAAGAGAGAAAATTTTTAAAAGAAATTAAAAATTATCTACGTTAAATTCGTCTGGACTTGCGATTATTCAGCTTGCCGTGGTTAACCTTTAAGGTTAATTTCCCTTGCCGTTGCATTCAAGGTGATGGAACATCCAAAATTGTCCAGTTTTTATACCAAAATTTATTATAATGGAAAAATTCAAGAATAAAATTTTGAATTCGAGTCGTTTTCAGATGTTTTTCTGGGATTATGTTTAAATGATAAAGAAAAAAAATTAAAAAAAAAAAAGAAAACTGTAAATTTTATAGAAAGTCTCCAGAATAGCCTCCAAATATCTGCAGGGTAAAGTTGTTGTTGAGAGAGAATTAAGAATTCATTTTCGTTTAATTATCTGATAACGTTTTAAATTATTAAATGGATAAATAATGGTTCACATGATGCGAAAACATGACTCTACTTTCAAGTTAACTGCAATTTTAGTGAGGCCTTATGTTGCTTGGCTATCGCAACTTCCAATTTCTCTTTGATTTTTTTCGTCTTCAGTCTGTGAATTAAAAGTTTTTATAATTATCACTGGTTGAGAGTAAACAACAAATTATTATATTAATCATCATCTATATAATATGATTCCTTTATCATATTTGCTTGTTAAACCAATGAAATTCTGTTAATATTGCACTACTGTTTTCCCCCGACATTTTCTTTGTCTTTCAATGTATGAATCTCAGAGGTGATTTGCGTAAATGTCAAAATAGTTCCATGGCATCAATGTTGATTTAAGGTGTTCTTAGTGCTTGACTAATTCGTTCTCCACGTTCGAATATATTTGCTTACGTGCCTAAGTGATTCTTATAGAAATCAAACAGCAGAGGAGGGGAAGAGGAGCGATTTATGGTGGGGAAAACCGAACTATTTCTGTGCAAAATCATCTGTTCACCCAACAACCATTTTTTGCTCATTACAATCATTTGTACTGCAGTATCATTACAATTTTTTTGAATTTCCGATTTTTAATTTCGTCACTTTTTTTTAATTCCTATATTTAACCACAAAAAAACACCGTACAAATTTCTCTGTCATTATATTATTTCGAAATCATTTTTTTTATATCATTTTTTTGGTTTTGGGATAAACTGCTGCATAATTCATACATTTAATTAACTGAACGCTGCTAACATTTAACAAGATACCGGGCTGTTTTATCTCATGCATATGGATGAGATGTTAACCCGTTATGCGCAAGCGCACAGGAATCCTTTGGTGTCGCAACATAAGCGCCGGTGGCCAAAGAATTAGATGAAGGAGCAAAATTCAAGGTCAGGCCCGAGAAGAGTGCCCCTTCATCGTCGCTCTTGACCCCCAAGGAACCCTCGAGAAAACCCCTGAAAATCGGTGGCCACCGACTCCTCCAAGAAAAATTTCTTCTGCCACGACGATGACAGTGGCGAGCAATCCATTGTTCCCTCCTGTTTCGTTGGATGGGCTTCTCACCGAAAATGAATTTCTTCCTGTTACATCTTCATTTGACTATTATCGGATTCAAAAGAGTGTGCATGAAGTTTTTCTGCATTCATTAAATAGTGACTAACAATTAAACCTCTCGACCTTTATTTCAGCTGAAGTTTGGGTTATCACTGATGTATTTATGTTATACTGACCAACAGACCAGTAATTGGGCTTACATATATGACATTAATCAGTAAACAAGACTGGGGCTTTGTTGTTGCCTAAATTCTTGAATTAGCATGCGTATATAGGCAGTGTTGTTTTCTTTCCTTCTCACCATTAAATTTTTACTATCAAATTCAACACCGGATGTTTTGGTAAGCAAAAAAGTGTTGACGTTTTTTTAAAAAAAAAATGGATGAGAAAATGAACGTGTGAAGTGAGACCATAAATATTTCATTTAATAAGATCGCAATGAATATGTTCTAAAATTTAGGAATCTTTGTTTTCAGAGAAGGTGATAAAATCTGATAGATATTGAAAAATTGAAATAGTTTATTGCTTCAAATAACAATGTTATGAAATTCTTATGAAAATATCAGTAATTTCAGAATACTTACTACAAAGACATCGAGACAATACAAGCTTTAAGGTCTTCGACTTACGATACCCCCTCCACTCATTTTTACGCCCTTCATTAAAGTAAATAAAGAGACTCAAACTCGCCAGCAATAACTTCAAATGGAGAGAATTCTTGTTTGAAAAGTAAACTCATAAACCTTCGATTTCAAACAGTGGCTTCTTTGTAAAGTAGACTTCGTTGCAATAAAGCTTAATGAATAGGCAATATTCAGCGAAAAGGCAATTAAGACGTCATTTTCACCCCTACTTTAAAGAAACATTTCACATAAAAGGTGATAACTAAATATACATTATAAGGCTCTTACAAGTATTTATTTCCAAATAACAACTTTTAGGAAAGTTTACATTTTATTTATGTTAGAACTATATTTTTGTGGATTTGAAATTATAAAAAAAATTTTAATTTTGTCCTTTGGAGAATTAATGTTTTTTGGTTGCAAATTTAATTTAATCTATAAAGAATAAATTTAAGGTGCATTGCAAAAAAGATAGAGCCACCTAATAAAATGCGGTTAGAATGAAAACAATATGACAAATGAAACAAAAAATAATATTTACTATTACATATTTTGTAATACAATTTCATCAAAAAATCACAACAAAAAATTTTATCTATTTTTTTTTTTTTTTTTAGAAAAAGTTGATTTTAACCTGTTGCAAAAATTTAGGTCCACACAATTTTAATAACTAATTTGCTCTCTCTGTTATTGAAACACCTTTAATATTCAATTGGGCATTGCTTGAATCAATTTCTGAAGATAATTAGCGTAGCTTTCTTCTCAGATTTTAATGATTGTATCCTTCAATTCATCCAAAGAGGTGTTCTGCTTACCACCCTGGATGTATAGGATACACTCTCACAATTTACTGTATGGTTCAGATCAGGATTGCGGGCAGGACTGCTAAACCCCATTTTAGAGACACCACTCAATTGTTGATTTAGCCGTGCGTATGGGGGCACTGTCCTTTGGTAGATCCTAGAGTGCTGTATATAGTGCTCTAGTAGATCCAGAATGGACCTCTCAATTTCTCTCCAAAAGGAAGTAAATTTTTTTCCATGAGGTTTTGATGATCCACAGCTGTCATTCGGCCTTTAACAAATGCAATATTTGATTTTCCAGTCCATCCGAATGCTCCCCAGATCATTAGACTGCCTCCTCTAGTTTGTTGTTTGAAGAATAGTTGCTCCTCTCTTCTTCGTCCAGACTATTGAAATTAAATTTTTTCTCGTCACTCCACACAACTTTTTTCCAGTTGTCATTTCTCCTGCCTATTCCTTTCGTTTCTGTTTATGACTCTGATTCTGTTTAGGTGCAGTTTTGTCCGATACACGAAACGAGAAAAATGCATTTTGATACTGGCACATCAGGCCTTTAAGCAAGACCACCATGGCTCACTGAGTTGGTTTTACTTTCCTGACAAGGGATTTTTTGTACCGTGATGCCAATTTATTAGGTCGCCCTGTTAAGTGTGACTCTCCGTATTTGTTTCCTAATATTATAAATTTGTTAATAATACATTATTATGGGAACAGTTTATTCATTTAGCAATAGCACGATTTGAGAGTCCCTGTGATTTCCAGGCCGTTATTTGTCCCTTTTCAAACTCCGAGAGAGGCTTGCCACGTCTTATAATTCACTGCGAGTTAATTATTAAAACAATGTTTTAAAATTTCGTGTTTATATTTGCCATTATTTACAACTATTAAATACTGCCATCTAACAAAAAAAAAATTACAGACTTGATAAAATCTCTTAATTTTTGGACGGACCTAAATTTTTGCAACAGAAATATTAGATAACTTTATGTTTCTGATTTTATCACATTGTTTTCATTTTAACTGCATTTTATTAGGTTGACCTATCTTTTTGCAACGCACTTTAGTATATTCATCAATAAACACAGTGATTTTACAGTGCCTGTTTTAAAAACAATTAACCAAAATGAGAAACATAATACTAACAGCTACTGTGAGTGAGCAGTTTTATGGTCACATATTGACAAACTGAATTCGGCGATGGACAAATATACGTCTTCTTTAAAATAAGTTTAAATGATGAGCCATCTAAAATAGACGTTTTCAAATTTTTCTGGAAGCATTTTCCACAGTAAAGATCGCGATTATAAACGATCGTTAAAGAAACTTCATAAAAATGCATGTAATAGAGTAAGTAGTTCATATTGAGTGCGTAGCATGATTATGTTTTCGTTTTCTTCTCATTAGAAGTTTGACATTGACTTAATTTACTGACAACAGAAGAAACATCTTAATAATTTGTTTTTTGGCTAATTTTTTTCCTCCCCTAATAAGAAATGGAGCTCACTTTATTCTTTTTTCAATGTGAGTCAGGGAGAAGATAGGGGAAGAAGGAGCCTCATTACCCTTTGAACTTGAACATCAACTGACTCTGAAAATTCCGAGTGCGTGAAATTAATCCACTTAAGAGAGATAATATCGTGAAACAAAAAGAGAGGGAAAAAAACTGCGCTGCTCAACGTTGAGTGCCCCCTTTACGCTCACTGATATTTTTTTTTCCATTTAAGGGGAAAAAAATAAATAAATGAAAAAAACTTTTTTTATGTTTGGATTTTCATGAAAAATTTATCCAACTTAAACCGATAAATTTCCGATTTTAGACAACCTAGTATTTAGTGATGAATTGCCGGGTTCTACTTCGGTTCCTTCCTTCTTATAATAATAGTAATTCCAACACTATAACTATCTTGGGATAAAAAGGTGTAAGGAAAAAATTTAAGAAAAAAACAATATATTTATAATTTATTCCTTACTATACTCTTAAAGTAAAATTAACTTAATAAAATAAAGAAAAGTAGAAAGGTAAAGGAAGAAGCAGAAATGTAGGTTGTTTTTCCGTGTAATTTTTTACGCAAAAAATTTTAAAATTGAGAGAAGAAATTTATTATAGTATTATTAAGATAATTTTTGCTTCTGGTTGTTTTAAAAAGACATCTGAACTCTAATGAATTTGACTCACAAACAACTTAAATCGTAAGAGCATAATTTCATACGAGCAACTAAATATTAATGATTTCTTACCTTTTACCAGGTGAATAGAAAAAGAATCGAGTAGAAACCATGGCAGATTTTTGAATATTTTTTCCCGTATACAATCCGCTCAAGAAATACTCAAAAGATTGCTTAATTTTGTATAACATACCGAAGAAAAATTCTGTTAAATAACTTGATAATCGCAATAGGGCTATTTCGTCAGCAATACTCCATTTGCTATCAATATTAACGGTTCTATCAACATTAGAATGCCGGGTTACGTGATAAAATGATCCTCGTAAAATTCTTAATTACTAAAACAGACTACAATAACTAAGTGAAAGTCGTTTTACGAAACGAAATTGCAATTTAGAAAGCATGAATTTGTTTCTTTTCATTGCTTGAATAATTTCATGTTTCTACATGTATTACGATATTCTGCATAGTTTTGAAAGAAATTCAGCTTAATTAATAATATGGAGATATCAAACTTGAAGAAAATTCTTGATTTCTAAATATCACTAATCCATATAAAAATATTTGCTTGATCTTGTTATTATTCAACTACAGGAATGAAATAGTAATCTACTGTAATTGCTGGAACTTGGATCCTTTCGTAACATGGAAAAAAACATCAAGGTCAGCTCCGATACCTTTACTTCGAATGCTAAACGATTTATGTTTTTAATTTAAAAAAAATCATTTTATTAAAGCATTCTGATGCAATTCAATATCAAATGTTTGTTTCAAAATAAAATCAACCATTACGTGATCCACGAAAAAAGAAACAGCTTAAGAATCAGCACAAGAAAGATCTATGATTCCATTGTAAGAAGTCAATTTTACCATTATTTTCTGTTTGTTTAATTTCATATCTCTATAGCATTTTATGATATGAATTTCTGATGCAGACATAAGACAGTATTATCTATAGTTATAATAAAAGGTCAAGATTTAATATTTTATTGTGCAAATCAATGAAACAGTTTTATTTTAACCTGAAAATATTTAAATAAACTAATTTGGCAATTTAGAAATTTGAACATAATTTCAAAAACTATGTTAAATGTTTATGAAGCTCAAATGCCTGAAAGAAAGATACGCCATGCAAGTTTGAGCCACGTTCGAGCCATCTGTTATTTTCTTTATAATTAAAATTTGAATTGTTTTGAATAGATATTTTTTTTGTTTTGGAAGTTATTACAAAAACCCATTACGGTCTAATATTTTTCAACGAGTGTTCACTTGAGCTCAACAGATTCTACAATCCTTTACTGACAGTGACATTCAAAGGTCGCGATTACAACTTGGGAACTGGTGAACCATCACTAACAACGCTTTTGGAACAATGAGAAACATTTTTTGCAAGTCACTTTATTAATACTCTTCAGGTCATTCTGTCTCAGATTTTGTAAGACAATACTGGAGACAAATTTCTTCCAACGTTTAATGATAGCCACTTGAGAGCATAGTTTGCCTCCCTTTTGAGCAACTATAAATTAACTTATTTTTCCTTCGAACTGATTTATTAGATGAATACTTTGTGCAAATTGATTTGAGAAAATGTAACATTATTAGTAAAATTAAAACATTTACTACTTCAGTAATTATCAAATTTTTATATTATATATGAACATCATTTCATACATGAATGTTGAAAAAAAAACTAAACATTGTATTATGTTCTCAGGTGGTGTAAAAATATTTTTATGTAGCTTTTCTCTGGCCACCGTACAAAGCGTCCAGCAAACGGAAGAAACATAAAAGTTTCACTGAAACCCCTGTCACTTTCAAGTGTAAATAAATCAAATTTGCAAAGACGGTTCGAAAGCAAAACGGGAGACCTCCGCCAAAGTCAAGTCATTGTCGTGCGAATAAAGTACTTAGAGTTTTATTTTTACACTTCATAAACTCCTTTTGAAGTGTTCCTGTATGGTAGTCATCACCTATAGAATTTACAAAAGTAAACGCAGCCGTCGTTTGACATTCCGAAGAAATCCACAGCTCTTCGTCAGTTATCTTTTTAAGTGAATTTGCTTAAAGTTCATCGGCTTCTCTCGTCTCCATTTTTAACTTTCATTGGCGTGTTTTGGAAATTTCACAGTATGGAATGCCAAATTGAAATACTAGATAACACTAGATAAAAAAAAAATGAGAAAAATCAAATACATTATTTTTTTTATTTCAAATAAAAATTAAAACAAAAATCGTAAAGTATCCTTCAACTATTATTATTATTATTATTATTATTATTATTATTATTATTATTATTAAATTATTTTTCTTTATTTATTGTCTCTAAATTAACTGAAATTCAAACCAAAATATTTTCCTTCTTACTTCATAAGCCGTTAATAATTGAATTTAAACCGAAAATATCTTATTGAACAGTCACGATTTGCGATATTTATTGTTAAGTTAACATTGTAAAGATTCTTTAAAGAAATTTGCTCTGTTGATTCTACTTTGGCAACAATGTCTAACAATTGAAATAGGAAGTTTAACTGGACACGCCCACTCCAACTTTCGTTGGATAGAGTATAAGAAAAATATTTCAAGAACATCAAAGTATTAATTAAGCAAAATAAAACAATCTGACACTTTTCCTTAAGTTTATTTTAACGGACAAAAAAAATGTTATAACAAAAACAATATAATATCAAGAAAAATATAACGATTTAACACCAAAAAACATAAAATAATAAGTATTACTCAAGATTCAAAGCCAGGTTCCGGATTCTATTTAACCGCATTTTAGACCATTCTCCCAGGTTGTCGAAATCGAGGTCTTCTTTGCAACATTCATATCTTAGATCTTTTTCAGTAATATGGGTGTCGTTACTCAGGACGTAAAGCTTCTAAAGCTAAATCAATAAAGACTTGTTCTTTGAGATGATTTTTACAACATCGCCTTTCCGGCGATATGTAGATTCCAGTTTCAATAAGAACTTCAGTTCGTGCTGCTCTATGTACAGGCAAGAGAAAGTTTTTAAGTTTACAGCGTACATTGTGGTTGTGGTAATGATATTTCGACAAATACATGATGCATCATCAGTTGCAGTTACGTTCGAGCTTTGTGATGAGTTAGGAACGATGTTTTTGATATCCTTGACAAAGCCGGGAATAAATGGCGAAACTAGTTGGAACTCCTGATGTCCCTCTGTTATACTGTAAGGCCACCACCTGTTTAATTTTTTTACTTTGAATGACTTCTGAGAAAGAGGTCTTGAAAAGGAGCTTGTAATCTTCGGAAAGCATATAATCTGCACGTCGAATATACATTTGCGCTACAATGTAATTCACAATTTTTAGAACGTCCAAGGAATAGAAAAATATTTATATTATTACAAATAGGAATACATGCTATGTAGGCGACTGTTTAGGAGCATTGTTTTGTAGTAATAAAAAAGGGCAATTGCTGTGTTTTATCCTGCAAAGACAACGCCCTGTAACTATTGATGATGGATGGGAAAGGAGGTGAGCGGATAAGAGCCATTTCTGCCTGTTGCGTGCTCTTAAACTTTTTATTGCTGTTATCTGTAGTTGAACATATACACTTCATGTTTGTGTGACTTTTATTGAATAAATATTTACGTAAATAACATTTAGGCCGTTTCAAAGTTTACATGTTTTCAGCGTTTCAACATTCATCATTGTGCAGAAGAGAAGAACAATATCAGTGAACAATTACATAGGAAAGATTCTTATTAAAATAATGACAAATGTTTAAAAGAAGCCGAAAAAGCTGGAAAAAAATTGCAAATGAGTCAACTTTGAAAGGCCATAAATGCATTTATTCACTAAAAGTTTAAGATGCGACCTTATTTTTCGAGCACACGATAGGCAGAAAATAACTTATCTGTCCATCTCCGTTAAGAAAGATCTAATGATCATTTTTACTGCCTGTAAATTATGACAATTACATAGTGCAAAAATTATAATTATTCAATGAAAGGACTAGAAGAACCTAAATACTGTGGATGTTTACAGATGTGAAGTCTTCGAGAGGGAACACCGCTTTTCCACTGAAGTATTTAATTTACACAAAATGTACTTTTCGGCTGCTATGCAGTGTGGGTCTCGAAGACTTCACAAACTATTTAGATGACCATTTACTATTATTTTTTTTTCTCAGAGCAGATAAATTTGATTTTATCTCAATATTATCTCAAATTTTGATCGCTTGCTTATGCACAAATTTTAAAAATAACGTATGAGTCTTATCTTTTATAATGCAATTTCATTTGCAGTTCGTGTGCATCCATCCATCCGTCCGTCTAGTCGTCTATTTTCAACAAAGAATCGCTGGATGAATTTAGATATTTAAAGGGGGAAACCCTTGAAGTTTCAAGTGGTTTGCTTAAAAATGATCTCTATTGTAGAATCTACTGAATCTAATACATTTCCCTGATAAATGGGTTTTCTTAATTTCAGTCATCCTTCTTCTTTACCTTTTTTTTTTCCCTTCACTTAGATCTAAATTATAATCTAAATGAATTGTTTGACAAGTTTTTCGGCTTTAAAATCTGGAACAGTTCATTTATTGACAGGTTTTTCTTGTTTTTAAAGTCCATTTGAATACATTTTTAATAAAAAAATAATGAAATTGAATTTATATTAAATATGAAAAAATTATATTTATCCTTTATATTTATTTATCGGTAATTTGTCAAGACATAAAATTTCTTAAAAATAATTTATAAAGAAAAATTATGCCATGTAAAAAAAATCTAAGAGGAGGGAGGAGTTTCAAGTGAATAACTTTTTTGTTATATTTCCGCAATAGTATGCGATGGAAAATTTCAAACGCTTGTAGCCCAAACATCTTGATCCCATTTTTTCCAAGTCTATTTTAATCAATCATTGGTAGCTTTTTTTAAACTTAAGTTGTCTTTACAATTAATGACGAAGCGTTTCGTAAAATTTATTAATCTATTGAGTGTTTTATATTTTGTTTATTTGCTTTTCTTAAAAGTTTATTTAAAAGGAAGAAAGGAACATGAGGAAATAGCAGGGAAAAAAAAGATGACTAAAAATTATAGTCAAG
This sequence comes from Rhysida immarginata, assembly GCA_023313115.1. NCBI lineage: Eukaryota > Metazoa > Arthropoda > Chilopoda > Scolopendromorpha > Scolopendridae > Rhysida > Rhysida immarginata. The sequence goes on from JAHWFO010057280.1 coordinate 19,974,200, forward strand.
TGGTACTGCACTTGTATATTCTGCTCTAAATACGGCAGTCTTTTCGTTTTCATAAAATGTTTTTTTCTAAATATTTTAAAATAATTTTATTCTATCTCACATAAGATTACCTTTCTAGAGATTTTTATTATTTTTCTCAACAACTTAATAAACAGCAAGAGCTGGAGAACATACTAGTGGCGTGCTCCTTATAGAATACAATATAATTTCTTCAAGAATTGCAAAGAATGTTTTCAAAGAGCTTCCTATAGAGTATATTTACCGTAATTTTCAGTTGATGTGCTGCAGCGGTCGATAGTTCGCATAGGGCAAAATAACCCTATCTGAAAAATAAACGGAAAATAGTCCGCATCTCCCTCCCCCCACCATAAATATGCACTTTAATACGTACCAGCAAGCGTAAAGTAACATTTAACACGTTACTCTATGTATAGATAAGCAGTTGCTAAAATAGTATTAAAAAGATAAATAAACTTACCAGATAATAAAATAATAATTTTATTTTCTTCAATGATTTTATTTACAATTCGAAATCTTCAGATGGCAAACTTACAAAGAATCAGCATTTACATTACCGGCACTTTTTTTCTTCGAATTAATTTTCTTCATCATCCTCTTGTTCCTCTTCAATTGGCTTCAACAGCAATCCTGCAGCCCAAAAGCCTCAAAGTACACAAGACAGAGGACAACTGCAAAATGCCCTCTTCATGTGCCCACGTTTTGTAAATTCGTGCATGCCTTCCGTCATCCAATTCCATACCAATGCCTTGAACGATTTATTCACAGTTATATCCATGGGTTGAAGTTTCTTTGTCAGATCCCCTGGAATTATGTCAATCTTTGCCCACTGCTAAACATGACGTATTATTACCCATTATTATCGCAGACTTTTCTAAAGTACCGAAAATTCAAAATGGTTGACGAATTTTTCCCCCACGTTGAGGCCTGCCGTTCGTGAAAATTAAATTGTTGATAGTTCGCAACACCAATTTTTAAACTTTTTTAATAGATAGTCCGCGACATATCAACCGAAAATTATTGTACGCATTTATTCACTCTCGAACTATTGAATAAAAATAAAATATAGATTAAAACTATTGCTTAATCATTCTGAAAATAAATATAGAGGTCTCAAAAATCAATATTTGAACTCAAACTGCGTGAAAGCAAGACAAATAAGGACCATCTCATTTTCACCGCATTCCATGAATATGCTAATGTACGCTAAATAGAAACAAACAACGTTTAACATATCAAAAGCCTGAATTTCATTAAGATAAACAGCATCAATGACTAGCTATGATAAGTATGTTTTAAAAAAAATCCAGCTCAGGTTGTTTGGAACAGTAACACGTGGAAGACCCAGCGCTTTGAATTTTAATGAAAGGCGTGATTGACAGTTTTCGGCTGATGGGAGGGGCATCGAAGGGTCCTTGGGTCAATTGGCTGGTCACAAGGGGAAAACCTCGGTCTAATTGAATGTTCCGCTCAGAAGTTGTAAAGGTGTAAAACTGCAGTTGAGATGCCGCTCACAATGGCAAGATGCATTCGGACTTCTGCGTTTATTGTATGTGATCCATTCCGTTAATGAAAAGAAAAAAAAAGAATCAGGAAGGGGAAAGACGGAGAGAGTAATTTGTTATTTTTTTTCCTATTAGATGAAGAAGAAAGAAAGGACGAAAAATAGAACAATATACCATCATGCGCTATAAATAAAACGCTATGTAAAGGTTTAATAGTGGAGAAAAAATCTATAGAACTTCAGTAAATAAAGTGGGGGAAAAATGATGTTGGTTCATGTCAATTCGTGAATGATAAATGGCCTTTCATCATACACGAACAAGTGTATTTGCTCCTTCTTAATAAAAAAAAAAATGCTAGTCAAGCTAGTTCAAAGAGCTTTTTTTTAATTTTTAAAATCATTCTTTAAAAAAAAATCATAATAAAAGCTGAAGTTGTCTAGGCGTCGTTTATTTGCTTACGGTATTCCAAAGAGAACCCACTATCTAAGTTAAAGAATAATTTAAGAGCGTCACAGAGATGAGTTCCCCTTCCTTTTCCTCCCCTTCCTAATTATTTTTCGCTTTATTTTTAAAATATGTTCTGCTCTAAATCAGGCGAAGCAAACGAAATGTCAAGGATTAATTACACATAATAGGAGAATCCACGCAATGTAGACCTTGTTTATTTTTAAATAATTTGAATTGAATCTACTGTAATCACGGAATACGAGCTTCAAATTTTAGAAAGTTATGAAATATTTTTTATATTTAACTCGAATTCATTAACCATCTTTAATTAATCGATTATTATGCAAAGATCTGAATAGCTTTAATCGGTTATGGCCACTTAAAGCTTATAATTAGAACGATTTTATTATTTCAAATTAATTTCATTTTTAATTTTGGATAAACATCATAGAAGAAAATTTTCAAGATTTCATCATCCCTTCATCAAGGATATTTTCATACAAGATATAGATAACTTTGCCTACTCATCCTTGAAATTGTGTTGTATTTTTATAAGGAGATATTTTGTGTAATTTTATGTAAATAATTGAAACAATTTCTATACGAATATACAATAAATTATTTATTTTTTAGAATGTTTATTCAGTTGAATTATAATTATTGATTTTCCTTAGCATTATTTTGGATTATAGACCATGTTGTTTATACGAGATCTTTAATAAGCCATTTGGAAATTGTTGAAGAAGGAAAATTTAATCACTTATGAATGGAATTCAAACATGCGACTACTAATCTATAGTAAAAATAAAAATAATAAATAAAATAATTTAAGGGAAATTAAACCAAAATTCTGACTGCTACATGCGACTGATGTTTGAAGATTTTTGCTTTATGTTGAATCAAGTGCATCGTAGACTTCGAAACCTTCGACCTAGAACGCATCTGCATTGTTCACGGGTGCCTTGTCGACCATTTCATTTACCTTTACAATTGCAACTGCTTATATAATACGATATGCAAGTGTTTTCTTTTTTATCTTGTATCCCCTAGTAAGCCTTTAATTTCAGTCGCAGTTGTTTTTGCTTATCGAGTAATACAGGTGAAAAAATGTATTGTTAGTTCATTCACCGTTAGCTCAACAATCTGTGTCGTTTAATGACTGAAGCAAATCGTTAAGGCGTGTAAATTATGGATAAAGGCTGCTTTTATATTACTGCTGAGTATAATTTCAATGTTGAATGTTCGGAAATTAAGCGCTTTTCTTTAGTATTAATCACCTATTAAGAAACGCTTCCTTCTCCCATTATTTTGGATTGTTTTGGCTAATCTAAATTTAAAAGAAAGCATGAATGAAATAAACGGATGCAACTACACCGGTTTGGATAATACGCGAAACCTAAAGATCTTAAAAATTTAGAACTGAATAGAAGAATGTAACTCAAATATCTCTTTAAAAATTTACACTTTAATGCTGTTGGTTAATTGCATTTTTAAAAGACGATTTGTCTTATTTTTTTCTTTTTCAAAAGACGTTGGATCTAGAAACAATATATATGCACAACCATGTTTGTTTAAAAAGTAAAAAAAAAAACAAAAAAAAAAAACAAGAAAAAAAAAACATTGGAAGTTAAAACAGGCAGTTACTCACAACATTCAAGTGACTTACGTTCTCATATTCTAATGAATAGGCAAAAATCTAGATTCATGTTTAAAATTCATGAAAGATTATTAATAATTTTAATGACGTTTTTGCTTATATTAGGAATACTCAACCAATAGAGTACTTACCTATCTAAGTCTTATGCCGAATTCACTATAGACAAATATTTCCTTCCACTTAGACCTTATTCATTATCCAACTCGTTTATACGCAATTTCTGTTGGTAATGACGTTTAACCGGCCTTTGTAACCGAGCGGCTAGAGTTCTGGCTGACATTTCCCAGATTCTGAGTTCGAATTTTAATAATAATCCAATAATTAATTATTAATTATGTCCGTTGCTTGGGCTGAAGTGTAGCTGGAGTTAACAGTATTATTAATTAGTAATTAGGTTTAACAAGCATTAAGTGATTACATTAAATGTACTTTAATAATCTGATAACTTATGAATTTATGAACCGTGACCGCTTCCTTTCTATGAAATAATAGAACTCAGAAAGAAATAGAATTAACAGTTTAAAATATTAAATTAACGAAATTCCCAACTTGAAGCAGTTTCCTTATTCCCCTTCCCTGCCTTCGATTATAATTTCAGACTACACAAAAACGACTTCCTTCGCTATTTCTTGAACCAATATTTTTACAGCTTTAAGAGGAGTTTCCTCGAGCATAAATATATAACGTGAACTCATAATGATGATCGGTGCCAACCCCTAGAACGCGTGGGCTCAATCGAGAACCTCTTGTCGGGCTCCTACGCTGAAAATGTTGATCCAAAAAAGAGTAATGCTATGCGATCAAAGTAACCATCAGGCCCTGGGTGCGATTACCAACCAGGCTTAATTCTCTTGTTAAACTGCCCGGAAAATTTATTTGAATGTTCTGCTATTCGTTATATGCTGTCATAGCTGATTGTCGTCTCTCTCCCCAAAAGGAAAGAACATGAACCGACTAGGAGATGCTGATGGGGAGCGGTTCTTTTGCGTTATTAAATTCATTAAATTGCTATGTAAAATGTTTCATAGAAAGATCAATTATTAGCAATTCCAAAATAATCTTATTCAACATTTCCACGTATAAAAGAAACAGGCAAAAACTATGTAACTTCCTTAATATCCCCCTCCTCCCTTCCTTGAGTTTTTCATATTTGTTTTGCAGTTTTTCTTTTATTTTTCTTTTACTGCCAGGCAAACACTCTTTCATCTACGACCTTTTCTACCGATTTCTCGTGGTGCATTTCTTCTCCTCCACCTGCTCTTGAGCCATGTGTCGAAGTTCAGCCTTAACCCTTTACTTACATCTTAAAGGAAATGACTTTAAGGAGGTTTTTTCTTCCCGCTTCTTCTAGCAATCATCCTTTCCTAAACCGGAACTGAACTGTAACTCTCTTCCTCTCATCTTCATCATATCTCTGTCGTTCTTCATTATTAATTAAGATTGCATTTAACATTTTTGGTTGCCTTGTATGTATATATTATGAATATAGGCGTAAACTGAAATTAATCTTCTCATAGATTTAGGTGCTCATATTCCAACTAATTATTTATTTTGTGACTTTGCAGCTTTAACTAAACAAGTTGTAAAAGAATGAGGGGCCTACAGTAAATAAATTCACTCTCTTGGGAAAATTATTTTTTTTTAATTAAACGAGATTTTAATTCATTCTAATTCTTCATCGTAACTCATTCCCAGTTCTAGGCGCGGCTTCGAATAAATGACAATTCATAGATTGCTTGCGTCAGAGATCTCTGAGAAAAAAGTTATACTCTTAACCCTTGTTAAAATTACTATACTGCCAAAAAATTGTTGTTCATTCATTGAATGCTAATTGGTGAAGCGGGCAACATCAAGATTATGGGCAAAATAAAAAGATAAAATTTAAAAAAAAAGGAGAGAATTTCAACACCCTGCTTGCTTGGTGCAAGTTGTCCAACGAGCTTCAAGCAGCGGGAATCCTTTGCGGAACCATTTTTAAATCGCTTCTTCACAAAAGAGGCTTAATTGGAGAGGACGTATTTTTGCTTTTCTAAACTAACTGAAGTGATAAGTGCGAATTTTATGGCGTATGTCTAAACAAATCCAAACCGGTTATTCAGATAGATGATATGGAATTTTTCCTAAGATTTGAAAAATTGAACAGAATCGTAACTTTATTTAGGCTTGAATATTGATGATAATGAATATTACCCATTGACTTGAACTCTTTCAAACTTTATCATCAGTTTTCGCCAAAATTGAAAATGGTTGAAAACCGGATAAGAATATAACCATTAAGTTTTCTTTTCTGTTTAGTGGGGGTTTTTTTCCCTCTCTTCGAGAAAGAATTTCCATTATCGTCTTAAAAGCGTGACAATTTCTCTGATGCTGCTGCTCTTTAATATGCTTCTCTAATAAGCTTATTAAAGATGCATATGAGTTTATTAAATAGCATAGTAAAGAAGCATATTAATAATTGAAGGTTATTTAAGAAACTGAGTTAACTATATCGGGATATTTTTTTCTTGTGGTAAGAGGAAACCGATTAATAATTCAGTAAGAACTCGGGAGAAATTTCCCTATGGCATAGGGAGAATAGGAATTCCCATTTTTTGTCCTTCATCATTTTATGAAGCAAGGACCTTTTCAAGGCCTTAATTTGATATTACCAGCTTGATGAGAATAAATCGCGATTCTAATAAATTATCCGATTATCATAATTTACGGCCTAACGAATATAGTTGGTTTACGAAGTGGAAATTCAAGTTAGATGCAGTCGAGTGAGGACATCCTTTGGATTTTCTCAATTTGGGTTTTTTTTTTTGGTGGGGGGGAAAGAGAAAATTTATTCCTAAATATTGTATTTATTTATTTGTGAGAAATTCAGAGCGAAAACATTTTTACGCTAATTTAAGGTCAAGGATATTTTACTTTAATCAGAATTAGCCTAATTAATAACATGGATTGCTCTATATTATGGGACTTTATATATTGTCTTGTCTTATTATGAGGATTTAAGATTCTTCCAAAGTAACAATTAAAAGTATTTTAAAAAATTCTTTTTTGGAATGAGTAAAAATTGAAATTTTTATGTTCATTTTTATGTTTTTTCAAATAAGACATATAAAATATCATTGACAAAAAAAGCCTTCTTACTTTTTATTTTTAAAATATTTGATCTAAATGCATTTACATAAATAATGTTTACGAGAAATTTTGGTTATTTCATTAGTTACCCGTGCTTCGCCAAATTCGATTTAAACTTGGATAATATAATAGACTTGGGAATTATGTTTGAATATTGTTTAGGCATGTACAGATTCATGTCATGCACGTTGCTATTTGAAAGAATATTTAAAAATGAGTCATTATTTCAAAATGAGGCATTATTTCATAAAATCATGCTGGTTGATAATTTAAAAGTTCACTTAATATTAGAAGTAAATTCCATAGTGCTGAGAAGTACGAAGCTTTCAAGCAAAAATTTATGATTCACCTCTTCCATCGTTGTTTTCTCATTGTCAATCTTGAGCTTAAATGAAGGAGGCAAAAAATTAACTTAGAAATCCATTGTATTTTTCAATTATTAAGCTTTTCGATTGTAGCTTCAATTAAATCATAATAATAAAATACGTTGTGTTCAAAATCATACTGATTGATAGCTTAAAATTTATTATTTTATTAATAAAAACACAACTTTTTTTATTATTAAGACAGTCTTTGGCTGAATAATTCTTCAAGTCCATTTAAAATTATGTAGACAATTGGACTTTTAATTCAAAATTTATTCTGACATTTTATTTGCCTGTTATTAGCATTCTTCAATAAAATGAGATGGACTGTTTTTGTTTTGTCACCTGATGATGATTTTAGTTCCAATCGAAAAGCTTAGTAAGTGAAACCCAATAATGAATTTCTATAAGCTCAGTTATAGTAGTTAAGTTTTTGCTTCCTTTACTTAAGCTCAATTGACAACGAAAGAACAACGACGGAAGAGGTGAATAAAAGAGAACTCAGGAGATTTACAAATTTTTACTTCGAAGCGTCGTATTTCTCAGCATCATCGAGATTCCTTCTAATGTTGTGTTAAATGAAATTTTAAGTTGTTAATCAGAGTCATTATTTTGCACGGAGGGCAGCAGAAGTGTTGTTGTTGTTTAAGCATTTTATTTATCACTGAACATCGTAAAGATAGCATTAATACTTGTGTTTAGGAGAGACCGAAAGTGTATGAGGGTGAATTTGTCACTCACAACATACTCTGTTATTAGCAAGGTTAGATATTGTATGTGCAAATTTTAATGACTATAAATAAAATTAAATGGTGTTAACTCTATTATAAAATTTGTGTCATTTTAAAGCTCATAAATTTAATGTTATTGTTGAGAAATATCAGCCTCTGAAGTGTAATATTTGAAGTATGATGTTACAATATAATACTGAATACTTGTAGTAATCAGTATTTTCATATGCCAACTGGGTTTCTCTTATTGGAGCGAGAGAGAAAAAGAGCAACTTTAGATTTATCACCATTCATATTTTCGGAGAAATGAACGCGGATGATTCTTTTTTTTTTTAATCTAAACTTATAAAGAAACAGGAAACGGAAACAAATCACACTAGTTTCAATGAAGCGATAGTAACCGTAAATCAGTTCAGAAAGCATTTAAAGACTATAAAAATTTTAAAATTAGCAATATTAATATTTTTTTTCGTTTACTGATATAAAGAAAATGATGTAGTCATTGTGATTCATTTTTACTCTAGTCAGTACGCCTCAATCCCTAATGGTTCCTTTATGCAAACATTGATTGCTTCGTTCCGGCTGAATATCTGGTGAAAACACCATAATTTAAGGGATCGGTCTTAATTGACTTCTCCAGCCAGCTAGCTCTTCATCTCTTTACGACGGAAAAAAAGTTTTCTTTGCCTATGCCAAACCGTTAATTGCTTCGTAAATCAATTTGGGCATTAACTTTAAATTTGCCCCTGCATTCGGAATTGTTTATACTCTTTAAAATCTTAATGAGGATGATTGTAATGCATCAGCAGTTAGCTGCGAAAAAAAATTTAAGCGATTAAAAGCAACGTTAAGATATACATTATCGTTCATATCATATTTCAGAAACCAGTTAAAATGAGTAATGTGAGTGGCCCAGTTCCACTTGCCTTGGTATCTGCCTGTGACCCCTTCTGCCGTCTCCCTCCCCTCTCCTCTGTCCACTCCGGACCGTTTACCTTCCCGGATTATAAATCCCATTGGTGATTGTCGGCTGTAACGTGGTTGTTGGGGAACCTCTTTCGAGACTATTTTTCCTTGTAAAGGTCGAAATTATTGACAATGAAATATTTTCATTAAATTTTATTTTTAAATTATGCAAGATGGGCTATTCCTCGAATGCGTGACGGGGGATAGTCAGGGCTGAGGTTTTGAACGGGGCCACGAACGTATAGTTCTCCAGTAGAAAGAATATAAACGCCCATACGCTTCGCTGCTTAACTTTAACTGATTTTTAACTTAAAGTGATTTTTAACGAAATTGATTCATCGACGACCTATTATGTAGTTTTACGTGAATGCTACACAAGAGGCATTACTTAAGTATCAACCTTGAATTACTAATGTACGTCATTTTATTTTTAAATTAAATAACTATTTGTTGCCTTCTGCATAGTGCATCTAGTTTTGATGACTGAGAATTGAATATTAATGGTGAAGTCGGCAATCAGTTTAAATTCGAATTCAAGTTATTCCATTATAGAAAAGAAATGCGTTTTTTAAATTTTATTTTAAGAGAATCTTACGACAATCTGCTAGTTTCATTAAGACATTTGAATTTTTAAGCTTTCTTCGGAATAACTTTAGCAATAGAAAAATTAGAGTTACAAAATTTATTTTCATTATGAAAATTGTGAAAAAGTATGAAACAAATTATAATTTTTAAGGTAATTTTCATTATTAATATTCGCTGATAACTTCATTTCAAAGGAATCAAATAGTACTGAAGGAGTCCATTTTGATAATATGCTCTTTATTTTTTTTATTTTGATTTGTTTTGAAAATGTTAATTTTAATATCAAAGATATAAGTATGAAATGCTGATGGATTCTATAAAATAATGGGAATTTTTTCCTCTGTTTTTTTGAAGAAAATCTTTATGATAGACTATTTCATCTTCTAAATACAGAAGTTACAGATATTAATGTTTATTTTTTCCCCTTTTGAAATTTCAATTAATCACATTTTCAAACGGCAAAAAATTAATCTATACAAAATCCAGCTGTCATTGAATAATTAATAGGCAAATTCTTACAGTAGCCATTTTATGTAATGCCTGGGTTTGGAATGTCCTTAGGAGAACCTTCCGTGCTTCTCAATTCGTGCATCTTGGCATATGATAAATGGCTTGTTGCACAATTATAGCTGCAGTTAATGAGAAAGAGGTTCTCGGTAATAAACTGAAAATTTGTTCATAGTAGGATTAGATAACTACTTATGTGCGAGCTGGAGGATACAAGGGGCTTATGGAAGACGCTAAAAGCCAAAAAGCACCATCTGCCCGTCAAAATTCTTTTTAACTTGGGAACCATGCCTTAATGAAGTGCCAATCTTTTAGCCGGAAGATGGTAGACTTTGAATTACCCTCTGACCCCACCATGTCATGTCCTTTTGGAGTACCGGCAAAGAGTTTTTGGCAACGGTGACAGGACATGGCTGATGGAGATGAACCGAGAAGAATTATGGACGAGGAAAATTGTTAAGTAAAGAATACTGAATTAAAGTAAACAAAATAAAGGAGGGAGGGAGTAGGGGAAACAAAAGAGGAAAGAACGAAAGAAGCTCTAGTCTAAACTAGAGGAATTTTTCCAGAAGCTATAAAAGAAGCATTTAGAATCGTTAGAAGTTAAATGATAAAAACGTTTCTAAGTATATATTACATTAAAAAAGCCATTGTTATAATATTATTAACGATTGATGATTCTCTATTTTTAACAGTTTAAGTTGTTGTTTTTTTAAATGTGGATTCTATTAAACATCTAAACTTAATGGAAATTTAATAAATAAAAACTGTAATTTTTATAATCTGCTTATTAAGAAAATCCGTGTATCGAAGCGAATCTGAGAACATTAAATAAATCAAAGATATGCAAGAAACAGAATAGTAACTTTTTTTTTTTTAAACGAATGGATAGAATAAATTTTTGTAAAGTGCGAATCTATGAAAGTTTCAAATTTATAGATTCAAATGCTTAAGTTCCTTCATATTCATTTTTATATGAAGTAACTTAAGTATTTAAAATTTGATTTAATTGTTCTTTCGTGATAAGGCGTCAAGTCACTGAATCAATCGTTTAGTTTTCTTCTCCCAACCGTGTCGTGATTTGTGTCTGTTTAACGAATCGGTTTGGAAGGTATTTGTCATGTCTTAATTCCGTTAGAGGATTTCGCTGTGGAGCGGAATAGGTACGTTTATCTTTCAAACTGCGTAATTTGTTTATGTTTTTGCCAATAGAGAATGTGCACAATCACTGTCTGGGCTTCAAGGCAACCAACCAATCATGGAGATCCTCGAAAAACGTCAAAGAGTCACCACCGTTGTTGGAGGGCTCGTATGTTTGCTAAGTTGTAGAGACCGTAAATATTTCGCTGGCTTTCTTTTACATCTTCTTTTTTAAAAAATAAATTTAAGGAATGGAATTCATTTAAATATTATTAACTGAATTTGCTACAGCATTGGCATTTTTTTAACTTAATTATTTTTAATTGGAAAAATGAAGTTAAACTGATTTTTCATTCCTAGCCACTGGTGCGTTAATCCTTTGTTATACGGAATCTGCTTATGTTTATGTTACCAATTCTTATGAATTTATTTACAGACCAATAAATTAACAGGATACAATTTTGTATTCGATTTTCTGTTTATTGATAGAATGCAATTTTCTATGAAAGAAAAAAAAATGTTTTTAATTTAATTAACAGTAGATACGGAATTATATGATGTGAGAAGCTGTTTTAACGAAAACGAAAGATGACGCGCGCAATCATAGTCGATCTATTTATTGTATTTTAAGTGACACCGTTTCGTGCCTTTTAGTGATCTGTTCATTTTAAAGAAGGAAAGAGAGTAATTAGTAGTTTTTATTTCCATCTAGCAAACTAGCAATTACAAAAAATAAAAATCGTAAGTGTTTATCTACTGAATGGAGATGGCGTTTTTCTGCTGTTCTTGGTTAAAACCAACAACAACAACAACAACAACAAAAAAGACAGAATTTGGCACTAGAAAAGAAATTATTTTTCTCACTTAAAATAATAATTTTTTCTCGTATTTTTTCTGAAGAGGATCATAAATTATGTCCTATAGCAAAAACAATAAAACTTCTCATTCAAACCATAAACACGCCGAGGTTTAAGCGGGTTTAGTGAGAAGGATAATTCAACTCCTAAACAGAACGACAAGGAAAACGCTCATACGAGTTCTTTTCACCTTAACCACTGATAAAAGGTGACCGGATCTGATGCTAGAAATATGGAAATTGGTATCAAGAAGTTTATGTAGGTTTTGCCGGAAGAAACCCATTTGTGGGAAATGTTTTCTTGTAAAGCGTGCGGAAGGAAGTAAATAAACACCCCGCCTTTTCTTCTTGTTTTTTTTTTGTTTTTTTTTAATAATATTGTTGATCCTGTTTTTACCACACTTGTCATCTAATTTTAGAAATAATGTAAAGTCAGAAGTTTTAAAATGGCGAGTCTTTTTCAAGAAGCGCTGCTTTATATTTGTGTTTTTGATTCCTGTATTATAAAAATGACATAGCAAAAAGTATCAGTTATACATACATTTTTATGAGCGTCTCGTGTTTTATAATATGCTTATTAACCTTGTTTATGTTGAGTAGCTTTATACTAGAACATTTCAACATGCAATGAAGAGAGAATAAATTCAAATACAAGCATATCATTAATTAAAATTGATTGATAAAAAGTATTTTACGAATGAATATTAACTGAATCTTTCTATGGATAATCCGTGAATAATGTACTAAATTTAAATTTAAATCCATATTACCTAAATAAATTTTCTCTCCTCTCCAAGATTAAAAGAACATTCCTTCAAGTTAACCTCATTATTGAATTTCCCACGTCATTTTTCATAACTAAGCAAAGGAATCATTTCCTCCTTTCGTTTTATTATTAATGACTTTGCCAACATTGAATCCCGGATTGCTTCTATTCGTGTAAAGAAACTGGAAAAGGAAGAGAGAAATAAAAAAGGTAAAAACGACTGGGGAAGATTCTGAATTTAGGCATGGTCGCATTTCATAAGTGGAAGCCACCATCCATTCATCTTGCTCACCTACCATGACCTTGCAAATGATTCCCTTTTGCCTCTTCCCTTCAACGTCTTCTTCTGCTTGTTGTTTCTTTCTCTTCCCTAATTTTCTTTTTTTTTACCCTTCCTTTAATGCATTTATTTATCACCCAAACAACGAGTAAATTTGGTTGAAATTTAAATGCAGCAAAGGAAAATGTTGTATCTGTTGAGAAATTACACGAAGATTAAAACTGACGGGAAATGGTTTCCCTCCCATTAATTCGTTATTTGTTTAAAAGGACGTCGAATAAATCCAGCTTTTTTATTTTAAGAAAATAAATGAAAGACAAAAACCATCTAATTTTTTTATGCTAAAATTTTCCAATTTTAAAAAAAATAATTTTTAATTTTTTCTCTACGCTAATGAAATAATTTTGGAATCATTGAACGGAAGAGAGCAAATCTGTTTTAAGAAGATTAATTCTTTTTCCAAAAAAAAAAAAAAAAAAAATATTCAAATCGTGGAATAAATTTTTTTAATAGTTTAATGACCATAAAATAAAACGGCATTTTGCGGCAACAATTTAATTGATTGAACTCAAGGCAATTGAATTAACATATTTGTATTCTAGCTTCATTACCTTTAAAGAACATAAATTTATTTTTGTATTCTGTAGCGTAGAAACCAGATATCGAAAATCCAGCTGCTTGTCGTGAATGAAGAAATTTTATTCATACACCTCGCATAATTTAAAATCTCCACGTTTAATTTACTGAGGAAAGCATGCTAAAAATTGCTCGCGCATCATAATTTCGTATGTTTTTAGGCCTGATAATAATTCCGAGTGTTTCTGGCGTTCCGTGAAGGCATGCGGTCGCCATCCATCACTTGGCGGCAGAGGCGCACTCGTTGCCAGGGCAACGAGGTAAACGAGACTGGGCGATTCCACGCCGCTTGGCCGCTTCGCATTACATCATCGAAACGAACCCACCCTTAAAGTGATTTGGAGCTCCCTCTAAGTCTAAAACTTTTAAAAATTAATTTAATGTTAATTATTCACTGCCATCATTCATCTTCGTCACAGGATAGATACGGTAATGTTTGCCGATTATAATCATCACAAGAATGATGCGCTACTTAAGAACGCGAGAGAAAAAAGGGTTAGAATAATATAGAGTTAACCTCCCTTCAGCATAGTTTCGTGATCGTCCAAGCATAGTTTCGTGATCGTCCCTTAATGTTTGATGCAGGGGCTTAGCTACCATGGTTCCAAGTGGTTCAGTCGAACCAGTATTGGATGGAGTCCGGGGCCCAGTTGTCAACGTTCGAACCGTGGCCCGTTAAAATTTTGCTACGCCAAAGGTTTGATGGACTGATTAACGTTTTTCCAGTTTCACGTAATTTTATAAAATATTGGTATGTCTTTGATAATTCTACTTTACCGGACCCGACCGTTAATTCTATTCCTCCGCCCCATTCAACGATGGCGATGTTTACCAGTTGAACTTAACCTGAATTGCATAAAACAAGAAGCACGGAAATGATTAATAATAATTAATTTTCCAACGTGTTGATATTTACAAAAATTATTTTGAAGGAATATAGCATTTTTGAATCGCTCAAAAATTAGGCCGTTTCCTCAAAATCTAATAAGATCAGAATGTGTTTGACCAATTGCCTCTTTTTGTTTGTTTGGTTTTTGTTTTTTTTTTAAATAAAGGATACATAAGAATTTCATGTATCCTTTAAAATTGTTATGAGATACATAATTTAAATTTTCACAAATTATGATATAAATACAAGGGGCCATCACAAATTGGGGAGGGGGGATTAGGTTTGACATTACGTATAGAATTATTATTAGCATGACTTGATTTTTTTCATCAGTTCATTATAATCTTATGATATCTGGATGTAATTGTCTCAAAAGCCTACATGATCATTCACCATGGAAATTTAACAAATGAGGGCGGCCCAAAAAAGAATGAAAACAAAAAAACTATGTAAAAATTGTAACATTAAATTCATACAGACATCAAGAGATGAATGTAACTCCTCTTTGACTTATACAATTACGACAGGTGTTCAAAGTGATTATCATAAGCAAAAGATTATCATCAAGATACTTTTGAATCCGGCGAACAGTTGCAAACTCTTATCAAGTAATCTCCTACGTCTTCAATTAACAAACCATGGTCTAGGTAGAACTGTGCTCTTCTTCGATCGGGATCATCTTCATTTAATGCACGGAATAATCTTGGAATGTAAGCTTTCAATTTTGCTATTGCGGAAAAAGTTATAGTTCGATTTTTTGGGCCACCCTGTATTTTAAAAAGTTACATAAACAGAAATATAAGTCTATTTTCACATTGTATATTTCAGATACTGTGAAATTTGTTAAAATAATATTTTTTTAGACTCAAATATATATTGCAGGAATATGCAGATAATTTATGGCTTCGGTCTTTTCTCTTTATTGTGTAGAGTTTCCATATTCCCGTTTATTGCTCATTACAGTCCATTGCCTCTTGTTGAAAGTGCTCTGAAGACTTGCGTTTTGGCATTTTCCCATACGTCATCGGAAGACTATTTAACCTCATTGGAGGATGAATAGCTCACATGTTCATCTGTAACAAAAGTATTGTCTCATCTTGAAACATATTACATCAGTTTTATGAAAGTACAATGTTTCTTTAATTACTGTCCAAAAGTTTAATTTGCTTCTGTAACTTTACTGCAATTGCTAATAAAATAAACTCTTTGAAAATCATGCAAGTTTTAGAAATCACTGGGAAGAGGGGTTAATCAGCGTTACGAAATATCGATGTGGGGTCCAGATGTGGGTTGCAAGGGGAAGGAGGGTTAAAAACGAGCCAATTTTGTGTTACGAAATTTATGGACGTCCCGTAATGATTAAAAAGCGCTGAGCGACTTATGAAAGATTAATTTATATAAGAGTAGGAGTTGTAATAATGATAATTAATTAAAATATATAAACTCCAATTTAATTAGAATAAATAAAAAAATAAATAATAAAAACACTTGAATAAAGGTCACCCGATGTGGAGAAATACAAAGTTGATGTGGACGAAACACTGATGAAACGAAGGTCTTGTGGAGCTTATGTAGACAAAAACACAAATGAAAAGAACGACTTGTGGAGGAATGTTACACAAAAACACAGGAAGAACCACAGGAGAAGAAGATCTATTTCATTAAATTAACACACAGGTTTTTTCCACCTTTGTTAGAGAAATTAAAGTAAAGTTTCTCGTTTCTTTTATTTTGGTGAATTTCACATCTACCATGCACCCTTCAAGGTAGAATAACTCGCGCAGGAAGGTATCTACTGGGATTGGAAAATCTCACCCGGGTGAAGGGGCAAGAAGATTTTCCTACATTTCCAGAGCGGATCCGAGGTTTTTCAGCCTCTCCTATCAGATGAACATCAGGGTTATTTCCTGGGGGTTAAAAGGCGTTCGCATAAGAGGGCCAAACCACCCCCTCCTATTCTAAAAATAAGAAGACCAAACAGTCTAAAATAAAGTGGAGTCCTGCATTCATCTTCCCTCGAGGCCTTAGATTTTAAAATATTCATTATAAACGCAACATTTTAAACACGATATGTTTTTTATAATTGTGAATTCACATTATGAAGTAAAATATGTAGATAAAAAGCGCGTTTCCTCCTCAATCATATTAAACAAGTTTTGCAATAGGGATTATGTGATTTTAAATGCGCGTAACACACTGTATTTGTTGTCTCGAGCAGAGACATTCGATGGAGCAAGAGACGGGGACAGAACGAGGGCAGCGTCAGGAACCCCCCAAGTCATTTCATTCGGACGAGAGTCACGTAACAGGTGGTGATAAACAACTCACGGGGGATGAAAATGCAACGGGAAACGAATATTATATCCTGATCAGCATTGGAATGGTTCTTCATGAATGGAGGAAAGGTCCTACCACCGGATCTTGAAGAATCGCTTTTTTCCCTCTCCTTTGAAAGACGACGCGTGCTCAAGATTTAGATCCCATATAGGAGGATATCATTCTCTTCCTTCATCAACAGCTACTGAAGGAACGGTTCTGACAAATTGCTTTTATGATACTTTTCCTTCAAACCTGATGGGAAAAGAGACGCAATAAAGAAAAAATATTAAGAAAATTTTGGCACTCAAGTGGTTCACTTGCTATGATAAGGAAAAGAAGGATCAAATCTGAATGTAAATTAAGTACATTTTCCTGGAACTATTTAGGATTAGTACGAGACACAGTCTTAAAAACTAAAGATTCTTTTCTTGCTATAAAACATACTTGCAAATGAATTTGCATATAAAACATAATGCAAGTATTTGCTTACGCAGATGTGAGGAAACGTGCCTTAGCTATCGCCCGAACGCGAATCTTCTAATCTAAGATTATTCGCAGGCGTATTTCGATAGATCAGAAAGGAATAAAAACGTAGCAGTATTATATTCTTCTGTTTCCAACATTGTAACTTATAATCTCATACGATTAAAATTCGAATTCATAATTGATTAATCACATTCATAGCTTAGCACCATAGTCGTCTATGGCGAACAGCTCGACACTATCATCGAAAAGAATTTCGTTCTCTTCAACGAAAACTAAGCGCCAAAAACGCAAGCAGTCACGCATTATAGACATTCCAAAGGAGAAATTCATTATTTTTTAATAGAAAAAATATTTATTTCACAGGTTAAAATCTGTTTATATGTGAACTTTCAGTAGAATTGCCGCTATTGCGACTGTGCACAGCGGACTGCTTTGCCAAACGATTAGCGCTAATCATTCACATAACCAAGGTTTGGATATTTTGCTATATTTGAGAGGCAGAGGGAGCGTGTTAATTTAGAAGAATTTAAAATTAATATGTACCCATTCTTGAGGGATACTTGAGCAATATGTCCCTTACGAATAAAAGTCCGCAAAAAAGGAATGAAAGACGCTGGTGATCATTTCATGAAGTAGTTGAGGCACCCACTTTTTGACATGGTATTCTCAGGAGTGTAGTTCTTTTGACTGAGGCAGATCAGTCCCGATCTTATTTCGATTTGTTTTGCATCTTGTGGATCAGAAATCCTGATCTTGGTGGTACCATAATCATAGAAGGGGTGGTACAGACGGAAAAGAGAATTATAAAGGATAATGTTATATATTTTCCTCCCTATAGTAAACAAATATGAACTCTATTTTTTTTTTTTATTAGAATTGAAGGGCAAGGACAATTCATTCTTTGAATATTCCGGAAAAGAAAGTGCAGGAAAGCATAACAATGAATTTGACATTTCTGTTGTACGTTATTGAAGTTATTTACCGTTTTAATGATTTATTTTTTTATCGGGTTGTTGTTGTGTTTTTTCTTCAAAAATTATGAACACATTTGCCATCGTATAAGCGAACCGGTAAATAAAGGGAATTGGATTCGTTATGGATATATTGGTCTTTTGTGTAGGCACGAGGCTAATCTGTTAACCGAGACAGTATCAAGCGGTGATTGTATGTAGGTTGGGGGGAGAGGAACAAGAGAAAAAAAGAGCGAACGGAAAGTGAAACGGGAATGAATTGATCGAGTGTGAGCACGGATGGGAGTTGGTTGGTTTAATGGGAAAATGACATCGGAAAGAACAAATAGAAAGGAAAGGGAATCGCACCTGCATCCCGGAACTGTGCATGAGATTCCTGAGTGGCAGGCAGCGGTGGTCGCACTCCGCTGAAGCCGGCGGAACCGTTTCCATGAAAGAGACAATTCCATTCTCAACCCCTCCCTCCGCGCCTTATCGTTTTCACTTTTTTTCCCGATGTTTTTCTTGTGCATTCCTCTGCTGTTCTTTTGGGGAAAGCGATGCAATAGAGCCCTGGAACCATCAGATGGTAGAAGGAACCACAGACCAAGGGATGCCTACAATGGACGGGGAGTGACAGTAGAGTTTAAAAGACAACGCCCACAATAGGGTGAGAAAACTGTTTTCGGATGGATTCTTCCTTGTTTACAAGGTGAAATTTCACACACGACGACTTTTATTTTCAACGGGAACTATAACGATTTGGTTCTATTGCGACACCCAGTTGAATGACATCATAGTGTTGTCAAAACACCCAATATTTGTAAAATATGATCAGTAATCCTTTATCTGATTCTGGCGTGTATCGGAAACAACTGCATTTCATGATGTCGTCGTAAATTTTAGCAGTCAAATTTTTACTAAAGCTTATCGGAGACACTTTCAAATTGTGAGATCACAACATTTATTTATATTGGCTCTCAGGGCCATTGTTGAAATAGGGGATGTAATAAATCTTTATATTTGAAAACAAGAGATCCAGTATAATCGAACAACGCTAAAATCGTTTACCTGTAGCCAGGCTGACCTATAGTAATTGAATGTGAAGAAAATGATACTAAGTGAACGCGGCATTTGTATACGAGATTCGAGAACATGTTATGCAAATACCATCGTGGGTGTTCGGGCCATAGATAAAAGGAATAACGAGCTGTTGGAAAGACGAGAGTAAAGTTGTCTGATAAGATATTGTAGGTGCATGTATTGTCATTTCTCGTGTGATTTACCATCTTTATCATGTCGGTCAGTTCCTAAACACTAAAGTGATGGATATCGTTTTCATTCAAGGACAAACAATGCAGCTCAATGTCTGACACGTTCTATAACTCGGAAAGAAAGTCTTTCTGGTCTAAAGTTCAATTATGGGGTGTTGTTTTTGTTATTTTTTTAATTAATTATGTGAATTAGAAACTGAAACGTTTTCAATATTAGTTAATACACTTTGTTTTCATTTATTGTTATGCTGGGGATAACTAGGAACGCGGTATCAAAAAGTTGCATTTCTTATTTAAAATGGCAATGATATCATGAGAAAGATTTTTTGTCTGCCTGGTGTTCTCTTTATACAGGGTGCGGCAGCATAACTTCCTTATTTCGTATTGCAATAAAACCAAATGTATTAAAGATATTGTTTTATTTTTTGTTTTATACAAAAGTTACACATTTAAAGTTGTGGTTTACATAGTTTTAAAAATCATATGGGGTAAGTGACGCCCGCCATTGTCGATACACTGGGTGAACCGAATTCTAGTATTTCTCATCACTCTCTCCAGCATATTGATGGGTATGTTGGCTGTCTCTCCTTGAATGTTTCCAGAGTCTGTGGGCCCATTAGTATAGACACGGGATTTCAAATACCCCCACAAAAAAATCACATGGGGACATATCGGGAGAACACGCCGGCCACCCCAAATCGCCTCTCCGTGAGATGAGGCGCCCTGGGAAGTGATCTCGCAACACAGCCATCGATGCCCTTGACGTATGGGCCGTTGCTCCGTCCTGGTGAAGTCCCCCAAGTCCATTTCATCCAGTCATGGCAAAAAAAAAACTTCTCGAGCATGTTTGAGTATCGACAATGGGTTCACATGGGTTCACCCACTGCATCGACAATGGTGGGGGGTCACTTACCCCATATGATTTTTAAAACTATGTAAACCACAACTTTAAATGTGTAACTTTTGTGTAAAACAAAAAATAAAACGATATCTTTAATACTTTTTGTTTTATTGCATTACGAAATAAGGAAGTTATGCTGCCGCACCCTGTAGAATACTGTTTTTATGTATACAGCTAAATATTACTTAAAGTTTGACGATACTGTTTAAGGGATCATATGTACTTATCTTATGGGAAGAGGAAAATTTTTCACTGATTTAAGTACATTTTAAAGAAAGTTTAATAGCTTTGTTTGAAGGTTTAATACTCAAAAATGTCTGAGTCTCTCTACTAGAAGCTCTATAGATCGTTTTATCGTCTTATGGTTTTAGGATAATAAAAGATTCAAATGAATCCGCCTGGATATGCTGTTCTTTTCCATAACCATAATAATTGTCGTCGTTAGCCAATTACGTGTTGAAGTACACATGGTAATATCGTTCATTGTAGTGACGTTATGCTTAAAATGACAAGAGAAACTAATGTACTTGTTCCATCCAATACATTTCAGCTCGGAAGTGGGGGGTGAGGAAACATTTCTGTCATGTTTTTCTTCGGCCATTGGCATAAGAGACTGAGTCTAAGGATCCGCGATAAACAGACTCACCCCATCGTGAATACAGATGAGTTGAGAATTTTTCTTTTCACACTGTCCTGATGCTGCGAATACTGCGAGTAACAAAACCTGTAGCATATGTGATGAGAAATCATGCATCCAATGAAAAAAATACGCCTAATCTCTCTAATAGTATCATATCTTTTGAACTCCTAAACAGACTCTCCTGCACGATTTCACTTTGGATACCGAAGTAATGCAGTCTTAAATATACCTCTTCATTCATAGGCATTAGCGTTTGATTGCTAGCATTGTATACACATCTCACTGACGGAAATGCATTTTTATATGACTTTTATGGATACTGTGCAAGCTCTTTTGCATTTGAATGTTCCTAATACTGGCATCATATTATTTTTTTCACGAACAATTTAGAACGTCTCCACAGATCCTACTGGGAAGTACGGACGTGAACCTATTGAAATTAGCAGTTTTAAAATTTTATAGAAGTAAATGAGTTTCTATTATATTAAGGAAAGCTAAAGTTAAATTTTTATTTGCCTATTTCCTCTTCCTGGTTTGGTTTCAGTCTTTTGTCCGTTACACAACACATTCGGCAATTAATCTTTTAGATTGCAACGGATATCTTCACTGATTATCGCTGTCTAGGCATTCTTTAGATTTCCTGTTAGGTAACAGCCTGAGCAAACCTTCATACATTAGAAGATGACCAATTACTTCTGTCAGTTGGTTTTGATTTTCTCCCCCGCGATGAGAACATCTTAATTTGTAATTCTGTCAGCTCATTTGCATCTCATCATTTCTCAGTAACACTGTAAATGCTTCGCCTCCAATCATCTCCATTCTGCCTTTCTGTAGCTGAGTTTTACATAATGTAGTGAACACTCCACGAAGTGACTGTAAATGGAAATCAAATTATTGAAAATTAACGAGATTCATAATTATTTGAAAGAAGTTTTATTATAATGGGTCTAGTATTCCGATAATAAATATCTGGAGATGAATGTATGCATCATTTTTTTTCAGTGTCTCAACAACAAGCATTAAAAAATTCAAAAAAATCTGCTTTAAACATCTGCTCTCCAAAAAGTTTTTCAAATTTTCATATAATCGCGTAATGAGGTAAAACCGACGAGGATTGTATTTTAAAAACTCAATAGACTCTAAAGGTAGAAAGATATATTTATTTTTTTTTTAGAAAACTTAATTGTGCTGTTTTGTATACTTTAAATTATTTCTCTCTGAGTGGTTACGTTATGGAATAACAAACTCCTCATCTTCGTGCAATTGCATTGTTTTTCTTTTATATAATACTAGAAGAGGTACCCGGCGTTGCCCGGGATAATTACTTGGATGTAAACAGAACAATCTCAAAAAATTAAATTAAATTTTGCAATATCTTAAAAATAAACACATGAAAATGCTTAGAATTAATACAGTAAAAATTCTTAATGAAAATTCGAAAAAAATTCTTTTTAAAGGCTCACAATGGCTGGACCTCCAAGGATGCCACTGCTATTTTAAATAATTTCTTACTCACGTAATCTTACCTCAGATGTATACTTAGTGTTGTTGCAATTTCCACTCTTCTCTCGATGTGTTGAAGCAAAATTTGGCCATTCATCACTTTGTGCAGTCTAGCGGTCGCGGATTCTTCTATTTACTTGCTTCCCATTTGCTCAATACATCACGGAGCTAAAGGAGTGACAGACATTTAAACCTCAGAGCAAGTCTGGGAAAATGGCCTCACAGCTTACGCTGGCCAGCAGCTAGATTCGAACCCGCGGTTATTCGTTTCCAGCGCGGCACCATACCCGGTTGGCCACCCGGTTGGCCACCCGGAGCTAAAGGAGTGCTTCCTCTCTCGTCTTTCCACTCTTTCTCAA
>JAHWFO010057280.1:19997505-20073589 GCA_023313115.1 Rhysida immarginata
TAAGCATTTTCATGTGTTTATTTTTAAGATATTGCAAAATTTAATTTAATTTTTTGAGATTGTTCTGTTTACATCCAAGTGTAATTATCCCGGGCAACGCCGGGTACCTTTGCTAGTTCTTTATATATATAGATTAGCAAGCTTTAGTCGCGCTTGTAATTTTCTGTATTACACACATGATTTCATTTCAAACATGTGTCTTTCTAGAATTGGGATAGTATTGAACTGTGTTATCTGTAGGTCGCAATTTTTTTTTTTAGAAAGATTCAGATGGATTTTCTGTAAAGTGATCATTTCAGGGACAATAAAGAAGTGAGAATTGATATTCCGACTTATCTTTGATTCGATTGCACAGTTACAGAATGCTAAAGAAAAAGTAAAGTCAATCATTTAAAATGTGCTGCCTCCCCGAAATATTTAGGAAAAGCGCCAGGTCCTTTTTTGGCATTCCATATGATGAAGAGGGAGGAGAGAAAACTGAATTTTATATAAATTTATAGCGATACTTTTGTTCAAGCCAATAGATAAATTTTATAAAGAGCAGAATAAATTAGGACAAATCTTACAAATGACAAATTCATTATCCACTTAATTCATTTAAAAACATTTCTAAAAACAAGTCTAAAGTGTTAATGCTGAATAATTAACGGGTGCGTCCAACAACTGCCAAGAGAGGTGAATGGCAAGGCTCGCAATTTTTACTTCTCTCCCACCTGAAGAAGAATATAGACGCACCCACCGTATATGTGCAAAAACAAGTCCATTTATATCTGAGATTCTATTTCCTTATTTTAAACTTCATGTTTTTTAGAGTTATTTTTTTTTAATTTGAAAATTAATTTTAAAAGTTTTAATAAAATCAAAAATATGAATTTAAATGCCGAAATTAACCAGCTTTCTTTCTACTTCAATGTATTGTAAAGTTTTTATATCATTTGCCATTTGTCACAATACAAGTAACTTCAAATAAGATTCGATCCTTGATAAAGCCAGAAATACAAGGCGAAACCGGCGAAAACAGGAATTATGTTTTCTTTTCTGCTATGTACTGCAAGGCCTCCATCAACTTCATCAAGAAGGACAGTACAGAGAACTCTCCATTTCATAACGGCTAATAAATTCATTTTTTTTCTGATATGATTTAATCATCACCCCTATTATAATTTTGCTATTTAAAAAAAATCAACGACTTTATAAAGTTGTTTTCATCCAAATGGAAAATTACCTCCGGAATATTTTAGTAGTTTCTGACTTTTGCAAATTTCATTGTTCTTCAACATTGTCGTCTGTCAATTGTGAACGCATAATGCACTTCGTTAACCTTTCTTCGAGGTATTTCTTCAGCAGATAATTTCAATAGTGTAATAACAGCATTAGTATATACACCCATTTAATTAATCGCCGGTTCTCCAAACTTGATTTTCACCGGTTTCCCCCATCCAAAGCCCTCCACCTCTGCTTTGTAAACTCTCCTTTCAACCAATTACTGTAAGTAACCTTGTGTTTGAAATTATTAATAGTATTGAATTAATAGCTCAACAGTTTATTTTTTCAAAGATTGATCAAATTTTAAAAATTAAATGAATTCAAAACTAAAATTAAATTTTAACTGATTAAAATTAGCTGATTAAACCGTAATTCTGTTTTTCTTCCTCTCCTCGGTGTAAGATCTAGCCTTTCTGATGGCCATTAATTGGACTTAGCTTGAATCGGCTTTGATTCGGGACTCAGCTTGAAACCTTCTTTTTAACATTATTATTTATAAACTGCATAATTTTAAGAATTTATTTTCTCTCATTCTCTTTCTTTTTTTAAATAAATACACGAATTTGAAGATTTATTTATGAAATTAAATATTTTAAAAATTTTGATTAAATATTTTTAAAAAATGATTCTATTGTAAAATTAAATGAATGTTAAGGGTGAATATTTTTTTATTTATTTTTTATTATTTATTTAATCTGTTAAATAATACAAACGACACCCAACTAGGTCCGTTATGGTCAAGGACCGACGAGTTAGGACCTAGCGGGCGCTCATAATTCAAATTACAATGATATATACAAAATAATTGGTTAGTAATGGATTGTTAGTTCTTAAAGTGTTATATAATTTATGGGCTTTTCAACAGTAAGAATTAGAAACCATCAAATAACATAAATTATTATTTAAAGTATATAACTTATAAATTTCAAAAAAAATTTTTTAATTTAGCTTGAACATTTATTAATAAACAAAAACAAACCTAAACAAAAAGTGAATTAAATTAAATACTTATTAGGAGGTGAACGTAGGACATATAATTTCAAATGATTGAGGAAACCAAAGAAACTTGGTTCAGAACGTAGCTCAATAGGGAGACAAGACCAACACTTAATGCCTGTATAAGATAAGCATCTTCTTCGGTAATTGTGCTTGGTTCGGGAGGAGCTTGTTGGATAACGATGATTATCGGCATTAATAACTAGAGCTATTGGAGTCGAGATCGATAGAATTGAATTAGAAACTTTAAACATGAAAACACATATCCGAATAAAATATATCTGATAATCTGTGAATATACGAAATTTACCAAAGTAAGGCGAGACAGATGCAGATTTCGGGAGTATAAGAAGTGTTCGAAGGAACCATTTCTGTAATTTGAAAACTCGAGTGAGATTCCAAGAGCTTGAAGATTATACTGAAGCAGAGAGCAGAATGGATCCACGCATTGTAGTGATAAAACTTTGGGGGAAAGAAAACGCACCTTAGAAATAATTCCTTGCTTCTTATTAAGATTAGATAATAAGATATCAATATGTTGATCCCAGGAAAGATCAGTTTTTTGGATGCAATTTCAGTCCCTGTCAAAAAAAAGCATTGATTAAATCAGAAAATCAAAAAACAAAATTAATCTGATCTTGGAAATAATATAATTTGGAAAATAGAATGTCAAAAAAGTTGATTTTCCAATTTTTTAATTAACAAGAAATTAAGCCTCCCAAGGAAGGAATAGGAAAGTAGCGGAAGCTCTGTTTTACACTGTTTAACCCCCAATTTATTTTTTATGAAAATATTTATTTTCTCGGACTTGGTATTTAGTAAAATATAAACTTTCTAAAATATAAATAAACCCTATCTTCTTTTCTTTCTCATCATTTTCGACCGAATGATATATCATACACCTTATACGGAGGGTTGATTCAGATAAAATGAGACGACTTTGCAGTTCAGTTACGATGGTGTAATACCATGGCGCCACCATCGGTAGTGTTCGATGTGAGAACCACGTTGTTGGACTATCGCCCGGCACCGTAATTTCCACTGAAGTAGGCTGAGTTTGAGGGACTCCATGGGAAGTTCGTTCCACACTTTCCATAGCCCATCAACGGTTCTTGGTCGGCGACTTCCGAGCCGTCGTTTCAGGAGACCAAAACCACAGAAATCCATCGGTGATGCGTCAGGAGATTTTACAGGCACATGAGAGAAGGGAATAACTCGTATGCCCGTCTCCTGTTCCATCTTCCTATAGTAAGCCACAGATGACTTGGCAGTGTGGCTTGATGACTTGTCCATGTGGATCCAAACTTTTGATTGCTCACCAGGGTACAGACGTGGGATGTCCTGCCGGTATATGTGGTGCATTACATTACTCTGGAAGTAAGCTGCACTAATTTTACAGTTTCCAGAAACTCGACGAATCGTGAGCAGTCCACGTGAGGAATATCCGGCAACCACCATGAGGCCCTTTGAAAACTTTTCCTTGCACCTTCGGACAACTTCGGACCTGGCCTTGCCCCCTCTTTCGCGTTAGTAAATTGCCCTGGGTTTTTTGGTGTCATCGAGGTACACCCAAGCTTCATCCAAGGAGACAACCCACTTCCATCGGTCACCTGCAAGATGGTTTTCATACAGTTTTCTGGCGTTGGTGAATCGTTCCTGCACGTGCCTGGCCGACAGTCTGTGACCGCGCGCTTTATGACGTCGCTCCAGCCCAAGATTGTCATGAATTATTCTGGAGACTGTTGCCTGTGAAATACCTTTCCTTTGGGCTAGACTTCTCTGTGTGTGGGGGATTTTCTTTCAGCAATTCAGGCCGGATTTCTCGCACCACCTGAGCTGGGCGTGTTGGTTGGTGCTTGTTTCTGGTCTGCTTCTCTGCTCGTCCACGTTCATTAGATGGTCGCAATTTGTTCTTTTTGATTATTCGATCCACAGTAGCTTTGGATACCACAATACCATTTCGTTTGCATAATTCGACAATGCACGAAAGACTGAAGTTAGCGTCGGAAAGGCCAAACATATACCCTTCCCAAAAAGCTGTGACTTCGGAAGCCATGTTTCAGCACGAAATGTCCCAAATAACAGCAACAAGTGTATACAAAGCTAATCCCCATGAATAGTGGACGAGTCATGCAAATCACATTTCGTCAAGGTCATACGCGGCGTTTAAAGTCGTCTTATTTTATCTGAATCAACCCTCCGTATTGCCATAGTTCTAAAGACCAAGTGACTGCCACCCCCACAACTCCAACCCCACTGGGACAATTTGGCCCAAACTTCATAGGAATGTAGATTTTTGCCTAGAGGAATATGCATATCGAATTTCATACGTAAATATCATATAGATCACTTGGTCCCCTCTAACTCCCACTGCCGTAATTCCGACCCCAGTGGGCCAATCAAAACCAAACTAAATAATGAAGGTACTCATGCGCATAGTAAGCTATATTCCGAATTTCAATCTTCTACCTCAAAAAATGCAGAAATTATGAAGGGGACGGACGAACATTGTGAAACCAATAAGTAGCTCCATTCTTCCGCTATTTAATAATTGTTTATTTTTTACACGGAAAGTAGACTGTATAAGAATCCCTTTCCTATAGGTTGTGAATCAAAACTTAAAGAACTGGAAAAAAAAATAACAAAAGAATAAAAAAAATTTTTAATGAATAAAACATTGAATAATAAAAAATTAGTAAACTTGAGCTAAAATCTATTTAAATGAAAATTTAATTAAAATTTAAAAAATATATCGTTGTCCTTTAAAAATCTTGTCATGAGTGTTATCGGAATAAAAGTATTAATCTTATAATGTTTAGTCACTTAGAATTGCATCATAGCCACTTGCAAGCTGTTAAAGGCTCCACAGATTGCTTTACATGTGTTTCAGGGTCAAGAAGAAACCCGGATTTCAAGTGAATATATTAATTGATTGTCATGAGAGTTAATATGATTTTTCCTAGAAAAATAAGCCTTTCAGTTTTTAATTTATATCTAATTAATAGCAATTTAGTTCTACAATGATGTGTAAAATATATTTTCTATCAATCCCATGTGGTTAGGATAATAATACAGTTTATGAAAAAAAATGTCTTGAGTGTTACTGTTATGAGAGTTCCTCCACAACAATTTTTTTTAGTAACTCTCATTTTTGAGAAGTTGGCCATGGGCGTGGTGCACTTGATGGTGTTGGAGGGACATTAAAACGAACAGCAGATCAAATGGTTAATAATGGCACTGATATATGCTCTGCTCAATAGCAGTTTACCAAAATAAAGCATGCAACTAAAAAAAATATTTTACATACCCGAGAAAACAAACCAATGTAAATATAATTTCATTTGAATAGAGATATTACTTCTTCTTTTAAATATTACTCTAAATAAGAAAAGAGAGAAAAACATTGATGTATATTAAGAGAGTTAACGTGCTTGTCAAATTTATATAATATTTTTTACCAATGTCAGCTTCTGAAGCATCAAGTTTAAAGGCTATTTGTGGTATTTTTTGACCAAACTTTATTTGCCAATATATTCATCAGAATTTGCACTAAAAAATATTCGCCCTTAAATGAAAGAACGTAATTTTGCCCAATTTTTTTTTAATTATATTTAATCAATTGATAAAGCTTTGTACTTGTATGCGATAGCTGCAAACTATAAAGTCTCATTAATTTAATTTCCTACTTGTAAACTCGTCAATTTTGGGTATGCGTATGTAAGTAAACTTGGGGAGGGAGGGGGGGAGGCAATAGATAAGAGCGGGCGATGTCCTGGGTGACATTTTATAACAAAACGGAAATCAGAAATTAAAAAAAATAATGATGTTGACAGTATGTGGATGATGTTGTTCCGGTAATTTAAGGCCAAGTGATGACTTGTATTATACGCTTGAAATGTTTTTGTAAATTCTTGCAAACTTCTTTGTTAAATTAAAATAATTAAAACTTCTTGCAAATTTAAAAGTTAAATTAAATTTATTACTTAATTTCACGCACATGGATAATAATAATAAAGCATAACTGACAAATTTTTAATTAATGCAGGATGATTTTTTTTTTCTTTATTCTTGATTGAACTTCAACTACGAGCTGCCATCCCTCACCCTTCCTCTAATCCCGGCGTTGAAGTGCCCTCCCTTGTGTAATTGGGCGCCGCCGACGTACCTCTCCTCCTTCCGCCCTCATCCCGTGTGCACATCACGTTGACGGGGTGAAAACATTGTGTTAATGTTTTTGCCTCCAGTTAAACAAATTAACGCCGATGTCCTTTGATGAGGTTAAGTGTTCGTTGTGTTCAGATCAATCGATTGAATTGGAGGGGCCATTTGAACAATTTCTTCTTATCAGCTGAGGCCGTAAACTTCAAGTGCGACTTGCTTTAGATTTCAGAGCAAGTCATTTCGCCTGAAGGTTTTAACATACCTCTATGATCGTGTCACCACTATAATTTCTTAATAATTCAGTTCTTTAATTCTGTTTATTATAGATTATGTTAAAATATGACGGAGTGAACATTTTTATAAATTTGGAAGAGCTTAATCAAGAACTGTATTTTCGTCGGTTACTGGACTTTCCGTAAGCATTGATGGCATGAAATGCATATCCAAATAATTAAGCATTCACTAAGAAAAAAATTATAATAAGTGTACGTTCGCAGCTTTTAAATAAAAATTTAGCTTATTCAAACTAAAGTTAGAGATAATTTTAAAAGATGCTTGGATTGCGAAGAATCGGCCGAATTAAAATAATCCGAGAGAGGAGCGTCCCATTTTGTAAATCAAGAAATCGTGTATTTGTTCGTGAAACCATGGTATATTTATCATTATTCATATTTGCTACTAATATATGTAGTATTCACTGAAAGCAGTTAAGCAAAATTTTAACAGAAGACCAGGCATTACTTTTACGGATATTAAACAACACAGAAAGTAAATGGGAAAAGCGGAGGAAATGGACGAAAAAGCGAAGATAAAGGTTGAGAAATGAGAAGAATACAGTCAAATCTGTGACAAATGGACCTCGGGAAAATTTTTTTCTGTCCATTATTAGGAAGTGTCCATTATTGAGAAATCAAATTTTTATCATATTTTTAATACAGAAACAACAAAATATTCACAAGCTGTTTAATTAAAATGAGTGCAAAACACATTTTGAGTTTTACAGTTAATGTATTTTCGTTTTTATACAGTACATTACATTCACTATCTAAAATCAATTTTGTGGTAGAAAAATCTTGTATTTTAGACTCTTTACGTTTTTCAACATGAACACTCTTATATTTTTTATAATAGGAAAAGTATAACAGTGTCATTAGTGTTTTCTGAAAAAAGGTCTCGAAATCATCGCCGCTAGTATCGATACAGCTTGATGGAACTTAAACAATCGCTTATTTGGGTGTGAAATTTAGAAAAATACACAGAATTTGGATATGTTTTTACCAAATTGCTAACAGATACCGGTTTCGTATTCATGGTTTACATTCATAATTGAATTAATTAATTATTTAAAATTCAATAAATATGCAACATCTGAATTTGAATGACTTGAGACAGCCATACTTTTAAGACCTTTTGTTATCGAAAAATCACAGAGCCCGGTCTTGTTTGGATTAAAACTGGTCTTTTACTGTACTAAAAGATCTTTCCAATAAATAGCTGAAGGTCTAATAAAAATTTTGTCACTTGTATAACTGAACGGGAAGTTCATGAGGTTCTAAAGGCTAAAATGAAGGCATTCCATCTATCTCATAAATCTTTTTTTTCCTTTATTTTTCTGTCTGAATTTTTAAAATTTCACCCTAAATCTAATTAATTTTCATCCCTTCACTGCGCCATCTTTTTCTTTTTTTTTTCTTTTTCCTATGCTACGTTTTACGTGACGATAAGCATAAATGATTTCAATTAAACAAGTGTCAAACAAAATGATGATGTGTATTCGAAACAATTCAATGGTCTTCGAAGAAGATGAGGAGAAAACTACTTTCTGAGCTTATCGTCAAATTTCTTTCTCTTCCTGAATCATTTCTTTTCCTCTAATTTAAATGAGACAGAGGCATTAAGTTTCATTATTTTTTAATATTTTAATCCAAACTTTATTTTTTTAACTGATTGGCAGCTTTGGGTGCAAAAAAAATAAAGATTTGACACTTTCTCTGTTAATTTATGTCGTTTAATATCTTCATACGTCCTAACCGTAAATACTGGTTGTCTTGATTTTAATTATGACACTGAAATTTTCCAATTTTTTTTAACAATTGTTTGACAGATTTACAATTTTAAAAAAGTGTAAATAATAATAATCTGTCCGCAAGATAATTTAAAATGCTATTTAATTCATATTTACACGGAAAAATATTAAATTTTTTTAAATATACATTCTTATAAAGTCTTGATATAAAATTTGTATGGTTTTATCGAAAACTTTTTTCTCCCCACAGAAATATTTTTCGTATTAAATAACTTGTAATCGCCATTTAAGAATGGATACATTCTTAGTGCAGGTTGGTTATAACAACTTCTGAAATGAAGAAATTTTAATAGATCGTTTGTTGGCCTTGTAACAACATTTCTCGACCTTTTTCCCCATAAACATTAAATTTTATGGGGAAAGCAAGATTTATCTGTAAAAATGTCTTGATCACAATTAATGTTGCATGTTTATGTTTTTTGCAATAACCCATGCAAATGTCCAGATTCAAGCCATAAAATAATCTTATGGACTAAACGTGTTATTAAAGCTGGAACAACAGCACTGAAAACGTTTCGCTACGTATCGAGTATATTAGTTTTTCTTTGGATATTATGTTATTTCTTATTATTATTTTATTGGGAAAGATTAACTTCAGGTCAAGTCCGGATGCTAAGTCCTGAAGGGATGGGGAAGGGGGAAAATTACGTGTCATTGAAACTTTAATTCATATGTAGGAATTCTCTTACCGTATGAAAAGTGTTGAAGAGTGAGACTTTCTATAGAATTTTCTATATTTATGGATTTATTTATTCATTATGGCGTTTGAGTAGCGCGTGTATAAAACGACGACGATCTTTAACAGTGGTTCTCAACCTTTTCACAACCACGGACCACAATTTTTTTAACAACTGCGTATTACTCAAACAAAATAATTAATAAAACAACATCAAAATATTCCAATGACTCTTTCCAAACAAGTACTACCCGTTAACCACTTGCGTTCCACCGGTTGAGAACCTCTGGTCGACAACTGATAATGTATCAGCACCGTTTTATTTCATACGAATTTTCTGTATATTTCGTGACTGTTCGTGTCATCATTATTATCAGCAAAAAATCTATAAGCTATTAATTGAAGAGATGACTCCATAAATTGCAAAATCATTTTGCTTGTTATTGAAGTCCATTCTATCGAAAATACCAAATTTTGTTTCTAATCCTTCAATTTATATAATAATAAATTTATTTCTGTTGAAAAAATCTCTATGGTGCCATTTCTTTATTTCTGATATATCAAAATTTAATTCTGCCTTTTACCTATTTTTGTACTTGTACTGCACAAAATTTTGATTCATAGCTTCCAATGTTTGTGCAATACGTCCACTTTCTAATTGTTAAATAAAAATTCCCTTGATTTCACCATATTCATCCATTATATTCGCATTAACCTCATTTAATCCATAAAATAAGTGGGTTTTTAAAGCTTTTGATTGTATTCATTTTTGACACTTCTCAATAATTAACATGTTCTATTTGTACATGTGTTAATGGAACAAAACAATCAGCAAAACGTAAATTAAGTGCTTAAGATAGAATGAAATAATAATTCAGTTGCTGTGACTTGACTAGAAATTATCGCAGATTGCAGAAATATTTTCTTTAGCAATATTAGTTCTATGGGATTAAGGTGAGAGTGACTCACGAAACTTGCTGTATCACACGAGCGATGACTTTGACCTCTGTTTGACAAAATTTCTGTAGGTGATTATCTGCTGTTTTCTAGAAAATAGCAGACTTTCTAGAAAAAAAAACAAGAAACGAGGAAGAGACCTCAAGATCCAAACCTTGTGTTTCCTTTTTACCTTTTTTGCCTCCGTGACTTATCAGTAAAAGCCATCTGCAGCCGGTCCCCCTCCCCAACCCTTTTCTAATAGAATAGGAGAAACACTTCAGGCCCGTTATAATGAAGCACGAAGATGATGTTGCTTGAATTGAACTTTACCGTCCACCCTCTAACACCAAAAAACTATTCGAAAAACCAAGCCATAAAATAGTCGCATAGACTAAACGTGTTATTAAAGCTGCAACAACAGCATTGAAAGTATTTCGCTATCTGTCAAGTATTCTTTGACTTCTTAAAGCTGTGACCCTTTAAAAGGATGTTTTTGTGGAAAATGTATTCAATTCTCAATTCTTTATCTCTATTAATTATTTTGATGCGTGAATTACGTGATTCGATGTCTCACAAAGTAAACAGCATTAGTTTGTCCCTCAATAGGACCATCGTTTCCACATTTGAACACGGGTTACGATTGAATCAGCAAAAGTTTTGGATTAAAGAATTCTTCTAATACTACTAACATGTCTCTGAACAATAAATTCGTATACCATTTTTAGAGATAGAAATGAATTGTTTTCTCCTGTAATTGAAAATGTAAATTATTTTCTTAATAATAAATAATAAATTAGTCAACTTGGGCGATCTTCAAAATTAAATAGTTAAAAGCGATCAATTATTACATAAAATGATAAATGGGAGATAGAGTTGTACAAAGAATTACTTAAAAGAGTTAGAAATATTATAAAAAACCAGTTTAAGAAAACCTATCTGCGGAATATAAAATTTGAATATAAGAAAAATGAAATCAAGATAAGGAGCTTAGTCCAATTCAGAAAACCATCGACGTTAATCTCAACTGGTGTACCGTAATGCCGTTCTCATCTGTGTTCATCTGAAAAAATTTATGCGGTATTATTGTGCTCTCAACTGAATTTACTGTAATTTTATTCAGTAAAGTACTTTTTATTAGAACAATGCATAATAAAATAATTTGATCAATACCTTTCAGAATTATAAAAAAAAATTACTTGTCTCTCTGAAAAAGCGTGAGTGAGATGTAAAGGACGTAACTGGAGCTTAATAATTCAATACAGTTGGCTTCATATTATATGGTTCCTATAATGTCTTCTTGTAACATTTTTCCAAGCTTAAAACGACTTGGGCCATTTGTAGTAATATTAGTTGTAGCAGTCGTAAGTAGCCTCGTTTTATGGATCAAATGAAACGGTTAGTAGTATGTTATTTCCTTTTTTGTAATGTGTCCTTCCATTTTTATCCAAAAGTGAACATCTTAACACAGTTTTAATAATTAGTGCGTTTTTTTCATTTACATAACAAGATATGAAGAGGTCACACTTTTATTAATGGATCGATATTGCACATTGCATAAATGGTCTAGGTCACATTTTATGCTCGTGGTCTACTTTTTTAATCTGATATGAGAACACTTGAATATCATTTACGCCATAGTTTTAACCGAATTCTTTCGCTAATATCAACTTTTTAAGTCGAATAAGGTTTCTTTTTCTGTTGAAGTGCTGAGAAAGATTCTTTGGAAAACGCTGTATATTTACTATAAAAAAACCCCCCAAAAAAACCCCGCTATTTTATTAAATTCCGGTTGCTTGTGAAATAGTTGATTTTGGATTATGAAAGAAAATTCATGAATGATTAAGAAAATAAGAAATAAAGATAATTAGCAATTTAATTTAATAAATAAAACTGTCTTAGCATCTGTATTGATGATCAATTATGAGAGAACGCCAATTCAGATTTTGTCCTTAATATAAATATGTGGTTACAAATTCATTAAAATGTGGATACATACTGTGGTTATCGCTTTATTATTATATTTCTGATCTTTTGCAAAGTTCAAAATAAATTCTAGATTTCTGGTTATTGCAATGTTCAAAATAAATTCTAGATTTCTGGTTATTGCAATGTAACGTTGGATTCGTTTAATTCTGTATAGTCATATGTGCAGTCATATTTAATTTAATGAACTTTACATAAGTGTCGACTTATTAATAAAAGTGTGTCCTCTCATTCCTGAATTTATCAAGAAAAACATGATTTAAAAAAATCGTTGGTCAAAATTGATATCTTCATATCATAGAGTATTAATAAAATTATGCAGCGGTTTCGTGAATTTCTTGACACCACTCATTATATGAGTTGGATGAAGTTTGGTTATGTTTCGGACCAGTAATAAGGTTTATGTAAAAGAAGCGTGCATGTATCTTTAAGTTTTATTTGAATTCAAAGTTCAAATTTATGGCCCGGTTTTGTTTGCGGAAGAAACTGTGACAGGGTAGGCCACACCTTTCTACACCTGCTTGATACAATAATTGGCTCCACATGCCACAACTAAACCGACAGTCCATGGACTTCATCTTTCAACAGGATGGTCCTCCGCCACATTTCCACTGCGAAATCCACTACTTCTTGCACACCAAAGTATGCGATTTTGTCAAATCACTGAAGTATTTTGTAAACACTATTTTTTACATAAAGTGCACGACAAAATTATTTTTCTATCCCAGTTTTACTGAGTTTATATTAGTCTATCAATATGAAACAATGCATATGAAATGAAAATATTGTTTATAATACACAAATGCACATAAAATAAATGAGATATTTCCAAAACACACACTAAAGAGGAAACCAATCAAATGTCATCGAAATTAACATATTTAACCTTTATCTAGAACCTCATCTACGTTTGAGATAAACGTAGAAATCATGTCTAAGCGAATTTGAGTGCGGACTAATTTCTTTATTCAAAGAGGCAGGACTATCAAACCGAGAGATTGCCAGGCGTTTAGGAAGAAGTCGTGCGGTAGTTAATGCTTTGCTTAAAGCATCTGATAAACATGGAACCAAATGACGTACAGGAAGGCCTATGTTAGAAACGTACAGAAAGATTGCTGAAAAATTACCTACACTTTGCTGACGAAAAGTTAAACGTAAACCAGCATTGGCTCCAAGACACAAAGCAGCTCGTCTTGCATTTGCAAATGAATACATGACCTCGACCACCGAATAGAGAAATATCATCTGGATGGTTCAGATGGTTTGCATTCTATTTTCATGAAATCCGCAAAGACGAAAAAGTGTTATCTCGACAACAACAGGGTGATGGCTCTGTGATTGTGTGGGGAGCTATCGGATACAAGAAGTACAGCATGCAAATGGATGTAGAAAAAGAATTTTCGGAACATTTTCTTCGTCTTGAAAGATCAATGGCTCGTGCTAAATGGGAATTTCAGCTGCAATACACACCGATCACAGTACAATTGAATGGTTCAAGTCAAAGAAAATCAAGCACTTCAAGTCTCTTGCACTTTCTCCAGAATTGAACCTTATAGAGAATGTCGGCGAAGTGTATAAGAACGGTGGGCAGTTCTCATCTGAACATGAACAGTCTGCTGCATTGTCGAAGCATGGCAAAATATCCCATGACATCATGCTAAGTCGAATATACAAGTTATTCAGGTTAGGTTATAGTTCATTTACAAGATATTAAATCAGCTGTAACATTTCCATTCCAAACTGGAAGTCATACTGGAAATTCTTTTCTTTCCACCATGAAAGAGCACAATATTTTCGTTTCTTGAACATAGATTCAATTTTGGGATAAAAAGTCAGTAAATTTGGGGTGAAAGTATAATTTTGTTGCGCACTGTATTTACACAGATAGATTTACTATTCATTACATCTCATCGATTTATCGGTCGAATTGGATTAAAATAAATTAGAAGTTTATATTTTTATTTGTTTTTTTAGTTGTTTTTATTAATTTGGTATTTTGGGCTTGCGCCTGTTAGAGGACATTTCGGATTCTTTTTCTTTTTTCTTTATGAATCCGACATTTATCGGGATGTTACAAGTAATTAAAAAAAAATGTATTTAATTGCGAATACTAACATAATCCAATGGAAAGAAATGCTATTATTATATTGTACTGCATTTAATCCTTTAATTTGATTCCCAATCCATCTGCATTTTTCACAGAATAACCTTAGAAACAAACCTAAAACGGAATATGCAATTAAAACTATATGTATATTTAATATTGCTTTTCAATTCTACTAGTTATTAGAATTGGTATAAATAATATTATGTTAGTTGGATATCTGAGAAACTTTAAAAAATAATTTGCATTCAATTTACAGTATTTAAATTATGCATTGACCGTTGGAAGTGCAAGAGAATACCAAATTACGACTTCTTAAGAAAGAGTGGAGCTAGTGACTTTGATAAACGTAGAAACTTTAGAATTTAGTATTTAATGTCTTAATTAGACTGAAACATATATTTTTGAACTTTCTTTTCCATTGGTATTAGTTGTGGAAAAAATTGATTCATTCTACAATTAGCCAATTAGAACATAACGTTCTATGTTAAATATATGAAACATTCATAGCATTCATAGTTGTTCTTTATAAAATATTATTTTTTCTGCCCATTATTCTTGTCACACTTGTCGTTGCACTCCCTCAGGGAATGGAGATGTTTACTATTTTCTTCGGCGTTTCTCAGTATAACGAAAATCAACTAAAAATGGAAGGAGGGTGAGGGAGCGCTGTCGGCGTTTTTTTTTCTTTCTATTTTATTTTAAATATAAAAAAAAAATGACGACGAAGAAGACAAGCACGTTGGCGTAATCCAAACCCGTACTTCCTGATTCTGAAACGTCTCTCAACCTGAGATACGATGGTTGCTAAATCGCTGTTGGTGTTGCCCACCTGTACGAAGCAGACGAGCCTTTCCTCTAGGGCTCGAAATCGGAAAGGGGCGGAGGGACCGTTCGCCAAAGGAAAGAGAGACGGGGCTCCTACACACAATCCCTTCCCTCCCTTCCTACTCCTTTGAGCCCATAAGAAGTTCGCATGCTTCCCCCGGATTACTCGTTCCACCATCCTCCGCCGGTGGGATTATCTCTCGGGGAATCGCAGACGATGCTTTCGGCGAGACAAGAACATAACTCACGGGGGCCATGAGAAGAGCGGTCCACCGGCCTCTCTCCGACGGCCAACCAACGCAGAATCGAAGAGGAAGCAACAAAAGGCGAAGGGTCACGAGGAGCAAAGGAGAGAAAAGACGGATGATACTTGAAAAATAGACGGAAACGAAATGATGATAATAGGGGAAAAAAAAGTTTAAGAAAGAGAGGGGAAGGGGGGGGGGATGTTGGGGACGAGAAGCTATTAAAATTTCGTTTAGAACTTTTAAGAAGATAAATTAGTCTGAATAAAAAAAAAGTTAATGACTAAAAAAATACTTAGGATGATTTATGTAAGAATATTTTAATCACTTTAAACAGAAATGACAAAAACGCAAGTATAGACCTATAAACAAGGTAGGAATGCATTCTAGAACAAAATGACGAAATACATACAGTACTAAATGAAAATAACTTCTCAGTTTTGATTTTATTTCAAAGAATCGTTTACATTTAAATTCCAGAATGTTGCTAATAAAATGAGAAGGAAATTGTTAACGTGTTTAAAAAAAAAATCGCTGTTTCAAACGGATTTTTCAGTGTGGTGAAATTTTTGATTTCATTTTAAGATAAAATGTTCAAACTCGTTTTATTTATTTATTTTTTTTTTGGTTTGTTTGTTGCTGTTGTTTTTTTATTTTTTTTATTTTTTAAGGAATGTACATGACAGCAAATTTTAAGATTGTTTTTGGGGCGTTTCCTGCATTTCTGGGTGAATTTCATAAATTTGGTTTAAACTGAAATAAATTACGTAAGAAAAAAATAAAAATAATCCACCACTTGAAGGCGAATAATTGTTTACGTGAAATACCTACTTCTGTTTATAGAGGAAATTTATGTAACATTAGGAGTTTAAAAGGACATTCTTTTATAAACAGGTTTTTATTTGTTGGATTTTCTTTTTTTAATCAATGGTTGGCAAAGCTTTTAAAAACTTAAAAGTCAATTAGACACTTATAATTGACACCTCGCATATCATTATTTACTCGATAGACACTTTTTGAACGCTGATTTGGTTCGGATGCAGTCTATACTGCTACCATAATTTTCAACTGGACTTTTTTTAAATTAAAGTTTATGTAAAAACAATACTGTTTTGTTTTACGGATCTTTTACGGATCTTCAGCAGGCAACAATGATCCAGCGATAACGGTTTAGTGGATGTTACATATATAATTGGTTACTTGTATTAATCAAATGCTAAGAGACTGAACAAAAGTCAACGGCTTATACTGCCAAGCTATCTCCGAGACATTACCTTATACACATCTGTATATAGCCCACTGCAGTATTATAAAATCAATAATTGTGGAAAACAAGATATCCCTTGATTGAAAATGATTTCTCTCAAATTTTGAGACGCAGTCACACGTACATACGTCATTCTTTGAAGGATGCTCCTGATCAATCCGTAATATCAGACCTTAATTGAATATTGGGATACTTGGTCCGTTATTATTTTTTATGAAGTGTTAATAAACTGTTATAAATCACATAATAAAGGAAGTACTTTTTAAATTGTAACTTCAAAAAAATTGAGAGATGAAAGGATTTTGAAAGTTATCACTTGATGGGCTCGTCCTTTCTTCTTCTAGCCACTATAGTAGCGCTGAACTCGCTTTATCCTCCAGACGGCGACGGCGCTGGGCAGCAATAAACCGAACGCATGGCCGTAAAATTAAACTTTAACATCAGAGTTCTCGTGTGCCTTTGCTACCATTGACGTTTTTACGAGAAGAATAAGATTTAGAAGCATGTCATCCATCACAAAAAAACAGACAAAACCTGACAGATGCTGAAGAAGTAAGGAAACAAAATTTCTCAGGAAGTGAAATTCCTAAAATTCATCTTTTAATTTTTTTCTCTTCAAGGAAATTGACAATGAGCTATCCATTAACAAATATTTAAAAAAGTATAGACCTACTTAGAAAATCCGTATGCATCAATAAGAAAATTCTCAGAATGAATTTAACAATGACTCCCAGAAATAATTTAAAGTTTCTTAAATTTGACCCCTTCCATTCCGACTCCTCAATTCTAAAAATTTCTTCGCCTTCTTAGACAATCTTTTGCCGTTCTTATGAGGTTGCTCCCCAACCAATGTGGAATATAATCCTTGCATAATTGGAAACAAACATTTTAATGGAAATAAGTTTTTTTTTCCTTTTCATATTTTTTTTTTTTGCCTAAGATTTCCTGACAAGCTTGTTTATTTATTTTTTTAATTTGAAATTTCCTAATGAGCGTTTTCTTATTGCCATAAACATGTCACGATTTAAAGAAACAAACAAAACAATGTTCTACGAGTGAACATGGCGACAGCCAAAACAATTATTTATTCCATCATTAAAAAATAAAGTAACGGTAACATTTTGTATTATTAAGTCTATATTCCTTTCAATCATTTGATACAAAAGAATATGATATTTAATCAAAACAGACTAAAACTCATCTTAAGAAGCACCTGTCCAAATTAATATAAATTAATTATTTTTTTGCAGCATTAAGATATTAACAAAATTTAAAATGCGTTTATTTCTACAACTTGCATATACTCGGTATATACTTTGTATACAGGCTCGAGTCACATTATTATGACAACTCCCTACGTTTGTCTTCGGGGTTGCCCAGCCGGGGAACTATGTCACGAGTTGGGAATTGGTTAGGTGACTATATAAGGTAGGTTTCCACTATGTTAACAACATATCACTTTTTGCTGCAATGGGTAAGAAACGTGATTTATCAGATCTGGAAAAGGGGATAATAATCGGCTTTCGGGCCAAGGGTGGCAGTTTTTCGGAAACCGCGCAGTTTGTGAACTGTTCTCGTGCTGCTGTAGTTAAAGTGTACCATGATTGGGAAAATGGGACCGTTCAGAATAAACGGTATGAGAACTGTGGAACACCACGTGCCATTGATGAGAGAGGTGAACGGCGGCTGCGAAAGTTGTGTGAAGGCCAACCGAAGAGCTACAGTGGACCAACTTACCGTTCAAACCAACGAGGGTGCTACCAGACATGTCTCTAAAATCACAGTACAGAATACCCTGCTACGTATGGGCCTCCGCAGCAGATGGATGGTCACCGCACTCATGCTGACGAAGGTTCATCGCCAAAAACGGCTTCAATTTGCCCAACAGTACAGAAACTGGACCACTTCTGACTGTAAAAAGGTTGCCTTCTCCGATGAGTCACGATTTCTGCCCCACAGAAGTGATGACCGTTGGCGGTGAGGCGAGAACCTCCGAGAACAAGCATCCTGCAACCACTGTTGGACGAATCCAGGCTGGTGGCGGCAGCATCATAGTGTCGAGAGTGTACTCATGGCATTGTCTGGGCCCACTGATACCTGTGGAAGGCACTCTCAACCGATTCGATTATTATCCATAATTGCAGATCAAATACACCCATACATGGCGACTGTCTTCCCAGAGGGGGATGGCACGTTCCAGCAAGAGAATGCGACGTGTCATGATATTGATGGGATGATATTGATCAGCTGCAATTGTTCGGGGGTGATTTGAGGAACTCTTGGTCGTGTACTACCCTGGACCCCTAATTCCCCAGAACTCAACCCAATCGAGAACCTTTGGAATCATCTCGATTGTCATGTGCGTGCTATGGAACAATCACCGCGTACTCTTCAGCAGCTATCGGATGCTTTACAGTCTGCATGGCAACAGTAGAAACCTATCAGAATCTTATTGACTCACTCCCACGCCGTCTAGCTGCTGTCCGTGCCGCTATAGACGGTTATTCGGGATATTAGCTGGTGGTCATAATAATGTGAGTCGACTCTGTATACATAATGTTTCAACTGCTTTAATCGTTACATTTAGTTACTTTTACATTTTAAGTAATACTTAACTTTCCTGAACAGAAATTCATATTAGATTTTCTTCCGTGTAAGTGTATTTCAAAGAAGCTTTCTGTTTGCTTGAAGAAAAACAGTCTAGTCC
This sequence comes from Rhysida immarginata, assembly GCA_023313115.1. NCBI lineage: Eukaryota > Metazoa > Arthropoda > Chilopoda > Scolopendromorpha > Scolopendridae > Rhysida > Rhysida immarginata. The sequence goes on from JAHWFO010057280.1 coordinate 20,016,764, forward strand.
CATCCATATTGGACTCATTTATCCTTGTTTCCCTTTGTTTATCCTTTTAAAAAACTGCAAATTTTTTCATTGTATTGCTTTTTGCGCGCTCTTATTTGGTAATATTATATATAGCTGATTGTGACTCTTTGCATTACTAAGAAATTCTATTCATATGCCTTTCAGTTTCAGCTTTGCATTATACACGGAGTACCCACTTTATTAGAGGCGTCATACTAAAGAGTTGGTCACTTTTAGCTCCGATCACAGCCGTAACTCTATTAAGCATATACTTTACAAGGTACTGAATCATTCCGCAGGAATATTGCCCATGGTTACATAAAAGTAGCATTAATTAGTTCATCATATTGGGCTGGCGGTGTTTGTAGGCTTCGAATGGATCTTTCCGTGTTTGTCCCAAAAATGCTGTATCTGTTGAGATCAGGTGACTTAGCCGTTAAAATCGGCCAGGTACACAAACTAATTTGAAAACAATCGAGCACCATAGCACTATGGCAGATAACCAATTCGAATTTGCCAACATTTTCTCATACCTTCTTTACTCAACCAAATTTTTCAGAGATATATTAAACTGTCCTTCATGTATAATAGGGCGGACAGTGATTTTAATGGTATATTAATTAATACTAAGGATGACAGACTACATGTACATTGTGTTGCTGAAAGTGTCCATCTACGGGAATATTGTAAATTGCAGCCATAAATAGATGCACCTGGGCTGCAATAATGCTATTAACAATTGAGTATCTGTAGCTTGTGACATTGAGATGTTTCCAAAGCTTAATAACGTGCGCTAGGAGAAAATTCCCCAGACTATTATTCCCGTTCGCCTGTAAGGTTGTTACTTAGTAAGAAAGGTCCATGGATTCTTGTTTTGCCTCGTCATGGTAGACCAAGCTACATTTTTATCATTATCAAGTGTCCAATTTTGATACGCCATGGTTCAGAGCTGGGGCAAGTTGCCCCCCCCCCCCCTGCTGTTATAACCAATAAGGGGCAACATTCATTGTTGTGCCTTAGAAAATGATTTTTTTGTGTACTTGTATTTTACTAAATTTTAATCTGTCTTGTTGTTGCGCTTCTGTTGCTGCAGATGATACGGGTCGGTCACTTGTTACCTTTTTCATCCTGAAGTCTTTTCCAGCCACAGTTGAGTTTATCGCTTAAACTTTTGATACAGAACTGCCAATCTCTGAACATCCGAGATACTTTTACTCTTGAAAATATCTCTTGCACCTGCGATCATGTCGCATTCGAAGTCTTTCAAATCCTTTGCCTTTTCCCTGTTTAGGCTAGCTGTACTGCCAAACAAGTGTCTTTTATATACTACACGTTGCTGTTGCAGAAAATATCTAGTATTATACAAAATGTTTGTCTATGTTTTATACAGCAATGAGGTGTAAGAAAAAAGTCGCTGTTCAAGAATAAGAACTGCTATGAATAATGAACAGATCTTATTTCTTACCAGCGACTTGTTTCATATAAGATCATTAAATTGGGATTCTTTCTAGCAATGAAATTGGTAGAGGCTGTGCAATACACTAACGGGAGAAGAGAGTTTATCAAGGAAAGCCGGAACTAAACGGCGGAACTAGTCGGAAACTATTCTCCCGTTATTGTATTGCAAAGTATCTACCAATTTCTTTGTTTCATACAGGATGTCCCGTAAGTCGTAAATTTAATGGTATGCATATTCAATAGCAAGGAACAAAAAACTCCCTATGAACATAGGTCGAACAACGCACCGTTTCCGAGAAAGAATGACTTTATTGACAAATGGAACAACAACCCGTACAGATGTTCCTTTGGTAGTATCTCGTGTACCTTGAACTCCTAGCAAATGCTCAAAGTGTTCACCATGAACGCAGCAGCATGCTTCAGCTCTTCTCCTCAAAGAGGCACGCAAACGTTCGCAAAGACCAGCATTCTGTCGTGGAGGATAATCTTGTGTACGTAGGCCTTGCACCCTCTGGATGTGGTATGGGTAGAGACCATTTTCGTGCTAAATTCTCCAAGCAGTGTTCCGACTTATACCCTCTGCGATGACGATCCGTCTTGTGCTGATGGTTGGATCCTCTTCCACACGCTGCGGTATGGCCTGTTCCCGTGCAGCAGACCCAACGGTTCGCGGACGTCCTTTGCTGAGGGTGATGTTAAATGTACCAGTGTCACGTAAACGCTGGTGAAGACGGATGAAGATGCGACGATCAGGGTGTCGTCGGTTTGGGTACGTGTCTCTGTAAACACGCGCCGCGTTTGCTGCATTCCCATTTGCCTGACCGTACGTGAAATGGATATCCCCCAACTTTGCATTGTTGTAATCTGCTGCAGCCATGTAGTCTCACTCAAACACAGTCCAGGCAACGAATCAGCCAGGTCTATTTCCTTCCATTTACATGAACAGGGCATTCCATTTACATGGTAAGGGGAAGAGGTTTAGTTTCTTTACGTATCATCATCATCATCATCATCATTTCTAGGTGCGTATGTTCATAGGGAATTTTTTGTTCCTTGCTATTGAATATGCATACCATTAAATTTACGACCACGACTTACGGGACACCCTGTATAGTTCCTCACCGTATAATACCTAATACAGGGTGATTATAAAGTCGCTATACATTTTGGTGAAATATCCGTTTTATTGCAGCAATCGCAGCACGCATCAACCAGATATTCATACCAGGACACATTCTTAGTACATTTCAATGCGTCCCCCTTGCATATCCCGGCACAGCTCCCAGCGTTCCACCGTGGCCCGGAAAACATTGCGCAACATAGCCGGTGTAATGTCCTCCACCGCGGCTGTTGTTTCAGCTGTGCAATGGTGCGGAATCCTGACCTGGTGCACCTTTGACTTGATAAAACCTCACGCAAAGAAATCCATGGGGGTCAACTCTGGGGACTGTGGAGCCCACAGTCTTGGCGAGCCCTGATCAATCCATCTGCCTAGGAATGCGCGATTCAGGTAGTCCCAACGATGTTGGCCAAATGGGGTAGTACCCCATCCCGTTGGAGCACAACGGTATCCTAAATCCTTCATCTCGCAACTGTGGCTCCAGGAATTGCTCCAACATGTCGAGGTATACGGTACCATTGATAGTCCCCTCGGCAAACATGAAGGGCCCACAGACCTTTGACTGTGTAACTACTATCCACACATTCACTTTGGGTATGTTTGGGTGTGCAAAGAAATGAAATTCGTTAATGATTTCACCAAAATGTATAGTGACTTTATAATCACCCTGTATAAAATCATCAATTTGGCTGGTAAACATTGAATTCCTAAATAGTATAAATATTATCTAAGATGGTTGATTTTAATCTCAAAACAAAAATTTGAAATGTTTTGAAGGACTGTTACCTTCAAAAATGCCAATTTTAAGTGTAACTAAAATGTCTTTAAAGACTTTCGATTTGATAACCGAATATTTCTTTAATTGGAGGAGAAGTATTTCATTTCATCACAGATGAATGCGAATGTAATTTTATGTAATTAGTTTAGTTATGAATATAATCTAGGTAAGAAGATCCATTCCAGGGCAATATGTCACAAGTTAGAGTAACACAGATTAGATACAGTTATGATTTCGGCAATTAAACTAGGTTACATTACTCGATTCTCTCCGATAACTTGGAAAAGTAAATTATTTTAATAAAACTTAGATATTGGCTATTTGTTTTCTTGTATTCATTAATCTATCTGATACTATCGATAAATCCCAGTATATAATTATCGTGCTACGCTTGAATTATTGGTTCTACTTGTTCCCATTTCTAATATAACATGCTAAAGATACGTAATTTCCATTTTTTGTATCACGATTTATTTATTTTTTTTGGTATTCGACCCTAATTCATTTCGAAAGTAAGCTCTTTAAAAATTTCTTATCGTTTTCAGGAAACTATTATTCTTTTTTAATGTAGAACAAGCAAAGTAGATCACGATCGGTGAAATATCTCATTCACTTCCGATGGCTTTTTATGATGACTGACATTAAGGATTCAGAAATAAGATTAACGGCTAGCAAAAACCAATCAAACAACTCCTTCGAGGCTTTTCGGAACAACAAAGCATGCTTTTGCTTAAAGTGGAGTAAAATTAGGTTAAAATCTGGACACTCACAAACGTTTATTATGGTAAATAAAGTTGAACGGTCTTTAATTTTACTCTCGGTTTGTATGCTATTAGAAGGATAGACAGGAAAGAAATTTTCCTTGTCTAGGCCACAAATTTGCAAAGCGATTAAGAAAATTGGACGGAGAGAGAGGGGAAAAATAAAGAGGAGGAGAATCAGGAATGAAAAGATAAGAACCAAGAAAAACGATACGCTTATTAAGAAATTGTATAATTTTTTTTAAACAAACTAGGCTTCCCTTATAAGACGGTCAGCCATATTATAATCTCCAGCAACGAAGTGCGTCAAAATCTTTTCAAATTGCTACGCCGATGGTTAACAGGAGAAGGAAATGAAAATTAAAAGGGAGGGTGATGAATCTTCTAGCAGAGGTGGAGAATGTCGTTTGAGGACCCACGTGATTACCGGTTCTGTAATCATAAACTAAGGTGACTAACCTCGGAACATCGATACTCGAGTCATCCTACGTTAAACCAATGGAATGGAACTTATAATATGATTAGCCAGATGAGATGTTTACCTTTCCTCTACTGGTTTTTTTTTAATTATTAAAAAAAACGCACACAACAAACAAATCAAAAGATCTTCCGTTACTATAAAGAAGAACTTTATACCAAGACTTTAACCTTTCAAAAGGCAGAATTGATGTCATTTTTGTATAAATGAAGAGATCGATTGGAAATAGATTCTTAAGGTGCGATTTAATTTTGTAACCATTATGCTATAGTACTCCCTCTTTCCATCCCTAATCCCTTTTTTGCAGGTCAATTACTGATGGTACAATGGTTTCTTTAATTGTTCGTTTCCGTGGCTCATTGATTGCTTCCTTTGAAAAAGAAAAGAAACTAAAGAAGTTTAAAAAAAATAAGGATTCAAAAGGGAACGATTCAGTCGGTTCGTGTCGAGTGAAGGTCGCCTTCGATCCGATTCTTCGATAGCGAGGAATCAATCGTTTCCACCGGAGGGGATTTATGGGTTTCTGGCAGCACCTATAATCATTATTCTGTATTCGGGGCCGGTCGAGCCAAGCTAGTGAAAGGCATTGGGGCGACTGAAGGGAAGAAGCAAGAAAAAAAGGCGATTGAAAGGCACGAACCTTGATGATGTTAAGACAATTGAATAGTATCCTTCGTCACGAACCAAATGAAATAGAATTTCATGTAAGCGAATGGCTATATTATTTCATTGTGGCATTAAAAAACAAAACTTAATGGGACTTTCTTCTTGAGGATGATGTTTATTTAGGGAAAAACAAATGGATTAATCTTTGTATTTCTTCATATTGTATTTTGAAATTAAATTGAATTTCTTTCAACAGATATTTAAGAACAAACTAAAGTAAAAGTAAACTGCGAGAGTTTTTTTTTTTCGATTTAACAAATCCTGGAATCCAGAAGAGAATTTGTTATTAATTAATTTTAACCAAGTTTGAAATGCATCTTTATTTTTAATTTAATTAGATATTCGTGAAAAGCTGTCTAATGGCTTTTATTACTCTGGCTTTATAAATGGATCCACGCCCCACGCCATCTATCGAGAAACAGCGAAACTTAATGAGCATACACTCTGAGCTAGCCATTCGTTTAATGTTTCATCCGAAGAGGGTAATGAGCTTTTACGTTTTCAGGGAGGATTTGATTTATCTATTAGAGGGAGACTATGGAAACAAGAGCAGTCCCCAATCAACTTCTCCGACTAGGATTAGATTTAAGGTCTCGGAGCTTGGAGCACTTTTCTTCATAGATTAGGTTACGCCGTGCATAGATTAAAGACCCTACTGAAAAATTTTATTGGGATTTCAACCCTAGATTATAAAAGTTATTAGAAGCGCTACTGTGTTCTACCATCAAAGATCGATCCCTTTAACTTGTGAAATTAATCAACAAATTCAAATTCTCATAGCTATTTTGAGTTACATCCCACGAGTGAAAATATTGTACTCATTGAAATCAATTGGATCTCATCTAAATTATAGTTCCCAAAATTGTAGACCGAAAAGTGACTTTTCATCGTCATTATTATTTTATTTAATTAATTTTTTACATTAAATTAATGGAAGTTATTTGATTATATCTCGCATTCATACAAGTCTAATTTATAAATACTTCCAAAGAGAAATGATTTAATATTTGATTTTTATTAAAGTATTATTTATTTAATAGTAGACATTACAGAATAAAAAATGTATAAGAACATTCAATTACGTCAGCCTTGAAATTTTATTATTAAATTCTGGTCAGAGCAGTTTGTACAAACAAATTCATTGTGTGGCTTTTAAATAAACCGGCCTTTGAACCAAAGTAAAAAGGAAAAAAAATGAAGAGGCAGTCTAGTTCCAAACGGAACTCTTTTTGCCTACTCCATAAAATCATCTACTTTGGTACATTCCTATGTCTAACTTTTTCAACCATATTACTGAAAACGTGACAGGCACTGAATATTTCTTTTTTTATTTTAATTATTTTGGTTCTTTAAAGATAATGTTCCTTTTTGTAACTTTTTAATTCGTAAGAAATGCGATAGAGATGTAAGATCGTTTTCTCTTGCAATTTCGAAATAATAGATACACTCGTTAAAAAGAAATCGATATAAAAGGAAAAATGCAGTTTTAGACTGTGATTAAAACTCGCTTATAATATTTGAAGACATTGGCATTGCATAAATATTTTTAATAATACAATTTAAATATATTTATTTGAATGAAAATACTATAATTTTAATATTTAAAAAAACCCCGATGAACTGTGATTCGGTTTTACGGCATTTTATCGCGCCATTATAATTGTATAAACTCATAAAAGAGCAAGCCCAATGGATCGTTATCTATATAATTGGGCCCTTGACAAAATGACTGCGTAGAAAGAGAGACGACATCATTATTTATGATAACATGAGGACTCTTACCTCAACCAAGATGTCCAGTCTATGCCACTGGCTAGAATGCATAAGCAGGATATTTTCCGTACATATAAACCATCATTTACCTTCTATTTGCACATATAATTCTCGCAATCCTTTTCGGTGATTTTCCACTCGTTTCTTTTTTTTTCTTTTCTTTGTGGCTTGACGATGAAGTCGATGGTCTCGTGAACGTGCGGTTGGTTATTCACGAAGCTGTCTTGTCTCAATTGTAACCTCTCCCGCTCCCCTCCTCCTCCATCCTTTTCCTCTCTCGTTGGACAGGTTTGTCGTGTTTAGGAACGTGCCTTTTGACAAGAAAGGGTTAAAACAATTGATTGCTTGTCCTTTCCCGGTCGCCGTAAACCGTTGTCGGCAAGCAAATCAAAAACTAAGGAGACGCACGCGTCCATTAAGATGTCCGAACAGTTTGTTAATTTTTGGCGGTGTTTTATCTTCAGAGAGAGAGAGAGAGTGTGTAATATTTTTACACGTGTCTATTTTTTCTTGAAAAAAACATTTCATTATTCTCAATATTGGCTTATATGGAAATTAGCCTGAATATTTTAGTATTTTACTGAAGGAAAGCATGGCCAGGATTTCTTCACTGATTGCCCTTCTGCCCAGTTTGCAACCTCTCTTAAGATATAAAATAATCTTTTTCTAAGAGGTTTCCCCCTCCTTTATTCATTGCTTTTTCCGAACAACTGGTAGAAAATAAGTGATTAGCTAGGAAATTGAAGCATCGATTTTTAATTCAATAAACACTGGAATTTGGTCGGAAGACCATCATTTGACACTTATTAGAGCGACTGTAAAGGGAATTATAATTACACTCGTTGGTATCTAAGGTGCGATGCTAAATCCTATTAAATTTCATCTTGGCCCTTGAATTACAAGCGAAATTGACGAAGAAATGGGCGAACATTCCCGAGGGGCCAAAAGAAATGGCACCATTGGGCCGCTCCTCCAAACGTGAACAGCCCTCTTCTTCCCTAAATGAAAAACCGATTTCTTATCGAAAAGTAACAGAAAATGGCCTCCTGATAAGCGGTTTCAATGTAATGAGATGTGGAAATGAAATCTGCAGAGATGAAAGGCAACTTGTCGTTTGTTAATGGCCACTCATCAGAGCACGTAAGCGAAATAAACCGGGAGAGGGGGAATAAATAATGGAAAATATAAAATTAAAAGAAAAAAGGACAATGCCCGTGAAACTAACTGGTTCCTTTCTACTGACATTTGTTTAATAATTAAGAGTGTAGTAAATTGAATTTGAATGGTTCCAAAATATTAAAAAAAATTCTAAAATCTGAAGACTGTTGCATAACATGAATTAATGTGCCCTTCAATGAAAAACCGATAACAGCTCTACAAAATGGATTTTTCAAGTAGATTTGCAAGCAAATAAACATATCCGGGTTTACATATACGAAGGAATACAAGGATCAAGCTCCAAAGTCTTCCAGAAGCAGTTGGTAATTCTGGAATCGCCTAATTTTGATTTAAAAAAAAAAAAGCTCTTGGATAGTACGATGGCATGAATATGTAGATGTATGTGAGATACGAGATGTGTACAGAAAGTTCCGTTTTGTAATAAAAGCAAAACTATACATTTTCAAAATTTTTTCTTTACCGGATTCTATATACTTTTAACTACATTTCCACATAGTGATAGCGCTCAATGAGCTTCTGCATACTCACTTCATATAAGTCTGCCGCCGGTGAAGGAAAGTCATGGAATTTTCACTTCTTCATCGTCGCTGAAATGCAGGCTACCGACGAACTCTTTTAGATATCGGAACAGGTGGTAGTCACTGGACGCGAGGTCCGGACTGTTAGGCTGGTGGCCAAGTTGTTCCCAACCAAAAGATCTGATTAACTGGGAACAACTTGACCACTCGCCTTACAGTCAGGACCTCGCATCCAGTGATCATCACCTGTCCTTGGATCTAAAGGAGTTCATCGGCAGCCTGCGTTTCAGCGATGATGAAGAAGTGAAAATGCTTAACTGTTCTCACCCGCGGCAAACTTCGATGAAGTGAGCATGCAGAAACTCATTGTGCGCTATGAAAAGTGTTTAAATAAATTGGAAACTATGTGCAAAAATATTTAAAGTTATATAGAATTTGATAAAGAAAATATTTAGAAAATACATGTACAGTTTTGTTTTTATTACAAAACGGAAGTTACTTTCTGAATATGCCTTGTACATAGTTCAGTTACGTATACATTCTAGATAAACTATTCATCCTAGTTAAAAAGACATATTTAAATTGTTTGTATCACACGATAATGAACGTTTAAATACGAATCAGTTCTTCAATATCGTTTTTGGATCCGGACAAGAGAGGTCCCTCTTACTTTGAGGGGGGGCGCATAAGCCATTAAATAAGGGCTTAATGGGTATACTCTTGTCTAGGTTCTAGTAAATTATTAGATTCTGAAGCTCCTATTATAAGTAATGACTTAATTATTCGCAGTGAAGTTTAACGCACTCTAAACTCTTTAAAATTTGTCTGATTAACGCACTCATTATCAAATAGGCCTGTAAAATTCATTAAGATTTGGGTTTCCTTTCCTTGGTTTGTTTTTTTTTTTTTCATTTTGAATCTTATAATGGATGTTCGACTTTTCATTTTACGTACTTTACGCTCTCTATAATAAATAATTTGTTTCGACTATTTGGATTTCTTTTCTTTTTTAAGCGAAGGAAAGTCTAGGGTGGGGGTAGGCAAGAGAAAGAGTAAGCTTATTTATTAGACCAGAATATGAATCGCTGCTTTCAACCTAATAAATTGCTTAAGAGTGAAGTGAGCTCCGAACAATTTAGTGCATTGTTTGACTGATGGGGGCTTTTTATTAACCTGTTTGACGTTTTTTATCTTTTAAATATGAATAATAGAATGGGCTGGGCTCGATGCTCCTTTATTTAAATTCATCATTCATTAATTTTTTTAATAATGTATTCTCTTATTTGTGAGAATAAATTTATTTTTTTAGACAGGAGACGAATTAAATTATTTTAGAAGTTTTTAATGCATGCAAAAAATTTATTTTGAATTTCCGGAAGAGCGCCCCGAACACTTCTCCTCTCTGTCTACATTTTTTTTCCATTGATAACAAAAAATTAATACAACGAATGTTTTGTAAGTAAATAAGGTGATAAAAAAATATTATTTAACGAAATCGGCTTTTGTAATAAAAAATTGTAGGTTATAAAACATTAACGTAATTTATTATTAAATTATATGCCACTATGCGATCGTGTGATTAAGATGTAGAATTCTGAGCATCTGCGAAATTGAAATAATAACAGATTTTTGGATTTTGAACTCTGGAAGTGAAGAACCTTATTAAATTTACCAATATTTCCTTGATGCGTAATAGTCAAGATATGATAAATGTCACCTAGGTTAATAGAGACATACAGGAGTCAGCAAAATAGTACATATTGACTTTCCAATTCAACGCCGAGAAGGTAGAACAGAAGATGAGGGATATTTTTTTTAAACTGAACACGATTGAAACGGGAGTCTCGATAGAATTGTCTGTTGCCGAGAGATCATTCACCTTCGTCCGGCAAATGAATCGTAAAGATGTCGTCCGTTGGACTTCACCTTCATCTCTCTCTTTTTCCACGTGCGCATTTCTCCACCACTTCCGCTCTTATTACTGGAGGGCTTTAATTTATGGTGACGATTATTGCTTCTATCCATTCTGGTTTGCCCAAACAGCGTTTTACATGAGATATACATTAGTGAATGTTCTCAAGTATAAAATTCCTCCATATATTCTGAATAAAATTTCTGATTGTTGACACAGTTGGTAAAGATAAGACAAACTTTTTTCTTCTTTAAAATAATCAATTATTAATTATTAGTATGTAAAAAGCCGACTGTTAATTTTCTAGTCTAGTACAAGGTGAAATCAATGGAATATAACTGTAATTGCCAACTTAAAGGTGACATCAAGTAAAACAAAGAATTGATGGAATGTGACCGTACAACATTATTTTATGCCCCTTGGTAATTTTTTTTTTTTCATCGCATAAAACTTAATAGTGATTTTGATCTGAGAAAAATTAGAACTTCGATATATTTACATATATTTAAAAAAATATTTAAAAAAAAAACAGAAAATAAACTACCCATTAACCTTACTAACAGGCGAGCTTTTGTTGCCGGGTTTTGTTCTCGAAGCCCGTAAATTCTACGGGGACAGCAAAAGAATTTTATGCGATCGTAATTAATCGGCTTTTTATGGCTTTTGCCCTTGGAGCGTCCCACCAAACATGGACGGATCGTCTTTCGCTGAGTCTTCCGCGTTGTCTGGAAAGAAGTTTCGCTGCACAACACCCATTTAACTTGACCACCCTGAAATTTGAATATTAAAAAGGTACAATAAACTTTACAATTCAAAAATAATCTCTATTTGATTTAATTTTTATCTTCTTATTTCTTTAATTAATCGTTTGCTTTCGAGCAGTGCAAATTTAGTGTAATATTTTTTTAAGTAACACATTTCATCTATAGAGATATCAGTTGTCTTAAAGAAGTACTTCGAAATAGAAGAACAGTTGCAATTGTATATTTAGGAAATATCTGTTAATAGTTTACTCGTTGAAAGATTTATCGGAAATTAAGCATCTTTGTCTGAAAATCTCCAATTTGAACGAAATAGATCCAGCCGTTTAACTGTGAAAATTGCTCACGCAATGATAAACATAAAAGAGGCTGCTACCTTTACGTTTGCAATGATTTCAGTTTCGTCATGCAGTAATTTTTATTATATTTACGAATTATAGCAGAAGAAGAATTATATATCGAGTTCAGTTTTATTGATTTCTTTATATATCGAGTTCAGCTTTAATATTTTTGATTTATTTTTACTAATCTAGTGCAATATATCAATGAAAAATACATTGCATCACTTCACAGGGCGTAAATGACCTGTTTGTCCCCTCCTGCGGATCCCCTTGCTTCAATAGTGGATCAAATCCGAAATCTCTGCATAAAACTCTTAGATGGTTTTGAGATTCTTCAGTTTGGATTTGTCGTTTTTTCTTAGTATTGATCCTCAAATCTTGATAAAAGGTCATTTAAATGATTAATACCGGATTCAGAAAAATGGAAGATCAAGAAAGAAAAAACTTTTATTTACAGAAAGTGTTGAAAATGTCCACCTTTAAGAACCAGTCCCTCGGAGATGTTAATGAATGCTGGCAAAATTGTTCTTAGCAGGACACTGACGCTGGAGAAACGTCGATGCAGACGTTGAGCTAAACTCGAATTTCCATTAGCACGCCCATATGTAAAATGAATATCAGCCAACTCGTTGTTTTAATAAGGATTCGTGTTAATGAGCACGAATTATTGAATAGGCTAATTAAAAAACACATATTCTGGTACATACAATCAAAACTTAGAATATACAGGATGATTCAGTCAATTATATATGAATGTCATGTAGATCTTACAATACACATTACACATTGGAATTTCACACCTCATGAACAACATGCTCGATGTGTGCTCCATTCATCTGTACAACACGACGAAGCCTGAGGGTGAAGTTTTGGAGCACTGCGCCTCGCATCTCATTGTCATCCAGTGCACAAGATTCGGTGATTGCCTGACGGACCTCTTCCATGGTGCGGGGGCGTCTGCTGATCACCTTCTCCTTAAGGAACCCCCACAGAAAGAACTCACAGGGGTTAAGGTCAGGACTGATCGGTGGCCAGTTGAATCTGTCGTTGAAGTGGTTTGGGAAACGGTTGGAGATGACCTTGTTGTTGAATTGATGGGTTAATTCTGTGGGGTTTCCTAAGGAGAAGGTGTTCAGCACACGACCCCGCACCACGGAAGAGGTCCGTCAGGCAATCACCAAATTTGTGCACTGGTTGACAATGAGATGCGAGGCGCAGTGCTGCAAAACTTCACCCTCAGGCTTCGTCGTGTTGTACAGATGAATGGCGCACACATCGAACATGTTGTTCATAAGGTGTGAAATTCCAATGTGTAATGTATTGTAAGATCTATATAACTTTCCTATGTTTATTAGTAACTCTGTAGTTATTTTTCGAAGGTGAATTATCACCTTAAATATGTCGCCATTCCTGAAGGATGTGTTTTTGGACTTAAGTTCATGGGAACGTTTTTCATTCTTGTGACGAGCCCAATCTAATCCCTGCTTTTGACCAACTATTTCAGGACATCCTGTACACAAGGTCTTTCTGAATGGACACTTTCAGGATATTTTCCAGAGACCAAACCAAGCAGAGAATATCATATGAACATTGGGTCGAAAACGCTTCTTTCTAGAGTTATAACGGTTTGAAGATTTCCTGCAGCAATTGGGCAATTCAGGCCGGTAACAGCCAACAATGGTGCTCGAAGAATGTTTCGAATCTGATATTGAGAAAAGCACAGATGGTTCTTTAAATTGTCATAACTCTTCTTCTACTATAGGACACCTTCAAACCGTTATAATTTTAGAAAGAAGCGTTTTTAAATCACCATAGTCCAAATCCAGGCGTTATAAAGGTCAAATAAAGTTGAGAATAACTGCAGTTGGTCGAATGAGTAGTTAACCCACGTAGTTAACGCAGAGGTAATTTACGTCGTATTGCTCCGTATCACGCAAAGATAGTAAATAAATATATTTTCTGAAGGGAGAAGGGGAATTTAAGTGTAAATAGATAGAATAAACGTTAAATTCACATAAAATAATAGTGTCAGGAATTAGATACACGGTGGGCAAGGAAAGGGAAAGAAAACGCTTTAAACTATCGCGAATAAACTATATCCAATCATCCACTACGGTATTCAGTTAAGGCGCTTTTCAAGACTATACAATCTTTATTAAAATTATATCGATCAGGTTTAGTAAGCATTCTTCTAAAACCTTTCTCACATTAAAAATTTTTTCTAATGATCATTACATAATGTACTATAATAATCAGAGCAATTCCAAGGAAACTGGTCTTTTCGACTATACTTTATATTGCACATTATACTATTGAACAGCAGCCGATTCCAACATACTAATTGCTTTATCCAAAAAGATTCCGTTAAGCGTTACATAATTATTAAATTACGTAAGACCACTTTAAAATTATCAAATGTTATTTTGTTGTTCAAAAAATAACCCTGCTTTGAATTCAAATCATAATTCCAAAATAATTTCTAAATTTTGCAGCATCTACACCCTTGACTGAAAAAGGTATTCTTTTATTTATTTTAACCCTTAAAAAAGAAAAGAATACGGAAGCGAGTGGATAAACGGAAGTCATGGACAAATAAACAGAAAATAACGAGAGATTAAGAGTAAGAGGGAGGAAGGGAGAGATGGAGGAAGAGAATCTAAAAGGGGTGAAAGAAAAGAAGAAAAAAAGTGAGGGAGAGAGAAAGGAGAAGAAACGGGGAGCGAAAAGCGGTTAAGAGCCGCTGCAACTGATGATGACCGTCGCTGGTTGGTTGGGTGGTTGGGTGATGATTTGTTGCTGATTTAACCTTTCGAGTCAAGAGACGCATTGCTTGCCACATGTCAATCAGTTCTAAGCTCAGGTGTGCTGCTGAAGCCTAGAGAACCACGACTACAAACATCTTTTGAAATGAAGTTGTTCTTGTGATGCTTTATTTTCTCTGAGCTTTGCATTTTCCCTCCGGAGATCACTTGTATCCAATAAAGATGTCCAGTGAAACATTCTACTTAGAATTATTAGGGATTGCTCCAAGCTTACAAATGAATCGTCCGATTTATAATAGTGAAGGAAAAAAAAGATAAGAGTGCTCATCTAGTAGAAAAGCACATCGTGTCTCCATCCAAAGCACATCACAAAAGCGCAGCGTCATCTTTAGAAAAGCATCTATTATGGGAAACCAATATATATTTACAACTTGTTTTTCTTTACATTCATGAAATCATCCGAGATTTAAAAAATAAATTCTAATCAGTTCTAAAACACTGTCTTCGAATCGAAATGCTTTTATTAAACTGGAAACTATGTTTACATGCTTTAAAGTAAAACATTTCAAAGCGTTAGCAATGAATTCTTTAGAAAATTTGTGTGTGGGATTAATGGAAACTTTCTCTAAGATTAGAATCTCGATTTTTTACATAAGAAATGGGATATAGAATTCTTTATCGGGAAAAGAAATTTCTGAAAATTTTAATGACTCTAAACCTTTAAATGTATTTTCACATGCATAAAAATGTGCATCTTTTTTGTGAGATCCAAGTATAATTTCACATTTCACGTAAATGTATTTTGCTTAGCAGGCTCTTATTAAATCCAAAAATAACCTTTATGTATTAAACTACCTCTCCCGAACTTAAGGTAAACAATTCAATCGTTCTTACTGACATGATGGCTTTTAGTATGATTGATGCTAATGTCAAAAGGCAAGATTTGCCTCTACGTTATCATCATCATTATCCATAATCCACCTTCCCATTCAGACTTTATGGTAATAGCAAGACGAAAACCAAAATTAAATAATTTTCCTTTTTTCCCCTCAGACATTTCACAAAAAAGTGCACTTTTAAAATTACTATTCCTTGAAACGTTTAACATCATTGAATGGGCTCTAGGATGCGATTTAAGGTTACGGCAATTACACAGTTAAGATCTGCAGCAAGACATAAGTATGTATATGCGTGGATTTCTAAAGGCTGGGAGTTAAGAAGTGCGCGGGCAATCGAACCTCATCTGATTGAGTTCTTCGTCGATACGATATCATTTGTTGCTGTGAGCCGAATTTTCTTCCTGGACCGAAATCGTTGACCTTTCTTTTTCTTAACAGTGGTTGACCATCAGAGCAACGAATTAAGTAAATTTTTTTCCTTAAAAATACAACTATAAATTAATTTTCTTTAGATGTATACAAAATGTTAAGTACTCTGATAATGTTGATATTAATATCAAAGATTTTATTTTTTATGGTTGTTATTTCTCTTGGATAATTTAGCAGTTTTTAATATAACTGGATAAAAATTAGTAACAAGAAAACTTCATCAAGATAATTAATTTACTTAGAGCAACTCCCATATATTAATTGAAGAAGTCGTTTTAAGTTTAGCGCTTTCTGTAGAAGCCTCTAGGTCTTGACTTGAGAAATGCTTTCTTTTTACGGTTTTTCAATTCCGGTTGATCATTAATATCTTTCAAACCAACTTTGCTTTTATAAAGGAAATCAGTTCGCTCTTAATTAATTTTATTCAACTATTAAAACGTAGGAAATAGTTCAGAAGAGAAGTGTTATTTTTCACTGCTTCAAAACGGTTAATAAATTGGCTTCCGTTTTTGCCGAACACATTCATTAAGGATAACGAGGTGAGAAGGAGAGAAGCTTGATAATTGATACGAATTTGTTTTCTAACTAAAACTGTTTTTTTCTTTTTATTTTCGTTCTAAAGAATTTTCTGTATAGCTAAGGCTATACCTTAATTACGAACATCTCTTTCCATCAATCTTCTTTGGTCTGTTTAACGCGATGGCCTTAGCCAGTCAATCACCATTGGTGGCCAGTTTTTGAATTCCTCTCCTTGTCTTAGAGTCCACTTTTCCCATTACGTCTTTTTTAGTGTTCCTTCTCTCTTCTCTTGCCAATCACAACATTTGATTGTGAACTTTCCTCTTTTGTCCATGGTTAAATGTGGCAATTAGAGACGCTCTCGCCTCTCATTTCCTAATATAGAATTGGTCAAAAAAAGTCTCCATTTGTTTTTGGGTGAAAAATAAGGAATGTTTGTTTGCACGCTTCGAGTGTGAAAATTAAATGTATTAAGGGAAAAAATAAAAAAGGGCGCCGATTCACTGAATTGAGACGGAGTTGAAAAGTTCAATGCTCCGTGAGAATTCTGTATATAGTACCATGGTAAAAAATTGTATAACATCTTTATCTTTCTATTATTATCATTATTAAATTTCTATCTTTGAGGAAAATCGAATCGATGATTCCTTACTGTTTTTTTTATTATTATTATTCTTCCTCAATGATTTTTTTGTTGTGCATGGTAGACTAATTTCTTGTTTTTTAAACCATTATCATAGTAATCAAATAGACTAGAAATAGGATGCAAACCAAAACATGCAAATTGTAACAAACACTTTTTAATTACAAAGGAACAATATGATCCTAGAAATAAATAATATAATAAAAGTGGATAATAAGTTATTAGTAAAAGTAATGTTACCTTATGGAGAACGCGGAATTTTATTTGTTTAAGGTATAATAAACAAATCAATTATTATTTAATATATAATATTTCATTTTTGCGTATTTCTTAATCTAAAGATGAAAAGATCGAATTGAAATGGGCGCATTATCCATTTCCATTTATTTATTCCCTATGGAAGATTAACAGAACTATCGTCAGATTTCACCTCGAGGCAGGAAAATTGTTTCTATCCACCTACACCTCGATAAAATTGTTCCCGAGTGAGTATATCTTTGTCTATTTTGAAAAATAATCAGAAACATTTTGGACCTTAAAGTAATATGCGGGCATAGAGAATAGCGCATGAAGTTTGATAGTGACGATTGTGGATTGTTTGTTCCGCCTTATCGACTATTCAATTGAGTCCAATACATGATTGTGATTCATCGGGCGTTTATGACGTAATTATGTTAAGACCGTGGCCAACGAGATATACATCGGCCACGGTTAAGACTCCTTGAAAAACCTGCAAAACCGCCTCCTCCTTATTGATGGTCTCTGGCCTCCTCCACCGTGTTTCATTTTTTAACTCTTTCATGAAGATCACTAAAAAAAACTCCTTTTTTTCTTTTATAAATGAAGATTGGCTTACTTTTAATGTCAAGCAGCAAAGATTTTTAATAAGTTTTTTTAATTAAGTATTCAGAAAACGTGGGACAAATATATCCTATTGAATAGCAAGAAATAAAATTTATCAAAGTTTCTAGGTAAAGCCCTTTTTCAACTGCCAGGAAACAAAAATAATTGATAGGAAGAATGGAAAAAATTATTTCCCATAGGTAACAAGCATGATGCATTTTAAATTTTACGTTCTTTTTTTCCATATTACTCTCTTTCTATATAAGAGGGTTACAAATCCTCCATATAAACTTAAATCCAAAACCTAAAATGGGTTTTTGCATGGAAGGTTTCTGTGTTTAACATGAACTGTTTGGTAAATGAGATTGTTTTTCAATAAGCTTTATTGAAAATGCACAGGTGGAGCAGGAAGAAAGGTGAATATACTCTTTTCAACAGAATATGCACCTCTTTAGTTGATGACATAAAAGGAAGGAACTAATTAATTATGCCTTATAGAAAAAAAGACAACAAATGGGGACTAGTATTATGTAATTAATCATAAAAACGAGGATAAAGTTTTAACAGTTGAAATTTAACTTTAAAAAATATTGAAAGGTTATCAGTTGCTATTGCATGAAAGTATGAAAATTTCAGGAAGAAAACTCCAAAAAACAAGTGAAGAACATGTTTCAGAGCTTACAGGATTTACATTTAAAAAAAACGAAATTGTACTTCGGTAAAAGATATATGGAGTATACTAAGTAGCCTATAATAAGCTTCAAACCAATAATTAGCTATAGAGGAACCCGGGGCAGATTTACGCATTTTATTATTATTTTATTTATTTATTTATTCAATATGTTGGAAGGAATTACAATAGTGCCCTGCGAGGCCAGTATGGTAAGACCAACGGGTTAGGCTAGGAGGGCACTGCAAAGTAGGATAAAAAATTAAAATTAAAATGTGGTTAGTAAGTAACAAATAAACAAGTATCATATAAGGGGAATTTTACAAGCTGAGTTGGTTAAATCCAACAGAAAAGTAAACAAATTAAAACCAAAAACCGATAAAGCAAATAAAGTAAAACAAAAAGAAAACAGATAAAAAACAAATAAAACAGACAGAGCTTCTGAAATAATAATTTTTAACAACTAATAGTAGAACTACAATAAAGATAAAAGAGCACATAAGAGAACTATGAATGAACTCCAAATGGCCCATTTACAAACCTATATAATATTGAAGAGTAACATATTAAGTACACAAAAAGAACAAAATAAGCTTTTTTTATAAAAGGATGATGTAACAAATTAAACTAATACTAATAAGGTAGTTGCATATTTATTGGTATATTATTAAGACAAAAAGTCCGAAGAGCTCTTCGAAACGAAGAGTAAGGTAATAGAAAACGAATCTCCAAAGGCCCAGCATTTAATCCCTTTATGGGAAACGCTTTTATTCCGATAGTTTAGCTGTGAAGCTGGAACCCGTATATCATTGGCAAAACGAGTATTGTAATTATGACTTTCACTGTTAAGGCAAATTATGATTGGGGATGTAAGCTGAATCATGGAGTTGATTGATTTATAAATAAATGTCCATAGAGCCGAGAAATAAATTTGATAGATTGTAAGTATTCGTAAGGAAGAAAAGTGATGAGACACAGGGGAAGATCGCGGGAGTTGAAGGAGAATTCGAAGAAACCATTTTTGAAGTTTTATTATACGAGTAAGATGTAGAACCACAAAGTATGACCCCGAAACACAAAGAAGAGTGTATCCATGAAAAATAGAGTAAAAGCAAAATATTGGATGGGAGGATGGGAGAAAGTGAAGTCTGGAGATAGAACCAAGATTTTTATTAAGTTTTGATAATAAAGTATCAACGTGTACATCCCATGGGGATAAGGTAAGTCCAAGGTAAATAAACATAGAGGTAATTGCAATTGGAGGGTTACCATAAAAGATGAATGGTGAAGGGGGGGATATTGAGTTTATTTTTTTATGAAAAAACATCACCTTAGTCTTCTCAATATTAACAACTGGTAAATTAGAAAAGCACCAATGTCTTAGTTCTTCGAGAGCCAATTTTTTTTTGTATTTTTAGTAATAAATTTATTTCACTCAATTTTCATATCCATTCATTAGTTAAACTTCAAGCGATACTATGGGCCTTTAACTTACCTTAAATTTACAGTTTCAAATTAAAAATATTTTTTGAGGTAATCTCACCTGTGTAAACTTGCCCCGTAGCCGGGGTAGGATTACACAATGTATAGAGCATGTTTCCACACATTTAACTTAATGAAATATAAGGTTTTATTAAAAATAAAATTCAAACAACTTGCAATATTTATTACTTTGTTTAATTCAGTGAGTATAAATGAGTAAGGATACACACATTTCAAATACAGGATACAAATACAAATATTACCAAATAAAAATTTACAAAATACAAAATATACAAGATTCAAAATATATCGAATTACCTGTTGTAATACAGTGATCATGTGCCTACCTCTTACACTCTGTGCATTGTATTCACTGTTCTCCAGGTTTTGACTTTTTACAGGGTGACAAACTATGGCAACTCATTGTGTACAAATTTTTTAATCCAAAAAATGAAAAGTAAAGCAATTGACAACTAATAAATCATTGCAAATTTAATAAAGCTCTTAAAAATAATAATTCTCTTGGTCTGTCCAAAGCCAGGGATTGTTGTGTGGTAAGATAATACTTTTAAGGGCAGTATCTTTTGAACGGGAATAGGTAGCCAGTTGAAATTTTCACAGAGTATGTGTTGTTAAGGTAGAACATGGTCCCTTGGTAATAACATGGTTCTTTGGCGGCGATACAAAGCCCCAAACATGTCTTGAAATTTTCAGCAATGGGCCGCAAGTCGTCGGGCGACAATCGGTCCCATTCTTGACGCAGGGACTTCTTCAGCGACTCCAAACTGTTGTGGCGTTTAGCACAGGTTCTGGCTTCCAAGATCGACCATACGCTGTAATCCATCGGATTGAGATCCGGCGAGCAGGGCGGCCACTGCTGAGATGCGATGAAATCCGAAAAATGGCTCTTGCACCACTCCTGAGTCATTTTCGCTCTCTGAGCTAGTGCAGAGTCTTGTTTGAAAGGTCCAGTCCGTATTGCCGAACTGCTGCCGAGCCCAAGGAAGTACCACAGCCTCGAGAATGTTACGACGATAAACGTGTTGGTTGATTTTGACTCCTTGGTCCACGAAAACGAGGGGTGTCTTTCCACTTGCGCAAATTCCGCCCCAGACCATCACGGACTGCGGATTTTGGCGACGTTCGATGACTGCAGAGGTGCCGGGTGCCTCTGCTAATCACACTCTGTCGTTTTGGTGATTGTGTGCCTGCTCCACAGTGAAGAGCTTCTCGTCTGTGAAGAGGATGCGCTTCCATTTCTCACCTGCGGCCCGACGCTTGAGTTGGCGGCATCTGTGGAGCCGTAAGCGCTTGTTTTCGTTTGTGAGGAGCTGGACTTTTTGGAGCTTGTAGGGCTTGAGTTTGAGTTCCTCTGTTGCCATTTTCCGCACCGATTCGTGGTTGATTTCGGTCTCACGAGCGATTTGTTTCATTGAGACCCTCGGATTTCGCTGGACTCGCTTTTTGATGATTTTGCAGTTCTTGGACGTGTTGGTGGTACGCTTTCTTCCTTTTCCTGGACGGTCGCCTTCATGGCCAAGCTCTTTGAACCATTTGACCGCTTTGGAGACGACGTCTCTGCCAACATTGAGCAAACGAACAATTTCCCATTGACGCTTTCCTTGACGAAACAGCTCCAAAATTGTACTGCTTTGCTTGACATTTCAAAACACATCAATTAACTCGTAATAAGTTGAACACGGACGACTTGCCCAAGAACATGCAGTGATTGCAATGAATTAAAAATTATTTGGTGGCGCTTTAATATATTCGCGCCAGGACGCGTCCATTTCTGTAGTCTGTAAATGGCCTCAAACAGGTGTAAATCTTCCCCATGTAACATGGGCCATGTTCCTGTGTAAACTTGCCCCATTGCCATGTTTTGCTTAAAACTAAGGGTGTGCCTAAAAAGTCCGACCGGTCAAAGCCTGTCGCAAAGCTCGTTTTGGAGCCACCAGTGACTGACTCGAAATTTTGACTATGTCCGATCGACGCGGGAACGATGCAGGCATACGTAGCTGGCTTTATTTATTTTAAATTTTCTCCTTATTCGGACGACCCTCGATTCATAAAGTAACGACCGGTCGCGCTTATCGCGACCCGAGTCCAACGCCGGTCGGCATCGGCTGCCTCCGTGAGTAGAATCAAAATGGCGGACGAAAGTAGAAAATTCAAGTGTTCGAGTGCCTGATACGTAATAAATATATTTTGGAGAAAGGAGATGGCGAAATACATATTGGACAACATCAATAAACAAGGAATGAATACGAAAAAGAAAAGACAAGTGAAGAAAATTTATGTATGTACACAATTTTAAATCGTACTAACTTAAATGATGAGGAACCTTGCTGCGACGCCATTTTGAAGCAAAATGCTCATGACCGCGCCGTCCATGAACTAAAAAACGGAAGCAAACGGCGGATGATCGATCGGACTTTTTAGACACACCCTTAGCCTCTAAGGTTTGTTCATAAGATTAACAATCAACTCAATAACTTAAAATAACCGCAAACGAACAATCTAACATGATAAGCAACAATGAATTATGGTATCTAATGGTACAAATCCTATAATTACAATACATGAAAATTTTCGTACCAGAAGAAAAATTAGAAAAGTTGTCTATTTCATTGTTCTTACACGCGACTGATTCCAGACTGTCTTGAGGGCACATGGCGGTTGTAATGCTTCTCCTCGTCTCGAAGGCGGTGCGCTCCGACTAACGGTAAATAACGGTGTAGGGAATGTGTAAATCTACCCCTATACCAAACATGCCCCGGTCTCCCCAATATACAGACTCAGTTTTTAAATATTCATATTCTTAGGCGTACTCTTTATTAATTTTTTTTTGTTTATGCAATTTTTCCCCTGAAACTTTAAGTTTTCATGAAACAGCTATCAATTTTTTTATAGTTTAGTATTTACATAATACCATTCTCCATTTTTTATATCTACTTTCTGTCTACATATATATATGAGAGAGAGAGCAAAAATTGTATACACTCACTCACTTATTCATTCATTCATCACGAAATCTCCAGAATATAAAGCCTACAAACTTGAAATTTGGCAAGTATATTTCTCTTGGCTTCTAGTATTCGCTAAGAAAGGATTTTATTTTTTCTTTCTTCTTTTCCATTGTAGTTTATTTTTAAAATTCAATTTACATGGAGCTGAATGGGATTTTTGCCAGCGTTAAAAAATTGTAACGCGTTATTTGCTTTGTTTAATGAAGACTTTTGGGATTGTTCCGTGAAGCAGCATCAACAATGACTGCAAAGTCTTTCGCGCGGGAATACACTGTATTCATTAATATTAAAAAAACTATATTTTTCTCCGAGCGACGCCGGGTGCTTCAGCTAGTAATGCATAATTAAGAAATGTCCTTCTTTTTGTCTTCAACTTAAAATCAATTCAGTCTATTTTCTGCAGAAAAGACTGTATTGACATTTCTTCTTGTTCTATCGAAGCCTTATCAAAAAGCTTTTTGCAGAAATATTTAATTATTCCTTCAAGAAGTGACTTTCTTTTTTCCCGTAACTTTCAGTTAAGGCTATTACTCGGGCATAATAAAAATGTGAAAGTCATCTTAATTCTGGTGTTGCATAAAAGAAAGACGACGTTAAAAGAAACATTACTGGATTTAATTTTACGAGACAACAAAATTGTTGACTTTTTATCTCCCCCTTTCCTGAAGAACACTATAAATGGCGCACTGATCTCCAGCAACATCCACAAAACTTTCTCCAAAGCGCTATCTACAACTACTGTCCATATTGTATAATATAGAGGAATCCAGTTAACGAATTGTTCTGTCGTTTTTGTTTGGGTTCATATTGTGAGGTTACTTTTAATTGTAAAAAAAAAGTGTATTTTTTCTATATTTCTTTGATTTTTCGCAAAATTACTCAGAATTCAATGGAAATATTTGTTTAATTTGCCCCCTTTTTTAATATCATGTTTGACTTTTAACCCCCCTCCCTCGCCAATAAATTGGTAATTAAAGCAATAATTCTGGTCTGAAAAAAAAGATAGACAGGTTTCTTTGATTCTTTCATCCTATGTAAAGGTTCTGGTGTTTTTTTAAGGTGACTTAATGAAAATTTCATAGCAGATGACAATCTTTAAGATACGTACATACGTTTTCTAATGTTTCTGATAATATGTACTATATCAAGCAAACGCAAGTGCCTATCTTTGAGTTCCGCTGATAGATTCGGTACCCTTAATAACACAGTATGGGCACTGGTTCATCAGCTCTCGGATGAAGGGGAAACAAATGTTGCTGTAAAATCACTGGATGTCTTCGAAAAACATTTTGAAGACTTGTCTGTTTTCGCTAGGAAGGCATAAAAGAGCAAATAAATTAACTTAGGTTCTTGTATAAAAAAATAAATATATTTGTTTTTAAGTATGTTGTTGATTTATAATTTTCTTTTGATTGCACCTGTTTTTAACGGCCACCTTAGCTTAGCGACGCTTTTGCTTGATCACGTGAGTTTCGTCATTAGATACATGTTTTTACTGTATTTAGTATTAAATTTAAGAAGTAGTATATTACTGGATTCAATTTTACGAGATAACAAATTTCTTGATTTCTTATCTTCCCCTTTCCGGAAGAACGCTATAAATGGCTCACCGATTGATAGATCTTTTACTGATAATGAGAAACAGCTTATTTTTTCTTATGAATATGATTGTTTACTTTGGAAAAATTTCGCAAAACCTACATATCATGGACTCATTGATTTTCGATAAGCAGTTAGCTGCTGAAACAAGTTCCCTCGTTATCCGAAAGTACAGCGTTCCTATGAAATCTTTCGTAAGCCGAAATGGAGTAAACAATTACCATTAATTTAAATGGAAAAATATTTTAAACGTTCCCAAACCCAAAAAGTAAATTTTCGAATCATAACAAATAACACATAACCAAAGAATAGCAAGCACAATCAGAATTTAGCAAATGCACCTTCATGATCGCCAAGCTGGACTTTTCTATTCTTTAACACGGGAAGACAATAAACAGTTTCTCAAGCTATCAGAAAATGAATGAAATTTAGCAACATTGGGCTTTTCTGTTTTTTAGTGGTTTAACTTGTAACAGAACAATTAAAATTCGAATTTGTAAATGGTGTCTGATAATTTTTGCTTGGCAGCATTGCCGTCTTTGGCGTATAGTTCGACATTACCATCGAAAGGAATTTATGTACTCTATAGGGCGTACATACATTATAGAGCGGTTTCATGATTTCATTATAGGAGTATTATTTAATATATCACCACGAAACTTTACACATACATAGAGCAACTCACCAAGTTTTTTTGAAAAATGTCCGCATACCTATCTTTTTCTTTTTTTCGTAAACGCGAAAATCCTCTTCGGATTTTTTTCGGTTAGTGAAAACAACTACTAAGTAATTATTTTCGTAGAAAAGATGTGGCATAAAGCAAATGTTCATAGAGCGGGAGATACCTTTATGAAAAATCTGCCTCTTTATCGATCAATCGTACTGTTTTCTGGTTCATGAGCTCCATTCCTCCCACGTGTTAAATGCACCTAGATACGGTCTTTCAGACACGGTAAATCAGTCTTCCCTGAAGACCTGAAGGAGTATACATAAGTGAGCCTTTAATTCTTAAAATAGGAGATACGTCATTATAGGATATAATAGCATCATTATTAATAATAACGAAGAAAAATAGGAAGGAAAATTCCACAGCCTGGGCTTAATAATATTTCATGAAAGGAATTCCTCTTTTAAAACTTAGTGAAAATACTCATTTCATTTCGATTATACGACTAAGGAAGGAAGGAGAGCTGAAACATTGTCTATGCGTATAAGTAGCTTACAATTAAGTGATTTTTTGCTTTCTAAAATTTTCTAATATCGCCTTCGCACAACGCAGCAGATGTTTATGATTATCTCACCATTTATAGATTGATTTTAACGTAACAACTTTACTGAAACAGCAAATTAACTTTTTCCGCTTAAATGAACATTTCACGAAATGTAGGAAATTCCGGAATTATTTAAAACATTGAACCTTCATAAATTACAAATACAGAAATTTCCTGCTTAGATTTTGTTGACAAACTAAGTAATTTCGTATTGGAGAAAAAATATAAACATTACATATTAAAATTGGTACCAAGAATACTTTAAATTTCATTTTATGATGCACGAAATATTTGGTTTATGTATGTATTATATTTATAAGTTATTAAAATTTAAATTGTTTTATTTAAAACGTTAAATTTTTTAAAGAAAAATATTGCTTAAAGAATTCTTCGAATTTGAGTTATTGTCTCTACAAATTTATTTGTGACTAGCAAAGGTACCCGGCGTTGCCCGGGATAATTACACTTGGAGGTAAACCGAACAATCTCAAAAAATTAAATTAAATTTTGCAATATCTTAATAAACACATGAAAATGCTTAGAATTAATACAGTAAAAATTCTTAATGAAAATTCGAAAAAATTTTTTTTAAAAGCTCACAATGGCTGGACCTCTCCAAGGATGCTACTGCTAGTCTAAATAATTTTTTACTCACGTAATCTTACCTCAGATGTACACTTGATATTGTTGCAATTTCCACTCTTCTCTCGATGCGTTGAAGCAAAACTTGGCCATTCATCACTTTGTGCAGTCTAGCGGTCGCCGATTCTTCTATTTACTTGCTTCCCACTTGCTCAATACATGACGGAGCTAAAGGAGTGCTTCCTCTGTCGTCTTTCCACTCTTTCTCAATAGTCTGCTAACTCTCCATTATCTCCAGTTACTGATCATTTTTAAAGATTTTCAAGAAATTGTTACGTACTAAGAATTCTCTTTTCTAAGAAAAGCCTGAATAACAGGAATTCTATGCATTGTTACAAATTGAAACTTATCCATGTTGCATCATCATTTTATGTTAATTGTTATAATTCTTGGAAAGATTGCTTTAACATTACATCATCATTCTGTGCTCATTGTTATTGGTGAATTGCGCGTTGATGCGAACACGATGGACCTATTGTTGCACAAACTTTGCCTTGCATTGTTGGTCATGAGATATATATTGTTGGTCCATGCAGTGTGTTTGTGAATTGCGTGCTGATACCATTGTTGATACCTATTGTTGTACAAACTTTGCCTTGCATTGTTGGTCATGAGATATTTCTCATTAATATGCCTTGCCATAAACATGAATATCGATTTTTTTTTATCGATATTTATTATTTTTCCGAAATCTGAGGTAGATAGTGACCTTCCTCATGCTTGGAAGGTAAAGTATGCAAAATTTCATCAAGATCGGAATAAAACTGTAGATTTGAATAAAAAACAAACAAACCCACAAACAAACCCACAACCAAACATCCTTCTTTATATATATGTAGCTAGATTAATTTAAGTTAACAATAAGGATTTTTTTATTTAAGTTTCTCATACATAGGCTTCTCTACTGAAAATTAGAATTATTCTGGTAATTTTTTTTTAATG
Source organism: Rhysida immarginata (assembly GCA_023313115.1). Taxonomy (NCBI): domain Eukaryota; kingdom Metazoa; phylum Arthropoda; class Chilopoda; order Scolopendromorpha; family Scolopendridae; genus Rhysida; species Rhysida immarginata. The sequence goes on from JAHWFO010057280.1 coordinate 20,044,239, forward strand.
AAAAAAAAATAAAATTGATAATATTTTAGTCATTGTTCGTGTGCATTTTTCACAAACACCTCTTTTGTCCCAAATAAAAGTAAAGACTTGGAATTTATTGTTGCACATTAGGAAATTTTTAATTGTGCCAGAATCCAATATTAAGAATGAAAAGAAGTGGAGTTAGATCTACTGCAGTATAATAAACAATGCCGTTATAAACATACAGTATTTGGGTATTATCAGAAATTGTTAACATTATACGAGTATACTATTGTACAGATAATGTTCTACTCGCTTCTGTCAAGTTAGAGCGGTTGTAGAAGTATTCATACATTGACTATAAATATTTTCTCAAGGTTGGGGAAGATATAATCACCGTGGTTGGGGTAATTGTGCCGTTATAGTGGCTAGAAGGGGCGTTACCTGAAAGCTGTTACCAAATATACAATTGGCGCCATCTACATTTGAAACTAGAAAACATCACTGTCATTCCGCTTCCTGGTTACCAGATAGATGCCTGCAAGCAAAGTCGTATAACCTTGACGAATTAGAAAAAGAAAAATCAACAACAACAAGAAAACAACAAAAATTTCAATATAATTAAAATGTATAATTGAAATTATCTGTTCTATAGTTGAAACGTGCTCATTTCTTATTTGTAGAAACGTGAAAATCCGTAAGACAAAAGATAATTTAGACCAATTTCAGGTAATTGATCTAAGCAGGAAAAGAATCTGTTATTTTTTTATTTATTTTTCTTAATATTCAAGTCCATTCGAAGGGGGTCCATTCAGATGTTCAGATTCCAAGTATAAAAATATAAACACTGGGGCCGTTTTCTCTCTTTCTCTCTCTCTCTCTCTCTCTCTTTGTTCTTCTAAGATGTCCGTAGACTCTAAAATTGTAGTAAGCCGTAAAAGTAATGTAACCAACGATGTTTGAAATTTTTCCATTTACTGAGAAAATAACTGGAATTAATTCAATGACGAAAATCTGATTTAGATCCTTGCAAAAAAACCCTTTCATCCATTCCTGCGTTTATTTTGTATTTCCTTAAACCGTTTATAACGAAGAGGATTATATAAATAATACTAATAATGCATCCTTAATTACATAAATTATTAAAGGAGGCTTCATTATCTTCTGACATAATGTCTCTAGAAAATTTCATTCATTAAATATCACAGCAGGAATTTCATTCATTAAATTGAATAAATGCCCCTTTCATCCAATCCTGGCCACAGTTTGTTAAAAATATATCTCGTCCAGAAGTGTCCGTATTTTACATGCATTGCTAAACATTTTGTCTATATTTAAACTGCATCTGATTTATACGAGGTTTCCTTCTGCCTGTATTTTTTATTTTTGATAAGATCAATAATGATGCGTGCATCGTTTGGTAAATTTCTTCGTCACTAGATGGAGTGAGGAAACGGCTTCTCCTAGAGAGCCTTTATAATCCAATCTTCTCTTTAAGGAAGCGAAGCCTTCATTCAACGTTCTTCATTTCGACTTTAATGGTTTTTCATTTGCAATAATTATCAATAAATTCGTTCATTGGCCATTGTTCAGGAATTTCTTGAGGTTCAAGGGCAATGGTTAAAAAAAGAGGAGGAAAACGAGGTAGTTGTTTGAGCGTCGCCACCACTGATAGGTTAATTACCACAACGCATGCCATTAATTAAAAGAAAACATTTTATTTGAAATTTGACGAAGTGGTCGGTCCCCCAAGTTGTTTTACTTCCATTTATTCGTCTCAAGTTACAACATGTTCATAGAAATTAATATAATAGAGCAGTGACTCCCAACTTTTTTCGAATCGCGATCCCCTTTTCTATAAGTGAAGTAAAATAGACTTTTTGGATATAACCAATTGTTGTTTAATTTATCTCATATTTAATACAATGGTTGTGCTTGAATTTGGAAAACTACAAAATTCGTGATTAAGTTTTTGATAAAGTCAACCTCAGATCCTCACAATTCAATCTGTTTCTTGCCTTTGTTTTGATATATGAAGAATTTTTGAAAATCTACTCTCGCTGAGATACGTAGAGATAAAAGTCGAAAAAAAAGCATGGTGACATTCTGGATAAAACTGATACATAGCACACTAGAACTGAATCAGCAACTAGTAAAAGTAGTTTACTATTAGCTAATGGTTAATTATATTGCAACATGACGGCGTTAGCGAAACAAAATGTTATTAGAGTTATTGAAATTTTTGTCAGTAGGAAAGTGAATTTATTGGAAAATTTTTCTAAAGGAGATACAAACCATGGATATTTACATTACAAAAATTGGAGACGAGACGCAAAATCTTTATTCGAAATTTCCTACAAAAATAAATGCAATTAAACATAATTTTCGCGACCTACACGATAGTAGAGTATTTGTCCAAATCCATATTTTTTTTCTGTTCGTTACTTTTCTGAACTTCTATAACAGAATACACATATCCGCGTCAAATGCTTTCGGATTGATTGAAAGAATGTTGTCCGTGAAGTGATATCTTTATTACTCTAAAATTATGATTTGATGATTCCCATATTAGTGAATTCAAAATTAAAATTTATTACATGTACAGATGGAATGTACATTTAGTTCAATAAAAGTATTTTACACACTCAGATGTCAGTCTTCCGATGACTTCCCATGTAGACAACACCAAACATTGGAGACTCCCTCCAGATGAAACACATTCCAGGAGTGCTGACAAACTCTCCAGTTAGATATTGTGGTAATTGAATATATAAAGTTAAATATAAAATAAAATGGTGATTGCCATACGCGTGAGAAGTGAAATTTATTGGAGTTATGTAAAGAATATGAGTTCTCAGTGAAAGAGTGTAACAATTCATATAGTGATAAATATTCTATTCTATTTTAATTTTAGCCAATTTGCATTTCATTGTTTGTCAATTTAGCCAATTAATTACACAAACCATTAATATGAAAGTGATTAATACAATTTACATAAAAGAAAGCGTAAACGACAGTTAAATGCAATTAGAAAGCATCCATTTCCCTATAATTTAAAAATGAAATTAGTGATTTATGATAAATGAAAAATGATTAAGTTATCATCGATTATGACTGCTCTAAATATGTAGAACAGTTCACCAGTGTTCCATGAACATGTTGTGTTTCACTAAATTTTGTAAGTTTGTCGTAACCACGTACTTCTTCAATTTAAAAGCCATATATATATATCCATATTTTAATGTTAATTTATTAAATTTTCTGTTCTGCGAATTTGTTACAAGCGTTGCACCATTTTTTGAACAAATGGAACTGCGACTTCAAAAGGGCTGAGAATTACTGATCTAGAAATTACTACATCAATATAACCCTAGGTTTCATGTTTGATACTGCTTGATTATTCTTCTTCTTTCAATTGAGTTTTGTGTCTATAAATTCAGGCAATAATTGTACTTTTGGAGAAACATAATTAATAATGAAATCGCTACAGAAAATCCTTGAGTGAGCATGCAGCCTCGACAGAAAAATCTTGTGGATAAATTAGATTATTTGAAAAATTGCTTGATTTGATATGAATATTACTATCATGAGATATTTTTTCATCGTTGGACCATTTTTTCCAAAACACCACGAGCTGCACACATTTCACCTACTTTTGTTGCATTCAATGCCAAAGAAGTGCTTTGGAGTTAGTTGAAATTCATGGTGAGCACTAAATTTGCCCTCTCGTTGGAAATGATAGACAATTCTGCCATCTCACTTGAAGCACCCTGTAACCGACCTCATTCACGAAAATGTCTAATACGCTAGCCTCACTCATTAGTCCATCAAGAATAGAGCGACAGCCTCTCCCTCCAAAAGTCTCGCTACCAATTGAGTGAATAATATCAATAACAGAAAGGCATAACACAAAACACTACACGCCTTTCTTACACTACCCGTGTCTCGCAAGGGTCAAGCTCCAAGACGCTCGGTAGTCGCACTAATATTGTGAAAGATCAGTGTCCGTTTTACTTTTCGTTTTTTTTGTTATGCTCGAATTTTCATTAAGCGCATTTACACTAACGGGCCCTAAGAAGTGTATTCAAAATGTTTAGTAGGCTTTCCATGACAGTACGTGGTACTAGTATCTAAAAATTCCATCTCAACAGCCTACACTTAAGTTTCACTTTTCATTATGCTCGGTTTCCATTAAGCGAACTTGTGCTATCGTGCTCGAAAAAGTTTCCACTTCAAAAAATCTTTCACTACATTTACAGTTCACCTATAATAGCCATTTCCTATTTTTCTATTTAACATAAGAAAAGTTAACTTTTCAATAGAGGCACGTAATTATATAACTGAAATTAACTTTCATTGCTGAACATAAAATTCGAATGGCTCTAATACTTGCTGAGTCAAACTGGAATTTATGTAGGAGGGGGAAATATTCAAGCAGTTTCAGCAAGTTATTAATATTTGAGCCGTTTCATTTTCGAATTTTTTTAAATAATTTTTTTATTGAGGAAAATTTCTTCCCTGACGCTAATCAGCTTATTACAAGATAATTCTAGCAGCACTTATGTAGAAAATACGAAAGGGTAAGCGGTGAATAATTGGATGTGCTAAAAATAAAAAAAATAAAAAAGGGGAAATACAAGGGGGAAAAAAGAAACAAATTTGCTAAGAATCTGCCATTAAAAACAACAACATAACCGAAGTACTTTTTCTTTCTTTGAACGACAGAAGAGAAATGCTCAAGCGACTTTGAGTGAATGAACTCTTCTAACCCTTTTCCAAAGAAGCCGAGGAAAGGAGAGAGGAATGAAAGTGGAAAGGAAAAACGACGGAGCAAGAGATCAATCGTTCCAATACTACGTTTGTTGTCAATATAATTAACCTCAATGCAGTTGTAATTCAAGAAAAAAAATGGACACCTTCACTTACTAATAAAAATCCAATGAACTCGGAAGAACACACTCTCTACTTATATTGCTGGTGAAATGAATGATGAAGATGGGAGGGAGGAGATCGCTTCCTGTCGCTCGTGACTCAGCCTAATTTATCTTAAAGAATTCAGGCCCACATTTTTAATGACATTCTGAATAGGCATATGTATGAATTCTATATCCGATTTCACTCTTTGTTCTCTTTACCCTTGTTGTTTTTTGTTTTATTTTGAAACTGAATATTCCGAACAAATCTCGTTCCATCTTGATTACACTGAAATTACGATTTTCTTAATGGTTCAATTCTTTTTTATGTGAATTTAAAATGTGATATCTTTTAATTATTATTAGCTTTTATTTTCTAATTCCGGTTGATATACTTTAACGACTAACTCAATTGTTTGTTACATTGTATGGGTCGCCAATGAGCTTATTTGAAAGTTTAAGATGCAACAGGTAAATTCCTATTTGTAAAAAATAAAATTCCGTGAAAAAAATTGCCATCATCAACCTGGGATCTACAACATCAAAGACTGCTATAACAACTGCAGCAGTCGACTGATCGTTTTGATTAGAATATTGGTAGTTGTCACTTAACTCTCGAAGATTACCATGTATTTTTTTGATAGCAGGACTGAATAGGCATAAACGAATAGCACAAATGGATAAATGTATTTCATTGATATGATGTATTTATACAGACGTTCTTTTAAAGACCCATGAATTTGTAAAACTACAGGGTGTTCTAAAGTCCTGCAGCCTAAATTATACATTGTACAGGGTGATTCAGTCAATTTCTGACCATTTCAGTACTATGATTTATTGACCCATTAATGTTTACAAACTTAGCATTTCAGTATGATATTTTAGGCAGTTCGGAGTTTTTATTCCCGTGAAAAAATCTTGATGATATGCTCAATGTGGCCACCACGAACGTTTTGAACTGCGCGCAGCCGAATGGTGAAGTTGTTCATAACTCTATCCAGGATTTCTGCATCCACAAGGGTGCAGCAGTCGATGATGCTTTGTCGCAGCTGGTCTAGGGTTCTTGGTGCTGTAGTGAACACACTGTCTTTAAGGAACCCCCAGAGATAAAAATCACATGGGTTTAGGTCAGGACTCGTAGGGGGCCAAAGAAAGCCACCCCCGAATCGATCTGGAAACCTGTTTGAAATGACACGATTTCCGAATTTCTGATTGAGAAAGTCTAGCACTTCATTAGTGGTGTGAGGCCTAGCCCCATCCTGTTGAAACCATTGATGTCGAAGCGGTATACGCCTCCTTCGCAGCTCGGGGATGAAGAAGGTTTCCAACATGTTAAGGTAAGCCTGTGAATGTTACGGTGCCCTCAAAAAAGAACGGACCAATGATGCCTCTTTTGGAAATCGCGCACCAAGCCATAACCTTTCGTGGATGAAGAGATGACTTATGGATCTCATGAGGTTGCTGGGAACCTCTAAAACGAACGTTGTGTTTATTAACGTCACCTGATAGATGGAAGAAGGCCTCATCTGACACCCACAGGTTGTCCACAATGTCCTGATTGGCTTCCATTTCTGCTCCAAACTCCATCGCAAATTGTTGTCGCTTCTGTCTTCCAGTGTCTGTTAACTCCTGATAAACATGGATCTTATACGGGAAGAGGTGTAAATCCTTTCTCAAAATTCGCCACGTCGTGTTATACGACAGCCCTTCTTCAATGGATAGGCGGCGAACAGATTTTTTGGTAGGGGAATCGACCAACCTTGTGCGAACATTTTCGACAACTTCGGCCGTTCGAACACGAGCTTCGCTCCCGCCTTTTTTCTTGCCTTTAACACATCCAGTGGCACGAAATTGCTTGACAAAATCCATGATTGCTTGCCTGCCTGGTGCGTCTCGACACTTATACTCCTTCCGGAACTTTTTTTGCACGGTTACAGGTGATTTTGTCTCGAAATACCATTCGACAACCTTGCATTTCTGCTCTGTTGATAAAGCGGGCGCCATTTTTCAACAATACGATTTTCATGCAGCGCCGTTGCAACAATACAAACTCCAACTATTTAGAAATTCGATATGGCGCTCATATTCTTTCAATTGTTTATCCCTAATGCACGTCATTCGAGTGAAATGGTCAGAAATTGACTGAATCACCCGGTATTTCCCATAAATATACAGATACAATTTTGAAATTTGCGCGTTGCGCGTTTCCCATAAATATGATTACCTGAAGTCGCGTTTCACAATTCAATATGGACTTTTGTGTTTTCCAATAGATGTTCATTGTAGAATGTTTTTTGAAGTGCTCCTTCAAAAGTACTCATTTGGGGTTTTGTAAATTTTGCACATCGAGATATGCTGAATAAGTCGATAATAATTCAGGGAAACAGATACACGTGTCATTTCACGTGGGTTGTAGCCACTCGCATCACCTTATCTAATGCTACTAAATTTGTTTCTCTGATATTATGTCAAAGAATGTGTAAACCAAACAATCCGAAGACCGTGAACGCATTAAACGACAACATTCGCAATAATGCATTCATCTCCACTAATATGTTGGAACGCCATCGATTAGAGTTGTACTTAGCAGAAAATGGTTCTCAATTTCAACATTTACTGGTTTGCAACGTAAAACATTACGTAAATCACTATGCATACAATAAGATATATAGGGTTTATCTTACTGTTGTACAAACGTTAATATTAAAAGGAGGTTCACTTGATTAAAGTTTTGACTGGAGATTTTTATAATCCTTATGATAGATTTACGCAGACCCGCCGTGCTCGTTGTGCATATCTTGTTTACATAATATAAGAAGGAATGTTGTGGGGAATTGTCTGTAAAGGAAGGATAAGCTTCCGCCACAAATAAACATCCGATTTTTCTTTTCGTGATAAGAAGCTATTTTCTTCCCATACAGGAATTTTCATTCGTCAATATAAGTGTTAATTGTATATGTTTGTTTTTTGAAACTTTTTAACATTAATATCTTTACCATTCAATTTTTTAAACCAGAAATTGCATGGAACCGTATTGTCCATGCTAAATGCAAAACTTTGCTTGAAGCAACTCAAATCTATGTTTAATAGAATTAGTTTCATTTGTGTTCTCTTCATTGCACATGACTATAATCTAATTCTAACGATAAGGGTCATTCGTTCTACTCTATTATTTCTCTTCTGACTAAAGAAGAACACGTCTAAACTTTCATACCAGATTTCATTTAATTTATTTTTTATTTTTTGGCCAAAAATAACATAGCACGGATGCCAAAACCATTTAATGACACGCTTTCTCGCTCTTCAATTAGAATGCTAACCGCCCACCCATTTGTCGCCCGAAGAAATTAGAAAACGCTAAACAACTGGTTAAGAAGGGGTTAGCTGCAAAAGAAACAAATAAGTCAACAAAAATCTGAAATGTTTAAAAGTTTCTTAGAAATAATAACCGAAGTAAGCCTATATTTTTTGTGGTTGTTGTTGTTGTCGTTGTTTTTAAAACCTCTGGAAAAATCAGGTATTTAGCCTGACTGATTGAATTATTTGATTTGATTGAATTTGATTCGCTTTTCTCAACCTGGATCTGTGTATATTAACCACAAAAAATCAAGAGGTGAAGAATGGAAAGAAGGACGGTGTAGTCGTGAAAACAAGAAGGTAATTTATTGCTCAAGTTTTTTTAAGGAAATATTTCTTTTAATTAAAAAAAATACGCATTAGCGATGTCTCTAAGTTTAATGAAATCTGTTAGAAATTATGATATCAAGTGAAAACTTGGTTCTTAAAAATGTATTGATAATGTCTTCCTCTTATACCTCTGTAATAAATCCAAGTTGTTGCTGAAGGGTAGCGTGCGATGTATTTATCTGAAAGTTTTTTGTTCCCCTCCCCTCCTTACTTTTTTTTGAAGTGAGTTATTTCAAAAGAAAAAAAGAATAGGAGGTCGAGGGAAATGCTTTCTTCGTGTCCTCCAATTTTTCATTAATCGTTTGCGATGAGAAATCACTTGTTAATTATAACTCTTCTATCCTTTTTTAAATAACAGTATTAGCCGAAGAGAAGCGATCTGCTATTATAAATTTTCACTGAATTATTATTGTCCCTGAGTAATTAATTAGTTTAAGTAACATTATAAATTTCAATGCTAGATCGTTCCTTAATCTGACATTATCAGAACTCTGAGGAGTTCTTTGCTCGAGGCAAGATAGGATTTTGAAGAGTTGCCTGTTTCCGGTTCCAGTGAAGTAACTTGATTTTAAATCATGCAATATTTCTTCCATTGGGGAACTCTGAAAGATAATGAGTATAGAAGTGTAATTTTTTACATTTATTAATACATGACTTAGCTTGCAACAATAAGTAGAGAGGAAAATAAAACACCCCCCAAAAAAACAGGAAAAGTATTTTTAAATTCATCAGAAAAAAGCAATGGTATGTTACATCAAGTAACATGGTCTGAACAAATCGTGGATTTGGAACCCAATAGACTGTATAATTGTGACCGACACTCATGAATAAATCCTGATTTCAACGCTGAAAGCTCACAAGCACTATTCTTTGAGAAGGGTATAGACAGTGATTCATTGAAGTGTGAGGAAGTATATAAGTGTTTTAATTAAAGTGTGAAAAATGTATAACAATTACATGTACTTAAATAATACGGCTTACAGTATAACATCATTAGATGCCATCAACAGATATCATACAATTGTATATGGCCGTTATATTCGATGAACATGTAAGAATATGCAATTAATTAAATTACTCTATATTGATTACCTCAAATATTGTTGAGCATTTTCAGTGGGACTAAACAATCAAACATACGAACAAACACCATTAGTTGGGACTTGAAAAGATATTTCGGGAAAAAAGCATATTTAGCTCGGGAAATGCAATTAATGTTTTATTGATATGCTTATTTTGTATGAATATTGTTTTTTAGATTTTTTAAGGATTTTATGTCGAAAATTACCTCTCCTCTGAATTTAAATCTTAATTTTCAATTTGCGAAGTCGGTCGTTCTATTGCCAATTTTTTTTCGAATATTTTGATTTTGACTTCAGATTCGGATAGAGCATCAAAAAGTAATAGAACTTATAATAGACGTGCACGTCTTATCTATTCGGAAACATGGCCAAAATGGCAGTTAAAATTAACAGAGAGAAGCCGGGTCGCGGAAACAAAATATTTAACCGTCACTTTGGCCATGTTCGCGACTAGATAGGACTATAACTTTCACTCACTTTTTGATGTTTTAACTGCTTGAGCTTTTAACATCGTTCTGACAATACAGTAGCACGCATTCTCAACTGTTTTATCCCTTTAGCTTCTACGTTAAAGGCAAATTAGTTTTTTAAAATATTTATTTTCTGGCTATTATCTTTCACATATTCAGTGGAAAACTTTGAAATGGCAGAATTTTTAATCAAACAATAATAATTAAACAATAATCTGGTTCAATAATATTTCGCGAATTATTTACTTTAAATGGGTGACAATCCTAAGAAAATGATAACTGACAGTGTTTAAAGTCAAATAAATAATGCTTGTTTCCTATATTAAATAAAGGGGGTAAGAATTTTTCCAAGAATTGTAGTAGTTAATTTTCAGTTATTCACAATATTTGAATACTGCACACAAACTTTTTGGAGTAATAATTTCTTAGCTGGTGAATGGTAGGTAATTCAAATAAACAAGAAATTTTATTTTTTAAAATGGGAATGAACTAGTTATTTAAAAAAAATTAAAAAAAATTATAATTGCTTTCAACATGCCCTAAATGAAAAATTCCATTAACTTATATTAATTTATAGATCGTTAACATTAATCACTTGGGATTAATCACATGGTTAAATTTTAAAAAAGCAAACGTTTTTATGTTTTAATCGGCAAATCGGTTTTTAATAAAGGAATCCAATTATTTAAATATGCCATAACAAAAAAATACACAATTGAGAATCCAGTGCCAGAAATAACCGCCCATTTAAAATTTAATCGGAAGTTTGCACTTAACGGGTAGTTAACTTTTTTTGTTTGTTAAAAATTAATTTTTAATAAATAAATCCAAGTAACAGTACATTCGCTTCAGATTACACAACTGAGTAAAAAATTTTTTTTAAAATTTGTTTTGTTTTCTTGTAACATCGAATCAAACTTGTTAGTCATTAACCAAAAAATTAACTAGGGCTATAACTTAAGAATATCAGCCATTCATAATGCTCTTTAAATTCAGCTCATATTTTTATAAGTGTAATTTTATTTTTTTCATTTCAGTTGGTACTTTTTATTTTGAAAAATTTTGGTTATCTAATCATGTGACGGTATGAAAGCAAATAAAGATAACACATACAATGCAGCAAATAACAATTACATATAATCAATTATTACATTACATTACAAAGATTTATAGTTTGACTGACCTAATGTGACATTACAATATGAAAATTAAAGCATACCAAAACTTCCTCTTTTTCAACAACATATAGTAAATAATCAATTGCAAACTACGATATATTAGATTACCATGTTAAATTACCGTCATTCAGTAATGTAAAGAAATTCTGATTATAGTCTATTGTAATTTAATGTCATAATTGATTATATCGTAGTTTTTAATCGCTATGTTTTATGTGTTGTTATCTTCGTTTTCATACCATCACATGATTAATTTTATCCACATGATTATTTGTTATTTAGTATTTATTGGTTATCTAATAGTTATTTACTTATTACAAATTACTCAATAACAATAATTGTGCGAAACCACTCTATAGCAATTTCCATATTTATGTCGACATACCAAAAGATAACATAGAATTATTATTTTAAAAATTAATGATAATTATCTCGCATTCAGTTTTTGTATATAATTAAAGTGTATTTGAAAAGAAAGAAATAACGCACAAATTGTTAGAGTTCTTGGATCGCCTCTGAGCTCATTAGCGCTATAATAATGATCAATGTAATAATTGATAAAGAGACAGTGATCAAATTAAACTTTCATGTAAAGAGTAAGAATTAAGTTAAACACTAATTATCTTCTCGCAAGAGTGGAATGCTTTTATGGGGAAATAAATATTCTTGAAGGGGTTGCGCTGTTTACGATTCACGACTGCTCTTGATAGAAAATTTATTAGAAAAGCACCAGCTACATTAGACATATACGTGAATTGCTTGAGGAAAAGAGATTAAATGGCAAACGGGGCCATAGAGCTGACGGAATGGTAGAAATACGCGCCTTGTCAATTCCCGAGATTTCCAACTGATGTGTAGTTTTTGCCGAAATCCTCTTTGATCAGCTTGGGGTGGCATGGAGGCCTCACCGCTCCGATGCAAGACCTTCTAACTTACTGACCTTTATTCGATTTTTCCAGCAAATTTTCAGCAATAAAGGCAGAATGCAAAAAGAACAACTTAATTGGATTTTGCTAGTTCTTTTTTTTTAATTCTTAAATAATTTTTAGCATCACAGATGGTTCGGAAAAATCATTAGGAAAACAAGAATTTGGTCGAGTAAACTGATCAGTGCCCAAGCGCATCTTTTAGTAATTTTCTGTGCAGCAGTAAATTATTGAAAATAACATTTTTAAAGCTAGTGTTTCTCAAAGGGAATTTGTGACAGAACTATGTTATCAAATTATTATATTCAATTATTATCGAGGAATAAATAATTATATTAATCAAGCTACCAAATCGATAAGACGAATGCTTTTTAATTGGAATGATAAGATTTAAAAAAGGAAGCAGATGAATGAATTTAGAAATGGAATAAAAAGGATAACTCGATATCTAGCATTTCAAAAGAAATGAGAGATACCATTTCACAAAATAAGCTTTAACATAGCAAAAAATTATTGAAAGAAATAATCCCTTTTAAATGTTCAAACATAAAAAATGCGGAATTTAAAAAAATGTCTTTCAATAAAATGTTTATTATTGCTAAAACGGAATATTTCTAATAATGTATTCAAATAATAGTTTAACATTGTACACGATTTTTTTAAAAATAACTCTAAATATGTTCAATTTTGTCTGTATCATTCGTTTCATTCTTTACTGAAAGAATTAGAAAGGAACCTATTTCTAAAGACATATTTTTAATTTTACGTTTTAATCCGTTGTAGGGTTGTTGCACTTGTTAAATTCCAGGCCGACAGTCCTTTATCTTCGTAGTTAGTATTATTTCTTTCCCCGTCCATATTCCTCATTAATATTTATAGACGTTTGTGTTTTGTTCGTTTGTCAAGGGGATATTTTATCGGCTGTTGCCTCGCGACACCTTTGCCATCAATCGACGATCAGTCTTGTTCAATAAAATCTTCTTCCGAGTTCACAGGGGTTTGAACGAAAGCAATCGATAAAAAAGGAGTAGTTTGGAGAGACATTTATCCCTTCCTGTAGTTTCCTTTGTAATATAAAAGTTCTTTTTTAGAACTTCATAAGCAGAATGTTTGATCAGCAGGAATAGCTGTGAAGACAAATTTGGATTAAAAGTTTTAAATCTCGTTATAAATTAAATTATTACTTATTCTTACGTAAGAAAACGCCGAACAAATAGATTAGAACAAACGAAATATAATTATATTATGATTAGTGATGGTTCTTTCTTTGTTTTGGAGAACTCCCACCGCTTCATCACATTTAAAGGTATGATATTACTTAATAATGTCATGCAAGTCAAAAATCGATTTCATCCTGTGGCAACATGAAATCCATATATCATAAAAGGGTTTCGTTAAAATCATCTACATTTTATTAGATCTTAGAGTAGAAAGTGAGAATGATAGAAAAATGAAGTTACAGGAAATTCAATAATAGCTCCAAAAAATTATTTGCACCTCTACATGTGCACCCAATATGTATTAGACCGAGGAGTCTAGGCACAAAAGATTGTAGCCTTCGGTTTGCCCAAATAACTTCATTTTGATCTAATAGCGATTCACATACCACATGCATTTTCAGCAGAGCATCTCAAAAACTTCCAATTTCTGTATCTCTGTATGAGACCGTGCATAAATTTTTCCATAAAGCAATAGTGCAGACTTGTCTGTCGGTAGAAATGTACTTTCATTTTCAAGCTGATGTTCGCTTCCGCCAAAGACACCATGTTAAACACCGTCGGCTCGTTTGATTTCCATCTATTTGATGCTTTGATACAGCAACCCAGGTCGCATTATTGGAGGCCCCTTTTCTCTAATGCACGAGACTAGGTGGCCCCAACAAATAATTCGCTAATGTGTGCATGAACAGTAGAGCGAACAAGTAGCCGGCTCAGTGGCCGAGAGCACTGGGGCACAGGTCTGATCGCTTTCGGAACCGGAGAGTCGCGGGGTCGAGTTCCTCCGAGGGCATGGGTATTTGTGTTTGTCCTGTGTTTGTTCTTGGGTTAGGCGCAATATCCCCTTGAAGAATCCGTGCTAAGGTTATCGTTGGCTTTTTTTCAACGATAACCTAACCCAATCTAAGAAAATAATAATATTAATAATAATAATCATAATCATAATCTACAAATATATTTAAATTCAGTATTAAATTCAATGAAATTGTTTTATAACACATCTAGTCGCCAGAAATTTCTAGAACCATCTTACCTTAATTGTCTACCATCATGTGCATCTCCTCCATATACTCAACATTAAATTCTCTGCATTGAAATTGTTCGCTTGTATATATGTGAATATAATAAATTACTATATTATCTCCAGTATTCAAAATTAAAAAAAAATATAAATAATCACAAATGAAATATTTAGCAATGAAAAGGTTCAAATTTAGATAGATCATTCCAGTGTCTCGTTCAATTTATGCGTTGTTCTGGTGGAATAGTTAATGGTTGTATGTAACTCGCTTACCGCTTTTCAGTGACGAAACTGTTGAAATGGTTGAAAATGTTAGTGTTATCATTTTTGGGTAAATCTAAAGTAGACCATCAACAACAGCAATCACTAATGGTTTTCTTTTCACAGTTGTTGATGAAGGCTATTCTTAGAAGAATTCTAATTGTTCTTGGAATTGATGATGCTATATGCATTTAGAAAAAAAGTTAAAACGTTTTCAAGCCTCATGAATCTTCAGTTCCATATAATTAATTGATTGAATCCAAAAAAACGTCATTAGTCTTTGGTTGTAATAAACAACAAAATTGAAATGAATTTTGAATAATGGAGATATTATAGTGAATATTAAGGAATTGGCTTTTGTGTTCATATGACACATTATTCCTTGTGACGCCTCTGTGGAATCGCTAACTTTCATGAAGTTTTATTTTAATTACAGTCCATGATCTCTCACAGTTTTTGGGATGGCTAAGTAAAATGACTAAGGTTTGAACGGAAACACCCTGTATGTAAAAATTATTCGTGCCAATAAACTGTTTGTGATAAATTAATCGTAGTTATGTATTCTTATATTAGTTTCTTTCGATATTTTGGTTTTCAAAAAAAAAACTGAATTATTTCATTAGTCTATACTGGTTCATTATTGCAAAAATTAACCACGACCGTCAGCGGTCATGCTTGTCTCGTTGGACAGCAACCGATACTCCAGCCTTTCATCATTAACCTTCCAAACTTTTATTATTCATTCAGTTGCTCTTTAACAAACTTCAGCTTATATTTTAACGTAATTATCACTTTAATGCATAAATTGTCCATGTAGCAAACTGTTTTACTAATTAATTTCAATTATACATAAGTTATAGATAATGAGCAAATTGGTTAGGAAAATCATTAATTCAAGTTAGAGTTAATCAATATAATGAATCGATTCATTCCGAACAGATGGGAAGCTATTAATTCCATCCCTAGCTAATGCATAATAATTAAATGAGTGCTTTTAAATTTAAAAAAAAACTTTAAGAGTAAATATTATTAATTAATTAATTAAGTGGATAATTAACTAATAAAAAGAGAGAGCAAACCCGAAATTTAGCGACGAGTATTTTTTTAATATTTGCTAAGAGTATTTATTAATTATAAAGTAGGGTAGCCTTAAAGATAAGCATTAGGAGCCGTTACATAATCATCAGTACATTAGTAGCTTATCAGTACATGAATGAACTGGCAAACCAACAGTCCATCGCTCTATCGCGAATAAAATTTATCTCCAATGGTCATTTACTGCATGATTAAAAGTAATATTACTGACGAAACGCAAATATAAAAAAAAAAAACAAAAGAATAAATAAATTATCATGATTATCATATAATCGTCGTTGAGTGTTTATACTTTTTAAATTTGACTTTCAAACCTTCCTCTTTGTTAAATATAATACTGTCCTAATAATAGCAGAGTGTTTTGCTAATTTAATTATGATAACCTTGTTCTCACTCGAGGTAGAATAATTATAGTTGAAGGTTGACTAGTCATAAATATATTTTTAGGTAGGAGGTAAGATATATTCTTGAAAGAATTAATTTATCGCCACATCGAGGCACACAACATCGAAACCCACTTTAATTACAATTTGTTGGTCAATGTGCTAAGCATAAATTATATTCATATCTAATTCATCGAATTCATATTCAAAGCATGCAACTAAAAGAATTTTTAAACGCGTTAATGAAGATTTTATTCTTTAATCATTTAGGATACTGAATAGTCTTGATTGTACTTTTTTAAATAAAGAATTTAGCGCAATGATTATAAATTTAAAAAAAAATAATCTCAAAATAAGGTAAATGTCCTAGTGCAACCTTGAATCTTTCCAATTGAATCTTCCGTTGACATTGACTCCACTTTCTTCTGAAAAATTTGATTTTTTTTTAACATATTTGAAAGAAATCTTAAGCTTACTTTAAACATATTTAATTCAAAGAAGATTTTCACTAAATACTTTAGCTTATTAACAGCTGAGCAAAATGAATTTAATATGTAGACTAAATATTAGGATTAACTTCATACTCCTGAATGTGTTCGCGTGCCTTCTTTTCAGGGCATTTTTTTTTGAAGTAATTTCACGTTACTTTCATTACAAAAATTTAAAAAAATTTTGGATTAACATAGAAAAGATTGTCTAAGAGAACTTTTATCTTGTCCTTATTTTTCCTTTTTATTTACAGTAATATTTACATTATTAAACTTCTGTTTTATAGATTGTAAACAAAATTCATCTGGAACAACTAGTTTGGAATGCGTAAAAATAATGATTTTTGAGTAGTTACTATGGCATTTATTCAACATATTCTAAAAAATTTTTAGATTTATAGTTTACTAGAGTACCCGACTTGTATTGGAAAAAAAGTATATACCTAATTTCAAAACTTTTATCCTGACACATTCATTTGAGGGAAGTTATTCTAATAATAAAATAAAATATAAATGAAATTGAAACGAAAGAATATTTTCTATATTAATAATGTAAAAACGATTCAAATGAAATATGTTCTTTTTATTCTGGTTATGTTGTCAGTTTCGATATCCCTACGTGTTTGCTTGTTTTGTTTTTAATGTTGTCAATCACTATCGCTCGTAATTAATCATGTAAATCAAGTCGAAAAAAACGTAAACTGTTGCATGTTCTCTCCCTTTAACATGTTCGTGTTTCTTTTTTTTTTTTTTTTTAATAAAAGCAGAATGAAAAAATATTAATATTATTTGCTCTTTATTTTTTTAAACTTCGGTTAAAATAACTCGTTTTCCTTTTGGATGTTTTGAATACAGAGAACCAAAATTAGCAGAAATTGGAGGGAGGGTCATGTTGGAGCTAACAACAAAATAATACCGATAATAAAAAAAGATATACGGAAAGGCGCCAGGGAACAAGGGGTGAATTCCTTGTCTATTGTGAGAATTCGACACTGTAATTCCATTTTTGTCTCTTTGTATTCGAGATAAAACATGATTTATAAGCATGTTCATTGGTAATTTACGAGGAGTGTGTATACCCTTGCTAAAGGTAGAGCGGCTCCAAGATGGCTGTATCGTGTTTTGCATAGCTTTCGTCGTCGTAAGAAAAGTTGAAACAAGGGAGAGAAAGAAAAAAGAAAAAATTACGAAAGAAGAGAAGAGGGTGAATATTAAGAAGATAAGATGGAAAAAAAATAAAATTAGATAGAAATAAATAAAGTCTAAACCAGTGTGGCTTCCAAAAAAAGGAGTTGGAGATTGAAATTAATTGGATTCCTTGCTTGAGAAAAAAATAAAAGTTGCTTTAGGTATATTATATTTATTTGGAGGTTACTTCATTTGATGGATAAACAGAAATTAAAGTTCAACAACGGGAAAGAGAAAGAAAAAAAAACTTTAACAACTTCAAAACTAATATTATCAAATCTAATTTGAAAATGTATTTTTGAAAAAGTTCTTCCCCGAATATAGAATGGTGTCTATTTTTCTCGTTATTTCTTTTAGGGGCTACTGTAATACAAACCTGGAATTCAGTTCTAGATTATATAAACGGTGACACAACTCGGGAGTCGATAAACTATTCGTTGTTGGGAGATCGAATACGATGCTCTCCCGTGGCCTTTAATTAATTTTGTTGGGCAAAATCCTACTTAAAGAGAGTTCGCGATGAATTCGATCGATATGGATCTTCCTCTTTTAGCTTCCCCAGAATTATAAGCCACTATTATGTCTGTTGATCAAGAGCCAAATTTGCATTTTCAAAATAATAAATATATTTAATTAACTGAGCACTTTTAATTATAATACAACGTCGAGCAAATTATAGTATTCAAAAATAAAAATTCTCTAAGCGTCTAGTGCAACCTACGACATAATTAAAGTAATTATAATTAGGTAGTTATAATTAAAATTCCCGCGTTATTGAACAGATAGTGAGGAAACTTTGTGTATAGGCTATGCAGAGCATAGGGAAGAGAATTCCAACGGAAAATTTGTTAGTGCATACGGTTGCCACCAAGGGGAAAAATGGCCCTGCAAGATCACACGCAGACGATAGTGGCCCAGCATCATTCTAATGCACTACTGGAATGATATTAGAGGGGGTATTCAATATGCGCACCCTCTGCGTCGATGACATGCTAGAAGAGCAGGACAGCGTGTTCAACAGTAGCACAAAGTGTCTCCCGTGAAATGCCTGCAACATGACGAATGATGCTGGCTTTCAGTTCAGGCAAGGTCCGTACGCCTCCATGATAGACACGATCCTACAGGGTTCCTCATAGCCAGAAGTACCATGGATTAAGGTTTGGTGAACGGACAGGACACCTAACTTCCCTGTCTCATGGAATTTCTATATCATCTTTCGTAAACCTCTCGCCGTCATGGGCCCTGTTCGCAATCCCTTCACACGCCGATATTCTCGCAGTGCTGTTGTACTATTGCTGTTGTTCTGGTAATAAGCTTCACCAGGAGCGCACGTTCTGAGTGGTGATCTCTGCGAATTGGTTGTTCACAGACTTTTTGCACTTTTGCATACGGCGCCACTTTTTCCCCTGAGGGCAACCGTATGCAGTAATAAATTTTCCGTTGGAATTCTCTTTCCCTTGCTCTGCATAACTTATACACAAAGTTTCATCACTATCCGTGCAATAACGCGGTCTGCAGCCCGTGCAGAAGTGGAGAATTTTAATTATTACTCTGATGAAATATTTAACAACAGGCCAGTTACAGACAAATACAAGTTCAGGTTGGAAAACAACCTTTAGATCTTTTCAAGTAGTATCAAGCGCAGATAATATGCAATGGCAACTAAGTAATCAATGACAAAGTTAAACATCTAAGAAAGTGGCTATTTATTTAGATGTTCTGCCATGGTCTCGTACATCGGTTTGATTATTTTTACGATAGAGATGAAGGAAAGAACTATTTGGTCACTAAGAATATTGTTTTCAGTATACAAAAGGTTCTGCTATTGGTCCTTCACTAATATTGTTTTCAGTATATTAGTAAGACCTATTGGTCGCTATGACCAAAAGGTTCACTAATATTCTTGAAGCAGTGTAATTTGTTTTTTTGGCGAAGAAAAACAATTGCTACTAAAGGAATAAATATGCTTTATTACAACTAAGAGCAGTACAAGAAATGTGGAAGACCGAAAATCTATATGGTATGCCCAAATAAAAAGAAGTCTTTCACTGTAGCGCCGTTGTATCTAATCGAAGTCGATAAATGTAGCGTCATCCCGGCTCCCCATGTCCCAAAACAGCTCACTCTACCGTGAAGACCGGAAAAGTGATGATCAGTTTCTTTTTCGACGAAGAAGGACCCATACTCCTCGACTGGCTAGAAGGGGGTGAAACAGTTAACGCTGAACGGTACTGCCACACGTTCCTGAAGCCGAAACGGGCCATCGAAAACAAGCGCAGAGAGAAACTCTCGAAATGGATAGTGCTGCTCCAGGACAACGCTAAGCCACTTGTGGCCAAGAGAAGACCGTCCATCTGCTGGAAACATTTCGATGGGAAGTCCTCAAACATCCTCCGTACAGCCCCCGACATCTGCGACAAGGAAGTGCAGAACACCGTGGAAAAAGGGATCCGTATGCAACCCAAGAGTTTCAATAAAGAAGCCATCATTCGCTTCTTACGCTCTGAGATCAGTGCATCATTATCAAAGGCATTTATGTGTAGGCGTCACATTACACATTAACTGTACGTCAAATATTCTGTACTTAAAATATTCTGTAATTAAAATATTCGTTAGATATAACCGTAGTCTCCTTTTCATTTGGTCACACCTTATATTTGGATTACGAGACATGGCTCTTCGTTCCACAAAAGCTATCTTTTCTATCTGCAAAGCATTTTCTTATTGTTGATTCATTCTTTTTTCGAGTAATTCTCGTTAATTGTTTCCATCATAGCTTTCCTGTATAGATTTCTGTAAAAACACGTGATTCCAACACTTTAACAGAGTTAGTGCCTGGATACCACAATTTTCTTGCAAGTCCTACTTCTCCACACAAGGTGACTGCTTCGGACTCATTTTCCAAACATGTGGTCGTTCACCAGGCCCGAATTCCTGTGGCTTTGAGGGCATCCTTCTATTCTAGATGGCAGATCGCAAACTTGTCAGAATTGAAAGCACGCAAATCACGCTTCATATCACAGCATCCCGACAGAAACACTCAGGTCAGTTTTTGAACCTTCAGCTCGTAGCACAGAGCGAAAGAGAGCATATTGAACATGTCTTGCGTAACTCGTAGGTGTTATTGATCTGTTGTATTTCTTTTACTGTAATAATCAGGTGGCCAGTTATTTAAAAGAAAGTTACCGTTCATATGTTATTTTCCAAAAACGACATATAAAGAATAACTCAAGAATGGTCTATGAGGGTTTACCTATACCATACCTCAGATGTTTAAATTTTGATGAAAATACGAAAGAAAATTCCACAGCCCTGAACTCGAACCAGGAACCTTCAGTTAATCGCGCTGATGCCCTAACCAATAGATCTAGGCTGTGGAGTTTTCTTTCCTATTTTCATCCATAACTTATAAATTATGAGGAAGTTAATTATTTTTTTCGTTGTTCACAGTTTATGTATTTATTTTCTAACGTTGTTATCATGTTAACCTTTTAAATGGAGTGAATAACCAATAAGTGAACTGTATATAAATGAGAAGTTACAGGAGAATTATTGAACAATGATTAAAAATGATGAAAAATCTTCTTGGCCACACTATTGTATATGTAATTTACTACAAATACGTATTTTAACCATCTTCTGGCCACCACTCAGTGTAATAAGAAATGTTTTTCTTTCATCATGGTCTTTAGCCACAATTCTTGTTTGTTTCAACAATGATCAAAATGAAGCTTTAAATCAAAATAGATCTTACTGTTTTCAGCGTTTGAGAATAAAATAATTAAAAAATATTGTTTAGAGCATCCTGTATAATGGAGCCAAATAAAAATATTTTGTTTGAACATTTCCTTTCTTCTAAAGAAAAAAAAAATGTCTTTTTATCTTGTTTGAATGTGTTTGGTATTTTCCAGCAGGTGCTTGGATAGTGTTAAATCTGTCGCTTTGCATCGATAATTAAATGAGGGAAGGGGAAACCCGTAAAAATCGTTTATACTAAAGCTTTAACGTATTATAAATTTTATTCGAGAAAAATAATGGAACAAGGAAAATAATTATGAATGAACCTTTGAGGAAAATACATCTCTTGAAAAGTTAATTCTCCTCCACTCCACCCACCGTTTTTCGCCCACGCCCCAGTAAAGGAATAATCTCGGACATTCTTGTTATTTTTTGTCCTCAAAGTAACAGTGAGGACATATTTCAATGAATCGTAAATGAACAGTTGGTTGGTGCGGAAGATGTCAAAGTAGATTTTTCACACATTCTTAAATCACACGAGTTAATAGCAGATTAGGGTTTACAATTGAGAAAATCAAAAGCCGCCCCACTTGTGTAAAGAGGTGAGGCAAATTGGCTCGAGTCGCATAGAGCCAAGCTTTACTGCTTAAACGGGACAAGAAGAAGAAAATATTTTCCTTTGAGTTTCTCCTTTTCATCTTAAGTAATACTTAGTGACCGTTTATCACTATACTCTTATTGTTTTTTTAATAATGTATATTTAAAAAATTTTATTGTATGTTCTCTCGTGAGTTATCTTTATTGACTAATCTTGGACCGTTAAAAGTCGTTAAAAATAATTTATAGTATTGCCAGTCCTGTCTTCCACGGCTGTTTGTGTCGTTTTCTGCAATTATTTATAATAAGGCGTCCAGTCTGTTTTAAGTGGCAATTTCTTTTTCTTTTCACTTGAAATTTGGAATACGTATCACATTTGATTCAACAACTTTAGACTTGCTGAATAAATTTTTAAATAAATATAAGTTTGTGACTTGTGAGTAAATTTTAAGATATTGTGACCTATAAGTTTGTGGCTTCTTGTGACTTTCTGAGTAAAGTTTTAAATTAATATAACATTCTGTGTGATCTTAAAAATATCACAAAATTACAGGAGGATTAGTCGTTGCCTTAACTGTTATTAAAAAGTACACATGAAAGCATTTTGTCCCAAATTTATTCCTATTCAGTTGTAATTTAAATTTACGATTTGGTAAATATACTAGGAAATGCCAAAGAAATTTTAACAAGAACTTAGCATAAATTGCACTTTTACAGTTTTCATTTAGTAATTAAACTAATTTTTTAATCTGAATAACTATATTTAGTTCTTTGCCACTATAATTTCTAAACAAGAATGAAAGATATGCTATTTTATGCATTTCTGTCTTTAGACATTAATTTATAATGAGAACAACAGCAAATCTGTATTCATCCAACTTGAAAATTGTTTTCATAAATTGTTATTTTGGCACTAATTTGGCTAATTAAAATACACTTGACTTTGGATTTTCAGAATAAATTTTCCACCTGAATTTCCAAATATAAA
Source organism: Rhysida immarginata (assembly GCA_023313115.1). Lineage (NCBI taxonomy): Eukaryota > Metazoa > Arthropoda > Chilopoda > Scolopendromorpha > Scolopendridae > Rhysida > Rhysida immarginata. Next base: position 20,067,432 of record JAHWFO010057280.1, read on the forward strand.
TCTAATTTCTTTATAAGAAAGGTGAAATCAAAAGAATTGGACAACTGACATAACAGCATCCCCTCCCATTTTATTTTTATATCCAAGATCTTATTAATCGATCAGACAGTTTGGTTAATATCTTAAAATTTTAACCAGTCAAAATACGCTAGCAGTAATAAAGCATTTCAACGCTTTAGGGTTTTATTGGTTTGTTTGTTTTTCTTCTACCTTAACGGGACTCTAGCATTGACTGCTTGACACTTCTGTTACTTATTTGATGGCTTAATTAAAAAAAAGCTCGTCGTTAAATTTTTACTGATTGGATATTCGTCCTTAATCAACACGGATTTTATTTTAGGGGATTATTAATAAAATTGATAGAGGGGATGTTATCTCCAAAGATTGTTATCTGCTTCTCCATTAGGTATAACTTTGAAAATGGAGAGGGGGGGGGGGGGCCAAAGCTTATTTATATCAATATGAATTATCGTTTAGCTTTAGTTTTATTTCATTTCCATCATTCATGTCATCGGAGATTTATTTCCACATACCTTCACGGGAGATTGATCATAACAAAAGTATAAATTACAATTGGGAATTTTTTATATGAAATTCAACTGAATTTGTCTAAGTTTAGATACTTTTGACGAAATGTCATAATTAAATCCACGATATTTTTTTTATTATTATAGCATGACTTAAAAAATTCCCATGAACCTTGCTTCGCTTTATTTTATTAATCAAAGGCTTCGAAGAAACTTGAGGCTATACGGGAGAAAAAATCAAAAAATCAGAGAGGACGAGAAGGTGATAGTGTAAGGTTTCTTCTCTTTTGTTTCATTCCAAGAACTAAATTTTCCTCGAAATTCAGAGTGGCATTTTGTCGAGCTTACACAAATAGTTTGAACAAATTTTAAGTATATAAAACAAATGGTGAAAAAAATATGTTGTAACAAGATCATCGTGGCATTGAATATCTTTATTGTTAATAAAAAAAAAGTTGTTGGTTACATTACTCGTTGGGGTAATAATCTTTAAATCCGTACGTTTTTATATTCATCAGAGTTTAGTAATCTTCCGAAGATAATTAAAACTTATATGATTTTCCTTTTCTTTTTTGAATAAGCATAAAATTTCTTCATTCAAAGGCATTAACGGTAGAATTGAAAATAAACGCAAAGAGTTTTTATGTGGATTAACCACAGTCGATGGAAACATTTTTTTTTCGTTAAGGGTAGAAATCGACGTATTTATCTATGATACTTTTAATTCTCCTCACACTGGTTTTTTTATTCAGATGGAAGGGGAAAGTTTCTCTTTTATTTCTGATATCTAAAGTATAACGAACCTGAAGAACAGGCCGGGCCGTTGAGACAGCAAGAGCAACCAAGGGGATAGAAGGGAAGGGAAAAAACCCGTAACAAGAGCAAGATCAGGAAATTCAGTGCGCATTCAACGAAAGACACTTGCAGGGATTTCCACGAGGAAGAAGTAAGCCCGGGCGCGAGAGGGTAAAATATTTTTTTAAGAAATATCGGTAAAGAAAAGTTATCTTTAGAATTTGCAAGATAAAAAAACGAAAGTCTTAAAACAATTTGTAATAGGAGAAAAAAAAAAGCAAAAGAAAAAAAAACAAAAAAGGGAAGCAATTTAGTTCTCAACGCTTATTATCATCGGGTCGAAGCGTTTCCGCTCTCTCTCTCAAACGCACCGTTGGCTACCCCTTCTTGGCTCGTCCCTGTTTCAAGCCACTCGGTATTTCACTCGTCGTCCTCCCTCGTCTACGGTGACATCAGAAACCATTCGAGCTCTAGTGACGACACGAGGGGAGTCGCGATGATGAAAGAGAGAGACAGGTAGAAAGAGAGGAGGGAAGGGGAGGGGAGGGGGAATCCCGTCTTGCCTCCAACCATCCCGATGACCCAGAGTCAAGTTCTCACAGCCAATTGCGTGGCTGCTGACCTTGTTCCTCTGAAACTCTTCTAACTCGTGTTGTTCGTATCCGAAGCCACACAGTTGTTATTAGAGGACGACGGCGACGGCGTTGGCGACGGATGTTACCACTGTCGCATTGCTTTCGGTCTTCCTTCAGGGGGAAAGACACGTTTCTCCTGAACGGATAAGAAAACTCCCACTCCGTTGCTTCTTTGTCCGGATGCATCGTTCGTTCGAATTTTCGCTTATTGACTAAAAAGCTCACGTCTCTCGGCCGTCGAGAGTTGCGATCATCCTCAGGGGCATCCTGATGTAACTGTTAATCAGGATCTTGGAGAGAGCGAGGAGTGTTCGGAAGGTCCGTCATGGCCGGGCCAAAAGCTCTGCACTGGGTTAAGGGGCTGCAGGCCAACACATGCGGCGGTCTCTGCTGTCTCGACGTCATACCGGACCCTTCAGCCAGGTAGGCCTCTCTCTTCACTCTCTGGATGAAAACTATCTCATCCATAATTTATATCTCTACTCCAAGCCTTCTGGTAAACTGGTCATTTTCTGAACTTGTGATTTGAATTTGTAGTTCAATTATCTAATAGCAGTTTTTATTTTAATATGATATTCTTAAACGTCTTAAATGTTAACTTTAGAATATTATTTATTATTATGCGCCAATTTAAAAATGCTTTTAACTGTTCTATTATGATCATCTTTCGTCTGAATACAAGTATATCTAAAAAAAAATAAACTAAATGAACTTAAAATTTCAGAAAATGAACAAGTATTTAAGACCAGTAAATATCTCATTTTAGCAAACAGGATATGGATAGGAAAAAATATGTTCAAATAAATGGTAAAAATCAGATTTTTGTATTATGGATTTACAAGTTACAATATAGTATGTAACGCATTTGTGATTTGATTTTGAATTAAAAGGAAAAGTTGTGTAGATCTGAAATGAAATCCAATTACTTTTAATTAATAGTCTTTCTCATTTGAAAATTTCACTTGGGAATTGTGGCCAAGCTTTCCATTTTCCAGATTAGCTTTCAAAACAATCGGCGAATTAGGCAAATTGTATAAAGTGTTTACTATAAATATTTCATTTCATTCATTTCTACCTTAAAATGATCACTCAAGTGGGCAGCGTCCACGATATTTTTTTTCAGTATTCCATCTTGACTTGATATTTAATAAAAACGAAAGTTTGTTATAGTCCCAAAGGGAAAAATAACAACGCGCATAAGTTTTTACATTTTATTAAAAAATTATGCAATTTTTTTTTAATAATATAAATGTAGAACTGTAGAAATGTAGGAATTTTACCATATTCTTCATTCTTTGGTATAATACTGTTTGGAAATCATTTACTGTAAAAAGAATTTTTATTTCATTAAAAATAATTGGGGTTAAAAAATGCGAGTGGGACGGGACAGATGAGTCGACGACGTTGATCTCTTTAATGGATGACACGTAATTAAGCATAGCCATGATATTGGATGAAGTTCAAGGTTGAGCTGCACCTGAACCTCAGAGTGAAGATGGACTACCTGAGAGCCAAGGTTATTAGTGCATTGAAATTATTAAGGACGGAAAACAGAGTCGCCCCCGTTGCCTAGTTGAATGCGAAAGTTGGTGGCCACGGGATTAGCTGCTTCATTCACTTTGTCATGCAGTTGCCACGAGACCATGTAGGAATATATCCACTGTGACATGTGCACTTCATCTTTACTTAAAAAAAAAGAAGAAACTAGACAGCGATATAAGACGGCAGTTAAAAATACATGAATAATTTATAAACGCAGAAAATCGTTTATTTAAGTTATAACCTTGTTTTTAATGAAAACTTTTGATATACTTTGCTGTGTATTTAAAATTTACGATGCCTTTGATATACTTTAACTAAATTCATTAATATGTAATAAGGTTTGTTTAGAGTTTTTCTTAATATTTTATTTAAATGAACGTACTCCGAGGCCAAACAATGTTGACTTAAATGCATCCTAATTAGCCCTTTGCCACTATTCAATTAACACTTTTACGCCTGTTTCCTCCATTTTTAATAAAGTGCATTATTTCCTGAACTTTAAATACACTTCTTCCTACAATTTCCACAAGGAAAGGGGAACAAAAAAAAATAGGAGAATAAAAAAAAAAGAGAACCGGATGCCATTCTATTTGTTTGACACTTGGGTTTATCTATTCCGTTGCTGTGAGAACGGAGGACACATGGAGAAATTTGGCCATTTCAGCCTTCGACGAATGCAACAAAGGAGACGTTTATCATCTAATTATTAAGCAAAAAATATTTAGTTTATGGAACCGTTTTCTTTAAGAGCTTCATGTATTTTCTATACAGCAAAAGCACAAGGAAAACTATCATTGGAAATGATAAGACCGGATCAAATGATTTTCTCTCTAATTATCGTTATTATTAACAGTAAATTTGAAGGGAAAAGATCTGGCTCTTTATTTTAAGCTTACACTCTTTATTTCAAATGAAATTTCCTTTTGGTTAACTTAGCCCCTGAGTTGTTTGAATTTTTTAGCTAACTTGGTAACGTTTGTCCTTTTTGTGTCATTATTGCAATTCTTAATCAACTTTTTTATTGTCATTCACTATGTACTTCACTTTAGTTGGTCTAAAAATATTTATAAATGCGAACTATTTATAAATAAACAATATTCTCTCAGAAAATTTTCCATAAAGAGGAATTAATGATGCAGTGTTTCTTATCTTGGCCATTAAAAAGATACTTTGTTAAAAATTCCCTTTTGTCGAAAACTATCTTTTTATTTTACATTACATATTTCACTTTCTTTCCTCCTAACAAAGCGAATTTGAGGAATCCTACGGACTGGTGTGCCATTTAGTCGACTGATTATATTGGGAAGTATACCAACGAACATTGCCATGTGGTCGAACCTCGGAAAGGACGTTATCAGTAGATGTTCTTAAGATTTAATACACAATTGAAAATATTTATAAATTAATAACGGGGGAAAATATTGCATGGAGAGCCAAGTTTTGGATAAATAAGAAAAAGAAATGTTAGAATGCTTGCAGCAGCGAGGAAGATAGGAGGAGGTGATAAGTTATTTCCTTTTCATTATTCAATTGTGAAATCTTCAGAAGTATCGTATACGAAACGGGAATTTTCTGCAAGGATATTACGACACTTGGAGTTAAACATGCTTCTCCTGAATAATAAACACGACAGAGAAAGATTCTCTGTTCTCCTGTATTATTAAAAAATACCTTTAATTATAGGCTACAGAAAGGCTATAAATATATTTTTCTTGATGTTGTGTTTACAGTAAAATGGTTGGCTGGTTCCAATTGTTTGGTAATGGCATTGTTTTTAATCAACAAAAATACAGCTATTTAACAGGGAAATTTCATAATGTAAAAGAATAATTTGTATGTCCTCTATTTAGTACTATTATTTTGAAGTAACAGATGTTTATAGCAACGTTTACAATGGCGTATGCAAAACTTTTGTTTACATATAAATTTGCTTTACCTAAATATAAATCAAAGTTACATAAACACTATAGAGGAAAATTAAAGGAGATGAGAGGGGGTATCTTGTGTTTAATGATGTCTTAAGAAGAACTGGGAGGGGGTGAGAGATTTTTCCTTTGTCCCGTTCGATGTCAACGTCCTTGGTCTACAAGAGATGAGTCAGTAAATAAAAGAGCAACGACGGCGGCGAAATTTAACTCGAGTTTTCAATACAAAGTTTATTGTTTCATAAATGGTAGTGAAAGAAAGTGGAAAAAAAATGAAATCTAAAAGCCCCCAAAAAAGTTGCTCTAAAGAATCCTTTTCAAAGGAAAATTTCTCTTTTAAAAAAGAAAGAACTGGTTATAGCTATTTTCTCTGTGAAGTGTTCACACGGTTTTCAAATACAAAAGAGACCACTAAGCGCGCAACGTACCCTAGCTTGTTTAAGACCTCTCGTTTCTTTAAAGAATAATTTAACAATTTGCAAACAATCTTGGAAAGTATAATTTCCAGTAATTACAACTTTACAAAGAACTGAAAACAACACTCAACAACGCTAACCAGTGTTTGAGAATTTAGTCTGGGGAGCAATGTAAGGATGATAGAATCCCTTGAGAGGAGATGAAAACGAGCTTGAAAACATTGAATTTAACTTGTTTTGCCTATACCATTTTCTTCTCTGTTACCTACTTCTTATTAACACATTTTAATGATTTCTTCGATAATTTTATCAGCAAGT
>JAHWFO010057280.1:20073989-20089950 GCA_023313115.1 Rhysida immarginata
AAAATAATAGACTACTGAATAGGTTTTGATTGAATATAATCATAAATCTTACATAGCAGAGCTCTTCCTCCTGATCAACTATCAGAGTTTAAAATCTTTAATTAAAGAAAGTGAAAAAAAGTGTCTCTTTAACTTTTTTTCACACTACAAGAATTGTGAAAAAATCGTAGGAACTTTGAATACGCATGCTTATGAATCATATTCATTGCCAGATTTCATTTTCCTCGAACAGATTTACGTCTGTATTCTTGTGTAACTAAAAATGCATTGATAAAGCAATTCCCCTTTCAAAACTGTTTCCGTTTACGTGTTTTGTTTCTTTCTTTTTGAGCGCATTCCTGACTAATAGATGTTAATCACTCGTCCTTTAACCCTTTCTCTTTTTAATCTTCCGGTAATTAGAACGAGTGAACCGATTTTTATTTTGCCTTCTCCGTGCTGTTTTCCCCTTGTTTTGCCAGATGATTAAAGAGTACAAAAAGGATGCGAATTACACTGCGCCTGCCTTATTACAGACATCCGGGATGATTAAAAAATTTTAATTCATTTCTTCTATCTCGTCTGTTTGGTTAAGCTCAAGGTGAAGTTCGTTCCACGGAAAGAATACGCATTCAATCATTAACGCTTCGGAGATTTCAGGAATTCTAGTTAGTTGTTGAAATCAGTTGAAGTCATTTGGAAAAGCAATGGCGCATATGTACAATGTGAGAGCAAAGACATTTATCGCAATCTAGATAACTCTTTTTTTTTTAATAATTTTCATTTCTTTTATTACAAGAAGATTATTAAGAAAAAAATTGTAAATGTATACAAGTGTCTCTTTTAAAAAAAAGAAAAATTGCATAAAAAATTCTAAAATAAACGACCAAAAGCACAGATATAAGTTAAGAGTCTATATTCTACTGTGGGTTTTTAGCCCTATATTCTTATTTTGGTGTACAAATATACAGTTACTATAAGCTAGGAGTCTAGCCACCTGGTTCTAAGGTCGATCCTTTGGTTTCTTACCCACCAGCTTGGAAAATAGCAATTGCCTAGGAAGAAGTTTGAGGCATCCGTATTACGTGGCCATATTAACGCAACTGAGACCTCAAGGGCTTAACATCTACTCCCTTATTGTGGTGCTGTACCCTCTATCTAGTAATGTGTACCTTTCGCACTCTTTCGGTCATTATCTAAGAATTCTTGACCATAGGTGAGAATGGGGACAAAGATTTGAACACGGAGAGATTGGCTTTGTTTCCTAGCTCACGTTTCGTTACCACGGATCGCCACAGTACGCGTCTGAGCGATCCGAGCATCCAATTCTCTGTCCTGCCGCCCATCCCTCGTGAATGCAGTCCTGAAATACTTGAATTTCTCCGCCTCTCTCAATGGGGCCCCAAGAGCGCACCTGAGCAGCTATAAGGCTCAGTCTTTAGCCATACGGATTTTCATCCCGTCTTCTTCATATTTGCCTGCAAACCGATCTAGTGCATGCTGAAGGTTAGTGCAAGAAGACCTAAGGAGGACAAGATCGTCAGCAAAGAGCAACCTCTCCACCAAAAAATCATTCACACAAATTTTTATCGCCTCTGCTGCCTCTTTCTATCCAGTCAATAAAGATTACGAACAAGAGAGGCGACAGTACGCACTCTTGGCGGAGTCCAACATCCACGGTGAACGGTCTTGACTTAATGACATTTATCCGGACACACATCGTACAGAGATATGATAGCAACTAACCCATCCACTCCGTACTCTTACAACACTCTCCAGAGCTTCTCCCAAGGAATCTGACTTATGTTTTATCGAGAGTCACAAAGCAAACGTAGACATCTTGGTCTGTACTTTTTAATTCTCCTAGGATTGCTCAAAGATTTGTCTTAGAGCAAAGATGTGATCCGTTGTGCTTCGGCCAAGTCGGAAATCACACTGCTCTCTCGACAGTTTGGAGTCGACTATTTTCCGACTTCTCCTGTCCACAGACTTAGTACAGACTTTTCCAGGAATGCTGAGCAGAGATGCCCTTTCGATAGTTGTTGCAACCTCTTCGATCTTCCTTCGATATTTACGTTTAATTCTTTCCGTCAAGCAATCAAGAAAATTTCAGCAACATGAAATTTATGACATTAGATGTATTTATCATATTTAAAGTTTAAATTATTCTAAATGTTTAAAAAAATGATAGACGATAGGGAAGATTGCAGATGTGACGAACGGCAAAGATATTAAATAAATGATTTAATCTTTCTTGCAAAACTTAATATTTAATTCAATGACTGACGATCGTTTCGGCTATTTTGCCATTTTCAAAGTCTAGAGATTACAAATATTTGAAAGTCAACAATACAGGGTTTATTCATAAGTCCGTGAAGCATTTCAAAAATTCATAATAAGTAAACTAAGCAACGGATTATAATAAATTTTACGGCAATACAGGGTAAATTCTCTAAGTTTTTTTTTTAAAATCCCGTGCACATATTTGCCATATTTGCCGTTAGAAAGTAGTAGTAGCAAATTTGGCGTTCAGGATACGACGTAAAGGAAAAGAAGATGCTGATTTAATGATATGGCCACCCCGATTCTGGATTTAACTCTGTGCGACTTCTTGTGGGGGTTCGTCAAGGAGTCTTTTTTGGTCTTTTTGCCTCAATTCCTCGGCAACCTACTGGATCTTTGCAACCGTATTACCAGGCTGGCCATACCATTAACTATTGTACTTTTCCTTTGCGTCGTATTTTGAAGCATGTTTTTTCGGTAGGCCTAAGCATCAAGACGGAAGGGGTCCACGCCATATTTGCTACTATTCCCGCCTAACGGCAAATGCGGCAACTATGCGCGCCGAAATTTAAAAAAAAACTTTAACACAATGTCGTACGCCGTCCCATATGAAATGTCCAACGTTGCAGCAGTTTCTCTCACGGTAATCCGCCGGTTCTCCTGCACCTGCGCTTCCACAGCGGCAATGTTGCTGTCAGTCATGGATTCCCACGGCTGGCCAGAGCGATGTTCGTCCAGCAGGTCCCCTCGTCCTTCTTTAAAAGCCTTGCACCAACGTTGTACTGTTCGGAGCTGCACGATATCACCTCCGTACACCGACGCAATTTCCTTAAGGATATCGACTGGTTTCAGTCCTTTTGCATAAAGAAAACGCATAACACTCCACCGCTCAAAAGCACTGGACGATGAAATGAGAGTCACCATCTTGTTTGGACTGTCACGTCGCTAGTGCTTGGCGGATGCACACGACACTAATAGGAAACTTTAACAATGAACCAAACTAACTTTTATATATCGCAATTTTCTCATATCTGCCGTCATTTTCGAGAAAAAAAATACTCGACATTAATTTTTGATCACCCCCTCGTAGCAAAGTTCTTATTGTGACGTCTTTGTGGAGAAGATTGTTTATGCAACCACACAATTGTTTGCCGTCAAATTTTGGCGGGTTCCATCTAGTAAATTTTTAAAGCAAAAAAGGAAAACGAGAATTTATTTTTGAATAATCAAACCAATTATTCAGTTGTTGTAACCACATTATTGTATTGTTAAATTATATTGTTGAATTTCAAATGTTTGTAATCTCTTGATTTTGAAAATGGCAAAATAGTCGAAACGATTGTCACTCGTTGAAGTAAATATTCAATATTGAAAGAAAAAGATCCAACTATTTGTTTATTTCCAAGTGTGCAATGATAGGAAAGATATTAAATTCATCAAAAAACTTCTTTTACTGAATAAAAGAGAAGCATAATTGTAAGTGGCCAATTTAACACTGAAGAAAGAAATGTCTGTATACTCTAAAACACCTTTTGTATTTCTGAAAATTCTCCATAAGACGACTGAAAGTTAAACTGATATATTTTTGGATATAATGAATTATTTATAAATTGTAACTTTATTTATTTAAGATTTTACAACTTTTTAAAATTTATGCTCTTGTCACGAGTCGAGGCGAATCTTGCAATTCTTGTTTCCAGGATGAAGAAAAAAAATAAACTAAGATGAAAAATTCGCCCTGAAAATTTCTTAGCTTCAACGACCGGAAAAATACCAAAAGAGGAGGGAATCCTCTCTCAACGCCGAAGTTTCTCATGTACTTCACAATGTCATTTACGTGTATACATATTTATGGCTTTGATTACATATTTACAAATGTTTCGATTACGAATAATTATATAGAATGATTAGGTGTATTTAAATATTTTCTGAAACCTTATGCGTGCCGTACAGAAAAAAAAGAGTCGGGTATCTTAAAATTATATATGGTGGCTATATTTATGTTTTTTTACACGTAAATAGGCATTCGATTGATTACATTTCCCTTGATTACATTTTCCATTGCCCATCTGACTTCACGACAGTTCTTAGAAATTCAGCAGAGAAGGCAAAAGGGTTACATCCGGTTGGCAATTGAATCAGAACGATACTATTTGACCCTAATCGTGTGTTACAGCCACAAGAACAACGTTCACATTCAATCCTCTCACCGCTCACGCACTCAAAAAATCCAAAAGAAAGCTTACTTGAAGGGGGGGGGGGCAGCTATTTTTCTGTTACATTCCCTTTTAAAAATACGTTTAGCATCTTTTGTGAACATGAACTACTTCATAAGTTACGAAGTACAGATTTCTTAAAGATTCTTCCGGTTTCTAAAAGGGATGTCTCAAATAAATTTTCATGTAAATTTTTCAAGTGAATTTTTTTTACGTCGTCACCTTCTAACCAGATAGTGAACACTGTGACCGTGAATTTCTTGTGTAGAAATTTGCATTAAGTATTTGTCTATGTAAAAACAGAATGTTTTTAATCGTAGATGGAAGTAATCAGTAACGATAATTTAATTAAGAACAATAGAATAAGAGTTATTGCGGTTATCTCAGCTATTTATTGCGAGTTTGTAAAACAGATCAAATCTCTCTGAGGGATGAAAAGACAACATTTGTGTTTACGGTATTTTTAACCACCATCAGACAACAATACTTGCCTAACGATTCGCTTTAAGTGAAAGATGAGAAAGTATTTCTTCTCGTGATTAAAAAGGGCAAGGAAGGGGAACTATCGCTCTTAAATTCACATGAATAATCTATCAACTTCATAGGAACGAGGTTGTCATTACGAATCATTTCGTGAATAAATCTATTTCACTTTCCAGAAGATTGACGCCCCGCTATTTTTCTTGATCTTTAAGTCGCCTGAAATCAGTCATTGAAAGGGCCGTTGTGGAGAAGTTTAGTATAGTGTGAAATGAGCCCGTTGAGCAAATAATTGTCAATTGGGCCATTAGTTGTGAATGGGACGGCGAGGCGACAGAAGATCTACGAAGATGAAATCTTTGCCGAGGGGTCTCGCCCTTCTTCCGCTGCCACTGACCCGGTGCGCCACGAGCCGTGCTTCCTTCCAAGACGACCGAAGAAGGTGAACGGACGGCGATCGTGTCACGTGATGAGTGGGCGTCTATTAAAAACATTGTCATGACATCTAAACCATAGGATCTCAACGAGAATGCGCTGTGAAAAAAAAAACACAAATATGCTCTACAGCGGAGAGTTTGCTAAAGTTGGTGTTGGTTGAAACTTCTACAATGCCAGTACTTAAGCTTGAATAAAACTCAGTCAGAACTATGTGCACGATGCAAAAGTTAATTTTTTTGGGAAATCATATTAAAAATTTTAATTCAATTTTGTATGTGGTCTAATCTTGGACAGCTGTTGTTGCACAGATTCAGGGATTTTTTATAAAAGCAGTGTTTAAAACTTAAATATTCTAAATGCGTTTCTTTAAAATTATTATGCAATCAACACAATCATATAATTCACTACTAGTTACTTTAGTGTTAACGAGAAAAATTATTTGCATGTAATAATTTCGTATGATGAGCATAATTTAAACTGGAAGCGCAGTTCTATTAATAATTTTGACGCTAGCAGGAAGTTTGATGCTCAAAATTGTAAGTTATTGCTTCTTAACAGAGACAGAAATAGTAATTTGGCTACACATTCAGAATAAATTAGCTTAAATCTCACGGAAGCTCTCACAAGGGTTTGTTAAAGTCTGTTTGATACGTGTCTTTATCTATGTAAGTACCCTGGAAAAGAAATCTCCCAAAAACATCTACCCAAATATGTCATGACGATGGGCTAGGGGAGATCCACTAGCTAAATTCTTAATGAATTATACAGCATCAATCAGGATTGCTCCGTTCTAACTTTTAACGCTAGTCAAATGTGGTCATTAAAAAAATTTTTTTTTTCATCCACTCAGTCGCCATTTCCATGTTCAAAAACAAATGAATTGCCTCCGATAATGTTATGAACCGAAAATTATATTTATGCACAACGATAAAATTCAACCTAATTATAATTTCCACGCTATGACCCGCTTAATATTCAAGGATGTTTTTCATTTGTTTTGTTCTTTTCTTGGCTTTATAGATGCAGTATCTTCTTAAAGAGAAAGGAATGATCTTGGCTAATTCACTTTTAAATTTTAACACAGAAATTCTTTGCATTTTTAAAAAATACATTTGCTAGCACATGTAACCATGACCCAAGAATTTATGTAAATCTTGATGAAGTAAAATCATAAAGTAAAATCATTACAAACTGGGTTTTATTTGTCCTTGCTTTATTATAATCGATTTATATATAATCAGATGTTTTGCTCTTATTATTAATAACACAGTAACAATAAGGGCAATTTTTATCATATTAGAAATTGCGTTAAAAGAACGGATCAGAAGAAATTTCGAAAACATTAAACGAATACAAAAGATGCTCAGGGACACGAAATCTGCAACAATCAGAACTTTCTAGACCAAAAATATGGTATACACAAAGATTCTACAAGTGACCCAGTGGCCAATAAGTTTGGTACTGCTCAGTCAAAGTTTTTGTGGACACGACTTCTCATTTGTTTAAAAGTAACGTGGTGTTTGTTGATTTTAGTTGAATTAAAAGCAGATTTCTATAAGTCTTTTCTTAGCGATAGAACGTAAATAATCAAAATAGCAGTCCCGCCTCAAAAATAAACTTCCCTTCCATTCTACATCGAGGATAAAGTCACCAGATAAACCTACAGCATTGCTTACACTGGAAGATATTACTAGGACTAAGGGGAGATGTTAATATGAAAGATTTCATAAAATGAAATCTGATATAAATTTTATTCCCAAAGGTATTTTTAAATAAAAATAGCTGATTATAATATTAAAAATAATACTACAATCGGTTAATGCTTCTTAGAAATGTTCGTCTGTTAAGAGTGCTGCTTTAATAGACGAGATTAATGCAATATTGATGAGTACGTTATTACAATACACTACTTTGGAGTAAAAAGATATCCAATTTCCATATCAAGGAATGTTGCAACTCTTAAAGATGTGTTCTGCTATATTAAACGAACTATCTTTGTGCCCACAAATGAGGATTGTATAAATGCTTGTGTGAATGTTTTATAATGAAAGTAAAAAAAAGAGAAGAAAGAACAGCATTCTTAATTAATGAAGGGAAAAGGTCTATATTTAATTGATGTATTTAAGATGACATTTCTGGAAAAGAGAAATAAGATGACTCCTCGGCGACTGCTTTCTGTACAGTGACAGAATAAAATATTAATATGAAAAGAGGTTACAATAGTATATTATAGCATTTAAAATTACAGGAAAATTATGTGTAATTAGAGAAATATACAGGGTGTCCCATTTTTAATCTACACACGCGAATATTTCAAGAAATTTTCATCCAAAAGAAAAGAATGTACATATAAGATTTGCATCTTTAGAAAAAAAAATTTTTAGAAACGTAAAAAAAGAATTTGGGGGTTTCCATGTTAGAATAATAAACTTTTCATTGGATTCACTTATAATAACGCTGCATATGAAGAAACCAACAACATCATCTCATGCCCTTCCCCGATAGAGTACAAATTTTGTCTAAAGCATTTTTTTCGTTGCATTCCGATTTTAATACGCTTGTACTGTTTAATACGTTGGGATACTCTGTGTAGTTTACGTCTGCATACTTCTTTCTATAGCTTTTTCCTTATTAATTTTTGCAGCCAAGTTCAATAATGAATAATAACAAAATATTTATAAATATTGGCTTTATCTCTATGCTCGAAGGAAATACAAAATAAGGAAAACGGACCTACTACCAATTACTAAATTGCTAATGGAGTTTACAAAAAGAAAATTAAACAAATCAAGTTATTAAAAATTAATAGAGCCGGATCGGTGACTAAAAGGCGCAGGTATTGTCGCTCTCGAAACCAGCGAGTCGCGGGTTCGAATCCCGCTGAGGGAATGAACCTTTGTGTTTTTGTCCCTTTACTAACAAGCCTGGAAGATCTAGCAGAGTCTCAGTAGGCTGATCCCCTGCTAGGCTAAATTTCCAATAAATCCAATGGTTATTTAACATACACGACACCGAAAATGTAAAAGAGGAATAGAAAAGGTGAGATGAATTAATAAAATAAGAAAAAAACGATAGATGCAAAAATCAGTTTAATTTTTGCAAAACAAAGGATGGAATGAAATTTTGTAATTATTGAGTCTTTTTTTTTTGAAATAATATTTGATATAATATTCTATATTATTGTTTTTGTCGTCAAATTCTTATATGCGTGTTTGAAAAGAGATAAACACCGGTCTATTATACCATATAGTTTTGCATTGCTGTCTTCTATGAAAATAAAATTCACAAAGGATCACTCCCTTAAGGTTTACCGAGTGCGAAAACCAGTTTAACGAATGTTTAAGTTATGGAAACAAATTCGCTTATCGACGTGTTTTTTTGCCCGCGTGTTTGTTAAACTGAGCATTTAATAGAGTGGTCTGCTTTGAGTATCATATTTTCAAGTTTACGTCCAATGCTGAATTTGAAGATTAATACAAATCTATGAAAATTTGGAATTGGGACGCTTACAAGCAGATCCCAGGAGAAGGCAGAAGGGAAAAGGAGAAAATGAAAGACTAAAATGAAGAGGGAAGGGAGAGGTCACGAGGTGAGGTGAAGGAAAAGAGAGAGAACCAGCACATTCTGTTTGCTAGTCCGTCCGTCCGCTCGCTCTCCTGCCCCGATTCCCTAGTCAGGAGATGTTTCACGGTCACGAAGGAGAAGCTTAAGAATCAATGGAGAAAAAAAAAGGAGGGAACAATATATAAGTTTTTATCAATGAAATATTTATTATCGCCTATGGTCAGATCGCTAGAAAGATTTGGTTTATTAAAAAAAACTCTCATTGTTTATATAGGTAATAGACTTGGGTGTAATAATAATTATAAAATAATTAGGCGCTATATTTTCAAGAGAAATTCTGCACAGATTTGCATAGTTGCCAATGAATTATCTAGGATTGCTTTGAATGAGCTTGCATATCCCAAGGGACTGTATGTAAAATCTTGGTAAATTCTAGAGTTTAATAATCTGTGTTGTATTAGATTTGTAATTTTTTCCATAACCCTCAGTTTCTATAATGAAAAGATTCTAATTGAAACATTATCAACCAAAAACTTTATGGAAGCCTTGAAAACAGAATTAAATGAGAATTATCTTTCACGTGCATGTGATTAGCTCATACGTTATTTAATTGTTTTTTGGTTTAAATATATAAAAATATTTTATGTGAAATTGAATAGCTTATCAAACTTATCAGAGAAAAATATAGGGAAATTAATATATAGTGAGCTTTATTTTTGCATTTAGGAATTTTTATGTAATACATTTAGGTTTATTCCTCTTCTTCTCAGCTAAGAAATTTTGATTTGAGGATTCGATTTTGTAATAAGCTCTTGATTATGAAGAAATCGTGATAATCCTCAAGTTCATATAGCTCTTGAACTTTTTTTTTCAAGCTATAATTCCTGTTTAACTTTTTTCCGGATACCTTAGTTTAAGGTGTAAATTTCATCTGCATAGAGCACTTAATTTCTGGGCAACCTTGAGTAACAAGCTAGACGCTAGTTGGAATGGAATGGAAGTTCTACTTTTTAAGAGAGTCATAAATATCCCTAAAGGCATAAAAAATGTATACACTGTAGGCCTTATTTTAACTAATAAATGTTTAGATTTTATTAATATTTTCATCCCCTCAGGTTCCGACCACAAGATTTACTTCCGTATTTTCCTGATTACGACGAATATTAAAATTCTCGATTAAAATTACCTAAAGTAATTGCTAATTTTAATATGTGAAGACTAAAAATTACCTATATAATATATGCGTACCATTTCTTTGATGCTTATCTTTTGTACATAATTGACAGTTATAAAATTATAATTGTACATTTTCAAAGTTTTATTTCATTAATATGGAATTTCAACCTGACTTCAATTCATGAATCATCGATAAAAAATTTCATTAAGTGTTTCTCCTATTTGCCTATCTCTTTGACTTGTCTACATTTCTGTTCCTACAAATTTATGACTCTTAATTTGCAGTTAGGTAATTTTAATGATTAATTTTCCAATTATAAATAAATCGACGCAAATTGTGAGTGAACTGTCGCGGGGAGATCTTTTGTGCTTGTCGTCGAGTGGGTGGAGTGTGTGGTTGAGACAAGCAAATGCAACGACATATATATAAGAATGCCCCTTACTTGCTCGGAGCTCTTTCTTGGAAAGCCCATCAGTCGATCGGCAGTAATGACGAACCTCGAACAAACTAGTAAATAATTATGCAGCAACGGTTTATCAGATATTGAAAACATAAAATCGAGACAATGGCATAACCTTGATGTTCTAGGAAAAGGTAAGATGTAGCTTTAATCTACAGAAATTATTACAACATTAACTTTGGTTAATTCATCCAGAGCTGTACAAAATATTTTGATGAAGTTATTAAGGGAGTTTTAAAAAGCACTGGTTAACATTTATTGTATAATAATTGCATAAATTAATCTGGATATATAGTTATATGAAAACATAAGCTATACAATGGTTATAAATTAATTTTTACCTCGCTTTTCTGACTTTGAATACATAGTTTGTTGATGAAAAGAAGAATACAAATAATAAAAGTGGAGTAAAATGGTGTTGCTTGGTAAATTTTATTTTATCGACCTAAACGTTATCGTGAAGTTATCAGTCTTGAAATTGTTTAGCAGACATTTCTTATATGAAATATTTAATTTTTCGAAGGCTTGTTTTAGTTAACGAAATACTGTCTCAGTGTCGATCTTATAATTCTAAATTTTGGAAATTTTAAATTTTACAATTTTCAGCTCGAAAGTTCTTGCTTCCGAATCTGACGATTCAAATTACCTAAAATATTTCTGCATCACGAAATTCTGGAGTCACGTTTTGAAAATGCTATAAAAAGCGAAGGTCTCGTTCAGTTTCTTTATCTGTTGCATGTTAAAAGGGGTTGTAGTGCTTAGGTGAGCATCTTGACCTCCGACCGACAAACTGCATTATCGTCTGAGATTTGAGTACAGACAAACTGAACCCACCCTCCATACGTCTGAAGCAAAGATAAACAATCTCTATGAAACAAAGGACGATTTGAGTATACGAAATATAATTATACAAAAATGCCGAGCTTTTTATAGACTTTTCCAGCGACATATAAATTATTAATGCAGGGTGGGTCATTAAATGAAAGATGGGACTCGCCAGATGCTTATTAAGTACAGACGATTTTTGCAAATTTTAATTTGTTTTATCAGCGTCATTTGTATCGTAAGTTCATCCGAGTTATTCTGTTATTCTTTTCTATAAGATACTTAAAAGTTATAATATTTGATTATTTTCTTTTATTTATGAAGGAATGCATCAAATTGTTTTTTAATGATTTTTTCAATTATCGGTTAGACGTGTTAAAACATTGGCGCAAATTGTAGACAGTGTTTAGATTCATGAATTCTCCCTCTTGTGTTATTCATCAAACGATTCTCGGAAATCAAGTTTCAGTGGTGATGGGGTGGATGTTCCACTTCGGGCGAGCCACCTGTTGGATGTAATCCTCTCCCCCGCAAATGTACACAGACACACTAACGAGCACATTCACTCCTTCTATCTGTCTATCCATGTACACGTAAAAACTCTCGTGTACTGATAGCGTGAAGCGATCATTAGCAGAAGACGAAGGAAAACTATCCTAATGATAGTCGGGAAACTCTTGAGGTGGAAAAATAGACAACGCCTATAGAAAGAGAGATAAAAGATCTTGTAATGTTTTAAAAAGTTTTGATTTTTGTCTTAAAACTAGATTGCAAAACTTATAGAAATCGCTACATATTATCATAAACATTTATTACATTTCACTTCTAAAAGTTTTGAGCCGTCTAATAAATTAAATGACGTGCATGAATTTCGAAATTGAGCCATTCGAAATTGAGGAAAGAGAAACGCAACCAAAGCAGTTTCTTTTATTGTTTAACAAAGATAAACGACAAAATATGTTTGAGGGCGGCAACTGAATTAAAGAAAATTTGAATGAATGAATGAATGAATGACACATAACAGAACGCCTTCAAAAACTCGCATAACCTATTTGGATGCGTTTCTTCTTTGGTTGTAGCTTATAAATTCGGAAGAAAATAATTAAGCCTAATTTAATTTATTCCTACAGTCAATTTATTAATTAAGAAAAATGTTTTTAACTTGTCATGGAAAGCGTGTTCAATTCCTCACATATACAAATAACGAGTATAACGATAGTAAAAGAGTATTATAAGGTGCGTAAAGAAATTGTAAGACCATGCAATAGTTTGGAATCGAACAATTTGTTTTTGTACTCTGATTGATTTATCGACATTTATATACACGAAGTGCACAAAAATGGATAGCAGGGACTTCATCTGTTGAAAATAACAAAAATAAACAATTCCTTGTAAAGAAAGTACAAGATCAGTTACACTGAAGCACAGTTCCTCAGTAACCAATAGCATTCCGTCCATGGAAATTTAAACAATCGATTCGGCATAAATTCCACCAATCTTTGAAGCATAGTCAGCTTAAGTTTGTCCCGTTCGTCCATGATTATTACCTCTTGTTCATTAACATGCGAGAACTGTATATTATTTGCATAAACATGTTTCGCTAGCAGTCCCCATAGGTTTTCCATAGGGTTTAAGCCAGGTCTGCGTGATGGTCATGGCATAATATTGATTTTCTCCTTTTTGACCACTCTATCATTGACTTTAACACATATATTCCAATCCAATATTTTTCAATACACACACATAGACTCTGTCTCCATAGGACCTCTGCCTCCAAAAGTTTACTTGTGCACTAGAAAATTTTGAATTTTTGAAGACCATGAAAAAATTCGGATTCTTAAAGACCATGAAAAAATAGAATAGGAATGTCTGCAGACTCACTCTCTATCTGTTTGTCTTCATCGATAAAATTGGGTTCAAAACTTTAAAAGTTTCACACTTTCAGGGCCTCTATCTCCTAAACGGTTGGATCAATTGAAAAAACACCAAGAATAGAACATTTCTCGAATATTGTGTACAATCTGAATATATCATTAAAAATAGGGGTTCCTATTTAAGATTTCAAAGGGGGATAATTTTAAAGCTAATGAATTTCCCCCGCGAAATAATTCACTTTTGATTTTGGGCATTTTTTCGTACAATGCTTAGTTTCCGAGATATTCAGTTGTCTCAAGATAAATGCCTCACCTTGTATAATTTACTTTTCGGATTTCTTGTTCAGAGAGCTCCATTCCACGTGCCATATTGATAGTGAAGAGTTTAGGAATGCGTATGTATTTATAACTGTTCAGCTGGTTGCAGTATGCATCTCCTTTCACCCATATTTAGTCTTGAGCATTGTCTATTATTCTAATCATACCTGTAATTGTGTGTGTAATTGGTCTTATAATTTCTTTACGCATTTTAACTCGGAGTGAATTTCGAACGAAGTTTGATCATGATAATATCCTAAAAATATGGATACATTTTTTACTTTAATATGTGCATTTAGGAGATCTTTCCAAACCTAGGGAGGATTTACTTATTAAAAATTACCTACCTATATTTATTAATTTTCATCTCCGTCTCCTTCTCCTTCAAAGCAGTTCTCATTGGCATGTGTACACCGGTCTCAGGGTATTTTGACGATTCCATACATCCTTGTAAGTTCTTGACGTGAGTATATTCTATATTGCCTGCGATTCTGCCTTCACGTTTCAAAATGACAACCTTTGACTTTAAATAATTTCTATTTGATCTTTTGATCTCTGCAGACAATAATGCAATAATCTTTGTATTCAGAAGTCTCTGCACGAATTTTGCGGCAATGCCCTCGATATTCAAACTGTTGGTTAGTCCCATACGAGAGTTCTGTCTCCTAACAATCTTCATGCCTAATACCAGAACCACATTCTTTATCTGTTGCTATGCTGACGAAGACAAATGTCGCTGAAATTGCACATAACACCATTAAATGAGTTTGTGGGATTAGTGGGTTTCTTTATTTTTTATATTGCACAGTATATTTCTTTGAAGTGTTCATAGTTCAGATATTTGCAATATGTGTACAAACGATTGCAGAGGTTTGACAAAATCGCAATGGGTTTGGCAGGATTGTGTTTCAAGAAGTCACGGATTGGTTGCGATAAAGTGGCGGAGCATCATCCTTTAAAAAATCAAGTCTGACTGTTAGTATGCAATAGTGGCATGGCCAATTATTAAACATGTCATAGTTTCTTCCGTAAAGAAAACGGGCCATAAATATTAAATTTTGAGATGGCGGACATTTCGAACAAAACTCAAGAAATACTTGTTTGCTTAACCAAACTTCAGGACTACAGTGCTAATAGAACGATTGCTATAAATTCACGAAACCGATGTAATCATTTGTAAACAAGAACGGAAATCTTAGTTATTTTAAAGCCTTATGCGCTGGTGTACGCATGTCATAGCTCTTTTAGATAAAAATGTGAAAGGTAAAAATAGTAAAGGGTCCATAAGGGAGAATGAAGAAAGCAGTATAGTAACGCAGTATTAAATATTGTAAGGAAACAACAGTCGCCTAGATAGGACTATAGTCTCTAATATCCGTTTTAAGAAACTTCAACTCTTCTCTGAATTAAATTTTATTAAGGGCACTACTTAGTATGCTCGGTATTTTTTTATTAATACTTTCACTTTTAGTTTATGTAGGGAGCAAAACATTGGATAGTCTAATACAATTGTTTGTTAATATTACAGATAAAAGAATACAGCACGAAGAAGAATGAAGCTCTCATTTATTTAACATTTTCAATCTTATCTGGTACTTATTGACAATAAATGAAAAAAATTAACTTGATAAATTTATTTGTCCACTTTATAGAATAGCTTTGAAAAGTAAGACCGTGAAAACAGATAAACAACATTATTGAAAACAATTAAATTACCTTAGTGAGGCAATTAACAGTAAACCTAAATACGTATCCTCCATTACAAAACTCACAGTGAACCTTTTCGGAAGAATGAATTTCTTTTCTCCAGGGAGAGTGAATTTTAAAGGAGAACCAGCCGTCATGGAGACTGACGACACCTCAACGGTTCGCGTGCGACGTCTACATATCTGAAACCCTCTTCAGAGTCCTCACTTTAATTGTATATAATTACAATTCCATGACGACATGTTTAGAGATTCTTTTTTTACACAAATGATCAGTACAATAATTTTAAAAACTAACAACCAACCAGATGAACAGAATTTTCTTTCCGTTTAATTGCAGGCGAAAAAAAGATTTCATTATGTCCAAATATTACTTCAGAAATGGAACTGGCCATCCATTTTATTTACTTTCTTTTTCTTAATTCTGCCCGAAAATTTATATAGAAAATTATGTTAATCTGGTTTTTGTGACCTTCTCTTTGTATTACATAGTATCACTTTTGTTCTCCGTCGAACTGTTTTACGGCTCTACTAGAGTAAATAATGGAATTAAACTCCGGTTTTAGATTTTCATAACCTAACATTATATAACAACAATGGTAACACAAAGAGCCAAAACCGCTTTTCCACAACAAAATATT
>JAHWFO010057280.1:20094950-20153701 GCA_023313115.1 Rhysida immarginata
AATATTTTGTTGTGGAAAAGCGGTTTTGGCTCTTTGTGTTACCATTGATGTTATTTATCCACAGTTAAGGTAATTTGGTTTTTATTTTGTTATTTATTATATAACAACTTCAATTTTTTTATTGCCATTTGTTTACCAGTAAAGAGCAGAAATAGAAACGATGACCTTCTCTCTTTTTTTTTATTTATTTTATTAAAGATAGTAAGTGAAAAAAAGTTGCAAATGAAGAATGCTTTTTTGAGCCTCAAAAATAAAATTACTTGTCAGCACCTTGAAAGTTATTATTCAAAATTCTTGGGCATGTGTAAATATTACTCAGCAGAACGATTCATTAAATTCCTTTGGATATTTGGTCCTGCCATCAGCAATTGAAAATGGGCTGTAGGCTATGGAAGATAGTTAGTCTAGTGCAGTATAGAAATCGAGGATACTTGTTTGAGATTATTGCTTGAGATTGCACCAACCTGTCCAACGAGACTGGGTCGAGTGGACTCACAGGTGATTGAATAGCACGGTCTGGGAACATAGATTGAAACGGATTTGGAGGAATGAAATTCTGGTTGAAAGAAAGCTAGCGTTTGTAAATGGAAATTCAGTTGCAAAGAAGAGGCATAAGACCTGAAAGCAAGAATTTATTTTCAGGTAAAGCGAAAAATTAAAAAGAAAAAAGATAATTGAAAAATAAATAATATTCATTTTTTATGCTTAAATCGCTTATGTTAAAACAGCTTTCTTTTAAGATATTTTAGATTTAGACCCCCCGTTATTCCTTTTTGTGTATCAACAATCACCTTGTTAGTGATCGGTACCAACTTTATCACTATCATTATTAGGATTATTCCTAAAATCATTCTTATCATCGTTATTAGTATTTTATTATACTTAAAAATATAATATATTATTACATTCTGTATATTATATCTACACATCATTCTCCCAGGTAGATTACATTAACCAAAACATTGAAAGCTTATACGAAATAAAACATCGAATCGTTTACAATATTAATATATTAATTTGCTCTTAAAATTTTTCAAAGTGATCCTCTTGAAAATATGCAAGTTAAAATTAAAAACTTTCAACTTATTAGCATGCCTTAATGTTTGTTTTTTTTTATTTTACTTTCTTTTGCCAGATATGGCAAGTTGAATGTGGTCCGATGGTTGCTGTGGCAAGACAACATGCCGGCGCTCGAGAGGAGTCACACGCGTTCGTTAGCTCTCCACTATGCTGCTGCCCGTGGTTGCCTTGAATGCACAAAGACGTTGGTGGAAACATGTCCGGGACTCAAGTAAGTGCATTACTCTTACTCCTTCTTAAAAATTAGCAATGTTAAATAAGGGCTCTAACCCTTGTTCGCCGATCCCGCCATAATGATAATTCGACGAAAATAAATTAAGAAGTTGGACGAGGTTATTATTATTATTATTATTATTATTATTATTATTATTATTATTTTACGCCGAATTGTATATAATAAATTTTATTATAGAAATTTCATCTCATTGATGAAGCAAACAGGAAAGAATATTAGAATGTTAAATGGATTTGTTTTATGCTTTCTTATGAGTGAGTTGGATGCTGCATCATAACCACGCCTGATAGCATAATTTATCGGAATAAAATTTTATCAGTCATTTTATCTTCTTCCAATGTTTCAAGACATGAAAGTTTAAACGTAAACAATTTTCATATTCTTGATTAAAATTATTTAATTCTAACTAATTAATGGCTTGAATGAACATAACATTTAATCAAAACTTCCTATTAATTTAATGATGTAAAACTTAAATAAATAAAGTAATATAAATAATAATAATGAAGAAAGTCACTTTCCATATCCACTGTAGTCAGAATTTCGGGATCTTGATGATGTCCAATGTTCATGTGCAGATTTCAATGATTAGATTTCACTGATGATTTTGCAAAATGAGTTGAAATTTGAAATTTGAAGTTGAAATTCAAAATAGAGTTGGCACTAGATGATGGAACTAGATAATTGAGGTCTTAAAAAAGTTTTCAGAGAATGTAGTTCCCCTATCTTCAGTTAAATTCTTTTAAACAATAAACAGTTTTGAAAATAATAATTTAAATTAAGACACTGTGAAAAGGGAGGATTGGCAATGAAGACGTAACAGTGGAGATATAATTAAGGATTACAATAATAATAAGAAAATGGGTGAAGTAATTTTAAAGATGAATTAATTATTTTTAATTTCTTAGTGATTACTTGCACTTTCTTAGTGATTTCATGGTTTGGTTTGGCCAAATTTTTGTTTTATTTATGTGTAAAGCTTCTTTTATTAGTCTTTTGTTTGTAATTTTTTTTTCTTTTGATATTATTTTGATTTTTTTTTCCAATCTGGGTGGTATAAATTTTCAATGCAAAGAAGTGCCAATCTGTTAGTGAGTTCTTTTAATTGTATTGCCCTTTCATTTCTTTGATTCGAAGTATTAACATTCTTTTCGTTAGGCCTGTGTAACTGTATGTACATTGTTTACAGGGTATGAATGACTTACATTTTATGGCAAATTATTTGGCACCACTCGACGTATTCTAAATTCTCATTCTTAATAAATGCAGACTAATTATATACAAGAAATTAAATGTTTCGCTGTAGAAGACATTCCAAGGCCCTTTCTCAAAATTCATTTAGAACCATTAAAAATTTGAAGCTCCATACCGTGACCAATAATAGATCGTTCAGTAGGGAAAAAAATAAAAATAGATCAAGAGATAATGATTAGATCCTAGATATAATGGGGTCCATAGTTATTAGGCTCTACATAATTTCATCATTCAACTAGTAAACACCAACCTCATATCACATGACCCAAGAATGTGTCCTCAATCGTGTTCTGATCGGTTTCGAGTATACGTTGTTCAAGTTCAAAAGCGAGCTTCACTGCACTTCGTCTTCTCCTTGGGCACTTCCTCCTGATTTTCACAAGAATTGTGAAAAAGAAAATCTATATTATTATTTTTAGTGAGCATGAATTTTTGTATATCATATTTGAAATGCTTTCTTGCGTCTCCATAAAGTGGTGTCTCTATAAATTTTTTTTTTATTATTTTTAAATAGTAATACTTGGAAATGCGCGAGTTGTTAAATTTTTTTATGAAATTTAATTTATAATTTAATCGAGATAATCGGAAATGCTAGCGGGATGAGAAGAAAAAATAAATAGAAATGCCAACCAGTTTGTAGATTTAATAGGTTTTGCATTGAGGTTAAAATCGGCATGGGATGAATTACCCCTCCCGCCTTCCTTACTCCCATCTCCCACCAGTCACTTAACAAGCAACCATGTAATAAAAGTAAGGATTTATCGATTACTCTCCGTCAATAGTAGAAGCCATTTTTTCCATCTTCTTTCCCGTTGGCAGTTTATTTTTAGTCCTTTGGCAATGATATATGAAGACGACTTCGAATGAGTGCATTGAAGACACCTGTAAATATGTCAAAAGGTGGAGATACAATGCAACAATGTTGTTTTATTAGAAGTGAAGCTGAATATTTAATTTTTATATTAAAGCAAACTTTGTGAACAACTGATAGTAAATCAAAACTCAGTAAAAAATATTTATCTAAAACAAATTTTTTAAAACTATAACTTGAAAAAAAGTCTCAATACATTTAACGAAACGCGTCAAATATTAAATGCACTGAAATTTAATTAATTTGCGAGACGGAACAATTAAAACAAATTGTAAGTGATTCCAGGTCATAATTTTCTTGTGAATTTCAATGTACTCTTCTAAACACGTCTTAAGAAATTACGTTTTACGTTTAAACTTTTTATATTATTAATAGGCAATTATTTCAATCGAAATGATAAAATTCATTATTAGTGGAATTACTTTTTTCTTTACTCTAGCATGCATTAAATATGTTTAAAACAAACGAAGGCTCCTTTTATTATTTCCTCTAAGGAAATTCGAAACGAGTTTCATTATACTAAACTAGACGAGTAAGTAATATTTTTCCAGTTGAAACGATATTTCCTTCCCTCCCTTTCTTCTATTGAATTTTCATATGAGCATAAATTCGCAAAGGGCCAGTTAAGAATTTCCCTGTCTTTTCTTAATGAATATTAAAAGGTTGCGAATCATTTAGTAATATGTTCGTTTTCATTTCGACCATGTGATGTCTAATTTAGTCAGATTGCTTCCGCCATGACTGAATATTTTTCCTCTCAAAGAACGACGAAACTCTTTTCACTCAAATCCCCACATCCTTATTAAGTTCCGGAATCGCATAATGATTCTATTGATAAGTTTTCAGGCCGCTTTCTATTGATAAATGATAAACTTTTTGATGAAGAAGCAAATTAAAAAGGTGACGAGAGAATTTCTATTGA
Organism: Rhysida immarginata; assembly: GCA_023313115.1. Lineage (NCBI taxonomy): Eukaryota > Metazoa > Arthropoda > Chilopoda > Scolopendromorpha > Scolopendridae > Rhysida > Rhysida immarginata. Next base: position 20,099,313 of record JAHWFO010057280.1, read on the forward strand.
AGAAACTGGTGATTTTTTTTTCATGCTTAATTTTTTTTCTCTTTAAATTTAAAAATCTTTCAATTGGTTCACCTTTTGTGCTGAACGGTCGAATGTCCATTTATCCTTACCGTAAATCAACAAATAAATTAGCCGATTGAATCAACTTAATTAAGTTAGACTAAGTTAGACTACCGTGGAACGGGATGAAATAGTAAACCGCGTATAATTATTGATCCCAAGAAGAATTATGAAAATCTTGCCCAAGAAAATGAACAATGAAGACAAACGAATATATTCGATCCTATGAAAGATCTCGAGTCTCTAGACAACCGTCCATGCAAACGAATATATTTATGAGTGAAAATACTATTTTGTGCATAGAATTTTTTTTTAACTTCTGAACATTTTGGTCGTGGAGTAGTTTCTTAGAGTTTCCTTAAAAATTTCCTCCTACTTTAGAAAGTAAATACAAAATTATCCTTTCAAATCTGGGACCATGACATTGACTTATAAGAAGAATTATGTAACTTCCAGTTTGGATTTGAACATATCACGAGCAGCTCATTGAAGCAATCAAACTGGCTGGGAGCACAATATGGAACGTTTGCATTCGATTATAAATCATTTTACGGATGTATCAGGTTTAGAATGTTAAACGAATTTTCTAGTTATACGGCTGAAATAAAGCAGAAAAAAGGAGTAATTCTGGCAGATTTAAAATTTTCCAAAAGAAGAGCATAAAACCTTTAAATATAGAACACACAAATATTTGATAATTAATTCGCGATTAATTAGTACTATTTCCATTTTTTTTTTAAATTTTTTAAGCCAAATAAAGTTTCAGGGGCATTGAGAGTTAAGGGTTCGACTTTCTTTTATCTTTTCTTTCTATTTTCATTCAACCTTTATACTAGAATTTCTTAATTATTAGAAAGTTAATGATTAGATGAACATTGATTATTAATTAATGGTTAATAGTGATTAATAAATTATTAATGATTATTAGAAATTTGATCAATGTTTTGGAGATAAAATTCTCCACCATTAAATAATTTTAAAAAATGGAAATAAAAAGGAAAATTCAACGTTAGCATTTTAAGTGAAAAGTGAATTAAAAAAACTATTCAATCACAACCTTAATATTATATACAGAGAGGGAGATGGGTGAACTCATTATATTATTTGAAAATGAAAGTGGATTTTATATTAAGAGTATTCTTATTTTTAATTTAACGCTGAGATTCAAGATTCCATATTATGATATGTACTTCTTATTTGTCTAGATATGGTTGGGTTATATCATATTGGAAATAAATATTTTCATTCGTTTTAATTCGCATTCCTCGAAAGTAGGGAGTTAGCAATAGATAAATATAAAATGAAGTACAGAGGGCAGTAAATAATGCTAGAGTTTAATAAGACTTATACTTTAATATATAATTACACTGGTGAATTACATGCTGCCAGTTTTAGGCTTCTGTGTAGAGTGAGGAGAAAAATAAAATTATCTAATTTCAAAGTGATCATTGTTATGCATGCGCATTACCTTAACCATGGTTACAATAAAAGTAATGTTAAATGAATATTTCTTACATTCTCCCCCTTTCGTTAAACATTCACTTTTATACATATACTTAACAGCCTGAATTATCTATCAGTGCAAATTCAATAACTTAATACATTTCTCATGAACAATACGATTTAAAGTTTTGGTAAAAATATCAGCTGCATTGTTAGTAGTATCAACATACTTAATGATAATTAAACGTTCCTCTAACTTTTCACGCACAATGTGATAGGCAATGTCTATGTGTTTGGTTCTTGATTTTTCAGTTCGGTTCTTCGCATGTTCTATGGCTGCTCTGTTGTCAGTAAATAACATGTACGGCTGAGGGACTTGCAATTGAAGTTCATAGAAGAACATACGTAGCCATATGATTTCTTTTGTAGCGGTTGCCATTGCAATATATTCCGCTTCCATTGTGAAGGTAGCAATGTTTTTCTGTTTGATAGCCTTCCATGCGACGAGATTTCTATTGATGAATACAGCCATCCCTGTATATGAATGCCTATCATCGATGTCTTCGGCCCAGTCGGAGTCGCTGTATACGCTCACACTTGGGGCTTGACGGTCGGTGTAAGTCAATCTGTACTGTTTAGTACGAGCTAGATATCGTAAAACGCGTTTGGCTTGTTCCCAATGCAGTCTTCCTGGATTTGCATTAAACTGGGACAACTTAACTGCGGCATACTTGATGTCAGGACGAGAATATGTCGCTATATACAAAAGACTTCCTGTATACTGTCTGTAAGGTATATGACACATGTCTTCACGTTCAATGTCATTCTTTGGACACGCTTCTTTGGATAGATGTATACCTGGCTCCAGAGATGTAGAATCTGTTCGACATTCTTGCATGTTGAATGTGGCTAGCAGTTTGTCGATATAATGTTCTTGATTGAGCTTGATGCACATTTGTTCATATTCAACATTCACACCTCAGAAATATGTAATCTGACCCAGATCTCGTAATTCATATTCTGAACTTAATATGTCGATTGTCTCATTGATCACTTCTTCTGATTTAGCAAATACATCTAAATCATCTACGTATATGACAATAATGGTGCACATTCTCTGTGAATAATAAACACAACTTTGAGATTGTAGTCTCTTAAATCCTTGATCTTGTAAAAATGAGCCCAACGTGGTATTCCAATTTCTACCAGATTGTTTTAAGCCATATATTGGCCGCTGCAGTTTTGCAACTTTGTCTTCAGGGTGATTGAAACCAGCTGGTAATTGCATGTAGACGTCTTCTTCCAAATATCCGTATAAATATGCGCACTTTATGTCCAGATGTCGAGTATGTCACTGAAAACAAAGTTAAAGCCAGTAATAATCTGATGATCATGAACGTTGCTACTGGTGCATAAGTTTCATGATAATCCTCTCCTTGCTTCTGCGAAAATCCTTGTGCTACAAGACGAGCTCGATAACGTGCTATTTTCCCTTGATTATCCTTTTTAACTTTGTAAACCCATTTACTTCCAACGCATCTTTTTCCTGAAGGTAATGTAGTTACAGTCCAGGTTTGTCATTTCATTAAATTGTCATATTCTTCGTTCATCGCTTCCTGCCATTGATCAGCTTGTGGCGATGATATTGCTTCTCCAATACCATTGGGTTCATGTACTTCTACATAATTGATTTCACGCTCTTTAGGTTTGCCAGCTCGTCCCCATGGATTGCGTATAACTCTTTTGGGTCTTCCACGTTTTCGAATCCGTTCCTCTGGTGTAGGCTCTACTTGAGAATCTTCAGTGGTCTCATCTGGGAGATCATAAAATTTATCTTCGTCTTCTTCAACAGCTTCTTGCTCGACTTCAATTCCATCTTCTTTTGATGGTGTTATGTTTTGCTTAATTGGTAGCTTGATCGTTTCCTAGGCGCTAGGATGAGTCCACTCATAACTGACTGAATATTGAGAAGGTGTGGATCCATATAACACTTCATATCCTTTCTTTGATTCATCGAAACTTACATGTTTTGTTTCTATGATACCACCTCGATTTGCATTTTTCTTCGGATTCCAAAGTCTGTACCCGTTTGTTTTAGATGCATAACCGACCATAATGCATGGCTCACCACGTGGATCTAACTTCCGTCTTCCTTGTCGAGTAGTGTAAACATATGCTAAGCTTCCAATACTTTGAGATGCTTCACACTAGGTATTTTTCCTAACTAAACAGCGTCAGGAACTTCATCTTTAAGTGCAGTATGCGGTGCTCTGTTTTTCACATATATGCCCGTGGCCAACGCTTCTGCCCAAAATTGATGTGGCAATTTCGCTGAGTGTAAAGTGCTCCTTATCATTTCACCAAATGTTCTATTCGAGCGTTCTGCTGTACCATTCATAGCTGGGGTTTCAACATTTGTACGCTGATGCTGGATACCATGGTCTGTAAAATACCTTTGCAGTTCATCATTACAGTATTCTAGTCCATTGTCTGTTCGGAACTTTTTCACTTTTCGACCTGTTTGGCGTTCCACCCTGGTAATGTACTGTTTCACAGCATTAACAACTTGATTCTTGTTACGTAAAAAGCTTACAGCTGTCTTCCGTGAGAAGTCATCAATAAATGTGATGAAATAGCGTGACCCTCCATTTGATTCTACAGGCATTGGACCGCATAAATCAGAATGAATTAACTCCAATAAGTTCTTTGACTGTCTCATCTTAATGGCTTTACAAGGAGCGTGTGTCATCTTTCCGACACAACATGCTTCACAGTTTCCTTCACTAATGTTAGTTTCGTCCATTCCCCGAACCATTTGCTTGTCTACAAGTTGTTGTAAACTGCTCTTGCTAATGTGGCAGTACCTTTCATGCCACACATCTTCAACTACTGTTGTGTTCACTTCCACGTTGCTAGGAGGTATTATATAAATCATTACTTGCAGCTTAGCATTATATAAATCATTATGTGCATACCCTTCTGCACATAGTCGGCCATTTCGCTTATCCCGGATTTGTACAATTCCATTTTTAAAGTTAAGCATTTTCCCGTTTTTCTCCAATTGGCGGACAGATAATAGATTTCGTCTATAGTCAGGCACATATAAAACTCTTTCCAAAACCATATCTTTATATTTGTTACCCTGGCATACTTTTACATTAATATCACCAATTCCTGTGGCGTGCAGTGCGCTATTCTTTTCACTACCATCTGCGGATAATACTTCTGAGTGAAACGTAATAAACCACTCTCGTCGGTTTGATACATGATTTGTACATCCACTGTCTATAAGCCATTCTTCACGATAATCCAACTTCGATAGTGACAGTATTAGGGAGCTTCTATTTTTAGTTTTTGGTCTATTTCTTCCTGTTTCATGGTGATTATTGTTCAAACGAGTTCTACAATTCCGTGTAGTGTGACCTTTTTTAAAACATCGAAAACACTCTATGGTACTCACAGCTGTTTTGGATTCTACTCGAGGCTTTGATGTAGGTGGGTGACGGTTCACTTGATAGGCTTCTGCATTGGCTTCTTCTCTTCGGGTTGCGACAAGACGACGACGTTCGTATTCCGTCAGCAGGGCTTCTTTCACTTTATCAAACGTAAAGCGTTGATCTTCCCAATTCGTAATGACAGCTGCTACACTGTCGTAGCTGGGAGGCAGGCCGGATATCATGATCGCTTCTAGTTGATCATCTTCGAATCCTTTATTTACAGCACGTAACTGTTCTGCAATGCGTTGTGTGCGCGTGATATATGTGTCCATCGTTTCAGGTTCGATATATCTGTTAGACATGAGTTCTTGAATTAAGTGTACCATACGTGGTCTTGATTTCGGTTAGAAAGCTCGTTCTAGTGCACTCCAAGCTTCTTTTGCTGTGGTACAATCAGTTATGTGTTGTTGCTGCGGTGGTTCAATTGAAAGTACGATAATTGCATGGGCTTTCTCTTCTTGTTGCGTGTAGACAGTCAACTCTGGTATCTTATCAGCAGCAGGCTTTACCACGGAACCATCGACGTATCCCCATAGTCCTTTCAGCTTCAATGCCCACATTGCATTGTATTGCCAACTGCGGTAATTCGTTCCATCCAAATTCGCAAACTTAGCACTGTCTTCCACTGCGCTGGTTGCCATTTCAGCTGGGCTAAATTCACTGTGCTGATTTGTATTATATACTGTTCTGCTTTGACACTAGCGAGCGTGCTGGGCCCATAACCATGAAGTACAGAGGGCAGTAAATAATGCTAGAGTTTAATAAGACTTATACTTTAATATATAATTACACTGGTGAAATTTTTAGCCTTCTGTGTAGAGTGAGGAGAAAAATAACATTATCTAATTTCAAAGTGATCATTGTTATGCATGCGTATTACCTTAACCATTGTTACAATAAAAGTAATGTTAAATGAATATTTCTTACATAAAATAATGGGTTAAAACTATAAAAAATGGGTTAATGGGTTAATTTTACAAAAGGGTTAAAACTATAAAAAAGCCAAATAAAATGTCCAAGATTTTCTTTGTCATACCCAGATCAACAAGTAAAATTCTGATTTCTACTATCGTGCCTTAGAGAACAGCAGAATTTGTTTCGTTAACGGAGATTCTGAACTTGCATTCTTATAAATATCTTTTCCCAAATAGAAAGATCTCACATAACGGAGAAATGGAGTTAATGTGTCATGGGGCCCCTAGGCAAAATAGAGATAATGTTGAAGCTTATTTTCTTTGTTTTATGTGCCTTCTTCGAATTGTAAGCCTTCGACAATGCTTTTTTTGAATACTGTATAACCTGCGACTTTCGTGGGGACCACCACGGCAGTTCCTTAGGCTTGACAAATGACAAACAATTTCATCGTTCGTAATTTTTTTTTATTTTTGGATCGAGGGTCTTCGTGATGAATTCTATAGACAATTGTACAAAAACCTTCATTGTCTTGGATGTCCGATTTGGACTCGGTAGAGCACTTTGTACCATATCTACTAATTACCATTGCCATCTTCAGGAGATTCATTGAAACTTTGAGACTTTACTATAGGTGGTTCGTAAAAACTATTAAGAAAATCTAATCATTTGTATTTGCGACCAATATTCTAGAGAAAATTTCCATGACTCGGAAAAACCCTTCATTAAATTCGGTATATTTAAAGCCCTATTAATAGGTCCGTTAAATTAAAGGATGCCTATTTTAATAAATTTTTTTTTTTATTATAAAATTAAAGTTTTTTTTTCTTACTTAAGAATAAGAAATGAGTAGTATGGCATTTGTTTGATAAATATTGTATTTCTTATTATTCGAAAATATTCATGGGTGGTACAGAGTAAGCCAAATGAAGAGTACAAAAAAAGAAAAAATGCCCCACTAAGGTATACTTGTCAAAATAAATGACTGATAGTTATCCTTATTCTTAGTTAAAGAAAATGTACTAACCTTCGGAGATGTTTGATATCAGCGCCTCTTGTGATATGGCAAACCTCAAGGCGATAGTCTTACCCGTTCGGCGTAATCGAGTCTATCGCATTTCATATACCCTGCTTTAAGTCTACCAGGTATTGCGGTAAACGAGGCACAAAAACCAAAATACTCCACAAAAAGTCTACTGTTATAAGATCTGGTGACCGCGGGGGGCAAGCATCAATGGCACAGCCCCAGCTCGGCCCATTCAACATTCCGACAGGTAGATAGATGAGGACGGCTGTGTGAAAATGTTGCTGGACAGTAATTATGACCACCGTTTTTGCATGTTCCGTCAGAAAATAAGCTTTTCCTGTATGTTGCCGCTATTTTGCGTAATAAATAGTGCCCCTAATGAGCAATTCGTATAAGTTGGGCTTTCCCATTTACTGGATAAAACTTGAAAGGATATCCTACCATTCTGTCATTTATTTTGACAGAAAAATGAGTGCAACTTGGGGTGCAGTTTACCTTTTGTATCAATCATTTTGACTTATCTTCGACCATACAAATTTGGTTAAATCTCATTGAAACAGACGAATGAATAAAACGATTATAACTGAAAATTTAATTTTATTAAATATTTACATGATATTCTAAATTAGATGTTTGTTTTTAAATTCAAATTGAATATGGTGTTTATTTCAATATCAATAAGTAAATATTAAATAAAATAAATATGTAAAATTTAAGAGTCTGAAAAGTGCTCTTCACTTTTCTCAGAAGAAGCATTCGTGACTTGTTTTTAAATTTAAATGTGGTCAGCCTCCTTTTAATGGGGAAAATCGTAAAATTAATAAAAACAAAAAAATAAATAATAAATAAAGTCACCAATCTTGAAAAACGATGAAGAAACTTGTGAGATGGAAGAAAAAAGTAATAAAAAGGTCAAGAATGATACGGTAGAAAACATTTAATTTTGCCTAACGCGTTTCGGCATTACGCCATCATCGGAGGCTGTTAAACTACTTTAGGGGCCTAACTCCCAGGTACGCCATTATTAGTACAGTGGCTAGAAGAAATTACTAGTACAGTTTCTTCTAGCCACTGTAATTATTAGATTCAGACATCGGACTCCCGCCGCCATCAGGACCAAAATCTTCGCTGAACGACGTAGGATTATTGAAGAGATCCGAACCCTCATTCACAAGAAGGATCGCATTAACAAGGATATTATGCGAATACATATGAAGCTATCCGAGACCCTAGGAACCACACTATGCTTTGAAGTAAAGGAAGCAATCAGCCACAAGCTAAAGGACATCAAGCGCACTAAGTTTGAACGTATGAACGCCAAAATCGACAAGCTTAGCGGACACATTCCCAACCGTCAAGACAACGAACAGGTCAGCCATTTCACCTTCCACAATAAGTTAGTTAACTTAACGTAGTTTAACAGCCTCCGATGATGGCGTAATGCCGAAACGCGTTAGGCAAAATTAAATGTTTTCTACCGTATCATTCTTGACCTTTTTATTACTTTTTTCTTCCATCTCACAAGTTTCTTCATCGTTTTTCAAGATTGGTGACTTTATTTATTATTTATTTTTTTATTTTCCCCATTAAAAGGAGACTGACCACATTTAAATTTAAAATTAATCATTTAAACTCCTTAGATCAATAATATTCGTGACTTGTATTCACTTTGTTAACGCTTGTTAATACAAATTCAGATGTTAACACTTTGTACTCTATTTAGACATTTCTCCTACACTTTCCCATTTTTTGTTATTTTTACTTCCACCTTTTGACGATATTGTAAATATTCAGAAACGTTTACTAAGTCCATCTTCGTCTTTTTTCTCTTTAATTCTCTTAAATTTTATATATTTCCTTTATTTAATATTTACTTATTAACATTCAAATAAACATTATATTTTATTTGATGCCGGCTCGGTCGCCGAGAGTACTGAGTCGCAGATCTTGTCACTCTCGAAAACAATAAGTTGCGGGTTCAAATTCCGCCGAGGGCATGGATGCTTGTTTGTTTTTCGAAAAGCATAAGGAATGTTTAAGAAGTTAGGCTGGTTTGAGTTAACGGCACAATAAAAATGTAAGAAATATGTGCGAAGTAACAAAAGATGGGAAGAAATGGAAAAGAAAGCGTAGCAAGATAAAGTAGAGGAAGGAATACTTAAAATTGCATGGAATTTTTAGGTTTGAATAAATGGCGAACCTGTAATTAGAAAAGCACGACAATAGATGAAGCAGGAATTATATGTAGAGGCAGGGATGTATTGTTTAATTAGGATGATATAAGTTCTGAGTTCCCTGTAAGTGCTGCCTACCCAAAATGATGATTTCAGAAAGAGATTTCAATTCAAAAATCACATTTTTGGTGGTTTTTCACACCAAAACCACACCAAAATGCTGTTTTCCTCTACTAATAAGCTTAGAAAATCAAGCAAAGACTCAGATTATTATTATTATTATTATTATTATTATTATTATTATTATTATTTATTAGTAATTAAATAGTATTAATTATTTAAAATGACTAACGGTTTACGATAAAAAAGGAGCACAGTAAGTAAAAAAGAACAGCATTATTTTCTTAGAAAACACAAACATTCTACAAAATGCTACCTTTAGAAAACCTACTTATAAAAATTTAATACAAAATTAAACAGTGTAGATTTTTTTTTTTTTACCACTTCTGTTTATTGATAGACTATAAAAATATTATTAAATAATCTTATTAGAGATACATCATTTATTTTCATGATTTACTTACCTTCTGAAGTACACGTTTCAAAGGAGTACAACAACTAAAAAAAAAATAGTGCAAAACTCCCTAAAGAGACACGGTTGGTCACCTTAAATTAATCAAATAAACATTTCTTCTGATTGAACTATAATTACTGAAAATTAAGACGGTCGTTTTATTTCTTAAAATCGTCCTTTTAAGTAGGTTATATGTTTTCCTTTGGCTTTCTTCGAAAAAATCAGCAACAACAACATGCAATTCTTTTACATGAATTGCATAAAGATATAAGTGACATCTGCATATTCACAGATGTAAACATGTGATCTTTAATTGCACCCCATCCCCCGTGTCTTTCAAAATGTTTCATATTCAGAAAAGGAAAATTTAAATTAATGGCAATTTTCCAATTTGCTTGAGATTCTAAAACACTATTCAAATTGAAATATTAAAAGCGCTTAAACAATAAAATAAGTCGAAATTCATTTTTTAAGAAACGCTTGAATTAACAAAAGTTTTACAATGTCCGTAGGAAACTGCGATTCAATTTTCGGTTTCCTGATGAAGCATGAAAATTTATTACTTTTAATTTGTTGGTTTTTTTTGTCTATTAATATCACGTAAGCATCCACAGGATTATGTAAATTACATAAACAATTTATGTAATTTTTCCCTTCTGTTATTCTATCGGTAAATTGCTTCCCGTCTCCTCTTATAAAATTCCGAAATGAGTTTCTAAAATAATGGCTAATGCTTTTTAGAGCAGTAATCACAATTGTATAAGGTTCATCGCCCTTTCTCTGCATTTGTAATGCCCAAAAAGGAGAGAAACAGGGAAAAAAATACAAACAAGGCAAACGCAAAAGGTTTGTGCATGTGTGCGTGCATGTGAATCCGGCCTTTATTCCCTCTGGTGAGGATGCCTAAAGCATTGGATTTAGAGGAAGCCCACAGAACTGGATATTGCCGAACCGATGGCGACATCTAACGAGAAAAAGACACATGATTACCACGAACTTGATTAGAGATTTGTGAGCAGCAAGTTTAAAACAGCGTACTTTCTCATTGGATTTGCGAAGGCGGTCATCCTGTTGCCTTTTTTTTTTAATTTTTTGATTCTGACTTCAAATTATAGTGGTTATAGAGGCTAGAAGGGGAATCTTTGGTTAAAATTAACCCTTTCTAGCCTACCTTGGTCCTTCGAGCCGGGTCACGGAACCATAATGTTTAACCATCGTCGCTTTGTCCATGTTCCCGAATAGATAGGCCATATGTGCCATAGGCCATAACTTTTACTTACTTTTTGATGCTCTATCCGAATCTGAAGTAAAAATCAAAAATTCAAAAAAAAAAAAAATTGGCAACAGAAAGACTGACTTCACGAATACAGTAACGATGATTTCAATTAAAATCGTTATGGTAATACAGTAACCATGCATTCTCAACTGTTTTTTTTTTTTTACATGTGATCTTTCTACAACATTAACCGCTTTGAATCATATGCGGGAATAGAGACAAGCTACGGTTTCTGGTTTAAAATCTGGGAAAACTGTACTCTGTCCAACGAAAAATGAATTGAACGTTTCCAATTAAATTTCTAGTTTCTATTGTTAGACACTGTTAATTCTACTTTGCAAGAATTGGTCTGCAGTTGAAATTGCAAATTTAACTGAACATGGCCAGTTCATCTGTCTTAGGCAGAGTATAGATTTATATTTGAGTTAATAATGAATTTGGTTAAGACAGGTAAAATTATTTTTGGCTGAAATTTTCCAAACGATTTTCAGTGTATCTTCTGCCTATGTTCCGATGTTAGGGAGCTATTTACAAAAGGCAAGTTTCGTGGATTCGAATCCTATTTCAGCCAAGCTTAGCCAGTTATTGTAGTTAACAGTGTTATATTTGATCCATGAATTGCATTTTGAAAAAGAAATAATGAAAACCAAAATCTTCGTGAAATATATCAATGAATATTCATGTGAAGTGCGTTTTATATAAATTGAAAAGGAAACTCTTTCATTCTTTGAATACAAAAGCAAACATGAATCATATTGTAAACAAATTTTGAATCCTTTAACTGTTTGGAGCATTCAGGTAACATTATAAAGCTTAGAAAATTGTGTTTTTTAATAAACAATTAAATTTCCATTTCTTTTGCACTGCAGAAATTTTCATACCAAATTTAATGCATATTTTGCCCAGCTTATAATTTGCGTGAAATTTTCTCTCATGATGTTTATATCTTTATAAAGTTTCATAAAAAATTTTCCTTGTTCAAATTCCATTTTCTGGCGCCTCTGCACAGACATTGTTTCGCAGACAGAAAAATCGGCCAGAAAAGTTCATTATCCGAGTCGAGAGCCGTGCTGCCTTTGTTACTCATCTTCCGGTGGGACAGTTGGCAGGAGATTAAAAAAATAGAAAACGAAATACGGGGCAAAATTAAAATTAAATCCTGTAAACTTTTAAGAAAAAGTACAAGTATTAGTAACACGAAAAAAACTTGCGGTTTTCTTAGCGTGGGTTTTATTTTTACAGTTTTCTTGAAAATTTTTCAACAATATAAAAAGTAATGCGTAGAATGACGACAGAAAGAGAGTCAGAAATAAAAGGTTTGCTATCAGGGGGGGTGGGAGAGAGGGGAAGATGTGCTCCACCAATTCATCTCTCTTCCGTTAGCGACGACTGATTATACATTCATTCCCTTGTTCTCCATCGCTATGAGATCATGCAATGGCTCCGAATGGATTCCAGTGAATAATACAGTCGGAGATTTGGAGAACGAAAAAAAAAAAAGAAAAAAAAAAGAGAGAAATATCATTCGCCATTCCATGTCAGGAGAATTTGAAAGGGGAACTTGAAACACATTCTCTTGTTTGAAAATTTCTTTTTAAAGTGAAGAATTAGCATCTGAAGGATTTTGAATTTTAAATGAGATACTCAGGTAAGAACATATTATCGGTTTGCTTTGGAAATTGCTTCTCTTCTTTTAGAAAAAAAGAATTTATTTATGCATTGCAGTATCCAGATATCAAATGGGTTTCAATTAACTTTTTTTTTACTACTAGAACGCTTTTATTATGAAGAGTTAGAGTATGCGATCGTGCGTGTCCACTTTCTAATAACTATAAAAAGGAAGTTCATTAGATATTTAAAAACTGAGCGCAACGTTTTGTGGACTTCCATGGTTTAATTTAATTGCTTTTTTTACACTCAAAACAATCTAAATGGGACAGAAAGTCTTTCGTGAAAGTAATTCTTTTTTCCTATCTAAAGACACGCCACAGTACATTTACCTTTTAAAGTGATAGTAAAGATTTCAACCCCTTCATAAAAAGAGGTTTCTTTCGCTTGCCACAAAAGTGCAAAGTTGCACGTGCTCCCAATCTCCATTGACTGATGGCTACAGGTATTAAAAGAGAAGAAAACAAACAAAAAAAAAGTGACCACACCGTGGCTAATTCAGAAATCGCCGTCTCTTCAGTCGTAAACGGATCATTGACGTTTCGAACGTTCTCGACTTTCTTTTTCCTTCCCAAACAGATAATAGAAACGAATTTGGATCACGAGGAAATCTTTCGGGCACTCCTCAGTGTTTTTTCTCTTGATTTCCTACAGCCGACAAACTCCCACCTTTTGGAAAGTATTAATTTCTTACTTGGACGAACCTCCCACTCCTGATAAAAATACCTGATTTTACGCTTTGCGATTCGAATTTTAATTTTTTTCCTGCTTCGTTAATGCATACGTTTATATATATATGTATGCCAAAATGGATTGCTTTATTTATTTTTTTTAGAAATTATTGTTTGCGCTTTTGCTCATGTACTCATAATATTGAGTATGATTCTGAAGCTTCCTTCGTGTAATGGTTATTTTTACAATATCGAATAGAAGAATTATCCTAGGAATCATCTAGATGTCCTTGTTTTCAACTATAAATCTAAAAGAGAATTATTTGGATATTCGCACATGTTTTAATAATGTTATATTATTCGATGCTGTTGAAACACGATCGCTGAATACCTCTGAACACATTCAGTTTTCGTTAAGTTGCGATGCAGAGAAGACAATTTCGCTAATTTTAAGAAGGCTATATGAGAGCGTGATTCCACATGGTTATCGATTAAATAACGTTATTTGACCTACATAAGTAAAGAAATATTTCTAAAAGAGTGCTCAATTCTTTAGAACTCCGCTGCTTCCCTTTCATAGAACAAAGCTCGTTCGATCGGTCTGATTCCAAAGCAATGTAATAGGAAAAATTTATTTCTAATTATAGTAGTAATGATACGTTTAAATGTAGAATTCTTTAAAAGGGTGGCTTTAGATTTGCACCGGAGAAATAATTGAAGCATGACTTTTTTGTAAACATTTTAAGATGCAAATAGTTATGTATTTACTTAAACGTAGTTTGAAGGTTAGATAAATGCCAAAATCATAATACAAAAAAATTGTGTATACTCTTTTCCAACGAAAGTTTGAAGGGGCGTGTCCAATTAAATTTCGGCTTTGTTCCAAGAAAAAATTTAATACATAACTTGGAAATTTAATTGGATACGCCCATTCAAACTTTCGTCGAACATACTATAGTACACAATCATGTATATAAAATCAGCAACGGTGGACTATGTCACAACAAAGAAAAAATCTAGCAATGGGTTATTTCCCGATTATACAATCGGGTGGGTTCGCTTCTAGTCATTAGAGAGTTTAAGTTACACGTAAACGCGAACGTGACGCGAACGCGTGTGACGTTTTCCATCTGAAATGGCGTAGCTTTTACATTGCTTAGAATTGTAAACAATGAAAAAGCTACATCATTTCAGATCGGAAACGTCACTCGTGTTCGCGTCACGTTCACGTTGACGTGTAACTTAAACTCTCTATTAATAAATCTTGCAACATTCATAAGGAGATTTAGCTGCGACAAAGCGGCCGTCACGTACGCGTGCCCATCTCAACAATGCTTAAAAGAAAAACAAAGTAACAATCTGCTCATCTTGACGAATCGATTGTTATATGACATGTCGTATTCTTTATTGAATGTTTTAGCACGTGCAATAGACTTGAAGCCACATCATAAAAAGCTTAAAAAGTTGATACAGCCGAGCTAAGACCTTGATGGTCAGATTTCTGAAAACAGAATTTGAAAAGGTTAATCCGTTTTCAAGTTATCGTGCAAACAAGGAACGGCCGGATAAATGTACAGGTACAGCTCTAATAAATACTGTACGCTTGATACTCCACAAGATCAAAATTTTTCGGGAACCTTTACACTCTGCTTCTTTTTGCAAAGAAGAAATTATAATGGCATGGGTCCATCATCTGATGCGATAACAACTGCCACTCGGTCAAGCGGTGGTCTATTCATCAAGTTTTGAAAAGTTGCAGTTGGAGATGCACGTCAGTTGTCAACAGTGTGAGATGTCAGCTCTTAGTCGACACACCAATTTATCCCACGTGATTTGAAATTGAGATTTGGACTCTGAGCAGGCCAATCCAATTCCTCAACAGTCATGTCAGCTCTAAACAACTTGGGCGCACGATCGTGTTAAAACAAGAATGGGTCCTCACCAAACTGTTGCCACATTAGGAATAGCATAGATTGTCTAAAACATGGTTATAAGTGTTTATAGATCCCTTCAAGTGAATTAGGCGGTCGAGTCCGAATCATGAGAAACAACCCCAAACAATTATGTCCCCATCATCAAACAGTATTTGTAGCACAAGGCAGTCCCCATTCACCCGGTATTTCCTTCGGACTGCCAGATGCCTGATTCGTCGCTCCATGGCTGATTCATTTTCGTGGATCTTAACACAAGCGTAAGCAACGCTTAGCGTTAGTTGCGTTAATTTTCGGTTTATATTGCGAGGCTGATCGGCGAGGAAATTCCAAAGTTCGGAGCTCTCGACGAATCGTCTTGACGCAGGCATTTTGAAATTCGTTACGAATATTTTCTGCGATTCTATACGATTTTCTTTTACCACTCTGTAGTCTCTGTTTGTCAATCGGCACAGTCTGCCAGGTCCTGGTTGTACAGTATAGCTCCTACACGTTTCAATTTCATAATACCAGCATTTACGGTGGAAAGAAACGCATGTAATATCCTAGAAATTTCACGAATAGATTTTTCATAAAGTTAACACATAGTTACACTGATGAGCCATCACATTATGACCACCTTCGACTTATAGTAATGAGCTCACTCTGAGACAAATATACGGCACAAACGCGGCTCATATCGCTGTATATAAACTGTCGGTGAATGAGTTTCTGAAAGTAGAGGGTTCGGCTGCAGCATGGGAATAGCAGCAGATTTATCAGACTTCGACAAAGGACAAATCGTGATGGCCAAGTACCTCGGAATGTCGATCTCGGAAATGACTGTTTTGTGGGCTGTTCACGTGGAATCAATGTGAGTACTTATCAAAAATGGTTGGTGTACGGATGGAGAAACGCCGAGTCGCCGTCCTGCTATTTGCCGTCCACCGTGCATTGATTCCAGAGGAGAGTGAAGACTAGTACGCATTGTTTGCTGTGAACGAAGGCTAAAGTGCCCCAAATTACCAGCAGCTACGACAGTAGTGACTCAGACAAAGTGTCTCGACTTACAGTTCAGCATAGCCTTCTGTGTAGGGCCTGCAAAACCGTCGCCCCAAGAGAGTCTTCCGGTCATGGCACGACATCGCCAACTGCGCTACACTGGGCCTGGAAGCACAGCAATTGGAGTATAGAGGACTGGAAGAAAGCTGCCTGGTCCAGCGAGTCACGTTTTCTGGTCCATCACGTGGACGGTCGAGTGCGGATACGCTGATTTCCAACAGAAACTGTGACACCCGAATGCAATATATGGATTTAGGAGGACCAGCTGATAAGTACCAGATAACTCAGATTACCTACCAGCAACTTGTCGAGTCAGTGCCTCACTGCATGTCCGTTGTTTTATCCTATTATGTCGTATTAAACAGATGGTCATAATGTAATGGCTCATCAGTGTATAATCACCTCTTTTAGCTCGCATTTTATTCCATGTTACCGTTTCAGCTCTCCAGTGACTTATGTGGACTCGCCTGCATCTTTGTAAACCTGCGTGAGCTCGCATTGAACGTCCATACAATGCAGAACCATACAGTCTATTTATTTATATTATTTTTTTTAACAATCAGTTGTTGTTTAGCATTTGAAATGAAATCATAATATGAAAAATGTATATTGAGCATGAAAGCCGACCATTATACAAACATTTTTTTTTATAATGATGACATTTCGTGACCATTCTTAATGACGAGAAAGGTAAACTAATGTCTAATTGTTTTGTTCTTTCTTTGCTAGTTTTATTCAGGAGGTTCATTAAAATTCTTCATTATTTAGAAACTTAAAAAAAATTATTTTTTCTAGCTATCCTACTTAGTATGTTTATGGGTCAAGTGTGCGCACTTTTCTTTGTATCCAGAAACCAGCCCAAAAATTTCAAGTACCCAGAAAAAAGTGCAAAGCGCGAGAGAATCCTTTATAATTGCTTCTGCTACTCAGGTGCCATGGCGACCTAGCGCCCTGGTAATGTGCACTCCAATGCTCCCCTGCTTTCCTCTTCTACATTCATCTAATCTAATATTTAGAATATAAAGTTGCCCTTGTCATTTATTATTTAGATTAAAAATTGTTTCTCCTTTTCTCTTGTTATATGCCGTATATCACAAACTTCCTAACATGTAGCCTATTAAAATGCTGTAACTTAACAAGTTTTTCGGTAATTTGACTTGAGTTTTTGATTTTTTTTTGGAGTAAATTTAAGGTACTTTTAAAGTTCAATCTCTTCTACTAATTCGGCTATTAAAAGCAATTTGCCATGCTCTGCATCACTTCAAGACCAGTGTCGGCGCTATGAAGATTATATTTGGGAATAACAGATTGGGGAACGTTCGTTTGATGAATAAGCGATCAATCGATAAGAAGAACCTCATTTGTTCTTATCGATAGGCCTTCGTTTGAAAAAAGAGAAAAAAAGAAAACACGAATAAAGAACTCCCAGCCTTCTCTTATCTGCACATTTATTAAGCATATGCATCAAAAACAAATCCTTAATAACTGTCTATGCTGTCAAATATCTAGCCGATAATAATCTAAAGCAATTTAAAGGAAACTTAAAGAGTAAGGCTGCCTCTTAAAAACCGTTTTATGGACCTTTCCCCTTTGGGGAGTGTGTCTTTATTTGAACCAGTTACAAATTTTAAGGAATTAAGGAACCGAAACGGGTCCCAAGAACAGTTCAGAATTGAATCGCTCTTCTTTTTCTTGAGCAATAAAAAAAATTAATAAACCTCTAAATACATCCGTTATTACCAAGCATGACGAATAACATGTTAACCAACTTTCGACCGAAAGCATCGTCAATTAGGGAAGAAAAGTCTATTGAATTTAATAATAATGGAATCGCTTATAACAAATAATGTTAAAATAACAATGACTGAATATAAACGCGTAACCTTTTGGGGGATTTGGTATTGGCTAAATAATGGGTAATTAAGGGAAAAGTCTTAAGTTTTTATGTACGGAATTGCACGAACACTGCGAGTTAAAGAAGTGTGAAAAAGGTGTCGGGCTCGTTAAAGTGGAACCGACTAAGTGTCTTTAATGCGGTGAGAATTAGAAAACCAAACGGACGGCTAAATAGCCAACAGCACTCGCCCGAGAACACCTAGAACCTCATCATCGCTATTCCTTTAACGTCAATGGTCAACTTTGTTTCGGAGCATGAATAAATTAATTTTTTAGATTAGATATACTTCAGATGTTAGTCGAACCTCGTATGTCGATGTCAGACTTATTGTTTCTTAAAAATTAATCTTTTAAATATTAATTATTATAAATATTAATGGGACTAATTAAACGAATTTCTGTGGTGTAGAGTTTATCCTACGTGCAAATTCGATTTGTAATT
This sequence comes from Rhysida immarginata, assembly GCA_023313115.1. Classification (NCBI taxonomy): domain Eukaryota; kingdom Metazoa; phylum Arthropoda; class Chilopoda; order Scolopendromorpha; family Scolopendridae; genus Rhysida; species Rhysida immarginata. Next base: position 20,117,925 of record JAHWFO010057280.1, read on the forward strand.
TCAAATGAAGTACTCGTAATTTATCTTGAACTCCTCGGTGCTCAATTGACGCTTGTTCGTGACAGATAATAAATATTCGCTGTCCATGACCATGTCTGCCTCATTATCTTGAATATACGCTGCTGTTGTAAGGTGTGCTGTAAAGTGTTATGATCTCTCTCTCTCTCTCTCTCTCTCTGTCTGTCTGTCTGTCGGACTTTGAACATTTTAAAATACATCACTGAAAGAACTGTAAGGCGTTAAATAAAATATAATAGCCTAAAAATTTCTCTTTAACAATTATTTAAAATACTAATGGATTTAGAAGTATCTTTTAAGTTAAATTAATTTCTTTTCATTATTGTTTTCTTTGAAATTTTTAAACTGGATTGGAAATAATCTTCAATAAAGTTAATTTAAAAATTTAATCGTTATAAAAGAATGGGAAGAAAGGGTAATGCCTTTGTTTCACTATACTAATAGATTATTATGCCTTAAGTAAAACGGATTAAAAATATTAAAATACTAGTCAAATACCCGTGTTTCGCTACGGAATTTAAAAAATTAAACATTATCTATAATTTTTCTAACAGAAGTCACATCATTACAAAAACCAAATTGAAAATGAATGTCTCCTCTTGTTGACTCATCAGGTACAGTACCTTCACCTTTTCAGAAAAAGCCTGAGCAACTGTACTCTCATGTTTGTTTTAAAATATTTTTTATAGATTTTAATAAAAAAAGAAATAATAATGATTTTATTTATTTATTAATAAAATAAAATGTATTTATTATTTTTTATAATTATCCATAAAACTTGAGGCCTTTACTTATTAAATTTCAAGTTTATAACTTACTTCCATGTTGCATTTTAAAACCGGACAAACGTATATACATTCTTACAAATGCTTTACTTATTAATATAAATAAAGTACAGTCGGCAACAAAAGTACTTAGCCATCTCCATTAATTTTCCATTTAACAATTCCGGTAAAAAGTAATAATTCACGTGCACCAAAATGATCATACCCGTATCAATCAATACACACCAAGAAAAACTATTTACCGGAATTGTTAAAGGGAAAATTAATGTTTAATTTTGGAAAATTAATGAAAGGTGGCTAAGTACTTTTGTTGCCGACTATACATCTTATCATATTGGAGGAACTTAACAGATTTATAAAAAGATAAAAAAAAAGTTCATTGTATTGACAAGCTTAAAAGAATCTTTGTTTACAGTATGGAACAGGTGTTGATGAAAAAGGAGACATTTTAAGATAGAAAAAGTGAAGTTTAATTAATTTGAATAATAAGACTAATTCATTATTATTTGACTAAATTGCCCGCGGTCCTGTCGCAACAGTGTATGTTTGTGCATATGGTTATTTATAGAGGAAGCCAGTGTATGTTTGTGCATATGGTGGTGGGAGCCAACTAGGTGAGCTTCACCGCAGCTTCTCTTCGCCGCCCCACTTCTATGTCGTCACTTCACTCGGTTACGTTTCGTGTGACGTGATCGGCGGTATTTAATGAAACCTCGGCCGTGGTTTAGTTCACATGGCCAGTGCCTTCAGGTGGATACAGGAAATGCTCGGAATGCTTTGTTTTTCGCCGGTGGTCTTGGATTCAGTGAAACGGTAAAATAGAAGAAAACAACAACACAAAAAACAAAATCAAAAAGTTTCTTTGGTGGTGCATCTCCTTCGATTGACCTTCCACCTTGACGAAAGCAAAATCACTGGAATTCAATCGGGATCGGAGGGAAAAAAACGACAAACGAAGATGCAGAATGGTAAGAAACGATAGAAAAACTGACAGAGAAATTAATATATATATATATTATCAAGTATGGAGCAAAGAATGGTATTTCCTTTTGTAGTGAATAACTTGAATTAGACATACACGTACTTAGGTATTCAAAATTTTGCAAAAGCCATTGCGCTACTTTTTTTTTTGTTTGTTTTGTTTAGTCATTTCAATACATACTACTAAGAAAGATTTTCTTATTTGATTCGTTAAATGTTCGGTAAGATGTACATTACAATTTAAAAAGAACAGTATGTTTTCTCTATGCAAATACATTTATTATCGTATACTATTTTGATACTTACATTGAATGCAATACAAATATAACGTAATAGTAATAAAACTTAATCAAAATTAAAACGTGCGAATTATGTCTTTTATGTGAAGTTTTAAAAACGCGTTAAAGTTTAAAAATGACATATAAATTAAATATTAATAGAAAACTATTTAAATTGTGATGCTTAATAAGAACATAGTTTATGTCAAGAGTTAAAAAAGAATTCATAGATTATTTTTCATTTACGAAATAAGTTTACTTAGATTAACTAGCATAATATTTTTCTTCATCTCTTAAGTTTTAAAGTTTAAGAACTTTCTGATATGATTTTATTTGAAGTTTCTTTATTTAATCTACTTACCGGATATTTTATCTAAAATGAATAACATAAAGTAATACATTTGACATTTGTTGAATGATAAAGTTTGAACTGTTCAGTAATTTTTTTAAAAATTTTGTTTGTTATTGATTGACATCAGTTTAAACGGTACCTGAGATTTTAAGTAACGGCAAATTCTTATACATAAATGCAGCATTTCATAACTTAAGAAAGGCTCTTCAACTCATCAAAATGAGATGAAGAGAGTGTTTCAAAAAGAGAAGGGTGGCTAAAGTAAAGACATCGAGGGCACACCACTCGTATTTATCAAGAATGTTCAAAACTCAGTTCGAAATCAACCTTCTCCATCTTGCTAGATTTTCCCTTTACATAATACCCTTTTATCATCCTTGACTTACATATATTACAGATGAAAATTTTCCTCAAGTGTCATTATTCCTCCTTTTTCCCGCGTCTGTCAACAATTATTAGAACAGGTATTTCACCACCACAATTGGTTCCCATTCAAATGGAAACGTTTGTGAAGGATGAAGTTAAGTACTTTTTCGTGCCGTTTGAACTGCTTTAGAAATAATACTTATGCCAGAATGCATTATCACAAAGCATTTTCATAAATATTCCTTGCTCAAATTGTATGAAAACTTTATTGTAGTCTTCTGTAAATAAATAAATGCCATTTCATAACAATCCATCTTGTATATTAAGTTTTAAAAGGAAAGGAAAAAAAAAAACTTTACGGCTAAATAACTGAACCGTTTTTCTCTCTCTGTGTGCCTGCCTCTTTAAAACGATATACCAGATTAAAAATTTAGTTAAGCATTTAAACTTTGCTCGGTCACTGCCACGCCAAAGTCAGAGCTTTAGAACATGCTCTTGAGTAGAGGGATTTCAAAGTGAATTAAAATAACTTTTAAAAAATCCAAATTGGAAGAGAAGCAAAAATTCTGAAAGAAAAAAGTAATCTATTTTCTTTGAACATCATATTTAAAGAGTTGAAATTGCATATAATTTGCAAGTCTTATTTTCTCTGTTTCTTAATGCTCCAACGTTCTGAAACGGAGATGAAGTCATTGTTCAGACGATGTTGCACATGGAAAAACTGTTCACCGGCTTTTATCTGATGGGATTTTGGGCAGCGTGAGCAACTAGCAATCTTCCTCGAGTGCATTGGAACCTTTTCTGCAATTTTCTTTTGTGCTTTAATGTTTCATCAAAATCTTCTGATGAATGCTCCTGGTTTAAACCATATCGCGCTTTCCCAATCGATTTTCTTGGTTTCGATGGGATTATGACTGTCTCAGTGTCATTGAGACGAAAGTCGAGCCAACAAGGAACGCTTGACATCCTCCAGTTGAGCATAAGATTAACAGAAGGAAAAGAGAAACAAAGCTGAAAAACACGAAATGAAAGAGGTCCATGGACCCTTCTGGGCTTTGTCGTTTTCATTCGGTGTGAAAATGCGCATGCCTGCTTATCTTTTGTTCTTCGATTGCCACTGTCTTCATAGTAGCTGACTTAATTTTCAAGCCTATCATTTGTTATAATTGTGATTACATCAGTACGATAATACACAATTCTCTTTTGCTTTCTCTTTTGACTGTTTAGTATGCCCAGTAGACAAGAATACTAATGATGGCAGACTCTTTCTGCTCTTAAGGAAACAAACTTATTTAAACAAATAAAAAAATGAAGCGAAAAGAATTTTTTAATAAGAATTGACCGCAATTACGAAAATTGCAAAAGTAATAATTAAAAATCCTTCTTGTTTTAAATTGACACGTAACACAGAAAAAGATAAGTTGTGTTGTTTTTTTGCGCGAAAATTGCTAGTTAGCGCTAAACATATTAGGGTCGACTTCCTTTAATGCTTCTGTGTTTGATTGGAGTAGCTGTTTAATTATGGTGTTTAATGTTATAATAAGCATTCACATAAATGACTAAAAGAACTATTAAGAATACAAAAATAACAACTTTATTAGTCTCTAGAAAAAAAACAATATACGCACAGTCAATGTATGCCGACAATGAAAAATGTTTTAGAATCTATGTTACCTTTAACATAGATTATACATAAAAGTTATGAACAAAACTTTCATAATATTTTTTTTGTATTTTAGCTATACTTATTTAAAAAGGATCAAATGCAAGAATTTTTCCTTAGTTTATGTGCCTTCTCTTCCTCCTCAAGAAATTCCTCCGTCAGGCGGGCGGGCATTGTTCGTTCGGGGCCACTGCGCCTTCTTCTCTCTTCTCCTTCTTTCTAGGTATATACCTGTTAGTGCATCTTTTTGTGTGTGTACATGTGTGTGTAGATTTGCTCGAAGGTAGTGGTGGTACATGGTGCTTTCCCTCGGTTTAACCTTATTGTTTTAAAACTTGAAAGGCGGACGATCGACCTCCTTTCCCATTGAGCTGCCAGTTTTGAAAAACAAACAAAACGCAATTTTAATGATTTCTAATTGCCATTAATATGCAACCTGTAGCTTTTGAATTCTAATTCAAACTTCACCTGATTCCTTTGGAAAATTCGTATTTCGAATACCGGTGGCCAAATAGGATAAGAGAATTTAATTAGCATTCGCTCCTAATTAACCATCTGAAAATCATTAAGGAAAAGAGCCTGTCTGAGATGCTCGAATTAAGAAGTTCGTTCTTGTTGGGAGTAGAATTATCCATCAGACGTATTTGCGAATATTAATCGTATAAATTTATTTTTCTACAGCTAAGCGGAATATGAAAACGATAAAAGCAGAGAATGACATTTATCGACGTTAGTAATCTTCACGGCTTTAACCGAGCTTTTATTTTTTTGCATTTTTTTTCTTGTAATTTCCTTAGAAAATCTTTTCCGGTTAATTTTTTTTCTTGTTTTTTTTTCCTCTTCATAAAATTCGCCTGTTTCGAGTTCATTATCATGATCATAGAGTGACCATCCCCGCTATTAGCACCTGTTAATGTTCCTCCTCTTGTGATTCTTTCAAGTGGAACCAAATGTTTGTCCTTGTTTCTCTCCAATTGCCAGCTTCTTTCCTATTTCATGCCACTGATTTCTTGCAAAAATCGTTTTTTAATTAAAATTACGCTTAAAGGTTGATATAATTAAATCGTCCAAATCCGTTTAACATGCATCACTGTAAATCAAGTTTTCGTGAAAACTGATTCATTTTATGAACCATTGACACATTTAATATGAACAGAAAAAATAATTATTAAAATTTTTAGGACTTGTTAGGAAGCTCATTGTTAAAAACATTTTATACATATTAGAATTATCTGCACTTTAACATTGGACATTTTATTAAGCATTGCTCAAACATTGCTGAAAAGATCGTAAACCCTAAACAAGAGCTGTAGGCGAGAGAAACACTTTACATAGAAGTCGGAAGTTTTGTCTAAAAAAATCGCATCTGCTTATATCTAAAGTTTGGTAAATTCGCTAATTAACATTACCCATTAAGATTTTTTTGTCTCTCTTCAGTATTGTAATTTTAAAAAAATTTTGCTCATTTTACAAGAGTGAACAAAGCTAAATACGCCTCTCATAAGTTAAAGCCAAAATACAGGATAAATCTAAGGTAATGAAATCTAGTTTACGTGTTCAGTACAGACAAATATTTACTATAGAATACCATGCAAAGCAGGCCTAATATTTGGTAAAAATGAGCAGGAAAGCCAAAGTTTCCATAATGTGATGAGAGAGTTAATGTCACACGGCAAATATCCAGACTATAGTCTAATTCTTCCCATACACGAACATATCAATTTCAAAGGCAGCAACAAGTCGCCTCGTAACTGCCATATGGAAAATAATTAGTGTCCTTCACAAATTCTCCCCAGAAAAAAATCACAATGCATAAGATCACATAACCTGAGCGGCTAACTACGAAATGTCAGATAGTACCACCATTTTGCAATAACGGCGTCCGAATCAAGCACAGTATCCCACACGTTATTTTGAAATGAAAACAGGGTGAACATTTTATCACGCACCCGAGAATTCATCACCTGTTCAATATCATGAGTTGAATAAGAAAAAGATACAGATAATGCTATATTCCTTTATACTAAATTTTCAAAATGTCCACCCTCAGCTTCAAAGCAAGTGCAAACAAATATACTCTTTCAACACACAGAATGATCATTTTATCACATAAATCAGTAATCTGTGCGTTTACACCTGCCTTGAAGCTGAGAATGGACATTTTGAACATCTACCGTGAACATGTTACATATAAATTACCCTGAAAATATAAATTACTTGGTTGGCTGCCCTGCTACATTGTCATTATTATAGATTACACCAACGGAAAATTTTCAAAAAATTAATTATTTGAAATTTTTATTATTAACTTTAAATATTATAAACTTTTTTTTTGAAACGTACATTCATTACTCTTTAATGTAAGTTCGTCAGAAATCAATGAGATCATACCAATAATAATAAGCAATAAAATATAAAAAAGCATCAAATATCATATCAAGTTAAAGCCAAACGATCCGAATCATAAACATGGACTGTCATTTGTTATAGAGATGTTGCGGTCTAACAGTATTTGAGAACAAAAACTGCCAAATGAGAGAAGCTTGAAGTGATCTAAAAAGATTCTTCTGCCACTTGAATCCACAAATAATTTGGTGAAGTACTTTCATGGGCATCTGATATGGGGAAAAAAAATAAATTTGGAAAGGGCATCTTGATTACATGTCTTAAGTAATTGTCATGTAGGACAGTCGAATTTTTCCATTAGCAGTTGGGTATGTTTGATCCGTGGAGAGAAGGAATCACGCAGGCAATTAGAGGCCTAATCTGATCTTAATCCGCATTTGGCATGCATGAAGATCGAACGAGGGCGTTCCATCGAGTGACGCAACTTCTGGAAATGGAATTTTGGTAGCTGTGGGAGTCAAGAGAAGGGGATACGTCGCCTCCATTGCAGACACTATTGTCTTTGGGGAAAACAAAGCATTTTATCTTATTTCACAAAGGTTAATAAAATTAGCGACTCATTTTGGCTGTTCTTGTGTGTTTTTTAATCTAAAATTTAAAAAGTGCAATTTTTCATACTTTCTCAAATCTTTTTACATGGTTCAGGAATCATTGTTGAATACGGATTCATTTAAAACTGTGCATTTAATAATTTGAAGTTCAAGCGTTAATTTTTCAGAAATAAACAAATTTAGTATGTTATAATGATCATAGGTTATTCTCTTTGCATATTATTGTTTTAAATATAATTACGATTTTATTTTCAAAATAAGACATATCTCGGAGCTTTTTTTTTCCTGCAAGTTTCTTTATTTGTTTAAAGTTTTAAAGTGTTTGTATTTATTTGTGACCCGATTTCAGTTACGGATACTGTATTAGTGATGATTCCTAAAAGCTCTTACTTTCCACTGTTTTTCTTTTGTAAAAATTATTATTTTTATTGTTGTTGCTCGTCGATTAAATTGCCACTTGTAAAAGAAAAAAATATTTTCCTAAACAAGGGCTTTTGTAGATACTGAGGTTTATTTTATTTATTAGATATTTAAATGAATATTTTCAACGCCTGGACTGATAAAAATCTTATAATTATGATTAACTTGTTAAAATAGCTTCTTATAGTTAAAGTAATTAAAATTACGAATTTAGAAAAACTTTGTTATTTCGTTCCGGGATCAGATTTGTGAAGGCGGAATCCCCGTCCGTCACAGCAAACTCAAATTGGTTACGTAACAGGAGCAAGATGTTGTACAGTGTGGGAGGTTCGGTTTCGAGAAAGAGTTTCTGTCGCTAATTTGATTGGTGCACTACATAGACCATTAAAATTGATCATGTTACTAAATTGCTATAGTTCGAGAAGATGGCAGACTTATAATTGAAAGTCTTGACCTTCTGCTGTATGCTTTCAAATGAAATGCTCGATTTATCAACCGACCTGCACTAGACGTACGAAGAGAACACTTCATTAAGTGACCAACGACAAACATTTTAAAAACTCCTAAATAGAGATATGTTTGGACTGAAGAATACCTTTACTTTGTATAAGAAAGAGATTACTTTTTTATTGGCTGATATATGCTCCCTAAAATCCACCATATCCTCGAAAATTTTTCCGATTTTTTCCCCTCAAATGGTTTTATTATATATCTTCCTGTTTTTAAAGCTCTCACGCTTGTTCCAAATCATTAAACGCAATTATCTAAAAAGAATTTACACTCTGCATAGCAATGTAAAAGAAAAACTGGCTTTAGGAGATTTACCCATTTGGAATTTTAACGTCGTCCTTCATGAATAGGAGTTTAACAAATCCGCTGGTTTGTATCTAAAGACAGAAAAATAGAGAGAGGGGAAGTAAAGGTGATCATTACATTCTCTTTGGTAAAGGCTCTGAAAGAACGACCTTCACATATTTCAATATGCGTCCGATTGTTTTGTTTTTTTCTAAAGTCCAATATTTCAAGGCGCAAAATTAGATTGGAATTTTCGCTAAAGAGTTTAAAAAGTACGGAACAACGGGTTCATAATTAAAAGTGTAAAACCAAATTAACGCTAATGGGCACTTAATAATCAAATAAAATTTTCTAACCTCCCGATAAGCCTCAGCTGTATATAAATGCATCTTCTATGTTTATTTTTGTTATCGTCGTTTCAATCGTTCATCTTCTGAGGCAAACGCATCATGGTTGAGTGAGAGAAGCCTAAATGTGTAGCCAACCACTTCTGGAAATCGCATTCGACTCTTTTCACATCGGTCACTTTACCAGTGTATAAAACCATCTCCTAAGCTGTGCACCGGTGCATAGTTTATTTGATAATAATAAAAAATAAGAAAACGACCCTGAGCTTCTGACCTTTGATTAATGATCTCCCCATATAGTCCTCCTAATTTCATTGTTTAACACGTTCAGGAGAAGTTAAATTCTACTCCAGATGAACATTTAAATTGTAAAAAAGTGTCGGGTTTAATTTTATTTCATTCAATTTATTCATCTGATACTTCTTAATAAGGAATTTCATAAAATGCTCTTAACTTTTCTAGCTGGAATGACACTTTTCTTCGCGGTTTTGTGCTTCGTTTTATTCGATCTTTTAGCCTTATTCAATTGTGACCATCTTCAAATTATAAAGTTATAATGAACACTCTACTGGAGCAAATGTTCCATGATTGAACAATTTTAATAAATAAAAAGCAAAAGGAAAAATTCCGCGACCTAGGATCGAACAGGAACCAGAACCATTCTACTCGGTGTTTTTAACAGTTCGATATCAGCCATGGAATTTTTTCTTTTCTTTATTAAATTGTTCAATGTTGAAACCTTTTCCCCAGTAATATTCATTTTAAGGTAATTGTATGATTTTATCAACTATTGATGGTTAGAAAGGAAGATTCCTCCAACTTACTAACAAAGAGCCATATCAAAATGGGTTTAGTAATCTTTACCATCGTTTCTCAACCTTTTTTACCCATAACAAATTTGTGTACTGATATCGCGACTCAATATTGGGTCTGATTTGGATACCCACTTGCTCTGATTTGGATTATTTATAGTGTTTAAATAATTTTCCAGCATTTCGCGACCCATAAAAGTTTATGCGCGACTCAAAGGATGAGAAGATATACTGACAAATATTAATGAAGGCTCAGGGACTATAGAAAGAGTGCAAGATTTGCGCTCGCTTTACTATGCAATGCTTAATATATTTAAAAATGTTAGAACTCGGTTGAATTTTAAATGTCGCACCCTATTCTTAGAGAAGAATGGCCGAATGCACGACATTTTGTAATTGTAATAAATGGTCAATTGTACAAAATAGGAGGCGAATGATTGATGAAGGGATTCAAGTAGAGCGAAGCCTTTTATGCGTTTGCTTGACCGCTATATGACTGGAGCCACCATTAACTGATTTAATTGACCCCCTCATTTGTGATCATGTTGCCGTGCAGTCTTCTGAACAAAGGTAATAAAATGACAAAAATTAATACGTCAGATTTTTTTTTCCACCTGTGTTTTCGATAAAAAACTGGAACAGAAACCTTAAGACTTAGGTGAGAATTTTGAGAGGCAGGAAGAAGGATTTTTTGGGGTAAACGAGCTAAGAAGAATAATTTTAAGGAGTGGAGGATTGGTGTTTGTGTCGAGTGATGAGGCGAGAAGCAAGACACGATCCGCCTCTTTCATCACCTCCTTCCTGTCATCTCGAGGAGGGTATTATCGTGTCTGTTGAAGAGAAACAGTTTCAGACGGAATACTATCGACCAGTTTTATTGTTGTTCAGTCGCAAGACGAGGAATAGACAGGTTCTTCGACATGTCTAGTCAGGAGAAATGGGACGAGAGTTCCTCAACAGCTTTTTTTGTAGTTTTCGCGAAAAGTCATTCCGTCGAAAGGTAACTGGCAATTTCTTTCTCTATTTTAATTTTATTTTGTCTTTTAAACAAACATATTTACCTCGACAACATGGACTCTACAAGTAGATAGCATTTATTTTCAAATTGATGTTAAAATATTAACCTGTTTGTCAGTCAGCAAGCGTCTGTGTGCGTATGAAGCCTATGATGACTAAGCTTTCTAAATTCTTATAGCAATTCATCAGAAGGCTCTGCAGCAAAGTTCTATGGGTAGCCGTTCCTTTCATGATACCTTGGGCTTACTTTTCAACACCGTAATGCCCAAACTACGATTGTCTCCGTGCTTGCAACACTGTCTTGGTAGTCAAAGAGTCAAATCTCTCTTATCGGGCATATTTGGGACACGATGCTACATAGCCTTTCCATTTATTATAAGAATGTACCCTTGGTCTGCACGATTATCTGGCCGCCCACCGTTTGCACGAAAACTTGAAAACGGATTAACGTTTTCAAATTCTGTTTTTCGACAATATTATCACCAAGATCATAGCTCGGCCGTATCAACTTTTCAGGCTTTTTCGTGAACCCCTGCAAGTCAATTGTACTCGTTCTAGCAGTGACCGTCAAAAATGAATATCAAAATATTGCGTGTGATATAACAAGATATTCGTAGTGAAGAATCAACAATGAATAAAATATTACTTTCTGTTTATCTTTTAAGTCTTGTTGACGTGAGCACATGCACGCGTCGATCGCTTTGTCGAGGCACGATTGCTCAATTGCTCAATTGCTCAAAATACTTTAATGATAGTACTTCTCCGTCACAGCTAAAGCTCCTTCTTGGAATGTTTACAAGATTTTATTAATTCATAATACCACTTCTTTTTGATAATTATTTTTTTTTAAATATTACTTATTTAACATTTTATTCTTCTGCTAGATTTAGGAAATTATGTATTATACACGTATGATACTAACACTTCAGCGACATTTAATAATTCTTTCCTTTTATAACTAGAAAATGGGTCTAGGAGGATTTTTTTCACGCCATACCTCCGGAATAATTAAATATAGAAAAACAGTAAAGGAATTCCACGTCCCTGGCTCGAACCAGAATGGTAACCCGAAAGTACAACTTTTGTATAATAACACACAATTTTGAAAACTTCTTCGAATATTTAGTACTCAGTTAGCATAAAGAGTCTTAATACGATGTGCTGTCTTCGTTGACTTTGGTATAAATTGTTAGTAAATGGTTTAAAGATAACCATGCGATAGCCAAAATTTAAAAATATTTTGCAATGTGATATTTTATTTTTATCATCAATAATTTAAACATCTGGGTATGGCGTGTAATAAATCTTCATCGAACATTCATGAGTTATTCTTTAATATTTTAGTTTCTTAATTATGTAATCAGTAAGTGAAAAGAATAATTTTTTTACATTTTTTGGAACATTTAATGGATCTTATTAAATTTTAAAGACACCAATTTCATTGCTTCAAACAAAGCAAGTTTCCTAAGTTTTAAAGCAAAAAACAATTTTAGATTATGGCTTAGTCAAGAATTTTCTGCAGGAAACTTCTAAAATATCTATTAATAACCTAAGACCATTATCCAAGACAAATTAAATGAAAAATGAGTCTAAAAAGCCCATAACATAAGAATATGCTTTAATTTTGTTTAATTATAATTCGAAACGTAAACAAGAAAAAGCTCTAAAGAATTTAAATCCATTTTGAGCCGATTTCTTCTGTAAAACTGAAACTATTTATCAGGTGTCAGAGAACTGAGCATATGAATTTTATCGCCTGGGTAAATATAGTCTTTAAGTCTCTGTTCTTTAATAAGTTGTTCTTAATATTTCTTTTTTTTTTTCTCTCTCTTCTCTCGTCACACTTCAGTGCCAACAGTCAAATGGAGAATGCCGTGACGCCCGTGTACTTGGCTGCCCAGGAAGGACACCTGGACGTGCTACGCTACCTGGTCCTGGAGGCTGGCGGCTCTCTCTATTTGAGGGCCAAGGATGGCATGGCCCCTATCCATGCGGCTGCGCAGATGGGATGTATCTCCTGCCTAAAATGGATGGTCAGTTTTAATTTCAGTCTCATCTCTATAATCACAGCATAATTCATCTTAATATGACCTTCTATTCTTAGGCAACGTTATTTTGTAATTGTTTTTGTAGGTTCACGTGTCGAATATTTCAAATATCAATATAACGTCAAAATTCAAATGCAATGATGCTGGTCTTTCTTTACAAAAATAGATATGTTTAATTTCAATTTACTGAAATATCTCTTAAGCATATGAGGCGCAGCGTAGACGCTTTCATACAATGAAACTTGATTGGAGAACTCGTTTCTGCTAAGAATTTTCCAAGAATTTTTTGATTAAATATTATATTCGGACTATTACATAAATTCTATTTAAGAGATTGACATTCATCTCCCAAAAACCTTTAATGCTCACTTGTGTGCAAAATAAGTGTGACCATAAAATGATCTGCTCGAAAGCTCAGTGAAAATTTTATATTAAAGGAATAATCTGTTGAACATTTTAAAACTTACACTTTCGTATGTTTTTAATTTTTAAAAGGACTGATAAAAATGGAATTGCACTATTTTATTTTATTACTTCAACTTTTCCTTAATCAAGGTTTCCAAAAAAATTGCAAATTAAGCACATTTTATTCAACATATGTAAGAGAAAAGATTATTCCTTTAAAAATTTGATGCATCTTGAATGCTTCATTAAAAAATACCTTATTGTGTATCTTGTTTCTATTTTTAAGCAAAAATAAGAAAAAAAATCTCTTCCGGGGTCAAATAATTCATCGTTATGCTCTGTATAAAAAGTTCAACATCGCAGAGCAAGTTCAAAGAATTTTTCCTTGTCTTTAAAATAAAATATTGCATAATTTTTATTGAAAAAGAGAGAACAACGGAAGCATAGAGGCGAACCATAAGTGTGAAGAACCGCCCCTCATTTGCCTTTACGAACGAGGGATACGCAAAAAAATGATTCTAACCATCAAAGGAACCTAACAATAAATTTTACTGTCAATTACATTTAAGCGAAACTGTTATTTGATAAGTTTATTGAATTCTTTGAAGTTCTTTTATCCAGAAAAAAAATCAAGTTTTTTTTTTTTTTTTTTTTTTTAAATCTTGTAATATTAGAACTGTAATTCCCTCATTACATTATCGAGTATATAGCCATAATTTTTTTTGGCTTTATTTTATAGGTGCAAGAACAAGGGGTGGACCCTAATTTGAAAGACAACGACGGCGCTACACCGGTCCATTTTGCGGCGAGTCGGGGACACGTTGAGACCCTGCGGTGGTTGCTTCGCCACGGCGCCAAAATCGTCGCCGACAAGAACAACAAGAGTCCTCTCAATGATGCAGCCGAAAACGAACAAATGGAGGTAAAATGCGAATGCGTTGCATTATAGATGCCTTACCCATTCTAATGCAAACCAGAATTGCGAGTCCAACTTTGTTCCAGACTTTGCTCGACAGGAATTTTTCAAGTACAATCAATCTTCCCGGAAACTAAGTTGGAGGGGAAGTGTGAGAGAAAATTGCTTCTCGCTGTAAATACAGTACTTGACGATTAAAAAAATTGACAATACTTTACCGAAATTTATCAAACGACTTCAGACTGTGCACTTCTTGAATTTTGCTGTCGATTATTTGCGGCAAAACTATTGATCAAATATTTTTATTTTAATCGAAATGTTTAATTTCAAAATAAATTTTAATTTCATTGATTACTCTTCACAAAGAACAATCACACTAACTCTATAATTTATATCAACTTCATGTAGATTCTACTTTATAATAGCATCTATAAATTTATTGTATGCTACTCTATGGTTAATGCTCTCCATTTTTAGTTCATTGAATTTTTATTGGAGATCACTGAAGCATTTAGACTGAATGTAGTTGGAGCTACCGGTTGTTCGATTATTTTATTTTAAGCAGCTTCCATTTTCAACAAAGTAAATACTGCAGATAATGCTAAATGAAAAACACTTCGATGGCCCAGTTAGAGGTATTATTTCCAATATTTATCACCTTTCTGATGGTTTAGAAAGGAGGAATTCCCGTGCTGCCTGCTTGCCTGTCCTGTTATTGGGCTTCACTTTGACTACTTAGTACTCTTTAGGATACTGCTGTGGTCCATTTGGTATAGGCGACGAGCTCGATAATCGTGGCTCTTACACATGTCCAAAAGTTAAGCATGATCAATATCGGTATATTTAT
Source organism: Rhysida immarginata (assembly GCA_023313115.1). NCBI lineage: Eukaryota > Metazoa > Arthropoda > Chilopoda > Scolopendromorpha > Scolopendridae > Rhysida > Rhysida immarginata. The sequence continues at coordinate 20,132,932 of JAHWFO010057280.1, forward strand.
TTCATAAACCAACTTCCAGAATGAGGTAAATTTGTAATGCGTGTGCAATCAAAAGACAAAACCGTGTAATTAAACATGTTTTATTTTATAAAAATTTTTATGAAAACAGAAAAACAGCATGGTTTTTAAACGCAGGAAACATGAAAAAAATGGTGCTAATCTGGGATATGGTGACCCCTGGTGGGCACACAGCAGGACACCTGATAGTAGTCGACGAGATTTGTAAGCTGAATCTGGACTCATTGGTGAATAGCACGTTGCTCCACTGATCCAAAGTCCAGTTACGATGTTCTCGACTCCAGTTTAAACGGGTCCTACGACTCGGATAGGTGAGCGGGAGACAAACTGCCGGACGTCTGACATAAAGACCATTTTCCTTTAGTTTCCGGTAAACTGTCTGGAAACTGTTGTTCCTGAGGCGGCTTCAAGCTGGTTAGATAGCTGCATGGAACGTAGGGTCCTCTGACGTCTTGCAGTTAATTGCAAATACCGGTCCTCCCGATTGATTGTAACCCTTGGGCGACCTTGAACTGGTCGGCGTGTAATATCTCCTGTGCCAGAGAACGGTCTGCAAAATCTGGAAATCATACTTTGTGGAATATTCAGTTCTCTGAAGACTTTCGTTTGTGACCGTCCTGCTTCGAGTCTTCCGATTATTCTGCCTTTCACGACAAGATCAATTTGGCGTCTGTGGTCCATATTAAACGCAAAATCAACAATAAACCATTAAGGAATGACATAACCAAGTATACCGAAAGGCTAAATTAAACCATTCGCGGAACTATATTTTTCAACTGCCCTATATTAATATTGAAAGTTTCTAATGGACCATAATGATACCATTAAACCAAGTACTGTTGAACCAATTTCGACTATCATTAATTTTACGTTATATTGATGATACGTCATTTCAAACGGTTTGATTTATTACATGCCATATCTTATCATTGAAAATATTTGAGGGTGTCATAAGGGTACCATTAGAGCACGTGCCATTGTATCCATTATGCCAATCTTCATAACAGTTTATTCGCGGAACCATATTTATCAGTTGACGAAAACAGTAAATAATTACTACTTACAGCTCGTCGTTACGATTTGTTTGATGTGTTACTTATTATATCTTTCCATTGAAAATTGCTATGTGGGAAAATAGAGGTACCATTTGTGCACGTGCCAATGAACCAATTTAGATAATATTTGTGAATGGTTCGTGTCATGAACTATATTAATCGACTTAAGAAAACAGATTTTGAAAATCTTTCATAGCCTTGGAGGAGTTAGAGTTACGGACGGACGGACAGACAGACAGACACGGTTCCCCACACTGATAGCATAAAGCACCTTGCGGTACTTAATAACAAGGAGTTATTGTGACCCTATGATTTACTCTACTGTATTTATTGCACTTTGATCAATTTACATAAATTTGCATTTTTGAGATAATCCGATCGTGAATTGACATTGGTTTTATATGATTTACATACCAACATTTGTCATTTTTCTGGATCTGAATCTTTAAATGTTACTTTTTACAATTATGCTTAACTTTTAGGCATGTTCGAATCCAGGTCATAGAAATTTCCCTTTAGTTTTTCAGCTAACATGTTTAGCTTTAATTCATTTTAAATCTAATCTCATATTATCAGATCTTATGTGATTTTTCTAATTTTCCCGACAATCTCTACAAAAACCTTGATCCTCGGTCTGAAAATGTTATTTATATCTTAAAAAATTCGTTTTTCTTCCTTTGTTGTTATCTTAGTATCCACAGTTTTGGCTGTCTTATACAAGGTGATTATAAAGTCATTATACATTTTGGTGAAACATCCGTTTTATTGGAGCAATTCCAGTATGCATCAACCAGAAATCATACCAAGACACATTCTTAATACATTTCAGTGTGTTCCCCTTGCACATCCCGGCACAGCTCCCAGCGTTCCACCATGGCCCGGAAAACATTGCGCAACATAGCCGGTGTAATATACTCTACCGCGGCTGTAATCCGTTGTTTCAGCTGTGCAATGGTGCGTAATCTTGACCTGGTACACTTTGGACTTGATAAAACCCCACGCAAAGAAATTCATGGGGGTCAAATCTAGGGACCGTGGAGCCCACAGTCTTGGCGAGCCCCGACCATCCATCTGCCTGGGAATGCGCATTCAGGTAGTCCCGATCGCTGTTGGCAAAATGGAGTGGTGCCCCATCCTGTTGGAACACAACGGTATCCTAAATCCCATCATCTCCAACTGTGGCTCCCGGAATTGCTCCAACACGTCGAGATACACGGTACCATTGATAGTCCCCTCGGCAAACATGAAGGCCCATAGACTTTGACCGTGTTACAACACATTTACTTTGGGTGTGTTTGGATGTGCAAATAAATGAAATTCGTTAATGATTTCACCAAAATTTATAGTGACTTTATAATCACCCTGTATTTCTATTACCATTTAGATTCAGTTTAGAATTTGAAGGCAACTTTCGAATAAAAACAAAAAGGTTCTATAAAACACAGGAAAGAGTTATCCATTTTGGATATGGTGGCGCGTTTTGATTTACAGACAATGTGACCAAAGGATTTGTAAAATTATGGAGTATTCTCGTTGCTTAAAGATATGCATACAAAACCTACGCGATATTGTCTACTGGAAGGGAAGAAGTTTTGCCCTTTGCCTAAACAAAAGGCTAGGAGGGTGCGTAGTTTTATTAACGAAGCGACTTTAATTTTTGAATGTAGCTAATTATTAAACGAGGCTCTATATTAGTCAACTTTATGAATCTCGAGTATTGTTTGGATTTGGTGGATCTACCTGAATAAAGAATAGGAACATTAATTTGGTTACTGTAGCTTAAATTAACGATCCAAATTGCTTTCAAATTAGCTCTTGTGGCAAAGCAGACACGTACACGGATACTATGCACGTAAAATATACACTTACCAACACAGATTTGCATACAACGGGTCGAGGTGGATTTCATTTGTTTTTGGAATAACAAGTTTTATGTATATTTTTCTTTGTAGTTAAAGCAGCCCTTTTACATTATTGCTCTTTATTGTCTTCTAGTGTCTTGCCATTCTCCTTCAGCACAACTCCGATCCTCATGCCGTCAGCCAGTATTCGCCACCCATTGACATGGAAAGCCGGCAAAGGTGTGTCTGCAAAGAACGTCATCACTCGCGTGCAGGGGTAAGTCAAATGATCTGCATTTGTTTTGAAAACTCCATTATTTTTTAATTTTTTAGCGGCCCTCTATCTCTCTTCCCCTGCATTCCTTCATTTCCTATAATGGTCAGTAGGTCCCGACTATCTCAGGGTAATATTATGAGATACTTGACATCAAGTAATTTGCAGAACTAGCCCATCATCAATCATTAATGCATATCTCATTAATGAGTATCTCTATTCAGCGCTACGGAGCAACGTCTTATTTGGGAAACTATGGGGGAAAGATTTCGAAATAAAAACAATGATTTCAAAATCTTCTCCACGAAGATGGACGATAAACATGATATAAAATGAATGTTCGATATCAGCCGAAGATATCTTTCGACGAGCATAAAGGTCAGTTTTCATATATGCAATTTGCAGACACGAATTGTAGTGACCGTCGGCGCAGGTAGTCAATTCTCATATATGCGATTAGCAATTACGATTTGGGGTTGCGCATGAGGAAAGAGTGAATGCCTCAAATAAACATGGCATCCTGTTTATGTTCACATATTTCTGACGGTTTTGTAGCCGTATATCTGATAACAACCAAATTAGAAGGAAGGGGTTTTTACATTCGTTTTGATGACTGAATTAACATTCGTACAGAAATATACAAAGGCAGCAGTACGTAACATTTCTGCCGACGTCACGATGAATCTTCTCCCACTTTCTGATAGTGCTACTAAAATAGTAAACAGAAAGCTCATAAATGTTCGGAAAAAAAAACTAATATAATTTTTTTAAAGTAATTATCAACACTTTGCGAATTATGATATCATATTTAAGGTTGGTTTCGTAGATGTAATTTTAGCTTTAATAATAATCGCATTCTTCTGAGTCGCATGTATGGAAACAAATTTTCTCCATATGCGATTTTCAACTCCGAAATCCGATCGGAATCAAGTAAGCGATCACTCGCACGTTGCATTAGTTTTCATTCGATCAAACGTTTACTTACTTAGGCATGCGGATAGATGTGTTTGATTCCGCGGATGTTTACATAAGATCATCTGTGTTTGGATGGTAAAAAATATGTAAAGTTGATATTTTATATATAAAAACTTACTAGTGGCAGTAGAGGCCAGTTGTACTGGCCAATCGCATTTTTGGAAATAGTCTTTATATATTTTTATAGGCTATATATATGACTCGCATGGTTTAAATAACATGATCGGATCTGAAAAACTATGATCGAATCAAACTTGTGCATCATAGGATTAGTCAATCGATCCTAACCGATCGTACCTAAAAATGGAACACTTAAAACTGATGTACATGCGATTCAGTCATATGTGATTGTCGCGCGATCACACTGAAATCGCATCTACAGAAAATACAGTACTGATTTTGTAGCGCTCACTCTCCTTCTGGCGTGATTTTTGGAACAAATTTTATTTCGAAAAATCTTCTTCCCATACACTGAAATGTGTTTATACTATATCAAATGTGGCCGCATTCACCCTCTGGTTGTGTCTGCAAATGGCTATTACAAGTTTCTTTAATTTGGATCATCCTGTATTTCACAATAAAAACATTTTAAGATAATACCTGTTATTTTTCTATAGAATATCGATATTCATCTAACTGATAAAGAATTTTTAGTCAATCTTTGATTTAGGTTTTTTGTAGCTGTGCTGTATGAATTATCCTTTTAAGGGAAAATCTAAAGAAGTTTTTTAAGGAATAAATTGAGCTTTACTCATCCTATTCTATAAATAAATAAAGCTTAAGAAAATATTTTCAAATTAATTACATAGTTCGATAAATAGCCATCCAATAGTAATAAAAAAGAATAAAAACTAAAAATACTTTGGTAAAAAATGTACAGTTGATAAAGGGCAAACTCATACAGAGGGATTGAAAATTGTGCCTCAAACTGGTCCTAAAAGAAGGGCAAAAATTTATTCTTGTCTTTTGATATAGCACAGCTCAAACTCGAAATTTTAAATTAATTTCTTTACTGTTCTTAAAATTCACCTATGTCACAGCTCTACTGCTTCATATTCTATATTTTTATGATCAAGAAAAAATACTCATTGAGTGAACACTAAACGGTCTCTTTATTTGAAGAATAAATTTGTTAAATATTACATACATTAAATTTTTGATAATTCTTATTGGCTCGTTTTTAGAGTTCCGGTGGATCGACTTCGTCACCCCCGTCTACACCTTCGGGAGGATCAGACGGCACTTTTGAGTTCAACAACAATCACAACGGCAACTTAGACGTTCGATCACATCATGTTTCTTATAGTGTCTCCTGTAATGGCTGTAATAATTCAAAACAGTATCCATTTTTCCTTCATCCACCATTATCCAGTAATAAAAGTTCATCCAAGAGTTCATCGTCATCTCCTGTGTACTCGGCACGAAGTGAATCGATCACATCCAATAACCATAAACACGATTATGAACACAGTCGCTCTAACTCTGATCCTGGTGCAGGAGGGAAATTAGACAGGCGAAGTGTGAACTTAATGAATAACCAACCATTTTTCTTGCACAATCCTGCTGAAGAGTCTTGCTATCATGATCGCCTACGTCAACTGTTCAATCAACGCACGCATACGAAAAAGAAGTGCTCTGGAAACGGAACCAATCACGTTGAAAGTAACGGAATCCATGCGCCAATATCAATATTAGGTAAATATACATTTCCTTCCCTTTTGTGTTTTGATTAGTCTTTAAACTGTTTTAGGAATGAAAATTGAATAATAATTCAAGTACAAAGTATAGATTATTTGGTGTATACGCGCTCAAGAATTAAATACCTATCAGTATTCACTGATATTTGGCCTAACTTAATGATTGATCCCAAATGAAAGTAATGATTGGACAAGAGAATTATTTATCGCAAATGGACGAAACAACTCCGCCAAGATGGATTTATCATTATTTTGTACCATCACTGTATATTCCAATTTTATACAATTGAATTGAATTACTTAGCCATGGAATATGAAACTATAATATAAAATGTTGATGTTTGATATTTCCTTATAAAGATTTAATGTATCCTAATTTATTTTTTCAGTGAAAGCCGATGTTCATCAAAGTTCCGACGAAAGCACTTCCGATTTCAGTGAGATGGGTAATGATTCTGAGATTTTACAGGGCAATATCTACTCTGCTGACGTCGAAGCCCTCTTACACGATCTCCACCAAAGCAGTCAAAAGACTGGGGGCTCTTCAATTGACGACTACACGAGCAACGGAGACTATGCCGAAATAAACCAAGATTCCCTGACGGAAATCACTTCGAACATAACGAAAGTTTCAAACAGTACCTACTCTTCCAAAAGTGCTTTGTCTAACACAAAGTCACTGCCAGCAGAAGGCAATTATTATGAATCTAAAAATAACAGGTAAATGTATTGGTTGGATTCTTGTGGGAATTAATTTCATTTTAAACTATCTATTTTTATTTATTTATTTTTTAATGATTAAGAACACGTCCATTGAATTTAGCCATTTACATATTTAAGCAAGAAATCAAAGTTTGGGCCTGTATCGAGGTAAGGTGCGTCCCAAATTATAAAGCCAAAGGGATATCTTGCTATAAATTCACAAAAAAGTAAACCGAACAAATTCCTTTGAGAGGTACCTTTATTAACTGATATTAAAACTAAAGAAATATCTGAAGCAGAGGAAAAATTGTTTACTTTCAAGGGGAAAAAAAGAAACAAAAACTTGACTATTTTCTTGTCCCAAAATGATAAAGCCAACATTATATAATGTTACATTTTAAAAAGATTTCAAGTAAGATCGAAATAAAACTTATGCAAATCAGTAGGGAGATACCAAAAGTTTATGGGGTAAACTTAGTAGATCATTTTGTCAATTGCCATAGCAGTTGTGAGTAACAATACCTCGTGGAAAACCACTGAATGACGAAGAAAAGGGAAAAGTCCATGCTTTATTAGAAGGCTATTCTGCTCGGAAAATTGCAAAGAGACTAAACAGATCACATGCAGTTATCGACAATTTCATCCGTTTGGATGATAATTATGGTCAAAAGAAGGCTACAGAGCGACCGTCAAAAGTTATATCTACGACAAAACGTATGGTCATCAGAGCAATTTCGAAAAATAACAAATTGCAAATCACGCCGATGTTGCAGTATCAAAATCTACTGTCGAACGGGTTGTAGCATCATCCACCTCACTTGTCTTCTAAAAAAAAGAAAGTTGTTCCAGCTCTTACTTCTAAGCATAAAGAAGCACGTTTGTAGTGAGCCAAAGATCATATGTCCTGGACCAGCAAGTGGAATGAAATCATCTGGAGTGTTGAGAAGAAATTTAACCTAGACGGGCCTGATGGGTGGCAATATTGTTGGCGCGATCTGCGAAGGAAGGAGAATTTCTTCTCGAAGAGACAGCAGGGTAGTGGTTCAGTGATGGGATGTGGTCATCATTTGGATGGCACGGAAAGTTCCCGATAGCCTTCATTTCTGGAAGAATGAATGCAGCTGCATATCAGGAACTTCTGTCATCTCACCTCCTTCCATTTGCAGAAAACATTGTCGGTCCATACTGGCTTTTCCAACAAGACAATCCACCGGTCCACACCGCACGCAGCACCTACGAATGGTTCTCGGACAATGGAGTTGCCATTATAGATTGGCCAGCACGTTCCCCGGACTTGAATCCGATGGAGAATGTCTGGGGAATGTTAGCGCGAGTAGTTTACAACAATGGGAAGCAGTACTCTAGTGTAACTGAGCTAAAACAAGCTGTTGTTGACAAATGGGAAGAAATTTATGTACCTGATCTTCAAACTTCGATAAATTCCATGTCAAATCGAATATTTAAAGTTATTAGTAATAAAGGAGGACCAATTGGGTATTAAATCATGCTATGTGAGTGTGCATATTCCAGCAATAAGCGATGGCTTTTCATTTAGGGACGTCAAAAAATGCAGTTCTTGTGCTTTTTTTCTTGTTCAAATTAAAAAAAAAATCTCCTCTGTTTTACTCATTTTAGTTATGTTTATGAGATTATAATAAAACTGTCTCTCAAAGGAAACTGTGTTATCTCCTATTTTTATGCAGCTATACCAAGATTTTGCGTTGGCTTTATAATTATGGGACGCACTTAGGCGTCCCATTGGACAAGGGCTTTAAAATAATGCTGTTGATGATAGCTGGAAGTTTAATTATTTTAACATTTTAAGTATCACCACTGAACAGAAACGCATCTTAGATTTGCCTCTTTGAAAGAAGCATTTTGTTTGCTTGAAGAGAAACGTACATCTTTATAGTCCTATCCAAACTCATTTAGCCTTTTACTCCTTATTAAAAAAAAAAAAAACAACGACAAATTAAATATAGCCTATACATTGTATTGTTTATTAGCATTTAGCAATTAAGTATTGCTTATTAGACAATATTATGCCTGATTAGTGTATATAAGAAATTTCAATTCAATAACCTTTGGAATACACATACCCTAGCCAATGAATTAGAAACATCTGTATAATATTTTATTGGACCCCCCCCCTTTTTGCCCCTATGCATATACAGTTAGTTAAACAATTATTGATACACCTACTAAGTAAGAGATAAATTGGATTGTTTCTCAAAACCTGTGGACCTTTACGGTTACAATAATTATTTTCTATAGAATAGATACTTGAATCATGAACCTTAAATCGTTTAAACAAAATATCGAAGGGTAGCTCTCCTCTAAACAGGCCAAAAAAATTATTGATACGCTGCAGGTTGTGAGAGGATAAATAATTTTTTTAAACAAAATAAATAAATGCCACCTCTTGACTAAGAATGGGTGAGTCTGAATACTTAAAGAATGCCAAACTGTTATTTAAATATTATCAAAGAACCGCCTTTTTTAGAAATAATGGGCAAATCAAAAGAATGATCTTTGGATACAAGGAAGTTAGTTATCCTTCATATTAAGACCGTATGCCAACACGCTGAAGATGCTTATGTGTACTGTTCAGAAGTTTCAAATTGTGGGAAACGTAGAAAGGGTCAATCTTTAAACGTCAGGACAGAACTATGATACGACAAATTAAACAAGACCATTTTGGAAGTGCTGCTAAGGTGGCCAAAGCATTAGAAGCGGAAGGTAATGTGAGGATTTCGTCTCAGACCGTTCAAAACCGTTTATATGGACAACGGCCAAGGAAGAAATCTTGGATCAGCAATGTTAACCAGGAGATGCGAAAACCATGGATCAGTAATATTAATCAAAAGAAGCAAAAAAGTATTGTGATTTCCTGATGTCATTTTGGAATAGTATCATCTGGTCAGATGAATGTAAATTTAATTTGATTACAATTTAAAGTCCATCAAGCCTACAATAAAACATGATGGCTGCACTGTTGTAGTGCTCGTGGTGTGACCAACCTTGTATTTATTGATGGGATAATGAAGAAGAAAGATTATGTGCAAATACAAAGAGAAAATGTTTAAAGTTCAGCGAACAATTTTGGTCACAATAATAATTGTGTACCAACACGACAACGTTCCTAACCACACTACGAAAATAACAACCGAGTTCTTTCGATTGTTGTGCCCAAAGTCCGGATCTTAACCCCCATCGAATATCTTTCGCAGAATATGAAAAAAGACACTCAATTCCACCCAACGAACAAAAATGAACTGAAAGATGTCCTTAAAACTCTGTGGGCCGACATGGATCAAAAACCCTGTGAAAAACTGATTCATTTAACGCCTAGTTGATATCACGCATTCTTAAAGAATAATGAATGACCTATCTAGAGAAACGCATCACTGATCTAAGAAAATGAAATTTGTTTACTTGTCATTGCAACCAGCAGTGTATCAATAATAATTTTTTGCATGTTTTGAAGGAAGAGGTTAAAAAAAAAAATCCTTCATTAATTTAAACAGTTCAAATTTCACTGCGTGATTCTTGAATATCTGTTTTATAAACAATAAATATAAAAACCATTTTAGTTCACAAGATTTTGAAAAAATAATCCAATTTATCTCTCACTAACAAGGTGTATCAATAATTGTTTGTCTATGTGTATGTGGATTGACATAGAGCAGAGGTGGGCACGCATGTGGTCAGTAAGAGCCGCATTCCAATTTTTCATATATTATAAAGAGCCACACCATAGTTACATAGTATTAAATACACAAATTCTAATAACAAAATATTAGTTACTTAGTCAGTTTAGCAAGATTTAGTGAAAAAAGCTATGAAAAATGAATTTAAATTTTCAATGGGAGCCGCCGTTAAGGAAGAGCCACATTTGCCCACCGTGGGCATAGAGTCAAAGAGGTGTTGAAACATTTTTAAGTCAATGTAAGACCAGGCGTTTACCAGACATTCGCACATTTGTTGGAAGATAATTTTGCTGTCTGATATCACATTCGTTTGATATTTATGGATCGGCCAGGGTAAATGAAGTCATCTTTGTGCTCGCTAAACCATTGCTAACTACTGTGCGCAATATACAGTAGCATTGTCGTCCATGAAGAAGCCATGCAGAATAAAAAAATACAGTATTGCAGGATGGACTTGGTCTGCAACAATGCTCAATGGTCTATGGAATCCACCTGACCTGCCATAAATATCAAAGGACCAGTCCAATACCGCCAGAAGAAGCTCCATATCATGAAACCACCACCAAAACCTTGAGTTGTCTTGATAAGGCATGCTGAATCCATTGCTTCATGGGGCTCCCAACAAAACCGCTGCCAAAGCAGCGTGTATCGTGATTCATCAAACCCACATGACCTTCTTCTAGTCTTCAAAATGTTCCAGACACCACTGTAGGCGAACTTTCATGTCTGCAGAAATCGGGGGTTTTCATATAGGCATGCGACTGCCGATTTGTTATTGCCAGATAAGATTGGGAATACCCATGGTTAAAATCATTTGTCAGTTCTTATACAGTGGATGTCATGTTTCTCCGTACAATCGTTTCAAACGACGGTGATCTCGCTCATAATTCATGTTGAGCCACAGTTACCCCCTTTTAGACAAAGACGCTAGATCACTCTTCCAACGGTTGAATACTCGAGAAGATCGCATCTTTCGAGAATTCAGTCAGCTGCTTTGTTGTTTCAATCTTGACTCCAGCTAAACAAGTACCAACAGTAAGTCCATTTTCGAAATCAGTTAGGTCCTTCTTTCCCCCATGCTGATCAAGTTCTATAATTAGACTCATACAATTCCTTCTTAAATAGGAGATAAGTACACGCTTGAAACATCAAACTAGTTTGCATAAAAACGGATTAAAATAAATTTTCCACTTTCACAGATTTTTTTTTAATTTATTTTTTTAATTTATATCCAGTGTATGCGTAGATATAACGAACATTTATAATTTTCTTTGTTTTCATTCTTGTATTATTTTTCTCCAACAGGGCTGTTAGTCGGCAAATATCCCTGCCATCTACATTGCCGTCGCCGCCTCCGCCCCCTCCACCTCCGCCACTGCCTCCAGTCTTGGAGGAAGATTTAATAGTGAACAGTGAATCCTCCGTAAACCTTAAAAAGAACACTGCTAAGTGGAGTGAACCTGATTCATTAAAGAGGCATTCATCGATGCCCCTTCTCAACGAAGACCTTAATGAACACGACAGTGAACACCATAACCAAATTGGCTCAGAAACAGATCTTTCAGATCAGCAACAGCAAATGAAAGATGATTACCATCCACTCCCAAAGCATATTCAAATGTTACAGAAACAAATGGCTTTACCGTTTATTCCACCAAAATTTCCTAACCCTAGTAATTCGGATTCTTTAATTAAGCCTTCAGAATATTTGAAGACAGTCAATACCCGTAAAATGAATGCGAACGCTAAGTATTCTCAAGATGACTTGTCTCCGGCATCTCCAGACGAGCAGCCAACATCTTTGCACTCGTCAACTTCCCAGGATAGTGGAGTGGAAACGGCTTCGTCTTCGTCGATATCTTCCTCGTCGTCCTGTTCTGCGCCCATCCCACCACCGCTGCCGCAAGATGAAAGTGACGCCAAATCATTAGTGTATAACTCCGGACTTTCAAATTTAGCGACCCCTCCGCTTAGCACAGGTACATCGGGTTCCAATTCACCAGCTGCTACACTTTCTCAACCTTTGGCCACCATCAGTTTAGATGATCTCCAAAAGGTTCAACTGAAGAAAACCGATACGAAGAAAGAGAAAGCAATGTCCATATCATCCAGTATGTATACTGTATTTACCCATGTCATCATGTAAAAAATGCACTGAATGAAAAATTTCAATATATGAAATTTTTTCATAAAAGATAATATTTATATTATTTACATAAGAATTTTCGTCTGAATTTTTAACTTTCTAATGTTCCGTTTCTTTCAATTATAAAATAAGCTCATAATCTTTCTGATTTCTTTAGATTAAAATAACTTTTGTTCTTATTATAAAAAGAGCTTTCATTCGTTCGTTCGTAAAAAAAAGAAAATGCATATTCTAAACAGAGTATTTCTGAATGGGCAAGTGCTATACCTTAAAAATAAATCACACAGGTTGCAACTCCTGTACGCTTTAACGTTAATTTCATTCATTGCACGACACCTTCAAAACGTTAGAACTCTACAGCCCATATTCAAAAAATTAGCATAATCGTCAATTTGGTTGATGTGAATCACTAAATGAACAAAATAAACAAGGTATTGAACGCTTAATCGAACTTTTGCTTTACTGTCATGAAAGATTGACTTAAGGTAACTATTCAAACAAACAACAGGAGTGTATTACTCTAGCTGAAAATACAGCAGCGGTTGCAAAATAATCAAAAAATTAGAATATCTCGAAACACTGGTTCAAAATATTAGCATATAAAATCAACTCAACTAAAAAAAATTATAATGAGACCAACAAACACTATATAAAGTAAAGCTCAATATCGCGTTGCATCCTCACATACTTGAATCACTGCGCGTACTCTGTGTGGCATACTATTTACAAGTTCAGCACATTTGTTTTTTGTGATCCTTGACCAGGTATGTTCCAAAGCTTCAATCAGTTTTTTTTTATTACTCGGAGTTTGAAGTTGAAGCGTCTTTTTCATAGCCAAGGAAGTACCTTCACGTTGTGTTCTTGTAGCCAATTCATGGTGATTTTTGCAGTGGAGATGAGGCACCATCCTGTTGAAACACAAACTCGTCATCACACAAATCTTCAGACGCAGGAATCATGTAGTAATCAAGAAAATCTTAATACACTTGTGCATTAACACGTCCAGTGAGAACATAGAGTTTCCCGACACCTTCTGAAGACATGCATCCTCACACCATGACACTTGTTGCAAACTTGACGGACCGTTTCATACATTCTCTGGCGAATGCCTGTTCTTTTAACCTCCACACCCGTGTTCCTTGTTCACCGAAGCTGACACAGAACATAGATTCGTTGCTGAACAGGACATTTTTCCAATTTTCCTCGCCCCATAATAACCTTAGCTTACACCATCTCACCCGAGCTTGACGTTGCTTGCGTGATAGCAAGGGTTTTGTTTTCGGAAATCTTGAGTGGTACTTCAATTTATCGAGTCGTCGTAAGATTGTCAACTGGGAATACATTGATTCCTGTTCTTTTCCAAAGCAAATGGAGATGCTTGACAGGTCTAAAACGACGTTTTCTCATAATTCTTCGAAGTCCTCTTTCTTCTCGAGGTGTGGTGGCCAGCTTTCTGTCACAATTTTTTCGGTTATTTGATAAATGTCCACAGGTTTTATACTGCTTCAGACATCTTGAGATGGTAGTGTTCGAACAGTTCACGGCAGCTTCTGAGTTTTTCCACTTTTATGAAGAGCAACTATTGCCTCTTTCTTTGCTGGTGTGATGTCAAGTTTTCGATCCATGATTCCAAAGCAGCCAAGTGTCAGTATGGAAGTTGTTCACAAGGTACCGCTTTTTTATAGCAGTTCCGACTAATGATATGCATTATTCTAATATTTTGAACCAATGATTTGCGATATTCTAATTTATTGAATTTATCAGTTTCTCGTTTTCTTTCCTGATAAATGATTAATTTTTTCTAGTTTGCATGATTATTAAAGGTGTCACATTAGTCTTTCATGGCATTAAAGCAAAATTTCAATTCGTGTTCGATATCTTGTTTTTTTTTTGTCCTTTTAGTGATTCATATCACCCAAATTCACGATTATTCTAATTTTTTGAATATGGGCTGTAGAAAGAAACGTTTTCGTTCCCATGTTTATATGATATTTTCTGCTTGTTTTGATCTCTGGAACATATGCTGAAAGTTTTTACAGAACATTCAGAAACACCTTGTATAATGAAAGAAACAGTTAAGGCAGTAATAATTAAATTAGTATGATTCATTGGTGCCATAATAAACAATGAATAATGGGACTATTGAACACGACCGATTGCCTCTTCTGAGAGACTAGAGTCCAATTCCTTCCTTAAGACTATGGAACTATAAGTATTTCTAAAATCTTTAAACATCAACTTTATTTTTACGTTTCCTTGCCTTTAACTTTTTTTTTTTATTAATAGAAGTTAATTTCAAATCATAACCAAAGTTTAAACATTAGCCTAATTTTTCGTCTATTCTTGAAATTAATACATGTATAACCATGAGGAGTTATTGTTCTAACATGAAACGACATTTCATATTCTAATGCTGTTCTTTTGAAATAAATATTACGAGTATGCATTTTAATACATTAATTACATGAATGAAAATTCTTATGTTTATTGTATAACATTCTATAGTTTCTTAGATTCCACATCAAAAAAGCAACATTCAATTAACTTGAAGAAACTGTGATAGAATATGGCCTACTCTGTTCTTTTCTTTTTTTATATTTTACAGTTTATTAGAATCTGTGGGAATACACATTAAATTATTATTATATAATGTTTCTTTTCTTTATTTCCAGCTGAAACCCTAAATCCCAAAGAAGAATTAATAGCTGAATTAAAATTGTCTAAAGACATTCATGGCGTACGCAAACTGAAAGAAGAGAAAGCAAAACAAGAAGTAGAAAAGGTAAATCGTTGACAAGCGCTTCATTTAAAGAATTAAAGTGCACACTATACAGGGTGATTCAAAACCCAACGTACAACCTTTTTTGGGAGGTAGTATGGATGGTTCTAAGCAAAAAGTTCATATGAACGTGGGTCCGAATTTCAACGAAAAGAAAAAAAATAACGCAGATTTGATATTTAAATTGCAAAAATTCAAGTTGTTCTTTATTTTATTTTTTAATCTAGTTTGCATAAAAAATTTTTGCAAACATAAAACATACAAAAACAAAAATTGACTTAGAAATCTCTTATATCTCGTGGTCCGCAAAGTCCGTTGTCTATTAAGAACGTTACAGAAACGAAAATGCTACAGGAAAGGAAAACCAATTTATTTTAATTACACCATTACATGAATGTGATATTTGAATATATTTTGGACCGTACTTTATTAAAAGATCATTACAACGACTTGATACTGGGATGAGGAGTACTATAGGCCTCTATCTCCAACTTAGTCACAGTTCATAAGGGATTTAAATCGGGGCCTAAAGCGGGCCACTCTTCGACGCTTATGAAAGACGATACGTTTTCCTATGTTTTCCTGAAATTGTGTCCGTTTGGCTTTGTCAGCCGGCGCTAATCTTACTGAAAAAAACATTCCGTGTTTTTGAATAGCGACGAATTCAGCGGCTTCACTTCAGCTTCCAAAACTTCATTAATGTAGTTTTTGGCATTTGTATTTTCACTCCTTTAGAGCAAAAGTGCCAGCCATTATTGGCGCATAACGTTTCGGATACTTGAGGGAACTTCAGTAGCACTTTTTGGCTGTTTAGCTTTGCCTCAAAAAATGTAACGATTTTGAATCGCCTTGTATCAGGTCGTTGCGTATCAAACGTCGAATTTCGAGGAGGGTTCCGCGCTTCAGCACGGTTTCCATGTTTAGTAGCAAGTACCCACAACAAAGTGGTACATTCCCAGAAATAAACCTATCAGCGACCAGCTGCCTGAAATTTACATGTCTGCGATGATATTTAATAGCGTTTGAACCCAAGCGAAGATAGTCATGACTTCCTACGAATTACGTGTGATAATGCATTACGAGTTCAGGTTGAATCACACTGCATCCAACGCCTCTCGAAACATCAATAAGGTATTCGGTGTAGGCACCATAAACGAACATACTGTCCAACGTTGGTTCCGAAAATTCCGGGCGGACCTGGCAAATGAGCTACGCGGCAGACCGCCCACCGTGTTGAATGACGCTGATCTGAAGCGATCTGTGGAAGAGGACCCGTCAAAAACTGTTCGGGACCTTGCAGGGTAGCATGATACTGTCAGTAGACACCTTAGGACCATCGGCAAGGTGAAAAAGCAGGACAAATGGGTCCCACATGAACTTACGGAAAACCAAAAAGAGCGTCGATTAAAGGTGTGTACGGAATTGCTTTTGCGCCATGAAGAAGCGGGAATTCTTGATCGCATTGTCACCTGCGACGAGAAGTGGCTCCTATACGACAATAGGAAACGGTCAGCACAGTGGCTGAATGCTGATGAACCCCCGCGACAGTTCCCTAAACCATCGTTGCACCCCAGAAGGGTGCAGCAGGGGGAGACGATCACCGCTGCGACCTACTGTCGTAAACTGCATCGTATGCACACAAAACTGTGTCAGCAACAACCTGCACTTGTGCATCGCAAAGGCGTCCTTCTGCTGCATGTGTCGCACTGTTGGTCGCCTACCTTTCCATGGGCTCTGGGCTACGAGTTGCTTTCACACCCCCCGTACTCTCCGGACCTCTCCCCTACCGACTACCATCTTTTCCAGAGCCTGGACAATTTTCTCCGGAGGAAAACATTCCTAACCGAAGCAGACGTCGAAAACGCATTCCGGGAGTTTATTGAATCTCGTGACCATTGATATCGGAGAGGGCTCGAGAAGCTGCCAAATCGTTTGGATTGCAATGGGGGTTATTTCGAATAGCACGTGTGAAGGTGTCCTTTCTAGAGGGCCATTAAAGATGACCTCTGCAATCCGATATTTGATATGCAACCACCTGATATAATCAGTAACAATTTTTTGCATTATTGATTTACTCTATTTATTAGACACTATTGTTACAATTCAAAAAGTAAAACTATAAAATAAGACCCAGGTATGTGTGAGTAATTTCACGTTATATGAGGTACTTACCAGACTGGATGTTCAGAGCATTGGATGACATTAATTGAGAAGGAGACGAAACCGTATGTGAGAAAAGAATAGATGTGACCGAATTAAATGTAAGCTTTATTAACTAAAGTATCTACAGGGGTTGGACAAAAATATGGAAACACCTCAGAAAATGCATGTCTGAAGTAAAATGCAAATTTTATGCAAATTTGAGTGATGTGCTGCTATCACCCCTATTTAGTATTGGCAATAAACCTTCAGCAAGTAGATAAAAAGCTTCATTTGTTTCTATGCTGTATTCTGTTGAGTTATTAGTGCAATATCGCTGAACTAACAGAATTCGAACGTGGGGAAATTGTTGGAGCTAGTATGGTGGGTGCTTCTGTAACCAAGGTGTCTGAAATGTTTGGTGTTTAAAGAGGCACAGTATCCAAGATTACAACTGCATACACCAGGAGTGGGAAAACCAAGTCTGATAAACATCAGCGTGGACGGAAAAATGTGTTGGTTGATCGAGACAAACGAACACTGCGTAGGATTGTGGTACGTAATAAGAAGACTACAGCTGCAAAAGTTACTGCAGAACTGAATGCCACCCTCACAAACCCTGTCAGCACCAAAACAGTTCGAAGGGAACTCCACAAACAGGGTATTTCTGGACGTGCTGCAATCACAAACCCCCTGATCACTGATCGCAATGCTAAAATCCGAAGAGAGTGGTGCCATGTTCATAAAACCTGGTCTTTGGAGCAATGGAAAAAGGTCATATGGTCGGATG
The DNA here is from genome assembly GCA_023313115.1 of Rhysida immarginata. Lineage (NCBI taxonomy): Eukaryota > Metazoa > Arthropoda > Chilopoda > Scolopendromorpha > Scolopendridae > Rhysida > Rhysida immarginata. The sequence continues at coordinate 20,151,058 of JAHWFO010057280.1, forward strand.
AGTCTTCGTTCACACTATTCCCAACTGCTGGCAGAGTTTACGTCTGGAGAACACCAAAGCAAGCTTATGATCAAGATTGTTTGCAGCCAACAGTAAAACATGGTGGAGGTTCAGTCATGGTTTGGGCAGCAATATCGTGGTATTCTGTCGGCCCTATCGTTACCCTTCAAGGCCACATTACTGCCAAGGACTATCTAAACATTTTGTGTGAGCAGGTTCATCCGATGGTGCAAACTTTGTTCCCCAAAGGTGATGCCTTTTACCAAGATGATAAGGCGCCGGTTCACACAGCTCGCATTGTCCAGGACTGGTTTTCTCAGCATGAGGGTGAAGCTTCACATCTGCCATGGCCCCCACAATCACCAGATAATATTATTGAGCCTTTGTGATCTGTTTTGGAAAGAAACTTGCGAGCACGCTATCCACCTCCATCATCATTGAAGGAACTTGCCATTGTTTTGCATGAAGAATGGTACAAGATTCCCTTACAAATCATACAGGATGTCTATTTGTCTATTCCAAGGAGGCTCCAAGCTGTTCTACAAGCCAAGGGTTATCCAACTCCATATTAAAGGTGATATGTTTTTTGTTAGGTGTTTCCATATTTTTGTCCAACCCCTGTATATAAATTTTTTGATTTTTGAATCTCCCTGATGGAGGGCAACCATTCACGTTTTTTTTTTTTTCGTTAATGGGCTCCTTTTGAATTTCCCCCTTAATATCTTATCCTTTAAACAGAGATATTTAATTACTCGCATAGTCTGTCATCATTATTCCCATAGTCTTTTCTTCTTATCTAAAATGGTATTCAGCCCCGCCGCGCAGGGATTTGCAAGTTGTATACAATACAAAAACACCAGATTTAAGGAGAAGCCATCTATTTATAAATTTCATGCGTTTTGACATGTATTTTGTATAATTTTTAGACTATATACATTCCATATCTCCTGTTGCATTGGTTAAAAACTTACTGAATCAAAGAATTTATCTTAATTAGGAAAAGCTAAAACGTGAAGAGATCAAACGTCAGTATACGGCTGTAAATTTTGTTGACCAAATTCCTGATACTGATGCGTCTGGAGTGCCCATTCCACCGTGGAAACGTCAAATGTTGGCAAAGAAAGCTGCAGAAAAGGCAAAACGAGAAGCTGAAGAAATGCGTCAGGTAAAGTTTTATTCATATGAGCTCAATGCCCACATATAAATTTTAAATCAGTGAGCTTGATGCATCTGTGTTGACATACACTCATAAGAAAAGAGTAGTTGCTTGTTTAAAGTCCTTTTTTTCTAAACATTACAAAAATCTAGACAATTTTGAAATTACATGTATATAAAGAAATACGCTTGAACTTCAACTAGCTGTTCCAGCTTATATCTATAATTAACTTTGGTTTGTTTTTTTGCTATCCTCTTATATTATTTTGCACCTAGTGTATTGGGTTGGATCGACTACCACTCTGTCAGTGTTTCTCATAGACTTATCTCTGCTTAGTAAGTTTTATTTTATTCTAGGGTTCTTGTGTCTCGTTCTTTTCTTTTACATCCGTCATTTGCAATCCTCGTATAGTAATGTACAAGGGCGTTTTATTTGGTACCGATTTTCGAAATTCATTTTGTACCTGATACTTACATTTGTCCTCTATGTAATGCACTATTCACTTTTCGACATAGTCCCCATCCCTTTCCACGCAGTGACTACTCGGGTGAACCCGTCGGAGAGGAGTTCCGGGGTTATTGTCGAGCAGCTTTCACCTCGTCGTCAGAACGCAACTCGTGACCCTTAAGATGCTCTTTCATCTTTGGAAAGAGGTTAAAAAAAAGTCCCCAAAATATTTTGTTTATTATGAATAAAACAACAAATAAAACAATGAAACTATAAAAACGAACAATAACTCAGAACGAACACAGTTATGTACCCTGCACGCTTTCATAAAAATAGACAATTTTTATGTCCTTAAGCAAATATGTAATAGTTTTTTTAAATAGAGGGCCTGGCCTGGGCAAGAAGGACTTGATAAACAGATCTCAGGAAAGCGATGTACTAAAATTAAATTTGAGATTTTCATAACATTTTTGATTAAATATTCACAATTATATCTAGACGATAAATCATATGGTATTAAAATACAGACAAATTTCGGTTTTTCGGAGGAATTCTGTTCCAAAACGTTGTTCGTTATGCTTTATTGGGTTTTATTTGGTTAAAGCATTAAAACTATATATACTAAATATCAAATGAAGTTGTTTAGTTGTTTAAATCGTAGAAATGTGTACGCCACTTGGCTTTGTCCCTTCCATTTTATAAGCAATGACAACTACGATGTATTGATGACTAAGAAATTTCGTATGAATGTTCGTACGCTGAGAATTTTCTGTATCTAAATTTCTTTTTCATTTCGTTTATACAAATATGCAGTTCAGATTTATCTATTCTAGGAGGGCCGATCCTTGACTTAAAATACCTGGGCAGTTGTCTAGAGCGCCAAAATTTAGCATATACAGTAAAACTTGTCTAATCTGGAATTGCACGGGACCAAAAATTACTTCCAGTATAGATAGGTTTCCACAATAGGGAGGTGAAATATATACATACAAAAACAGATGAAGGGGGAGTTTCCTACATGGGGGGGGGGGGGGGGGGGGG
>JAHWFO010057280.1:20153801-20221669 GCA_023313115.1 Rhysida immarginata
ACCCCTTCGGACAAAGACCCCTTGAACTATTAAAGCCCCCTTCCACTATTAAGTTTTGAAGAGGGGCGAACATTTATTATGCAAGCTGATCCTAAAATTAGTATAAAATGTTCCGTAGAAGTATTAGCTTTTAATTTTATACCAAAATATAATCTTATTACCATGAATGACACAAAACACAGAAAATGGAATTCCTGCGTTTCGTTCTGTTTGAATAAAATGATTTTGAAATCCGTAATATTAATTAGATAGCGAGCTAAAGCTGGATTTAAAGACTTTTCGATCTCCTTATACTATTTAAACATAGCAAATTTTATAATAATGCAAGGCTTTTTTTCTCTCCTTAATTTAACAACTTTAGAAGGAAGAGGAAGTTAAACGCCTGAATGCCATTCCTGCATGGAAGCGCCAGTTATTACAAAGAAAAGGAGACGACTCCCCTTCAACTAAAGAAAAGTAAGTTTTATAAAAATTGTAATAGAGAACTAAATAAAAGAACAACAACCTCACGAATATTCTAATGGCGCGGTAAGCCATTGAATAAGCCATACTGCACCGCTTACAATATTTTCGTTGTACGTGGCCTAAATTTGATGATTTCGAATAAAATAAAAATAAAGAATGGCAATTAGACAAATAGATGAATACCCTTAAAGCTAAATGGCTTAAATCTAAACTTAAATCGGTCGATTAGACACTCTTCTAAAGATCAAATAAAGTGAAACAAACAATTGGAATTCTTTGCGACGCACAAATTCACATAAATATCATTGGATGCTAGGCACATAATTCCCTTCCAACATAAAACAATGAAGTTCAATAAACATTTATACTTGAATGCAAAATAATAAGTACCCTCTTTAAGGCGTACTCCCAATTCTTAAACTTAATAAAAACACTCTTTCCAAAGTAGAGTAAATAAATGTAAACAATACACATATATAGGTAAATCTATAAAAGGCACTACAACCAATCAGTTCCATAACCATAAAGTTCTCAAAGTCATTTGGATAAAGTTCTTATGCATAGCTAGCCATAACAATAGCATGCGGTAACACATCAACCTTTCAAAATGTTCTGAAGAGCAATTTGATATATATATATATATATATATAAACATGACAAGGCTACAGGAAATTCACAACAACATAATTACACATCAGCCCGATAAATAAAAGTTCTCAGAGTTTGTTTTTTTTTTAATAAATAAAGTCTTTGTGTTAAGTTAACCACCATACACGGGCACCTTAATTAGCAACTCTTCAAATAACTCTGAAGAGGAAAATACACATATGGCAAGTTGTCACGTTTTATAATACAGGTCCAGACTGGTAAAAGTCTTTACTTAAGCTAAGTCGGCAGAAACGCCGGAATTCTAAATACAAATAGGCAACAGATAAGGCCAAATATTATCGGTTACACAACACCACAATTTAGGCTTAAAAATTTAGCACACACGGCTACTTGGGGCAAACAGGAATGGAACAAATAAGGCACAAAAACGGAGCTAATACAACGAGCGCTGAGCTAACTTAAAGCCTAGCTCTTGGAACAAATATGCCGCCATACCGTACGGCCATAACCCACGTATCACAGTTTGAGAATGCAGCTCACGATAAGTAAGCTCTAAAAAAGATTGTCTCACTAAATTGGCATTGACGCCCACAGAAAAATATGCACTTACGAGCGTCGACGTCCATTCCTGTATCGTTCGACGGACTGGATGGGCAGGATTACACTCAGACGGCTGGAAGCACGAAACGCAGCTTACACGAGTCGTTTGCCACGTCGGCGAAACCTCCGCTGCTCTCGCTTCTCTGCGTAGCTCCGCTCGCCGCCCCGGTCGGCTCTGCACTCGGCGCTGGCGGTGGAGAATGCTTTCAGGACTCGTCTACCTTCTCTCTAGCACAGAGAACTTTTACAACTTTACACGGCGGCCGGAATCTCCGCGCTGAGTTCTTTCGAACACTCCTCCTTCTTGTTCGGTCGGTTCGTCCCTGTCCCTCTTCTCCGGCAAATTCGAATCCCGCATCGAATTCGCGCCCTTCATTCCCATTGGTCCGGGCGTGTTGATGGAGCTGACGCCGCTGCTGACGTTGCCTCGCCTTCCTACTCGAATGGTAGTAGAAAACACGAGAGCGAAAGCGACCGACGACGTCATCGGAATTCCTGTTGATATCGGAATTCCGTGGCACTAGTGCTGAGAACTTCCTAACTTTGCCCAGAAAGAATAGAGCCACAGGCATGAAATTACACATGTATTCAACATACACGCTCCTGAGGCTGACGCACTTGTGACTCGACTCGTTGTTGCAGCTTTTCAAGTCCGTTCAAAAAAATTTTTGTTTGATTGGGCTTGAAACCAGCCCTCAGAAGCATGTTTGACGTCAGAAATGTCCTCAAACCTATGACCCTTCAGGTGTTTCCTTATGTTTGGAAATAGATAATAGTCAGATGAGGCCAGGTCAGATGAGTAGGGGGGGGATGGTGAACCAATTGGAAATCCAGGATGTGCAATTTGTTAGCCACAGCGTTGGACGTGTGCGCATGTGCATTGTCATGCAAAAGGAGGATCCTTTGGTCAATTTCCCAAGGCGTTTCGTCTCGATCGTGAAAACGGCGGACGGCCGGACGGATAAAGGTACAGACCAAGCGTACATTCGTATAAGTAGCTTTTTAGCTAAAGCTCCTAATAAGCAGTCGTTTCTTTGCACTTTTAAATCACTAAAATAAGGATATATTTGTAAATAATAACTTTTTCACAATTGGAGTATTCGTCCAAAAAATTTTTGCTGTTCAAGATGTGTTCAGTTGCTCACAAATAAAATTTATTTTTCCAGAAATGTAGTCATCAGTTTTCTTTTAAATTCCAGTGCAATCATGGTTTTGATCGTAATTTCAATTATTTTATGTTAACAAATAAATATAAATCTCATTTTAACACAGATATAGTAATAAACTGAAGAAACGATTTCATGACAATTTCTTCTTCTTTCCATGGCCTTTGTAGCGTAGCTGAAACGACAAGCCTAATGAAGAAAAGTTTATTGGTCAACGAAGAAATCATAATTTGCGAAAACACCGTCGCCGACGACCACGAGGAGTGCAACGGCTTCAAAGAGGACGAGGCGGATGAGAAACCCTCGAATCCATGGATGTTTCAATTGCGTAAAACGAAAAGCAAACTTCTTCTCAACTGCTGATTGAAATGAACGATGGAAACCTCTTCCTATTTATTCTTTGTGGACAGCTGTAAACTCATGACACTTAATATTAAAATATTTATTTTAACAGTGCCAGAAATTAGTTATCAACTTGTTTCTCCTGAAATGAAACACAGGCTTGATATAATATTCTTTATTTCTTATTTATCATTTCTAATAAAATATTTTAGAATGAAATATTCAAGCATTGAAATATGGTGCTACATTTTATGCAGAAAGAGAGAGAGAGAAAAAAAGGAGAACTTCTGAAACCTTTTTAAGATGTATTTTCTTATCATAATAGCAATCAATATATCAATCACATTCGATCATGCGTTTCAATGTGGGATGCCTTAAAAACTGCGATTAAGGCAATTTCTTTTCCTTTTGATTCTATTTCATTTAAGCAACGTTTATGTGTGGAATTGAAAGAAGTAAAAACGATAATATACGATAACTGATGAAAATTTTATATATATATAAAAAAAGAAAGACTTTAAGTGTTAACTATTTTAAAATACTTTGTAAATTAATGTAAAAATTTCACAGCTCACACTGTAACAACAGGGGTTAAAATATTTTGCTAATATAGAATGGTGATTTGGGAGCCTTATAATGGAGAAAAATTTTGTAACAATTTAAATAGCGATTATTGATAAAATAAAATTTGACTTGAAAATTATAACTGTTTTGTCTATAGAGAATGATGATGACTGATTGAAATACATGCTCAATGTCACATATTAAAAAGAAAACCCAATCAGTGAGTTGAATACAACCCCGTTTCAAAAGTTTAGAAACATTTTCACAAAAGAACGGTGTACATATGCTACTTTTTTCCCACAAAAACTGAAAAACAAAATACCTTCCTATAGTTCGACAGTTTCTCTTTAATATGATTAATTTTTGATTAATATTTGGTACATATCGTGCCATTAAAATGAGCCCTTCTCGTTTCAAAAGTTTAGAAACGTCACCTGATTTACCTATTAAAGTTAAAGGTAGACTTTCATTTAAGACAACATTCCACAATAGGTAGAGCAACAAAGTTAACTATTGAGGAGAAAAAAAGCATTGTTGTGCTTAAAGAATCGAGGAAGACAATTTCCGAAAGTGCAAAACAACTTAAGTTCAAAATCAGCTGTTTCAAAGTAACTGAAACGTGTACTTGAAGAAAATGGGGCCATTCGAGATGCAGATCAACAACAAACATGACTTAAGAAAGTTGAAAGATGTTCTGAAAAAAAAAACAAGACTCTCGGCGTCAGTCTTGAGTGTGCTTTGGTCCAGAAATCTTCATCAAAAATCACTATTTGGCGAAGATTAACTGAAGTGGGCTACTGTGTACTGGTTCCAAAATAAAAACCCTCATCTAAATCAGAGAACGAGTTAGGTAGGCGAAAAAACATGAGGCTGGTCTCCTGATGACTGGATGAAAGTTATATGGAATGACGAAAGCACCTTTTGTCTCGGTGTTGGTGACCAAGGATGTCGTGTTATCGTTCCAAGGGAGAAGAATACAACTCAGACTACTTGAAATCGACAGTGAAATTTCCGCAAAAGCCATGATTTAGGGATGCTTCATAGCAGCTGGAGTAGGAGAAATGTGCATCATCAATGGAATTATTAATGCAGATGTTTATTAACAAGTTTTGAAAAACTTTCCGATTCCGACTCTGGAAAATCTTGAAGAAGTAGGTGAAGAAACGGAATTTGTGTTCCAGCAAAACAATGCCAGCTGCCATAAGGCTCGTCAAGTGAAAAGGCATGGTTTCAGAGAAACAACGTTCCACTCGTGGAGAACTGGCCAACAAATTCATTCGACTTAAATCCGATCGAGAATTTATGGATCCACATGAAGAAGCTCAAGTCAGAGGGCATCATTAGATCCAAAGGATATCCCAATAAATATTGATGAGGGTTTTTTTTGTTTTTGTTTTTCCACAATTCTGGTAGTTAACGTTTGTTTAATGCTATCTTTTGTTCATTTTTTTTTCCACTTGTGGTTTTACGGTTATTCTTTTTCGCCAAGTAGATGTTTCTAGAATTTTGAAACGAGAGGGAGTCATTTAAATGGCACGATATTCAAAATCATTTATACCAAATATTAATCTTTATATGCCATAATAAAGAGAAAATGTCGCGCTATAGGAATGTATTTTTCAGTTTTGCATAACGTTCAGCTTTGTAGAAAAAAAAAAATCTCCTGCAGTATACTGTTCTTTTGAGAAAAGGTTTCTAATCGTACAAACCTAGCGTCAATAAACTTCGGACACCAAGTAATTTGGCTAAAAACACAGTGAAAAGTGCATACAGAGGATTGCAGGCTAATGAAAATAGATTTACTGAGTATATGTAACAATATCAACATCGATTTAATGGTGTGAAATAATTTATTCAATTTATGTAAAATTGCGTTGTCAACAGGTTTCAAAGAACTTCGTACACAAGGGGTCGCCAGCATATAGAACTTACCTGAAGGCTGTAGAAACGCCCAGAATGCTTTGCATCAGGCTTTAACAGCACCGTCCACGCGACAGAGCACAGTATTCGTGTTGTTTTGAACCATGGGACGTGGTAAGCCAGTAGAAACGTGTATAAGGCAAAAAATTATACAGCAGTTCCAGAATAACAAATCCCAGCGAGCTATTGCCCATGAATTATCAGTTCCACTCTACTATTAATGGGACCATCAAGCGTTTCAGAGAAATCGGGAAAACAGAACCAGGGACTGCACCAGGCAAGCAGCGATTATTGAATGTTAGGGACCTACGAGTATTTCGACGTTACATTGTGAAAAGCAGGCATGCTCCCATAAGTGAAATGACTGTTTGGGCTCGAGAATATTTTCATATACCCATATCCGAAAGCACAGTCCGCCGTTACTTCAGAAGATGCAACTATTACTTATACGCTACAAAGAGGAAGCCATTTATGAGCACTGTAGCTAAGCGTCGCCGGGTAGCATGGGCCAGAACCCATCTAAAGTGGACCCTTGCTCAGTGGAATAGTGTTCTGTGGTCCGACGAGTCCACCTTTGCAGTAATGTATGGCAACAACGGTCGCAAAGTGCTAAGGACCAAGCACGGAAATAATCATCCCAACTGTTACCAGAGGAAAGTTCAGAAGCCTGCATCGCTGATGGTGTGGGGCTGCATGAGTGCAGCCGGGACAGGATCGCTTCACTTTTTCGAGGGCACTATTAACTCTGCTGCCTATATAAACATTCTTCAACAGCATCTGCGTCCATCCCGCCAAAAGTTGTTCAATAGAAGATCAAGCATCTTTCAGCAGGACAACGCGAAGCCTCATGCTGCTCGGAACACCAAGGCTTGGCTACAACAGCACCGTTTCAGGGTGCTTGACTGGCCTGCCTGCAGCCCAGATCTGTCACCCACTGAAAATGTATAGCGCATTTTAAAGCGAAAAGTCAGACAGCGGAAGTCTCGAACACTGCAGCAGTTGCGGGCGTGTATTTCCGAAGAGTGGGACAAAATTCCAGTAGAAACAACGCAGAAGTTAGTGTCCAGCATGCCTCAACGATTTCGGAGCGTCATTCGTCGGAAAGGTGACGCCACTCAGTGGTAATGTGCAATAAACGGTACGGTGTACGATGTTCATTGCAACGTGTTGAAAACGGTACATTACAAAAAGTCGCTTATTTAATTTTCTCGTTTTTTTTATGTTAAAATGCTATATGAGAGTTGTACTAAAGCTCTGTGCACTCAAAGTAATTTTCATTTGTTTACAATTAGTTTCGCTGTACTTATCCAAAATTCTGTAGGTGTCCGAAGTTCATTGACGCTAGGGTTGTAAATATCAACTTCGTTCGGTCATTTCCTTGATCTTCTCGGAAGTCCCGTTGTCGTCTTGTATTTCTTTCAGAAAAATTCTATTTTCAGAGAGCCACCACACCGGATTCAGAAATTTGTTTCCGCCTTTCCAACAGCTACACAAAAATTCTTATCTTTTTCATCTGTAGAAGAATCGGTGTCACTCTGATCTATTCCTTCTGATGAATCTGCATCTTGTGTTACTTTTCTTCTCTATCAAAAAATCTGGATTTTTTAGAACGTGAAGCAAAATCTCAAATAAATAAATAAATAAATAAGCAGTTTGGGCAAGTATCCTACACTCAATCCAGGAAGTAATCTTTTTTACTAATCGCATGATTTACATGCTTCTTGTTAATATTTTTCTATAAAGAAATTATAGATAGGTTATTTCCAGCTAATCATTAGAGACAAAAGACTAATTTGTGATTTTTCATTTACACTGTATCTATTTGAGATTTTTCTTCATCTTCTAAAAATTCCTGGTTGCCCTTCTGATGCTCCTTCGTGCAATGGTTTAGCAGATGCTCGTATCTTCTGCTTCTTCGTAGCAGTTAAAGGTGTAGCGTGCACACGTAACTGTGGATAATGGATCAAAGAGGAACACTGCTGTAATCGTGCAACAGTTTCTGGCCAACAAAGGGGTCGTATCCATAGCTCATCCACCTTATTCACCAGATTTGGCACCGGCAGACTTTTTCTTGTTCCCACGCCTGAAACGGGCCTTAAAGGGACACAGATTTGCGGACATTCCAAACATTCAAGCAAATGTGACACGTGAACTTAAAGCCATCCCTAAGGAGCTTCCAGGACTTATACACCCGATCCCAAAAGTGTATTGCCTTCCAGGGTGATTATTTCGAAGGACAAAGTACAAATTGTAAATGTGGCTCTATCCGTTTTGCATTTTGTTGTGTGAACTCATTCACCGAACTTAATTGTCAGAGGTTGTATCAAGATAGATTTTTTTTTTGCTGCTAAGGTCAGGGAAAATAACGTGATCAACCGGAAAAAGTCAGGGAATTTTACGAAATCGTTTTGCTAGACACCCTGACTGGGAATTTCGGGATTTTGGCCCATTTTCCGCGTGATTGGCCCGAGAAAAACTGTTTGGCATTTTTAAAAGCAGGTTTGACATTAAAATTGCTAGCGCAGCCAGGAAACACTGCATCACTAAATTTGGGCTTGTTTAGAAAATGTATTTGCTGCTCTAATTCATCTGTACTATTAAATTGTCAGAAAAGTTATGGTGTATTTTTTTCATGAGTCATTTATTTATACGGAAAACAAAGATCAATCAATGATATATTGCACGTTTTGTTTGATAACCCTTTGCCATCTTTCAGTGAGCTCATAATTCCTCACTCATAGAAGGATCTGTCTTTATCTGCGAAAAACCGAAGTGCTGAACAGTATACATGCAAGAAGTTTTGAAAAGAGCGAAAAAGGCGGAAGTCTGATGACGCAAGATGGGTTGGGTAGAGCAACACATCCCAACTAAACTCCATTAATTTGTGACAGGCAATCAGACTTGCGAGTGATCTCGCGTTGTCGGAATGAAACAACTCCTTTACGACTCACAAGCTCAGGATATTTTTGGATGAAGGATTCGTTCAAACTGGCCAATTGCTGGCAGTACAAATTCGAAAAATACGATACCTTTAAAATCACGCCACACTGAGAGCAGTCTTCCTCTGATGAATGTCGTGAACCATCGCTGGAACCGATGTCTCTTGTAGACACCATAAACTCTACACACTTGATGCGCGTTCTTCCCTTTGACGAAGTAAGACAGTACAATATGGCTAAAATGCACAGTTTGGTCCTCCATCTTCAAGTTCCTGTAAAATCTCCAAAACTCAACTAAATTACTTAATTTATTTTAGAATAAAGCTAAAATTATCAACTGTCAAATGACTAGTAACATAGATGCGAATGAATCTAGTACTTCAACAAATGAACTATCGCTGCGTGTTGCAAAAATGCATCATGACTTTTCCGACAACCCAATATGTTTGTATACAGGGTTTCAAACTTAATGTACAAACTTTTAGGGGAGGTAGATGGCAAAAAAATTCATATGAACATGCAGGGTTCCCACATTCTGGAAAGTCAGGGAAGCAGGGCTATTTTCATGCATTTGTCAGGGAAATGAGCCTCTTCCTGGGAAAAGTCAGGGAAATAGATTTTACCAGAGACATTAAGTTATTTATCGAATAGCTGATTAATCGACAATCGAACAGTGAAGTGTACATTCGTTAGGATGGGACGAAAGCAGCGCTTTCACAAAGCTCATCTAACCAGAATAAACTCCAAAGGAAATACACTGAGGTAGTCAAGAAGCCTAACCAACCCAAGCGGTCTTCCATATTATACAAAAAACAATTGACGATTGTCAGAAACAAAAAAAAAACAAAGACAAACGAAATAAAAAATACAAGGAGAAATAAGATTATCACATCTTCCAGTAGTCTGGGAAAGAGACATTGCCAATATCTTCAAAATTGATGTCAAGAACGTGCCTCGGTTTACGATACTTCGTATGCCAGTTCATTTTCATTGAGTTCTCCAGTATCCCTTTCACAAGCTTATTGTCGTGAGTCTTCATCTTCTGTATCATAATCAAAAGGAGATCCTGTATAAACTTACCGATATGGGCCATGTTTAAATCGAGGTGGATGGATTGGTTTTTCACCGTCCTTCTGTCCAGCTGGGCAATGGTCCTCAGGGTAACATTCTGGAATGACTGTAGTTCACTCCATCTGCTTTTACAGATAGTCGCCCACGTAGGCATGCCATAGAGGAGTATGGTCCGGATAATCGATTTGTACAGAAGTAGCTTGTTGTCAATGCTGAGGGCGCTGTTGCGACCCATAAGAGCTATAATACTGTACTTAGCCCTCTTCGCAGTGTTGCCAGGTCGTAGAGCAGCGCCGTCACTAAATCCGGTAGAAAGTGTAACTAAAATGTACTAAGAATTTTCAAAAGTTACTAAAAAAAGTTACTGAATTAAAATTACTCAATAAAAATCCACATAACGTACATTCTTCTTCTTCGTCAGTCCCCCACATAAGATTACCGCCCAGGAAAGGTTAATAAAATAAAAGGAAAACACATTACAAAATATTTGTGAAAATAATATTGAAATTTAATCAAATAAATCCAAAACATCTTGTACAATTGTTTCTTCAGAGGGATTTGCTGTGTTGTAATCGTACATAGTATTATTAAACAATCTTAACATTTTCTCAGACGGCTCAAAATTGGTGCAGTTGGCATTCTTATTTTTTAAAGAATACTGTATTGTCATAAGAGATTGTGCCATTTCAACACTTAAACGACTGCGAAGCTTGTTCTTAATAATAGCATGTAGAGAAAATGCCCTCTCTACAGTGGCATTGGAGATAGGCAAAATCAAACACTTTTTTGCAAGAGCAGCAACATTATAAAACCGATAGTTACCTGCTGCGTCCCTGTCATTTGCAACCTCGAACCAAAAGGATTCCACATTATCAGTGTTATTCCAAGATTTATTTGAAATACACTGCCACTCTTTCTCAATGACAGAAATGTTGCCATCATCATCATATCCAAGTAACTTTGATAGCTGAATAATACTTGGTTTTGATTGTGAAGTTGCAACTGCTGGGGTCAGGATAGATATAGTTTGAAGGACAGATAAATTACTTGGCAGTCTAGCACGAATTTGTTTACACAGTTCAGAAAGACAATCTCTGCATCTAAGCTTGACATCATTTTTCTCATTGTTAGACAAACCATCACAAAGGATGCTAAATTCGTAGCCAAAATCTATCCCTCTCTCGTGCATTAAAAAATTTTCAAAGCGAAATTTAATCAACTCGTCATCAGAAATTCGGCATAACTGGGTAGGAACCACAATTTGGACCAGTAAAGTTTTATACATAAGAAATAAATCTTCAAATAATTTAGCCGAATCTACATTATCACTCTGAAATAATGTATTTATAGTGCATATATCTTTCAACATATTTTTTAAGAAAACAATGTAAACTTTATAGGCTCTGCAATTTAAAATTTCGAAATTTAGGCAGTTCTTAAAGAAGAATGTTCGGCGATAAAACAAGCTAACTTCAATTCTGCAATCTTCTCAGCTTCTGTTTTCCATCGTGTGAAATTTAATTGTCGACAAGATATTGCTGACTTCTCCATCTCCACGTGATTCTGATGCTTAGTACTTTTAGAATGCTTCAGTAAGGCAGCTTTATGTGCATTCAATTGACATCTACAGTATCTGCACAGTGCATGTTCGTTTGAACCAGGATATGGTGCTATCCAATCTATTACAAAAAAATTGGTAATTAACAACTCGATCCAATCGATCAAAAAAAGTGCAATTTCTTACATGTGCAATATACAAATCGTGATGTCCACATGGCGTACATTTACCATATTAGTTATCCTTACCTTTTAATTCTTCGTCAGTCTCCCAAGACTTCACATATTTTTGGATGTATTTCTGCTTCTTCTGTGGTGGTGGTGGCATCGTTGGTTGCGATCGCGGAAAATTTTATAAAATTTGTAAAATTCCCTGACTTTTTCCGGTCGCTATATTATTTTATAAACAATCCTATATTATTATTATTATGATTATTATTATTATTTACAATATTTTTTTTATCTAAAAACTGTGGTCTACTTACAATTATGAAGTCTTCCAACGAAGAGGTTTCCAACGAAGAAGTTTCCAACGAAGTACAACGAACTGAAAGTGTTCAATCGACAATCGACAATCGACGAACACCACGTTTATATATACCCCAGAATACAAATAAAGCACCAATGGGAGGCCAGCTCCAATTCTCGAAACCACATTGGCTACAATACGAACATTTATATTACTGAAAATCACTTTTGAAAAAAAAAGTCACTAAAAATTTTTAGTCACTGAAAAGTCACTTTTGGAAAAAAAAAGTCACTAAAAAAGTCACTAAAAATTTTTAGTCACTGAAAAGTCACTTTTGGAAAAAAAAGTTACTAAATCTAGTGACAAAGTTACTGACCTGGCAACACTGCCTCTTCGCTTTGTTCAGAGCATAGGACATATGCTGGTTCCATGAGAGTCTTGAGTCAATGATAACTCCCAGGTACTTGTAGTTGTCCACCCAGTCAGTTTCTTATTAAACAGAACAAGAGAATCTGGGGGATGCTTGAGCTTCCTATTGAGGTACAAAGCCTTGCACTTTCCGACGTTAAGGTTCAACTTCCAGCAGTTAAACCAGTCTTCGAACTGCTTCAAGGCGCACTGCAGCCGAGTGATAACGTGAGCCGGCTGGTGTGCCCATGCAGGGTGTCCAGCGAGTTATTCAAAAAAAATTCCCGTATAATTCCCGTACTTTCTCAAAAATTTCACTATATTTTAAATAATTTAAAATAAACTTAATGTGAATATTTAATAAATATTCTTCACACAATTATGTAAATAACAAACTTTATTAAGGGTCTTTATCTATGCAAATTAAAACTTTTAGTCATATATTAATTTTGACGAAGTTCTGTCATCGCTTCATCAATTGCTGTAACTTCTCTCGCCGTTTCGTCAATGAGTTTGCGTTTCTTTGCCTTAAGCACAAATTTTTTTTTTTAATTTCCCGGATTTTTTGAATTTTTCCCGTATAATTCCCGAATATTTCCCGGTACCGAAGAATTCCCGTATAATTCCCGTACTTCCCGGATCGCTGGACACCCTGCCATGTCATAATGGCAGTGTCATCCGCATAAAAATACAGATTACAATTATCGGGTTTCGGGAAATCATGTACAAAGTAATTAAATAGCATAGGCCCGAGGACAGAACCCTGAGGGACACCGGCCTTTACTACACGGGGTGTGGAAAGATTTTCTCCAACCTTGGCTTGATAGGATCTGCCGTCAAGAAAAGATTTCACCATCAAGATCAAATCGGCAGGGAACCCGTCTCTGATCATTTTGTAGACAAGGCCCTCATGCCACACTTGGTCAAAAGCTTTACTGACATCGAGAAATACCACCCCACAGTACCTGGATAGGTTCAGGGGGGTGCTCAGATCTTCAACGAGCCTCCATATCTGCATCGGACAAGAGTGGGCAGCACGAAAGCCAAACTGCTCTTCCCGTAAAAGGTCATTTGCTAGACAGTGATCTTGGAATCTGACAAGGATCGTTCTCTCCAACACCTTGGACATCGAGGGTAGCAAGCTAATAGGTCGGTAGCTCGCGGGAATTGCAGGATTTTGCCCCTGCTTTGGGATACTCAACACAATAGATTTCTTCCAAGCCACAGGGAAGCAAGAAAATTTCCAGCAGTCGCTAATGATATTGGTGAGAAATTCAATAAAGTTCTTTGGGAAATTCATAAGGGCGTTATTACTCACCTTGTCTTTTCCTGGAGCCTTCTTCTTTTTCAGTTTATTTATGATGTTGGCGATCTCACCAGCCTCGATGTTGTACTTCGTAAAATGCTTTGGGATTTCATCAAAGTTGAAAATACCTTCTTCCACACGCTGAGACATGATTTGGCTCTCGGGCTTATCGTTGGTAGGAGTAACAAACTGCATTTCCAGTGAATCTGCAATGACTTCGGCCTTGTCCTGATCAGTTTGCACATAGTTACCTTGTGGTGTACGGAGTGGAGGAAGCATAACATTCTTCTTCTTCTGTAAAGCTCTAACCATACTCCAAATGGAATTGTCGCGAGCCGACAAGCTTTTGAGTTTTTCATTCCATCTAGCGTCGCGAAGCTCTTTTATCTCCTCTTGAACTCTTCGCACTAACCTGTTGTACTTGGTTTTGAGCCAAGGTTCACGATAGCGTTGCCAAAGTCTACGGGTCCTGTTTCTTTCAGAAATTAGGCGTTGGATTCCAGGAGAGAGTTAGATTCGATGAGAAGGTTTATTCTCTGATGGATACTTACTGACTTCTATGGCACTGTTAATACATCTGGTGATGTCATCAACAAGTTGATCGATGTCCTCTGTACAGTAAGCAACGTCGGGATGGTAGCCATAGTCCTTAAGAATATCTTAGTAGAGCTTCCAGTTTTGATGATGTACGAGTTCCTCTCGGAAATTTATGTCGACATTGTCAAAGTTCAACGCCACAGGCTTGTGGTCAGAAGAAAGGTCATCAATCGTGAAGATATTGTACGGTTTGAAGAAACCCTTCAAGAGCGAGATGTCCAAAACGTCACTACTAGGGGAGTGGTCGCAGTAGTAGGTGTCCTCCACAGGTCCAGCAGCGATGATATCATCTCTACCTTGTATGTACCTATAGAGAATCATGCCGTTGTAATTCTGCGTTCTGGAGTTCCAGCTTGGATGCTTGGCATTTAGGTCACCAGCCAGGACGACTGGAGTGTCACCACTGAAGAGTTCATCAAGCTCGCAAATGTCAAGATAATGTTTAGGTGAATTATAGAGCGCTACGAACTTCACATCACCACAGGAGACGTCATTGATAATGATGGAGGCTGATTCCTTACCTGCATAAGACTTTGATACTAATTCTTGGTGTTGAATTCCCTTCTTAATGATGATCGCAGCGCCCCCAGACGCACATCTTGCAGCATTTGAAGCCATTCGATCCTTACGGTACACAAAATAGCCAGGTAGCTTGAAGTCTTGGCTTGGTTTGAGGTGAGTTTCACAGAGGAAAGCCACGTCAATTTCGTGATTTATCAGAAAGTTGTGAAACTCGATACGCTTTCGGGGAATGCCCCTAGCGTTCCATATCACGCACCGAAGTTCACCTTTGTTGATTACAGTATAACGTTGTGCAGCCATACTAAATTAGTTGGTCGTAAGGAGCCCACTCAACTGTGGGTAACTTTTGCCTAGATTAGAAAACAGATTAAAGATACGTCCTAATTGCTTATACATACCTGGTAGGTCGTTGATGTTGAGGCCTTTATCTTCCGGCGTAGACACAGCGGCAGCATAGGATTTGCCTGCTGTCACTTTAGAACTAGACATCCTTTGAACCTGGGGGTACTTTGGACATTTCGTGTAGCTTGATGTGTGCTGTCCACCACATCTGATGCACTTTGGGGGGTCTTGTCCTTTGATCTTGGGGCAATCTCTTGACTGGTGCCCCTCAGCACATTTATTACAACGAGGATCTTCCGTGCAGCCCATGGATACGTGTCCGAAGCGCAGGCAGTTGTAACACTGTAGTGGCTTCTTGTTCCCTCAAAAGGCCTCCACTGAAACTGCCAGCGGCCCAATACGTGTTACGTTTTTCAATGATTGGTTGTGTTCGGTGTTCGGGAGTAGAACCAAAACCATTGGCATATCAATGGATCCTTTGGCTTTCCTCAATCGAATAACTTTTTCCGGGAAGTAGTTGGTTCTTTTTAGGTCTTCTTGGAAGTCATCGAGGTCATACGTAACATCCACATTACGAATTACGTATTTCAGGACCTTCTCCGACTTCAGTTGATGCTGAATTTTTAAAATATCAGATTTAATGCCAAAGACTAACCTGTTGTGTGTTTCTTCATCTTCACATTTAACCTTGATGGTTTCAGCTCTGCCCGTATGAACGGCGATCTTTTCGACTGGAACATGCTTCTCGAGCTCGGTTAAAATCGTCTTAAACGGGACGCCATGAGTCCGCACGATAATTGGCGGTACATACCTCTTCGTGATCCTATGGTCTTTATTAGCCGAGCGACCTTGTACATTCTTCGGATTCCTCATTCTAGTCGCGCTGACGACTTCTTCATTTACTCTGGAGACGGTCTTTAGGTTATCGATCCTCGTGCCTTTTCTGAATTTTTTATTAGTGATACCAATCCAGGGACTGTCGTCCACTTCTTCATCAGTTCCGTCAGAGTGACTTCTCTTACAGCCACCGTTTGTCGAACAGTCACTATTTTCTATTATATCCATAGACTCCATACTATTAGAAGAGGAAATAGTTTTTAAGACGTTACTTACCTTGCTACTATCAACTGGATTATCTTCCGTGGGGTTACTTGCCTTCGGAGTCCCGGAGCATTTTCCAAAGGCTTCCTTAAGTTCGCTTATCTTGTCAATAACATCTCTACGAGAGTCCTTAATTTCCTTATTGATACCTTCGAACTTCTCATCAAAACTTTTGTGTAGGGATTCGACTTTTTCCTCCAGTGCACTATACTTAGCGTTTATTTCATCCCGGAGGGCTTCTAACATTTCGTTGAACACTAGGTCAAAAGCAGCAAACCTAGCATCTAAGCAGGCATCTCGGTAGGCCTTTTCGCAGGACACAGTTTTACCATCCGCCACTAGCAAATGCTCTTTAGCAGACTTCAGCTTGGCTAATTTAGACGAAGCCATCATATAGAAATGTATAGAACCAGGGGGGGGGGGGAGTAACCTCGTAGCTAGGTGTGTGCTAAAGAAGCCGTCCTAAGAAGGACGCACCTAGCTCTAAGAAAAAGAACAAGTCAGGTTTGCGAGAAAATTAATTCTACGCCAGGGACCCGCTCGTGAATGATTAGAATAATAATAGATGATATGAGAAAATGTCCTTAGTTAAGTTTGCGAGGAAATTAATCCCAACGCCAGGGACCCAGAAGGATAATGAACGTCTTGATGTACTGGTTTACGGGAATATTAATTCCAACGCCAGGGACCAGCACATAAGACGTAACAGAAGGTGAATATCGCCCTGAAAAGGGCGCACCGTGAAATGAAAATAATGAAATGATACCTGAAAAGAGAGTAGAGTGATACCTTGAAGAGCTAGTCCGTTTTGATCGTCCTGATCGTCCTCAGCCTAGGTTCCGTCCTCCTGATGATATCCTGATGCCTCCTGATGATATGTGAAGCTGATTAATCCTCTTGGTGTTTCATTATATCATACAAGATATTTAAAACTCGATATCATTGAATGCCATTCCCATCCAATGAACTATCAACTAGGCATTGACTACCACTAAGAACCAATAGAATTGCTTTCGAAATGGAACTGCGAAACAGTGGTTTTTACGAGTCTATTTAAGCCATGTAGCTCAAGTGCCGTTAGAAAATTCGTGAAGATTCAGCGAAGATAAAGTCTGTTATTCAAATTTTATTATTATTATTATTATTGTTTGGAGAAGCCATACTCGGATCAAGTCCGGAAGCCAATCCCAGAGGCGGACCCAAAAGAGGGCCAAAGCCCAAGGGACTCAAATGCGAGGGAGGGAAAGTTATGCACTCGTGGGAGTATTGATGTTTGAGTGTAGGAATTTCCTTACTATGTGACAGGTGTTTAGAATTGTGGCTTTCTGTAAGGTTTTGTATAAGTGTGGGTTTAAATTTAGTGTTGACAGGCTTTTGTGTAGCGAGTGTGAAATAACCCCAGTGGCAGAAAGAACGATAGGAACAATGTGTACTCTGTTAACTCCCCAAAGGCGTTTTATTTCATGTGCAAGATCCGTATATTTAGTGATTTTGTCAGTGTATGTCTTTTGTAAATTGTGTGTGTTGGGGATGGAGATATCAGTTATGTAAGTCACTTTGTTTTGCTTATCTACTAGTGTAATGTCTGGTCTGTTATAAGGGATAGTTTTGTCAGTGATTATAGCTCTGTCAAAATATAGTTTATGTGTGGTGTTCTCTAAGACAGTGTCAGGGATATATTTATAGTAAGAAGTGTGAATGTCCCTTAGCTTGTGTATCTTAGCTAGATGTTGATGTATGATGTTGGCTACCTGGTTATGTCTGTGTAAATAATCTGTCTGCGTGAGTATTTTGCAACTGGATATGATGTGTTGGATGGTTTCCTCTGCAAGACCCGTCAGTCGAGTCTTTGATAATATGTTTTCTGTAGCTTTTAGTGTTAATAACCTGGTCTTGTATGGCAATCATGGTTCCTTCAGTTTCCCCAAAGAGGCTCCCTCCACTCAACCAAAAGTTCGACGCTTTTTTGTCGACGTGTGGCTGGTTGAGGTCAGAAGGATGTCTACCGTGAAGTTGCTTTCCGAGCCATGATTGAAGTTTAGTGCATGTTGTAGGAATGTTATGGGTGTTCTGCATGCTGTTCAGATTCAGAGGTGTGTATTTTGTATCAGCCATGCAGACTGCTTTGTGTAATGGTGATGTGTGTTGTTTAGAGTAAAAGAATTCTCTGAGTGACTGAGTCTGTTTCTGGTGTAGATCTGTTATGTCAATAAGACCTCTGCCTCCCTCTGAACGAGGCAGGGTGAGTCTTTCAATAGCTGTGAGTGGATGGTGCTTTCTGTGCTATGTAAGCAGTTTACGTTGTTTCCTTTCAAGTCCCTCAAGATCTGTGTGTGTCCACTGTATGATTCCAAATGAGTAGGAGAGTATTGGCGTGGCATAAGTATTGATGGCCTTGATTAAATTTCTGGAATTTAAATGCGTTTTAAGTATTGTCTCTAGCCTATGAAGATATTGTTTAGTGAGTGTATTCTTTATGTGTTTGTGCTCCAGAAGCTTGGCTTGCTTAAATCCTAGATATTTGTAAAATTCGTCATTTTCCATAGCAGCAATGTGATCTGGTTCATCTAATGTGAAGCCCCCTTCCCTGAGTACTCCATTTTCAATGTGAATGGTTTTGCATTTGTCTAATTCAAATTGCATTTGTATATCTTTTGAAAAGGTTTGTGTAATGTCAAGTAATTGGTGCAGTTGTGTTTGTGTGGAGGCGTAGATTTTCATGTCGTCCATGTAGAGTAAGTGTGAAAGCGTGTAGTGGCAGCTTTTATTATGTTTAATTGTGTAGCCGTAAGTTGTGCTATTCAGTCTGTTGGAAAGTGCATTTAGTGCAAGACAAAACCAGAGTGGGCTCAGTGAGTCACCCTGGAAGATGCCCCGGTTTATCTGTATTTTGTCAGTCGTGATGATTTCACTGTTGAGTGTGAGGTGTAGTGTAGTTCTCCAATGCAGCATTGTACTTTCTAAAAATGTGATAAGTGTAGGGTTTATTTTATACAATCGTAGTGTATATAAAAGCCATGAGTGTGGGACACTATCAAAGGCCTTTTTGTAATCAATGTAGGCTGCATTATTATTATTATTACTGTTAGTATTACGAGGCTTGTTGAAGAATTTTTGCCTGCTTGTCCGTAACTATTTTATTTGTCAACTGATTTTCAAAATTTTTTTTTTGTATCTGATACACTTATTTGCCCAGTTACGGACCAGGAGGCAAAAATTCTTGAACAAGCCTCGTGATACTAATACTAATTTTATATAATGTGACAACTAATAATAATAATAATAATAATAATAATAATAATAATAATATTAAAATTGTGTCTGAAAAGCTGTTGTAGAGACATGATATTTAAAAAAAAATACGATTTGGTCAGGGAAATGAGACCGTCGAATTCAGGGATAGTCAGGGAAATGGGATACAGATTTTCTGTGGGAACCCTGACATGGATCTGAATTTGAACGATAACATATGAACAGAAATAAAAATCAACAAGTTGACAACTCTGGTTCTAAACATCTAGGATGATGAAATTTGGGGGAATAATAGGATACATAAAACTATGTCGACCATTAAAATTTGATCGAATTCTAAAGAGTAGTTTCCAAGTTACGCAGTCAATATCGTAAAACGTGCTGGTTAGTACTTACATGTGAGCAGTATCAGGGTCTTTTAATCTACAGACCCTGGCAGTGTTAAGATGTTGAATGTATGTAAAAGTTTACTTACAGTTAGTTCATCTATTAACAGAGTTGTATCGCTTCGTAGAAATTGGATATATGAAAAAAAAAAATTGAATGGGCTAATTTCATAAAAATGTTTGGCTTCTTAAAAAATGATGTAGCTTAAATTTGGGCTTTTTTTTTTTTTAAACCAGTTTGGTTTCAAATGAAAATTTTAATCTGGCAACCCTGCTTACAACTGTTTCTAGCACCTTACTGACTATGTCAACCTGCATGCATGCTGAACTCGAACCAATCGTTGGTTGGTTGGTTTATTAGAATTTTTGGCGTCGACTACTAAGGTCTAACGTCATTTTGCGCCTTTTACACATGTTATATCTGTACGCAGCCCAGGACAAACGCAAACATTCATGCCCACGGCGGGATTCTAACCCACGACCAGGTGGACTCGAGAACTAGAAAGCCTATGCCCTAGCCCTCTCGACCATTTGGCCGGCTCGAACCAATGGGGGGTCCAATGAAATATTAAGCAGATGTTTCTAATTCATTGTCTAACTAACAATAAAACACACAAAAAAAAAAATAAACAGGGAATGGAACGGATGTTCCGTTTTACTAGAAATCAAACATAAGTGGTCGTAATGTATGTCTCAGATACCGTACTGAGAATGCACGAAAAGTAAGATAGAATGATTCACAATCCATTAAATGGAGAAAAAAGAAAAAACTAAGAGGAAAAATTTTTACAAAAATAGTCGGGCTGGATGTCACAAATACAATGATTTCTTCAGAAGTGCAATACTGAAAGAGGTTCAAAAGTAGAAGTAAGAAGATACAGGGAAGAATTTTCCATAGAGCCTAGCACTATTTGGTTATGAAGAAAATTATTGGTCATGTAAGTCTCAGGTAAGGCGCAAGCAACAGAGTGACATATTGGTGGTACTTGAACTTTGTTGCAACATAATTATGCTGGGCAAAACTGATTTGTAACTTTCACAGATGCATAATAACGTAAGTAAAGAAGGGAAAAAAAACAACTTGCTAAGCAATGTCCATGAGTAAATGTATAAAAAGAACTTTGCCCAAACGTCACCATAATCGCAATCTAATACAATCATATCATGTACCTAGAATAAATGGGTGGTCATCTTACAGTTAGTTTTTAGACTTATTCTAGCGACTGATTACACTATGCAACAAAATTAAACTTTTTGTCTGTTTCCTGGTTCTAAATAGTCAATTCTTGCTAATTTTGGGTCGAGAAAAGCAAATTTGTGCATGAATTTTTTTTATTAGCTCTTGTTTCAGAGATACACAACAGCCTACCCATCGATTTAAAGGTAAATTGAAGAAAAAAAAAATTCTGTATAATGAATATAATACAATAGGTCATGTTTCATTAAACAATGTTCATTTTTAAAAAAGGAGCAGTTGTTTTTAACCTATTCCTGCAAACGTTTCCTTTTGGATTGCGTCTTGTATGCCAAAGCCGGAGCATCTCTTGTAACAGTCCAGCAGTAGTCGGCGAGCATTGACACATCCCAACGACCCTGATATCTGTGTTCCATTTCAGGGATTTCAGAATGTGCTTCCTTCTGCCGGGTGGAAAGATCACAAAAAATTTCTATACAGAGAGTGAGGCTGAGGGGGAATTACAGCTATTCACAAATCATCCATAGTGAGATTTTAATACCCACGGTGGTTCTGTATCTTGAAAAAAAGAGCTAATCTCAACTTTTCATGGTGATTTTCGTGTTCAGCGAGACAAAATACTTCGGAAATAACTATTTTTGAGCCCGAAACACTTCTGGTGTTGCCTAGTGTTATCAACAAAGTAGATCAGATTTTGGTCAAGGCAGGATCATTGACAGATGAAAGTCAAACCTGTTGGACTTATCGCCATGGAAACATCGGAACGAATCGCAAAATCACACGTTTACGTGGCAGGTCTGGCACCAGTAATGTAAAATATAAACGATATGGCAACACACAGAATGGTTCTTGGTCCGTTTATTAGCAGAAAATGTGTGATCATGCATAATTGACAAATACAGTTTCCTGTCCTAATTTGGCAGCAAAAATTGTACAGTGACTGGACTGGCAGGGCAGAGAATAGAATTCACTGCCAATAGCAAATTCAAGACTGTTTCATTCAATGCAATGCCATATTTATGGATCATTATGGAAATTAGGGTAATCACTTTCTTCCTGAACAAGTTGCGATAACACAGCAATTCCACATTTGAAACTAAAGAATATACTTTTGGCTGCCACCACTAAGCTATTGTGTGAAAAATGTTTTGCAAAAAACCTCTGCGACTGACATGTAGACACTGGTATTCACCTTTCAATCGCTGACAACATATCATGGACAATCTTCAAAAGTATTATGAAGGGTGTTTATTTGTACTGAGAATTATGGAGTCCATTGTACACTATTTTTTTTTTTTTTATTAAATGATGATATATACTATATATATAGTTTTAATGTCCCTGACCCACAGAAATTTAGTAGTGCCAGAAGTACATCTAACTAGTTAGAAATTGTGGCTAGGGAGGAAAGAATAAAAAAAAAGTTGCCATTTGTCTTCATCCGTGATGTTATCAGTAACAATTCTACAGATTTGAAAATCTAATTTTATTTGGTTAGCTCACGTCGTTCTGGACATTGCAATTTCCACAAAAGAATATATTAACGTTAGTGGACTTTGTTTAGTGCACTTTAATCAATAATCTCTTTTGCAGACATGAACTACCCTTTCCTCAGCATACGACTTATAACGAAGGTGCTCAGGCACGGCAGTGTGGATTGTACCCTCGGAAACCTGGACATCTCGGATAATGTCTCTGATGGGCATTCCTGGGTTCGCATCGATTGTACAAATTGTGATGTTCTCATACTGTTCAAACATTATGCGCGTTTTTGCACTTAGTTACAGGCGACACATGTTCACCTGAGGTTTCCAACACCTTCTGAACTTTGACCACAAAAGATCTGATGACTTTCAAAAATGTTACAATTTCAACATCACTAAGATGTGTAGCGCAGCGATCACAGCGTGCCTTTTCACTTCCTGTGTTAGCTGATAGTCTGCCATTGATGCTCTGTAAAGATGATCTGCTTTATTGATCATGTATGATCAGTCACTAGAATAAGTATTAGGGTACACTCAAATCACATGTCCTCAAATACCCTACACATCCTGTAATTTTTAATCAACTTTATCGCTTACTACTGAATTTTTAAGATTCAGGCATTTTCCACATTTTACAAATTTTTAAACTTCAAAGATCTGTAATCCATTATCCTATCAGATTTGTTGAGGTCTAAAGTTCACAGGAAATAAACATTTTAATTTCCAACTGCTTGCAGTTTAGTTGCAAGTTCACTGTTAATTTTTGATAAACTTAAGTAATTTAAAATTCTGTTTTCCTGAATGTGTGTTTAATTTCAAGATTAACAAAAGCCAAAACTATTTTTGTAAGTTTTGAAAAGATTTATACAGTATATGAATTAAACAGGGTGTCCCGTAAGTTTCCATGTTTATTTTTCCTATGTATGGAAACATACAGGTTACTGATGCCTTAGCCATGTAATCAGACATCTACAGCTCCTATTTAAAAAGATTAAAATAGTTTCATCCAAGATTCAAAAATCAAATCATTACTTTATTCCAAATGAGTTTTTATTTATATGCTTTGTCAACATCCACTTAATACAATATTACCTTATCAATAAAAAACAGCACTTCACTTATTGCAAGTTATCATTCCATTTCAGGTATTCACTTGAAATGATAAATGACACCAATTCTAAATATATTCAAATAATCGACATCGATTTTCTTTAAATTAAATTAAATACATGTATGGCTGGATAGGTTATTGATAGGTTAAAATAAACGTATAGAAACTTTGTATATAATAAAATACTTGATACACGTATAATCAAAATTGCACCTAAATATTCCCTATCCAGTCACATCAAATAAGAAGGCTTTATAATACAATTTAAGCCAAGATCAGATATTTACCAAGTGTAGCATTCTCGTGTGAACAAATTTTAAAAATTTAATCAAGGCTTAAGTGTGAACTCAAAATAAATTTGCCTTGCATTATTCAATATTTGAAAATGGATCAGAGATGAAGAAAGGATAAACTTATGTAATAATGAAGAACTACCGATATTATTTTCTGCAACCCACACCCTGTCATATAAAATGCAGAAGTATAATAGGAATGGGTATCTTCATAGTATGAATGTTTTGCCACATCTATTATCACCACCACATTTTTGATGCAGTTAACGTCGATGCTTTATTTCAAAATTTTTAAATGGACAGTTTTAAAAAACGTTACTGAACTTTAAACAAAATATATGGGCTTCTTTACGTTGATTCCATATTCGTTCAAAGCAGGTGTCAAGTCCTCCATTGTTAGTGTATATCGTTTATCCTAAAAATATTGAATAAGCATTTTTTTAATTACTAAAAATCGATCTTTTACAAATAATTATAATCTAAAAATCAAAATTATAGATTTTATAACTTTTTTTTTGCCTTACAATTGGAGGCCACAATGTCTGGCCCACTGATTTCGATCGGTTTTGTTTGGGTCATCAAAATTAATAAAATTTGCTTGATTTTTAGCAATCTATTGATTCTCCTAGGTCTAAAACAGATCTGGTGTCACAACCTTTGATCTCGAATTTTTAAAAAATGAAGGCATAGTGATCTAAGCCCTTTTACATGAGTTACTTTTCGATGGTCCCCAATCTGTATGTTAAAACCAACTGAAATCAGTGGGACACAATGTGGCCTACCCTTTGGTAGACGAAAATTTCATTTGAGAATGGCCTAAGATGAATTCTCAATTGTACACAAATATTCATGGTTTCTAAAAATTACCGTACTTAAATTACTGGCATTTAAATACCTTCTCTTTAAATATTCTGCGCAACTTCATTAAAAATTTGTCTATGATATCAGAGTTTGTTTCAGAATTTACTCTTCCAATAATGAGAATTAAGGTTGAGGAGAAACCTCTATTGTTTTCCCCAAGTTTATTGGCAGAAAATTAGGTCTTTTCCTAAGCACACATCCCATTTATCACAAATGGAAAATAAAAAAAAGTTCTGTATATAAACACTGGACCTCTTGTCCACAATAGAGATTTAATAAAAAACAGATGCATTTCAGCCACCTTGGCCATCTTTCAGCAAAATAAATGACAAAGAAAGTAGAGAGCACATTTATACAAAAAATCCACTAATCACAGAAAACTTAATAAAACAAAACATAAAAGAAACCATGAGGACATCATTTACAAAGAAACTGAAGGAAATGGCCAATCAGAGAAAGCCACTGAGAGAGATAATAAAGTAAACATAATGACATTTTTACAAAAAGAAAAACGAAAAAGAAAAAAAAATAAAAACAAAGGTTAAAGTAGTGTAATTAATGAGGTCGAAAAGTTTAGAGATCCCAAGAGAAATTTTATCCAGGGTTCGTATGGGTCATAAAAAACCTGGAAAGTCCTGGAAAATCGAAAAAAAAAAAAAAATCCAGGCCTGGAAAGTTTTGGAAAATCATTGGTTTCTGACTTAAGTTTTGGAAAAGTTTTGAAAAAGTGTTTTTTGAACAGATTTAATGTTTACTTAATAATTATTTATAAATGATATAAATATAGGGATTAAGCTGCTGCTAGCCTTTTCGCCGAATGGCGCTGATAACCCAAAACCGGCTACAAAAACAGCTGAGAATTCACCGAAAAAATCCACTAAAATTCTCTTAGCTGTATTGTTTGATAAATATTATCTGGTAGCTATAATATCTGAGATTCTTCCACATCGGAGACGAAACACGCTGTGCAGAGGATTGTGCGTAATTCATTGCATTGCTCATCGTCTAGCTTTAGCTAGTGCACAGATTGCTGATAAATTTGCTGAGCTGGTAAAATATCAGGAAGTATTAAACAGGTTTTTTAAGTACTTTCATCAGTCTGCAAAAAGAACACGTTTGCTAAAAGGTTTTCAAGATATCCTCAACATGGCAGAAAGGAAGTTTGTGCAGGTGTTTACCTCTGGGTGGCCGAGTCTGAGCAAATGTGTCGAAGCTGTGCTCAATTCTTGACCAGCATTAGATTCAGTATATGTTTGAAGATACATCTGCTTTTGGCCAAGGACTGTTAAAAGCGGTAGCTTTGTTACAGATTTGTTGCAATAACTGCGTATTTGTCTGATATTTTATTTTTTTTGTCAAACCTTTGTCTGCTGTTCCACAGCAAGGGTATAGTTTTGAAATGTGTGAAATACAAGTTTCAGTTACCATTCAGCAGCTCAACACCCTAAAAGTGCAATGGGACCAACATTCAAAGATTTTGTACAGAAAGTGCCAAGCTAAGTCTCTAGGCCAGTGAATTTGAATTTCAAGGTCACATTATTAAAGACACCCAAAAAGAGAGAGAGATATTGTAGACAAGATGAAGCTGACTTTTTTAGAAGCCTTGGTTAGCAATCTTCATGAAGGTTTTGCAGATCTTGGCAAGCTGAAATGTTTTACTGCGTTACTACCAAGAGATATACCAAACGTGGAGTCCGATGTGTTTCTAGAACATGGCGAGAAAGATATCACATAAATTTATATATGATGTTAGAATCGTACTTTGAATCAGAAGGAATTGATAAAAATAATGTGCTCATGGAATGGAGGATGATCAAACGTGTTTTGAAAACTCGATGTGCTAACATGTCATTAGCAGCAGCTTACCAGTTCCTTCGAAAGAAGGATTTATTATGTGAATACCCCACTATGTCTATAATATGTGAATTCGCATCGTCAATCCCAATACATACAGTAGATTGTGAGAGGGGATTAGTGAGATGAATATCACAAATACAGATATCCGTAATAGACTCAATATTACCTATGTATGCTATTTGATGAACATATCAATGGCCCAGAGAGGAACGAGTTTGATTTTAAAGCTGCATACATCAATAGCAAAGAAGGATCCAGTCAAAGTATGAAAATAAATGAATGTCGTTTTAAATGTTAACTATATCATTTTTTTAAATTTTCTATTTCGAACAGTTTCTGACCAAAAATTCCTATTTTGATACCTATCATATCCCCAAAGGCACTTTAGGTTTTGGCTATAACTTTTCTGATTTGGCTAGAATTCTTAGGTTCTATTTAGCCGAAAATCTACAAAAATCTTCTTGCCAGATTAATTCCTGTGAATATATTATTCTTAAAAATATAAAAGATTATGGTCATGGAAAATGTATTGAATTGCCTTGAAAAGTTTTGGAAAAGTCATGGTATTTTATCTTTGATCAAGTGTACGAACCCTGTTATCACAATTCAATAGCAATGCCTCATAGGAGAATTCTTGCTGTCGACTTGTCACAATAATTTCATGTCTTGTTTCAAGATATCATGTCCGGTTTTTTATTAGTTGCTTAGCTATGACCAACTTATCTAGCCAAGCAAATATAACCCAGATCTAGTGTTCCTTCATTCTTATTTGTACATACTGTTTCATCACTCCTCGGTAAACCATATTGCATTTGCTGCAAGATTCGTAGATTCTCAAGTCTTATCCTTAGGGTTACCCAATAGGGTTGTCAAGGAATTATGATTCTTATAAGCCAGGATCCTGTTCCATCCTTTAAAAAAGGATTGCATCCCTCTAATAAGGTTAAAATTAAAAGAAACTGCCAAACTCAGTTTCTTTTCCCTGATCTTATTGAAAAGCTGCCAAAATTCTCAATTGTGCTTTCCATTGCTACCTCCTCTAAGTAATTCAAATTATCGTTAAACATTCATTATTGAGAGGAATATTTAAGGTCCTATCCATCATGAAAGTGAGTGTTGACAGCTTCTGGCTCTGAGAACAATTGAAACTTTTGTGTTTCAAACTGTTACTATGGGTTGGTTTACAAAAGATATCGAATTCCAACTTTGTTCGGAATGAATAATCAAAAAGTCCAGAGAAACGTTAAGGCACAGTTTTTTTCTATTTCAACAGTAAACTTTATGTAGGGATAATGGTTATTAAGGAACATTAAGAAGAATTTGACATCTATCTTGTTGCTATCAAATATTGCAAAATGTCATTTATGTATCACAACCAGAGCACTGGGAAATAGAAGCGAAGATGAAATAGACGTATCACAACCAAATCCGCACATGAAAATCTCTGCAATAGTATGGGACTCATACAGCTACCCACTAGGATGTTGACAGCTGAATTCTGTTCTCTTCATTTGATAATAACTCAACTGGTGTTGGTTGATGGGCAAAATCAGTCAGCAACTTTCAAGTCAAAGGTCAACAACAGGGTTCGTACGGGTCATGAAAAACCTGGAAAATCATGAAAAATCGAAAAAAAAAATTCCAGGCCTGGAAAGTCATGGAAAATCAATGGTTTTAGATTTAAGTTTTGGAAAAGTCATGGAAACTCGAAAAAAAAAACAAAAAAAAAACTCCCTACAATTTTTTTTTTTTACATAATTTTTTCGTGATTGGTTGGACTGTTGAACACAGCAGTGATGACGTCATATCACTGCCTCTGCTCCTCTCTTCTTATTGTTACGGATACAGTATCCAATCCGGTTTCAAAATTTGGCACTGGCCTCCTATTGGTGCTTTATTTGTATGTCTTATGTATATATATATAAGCTGTTAACCGACACAGAGGTCCAGGAGGAGGTTAAAGCACTAGGAAATCAAAGGTGGAACGAAAAACTGAAGTCCTTGACTGTACAGGACAACTCGCTCTGGGGAACTGTGAGGGCCTTAAAGGGTAACAGACCAATCCAATTGCCGCCACTGCTTGCAGGCAATGGTAACGTTGTCACCAGTGACGGGGATAAGGCTCAATTGATCGCTGATTCCCTGAAAAGTCAATTTACCACGCCTGGTGAGACAAACTTGGATAGCCTCCAAAACACTCAGTTAACGATGGGTGTATCGCTTACCAGTACATTCATCCTGTTCCCACCTCTGAGGAAGTCATTAGTGCCCAAGAAATCTCAGACGTCATCAAGCGACTTAAAACCAAGAAAGCAGCAGGCGTTGACTCCATCACTAACAGTGCTCTCAAGAACTTGCCTTCTAATATTACATCGACCATTACCAAAGCCATGAATGACTGCTGGAAACTTGGTTACTTCCCCGACCAGTGGAAAGAGTCCATCATAGTTACCATACAAAAGCCTGGTCTTTGAACGCATCATTCTGAAGAGGTTTAACGAATTCTGTGTAGCAAATAATCTCGTTCGTGATGAGCAATTTGGCTTTCGCCCAGGTCACTCCTGCCAACTTCAGATCTGGAGGCTTGTTGCAGATCTAAACACTCCTCTTAACTGTGCTAAGTATGGTGGTCTTGTCTTTTTGGATGTCCGTAAAGCTTTTGATTGAATCAAACAGAACTGAAGAGGATGAGGCAGATAAAATCTTAAAACAGTTTGTAGATTATTTACAGAATCCAGAATTTTTTTTTTTTAACTTTTCTGAAAATTTTACAGAAAGTTCTTATTTGGATACTTTATTTTTTAATGATATGGAAAATAATAAAATATATATGATAAAGTGTGGCATCTAATTAAACAGTTGCTGTTACTTTCTCATGGTCAAGCAACAGTGGAAAGAGGATTTTCAATCAACAAGTACACTGCAGTGGAGAATATGACAGAAAAAACTTTAGTAGCACAAAGAGTGATAAGTGATCATATTGATTCTGTTGGAGGACTCAACAACGTTAAAATCGACAAGAAATTACTGAATGCTGCTGCGAGTCCAAGACAAAAGTATATAGCATTTTTAGAAGAGAATAAGAAACTCAAAGAAAAAGAAAACAAAGCAGGCACACAGAAAGTGTGAAGAGGAGATTCATGAAATGAAACAAAAATCAAAACGAATGAAAATTGATATTGACAAATTATATGCAGAAGCAGATAAACTTGCTACAAAAGCAGAGGAAAAAGGAGTTTGTCACTTCTATCACAGTCAAATGCACTACGTAGCCATCTCAAAAAGAAACAAATTGAAATTGTAAAAGTTGATAATGACATCAATAGGAAAATTCTTGAACTAAAAGAACTGTAATGTGAAGTGTTTGATAATAACAGTATCTAATAAAGGATTTTTTGAACAGATTTAATGTTTCCTTAGTAATTATTTATAAATTATATGAATACATTATCCTTAAAATTATAAAATATTATGGTTTTGAAATTTTATTGAATTGCCTGGAAACGTTTTGGAAAAGTCATGGAATTATATCTTTGAGCAAGCGTACGAACCCTGAACAAACTGTGGGCAACATATATTCTCTGATGACTTTAAATGATTTCCTTAGAAACTGAGCATTTTCCTTAACAACCAAATGATTTCCTCAGCAATCAAAAAAAAAGCATTGGACATGTTTTCTTAGCAAACATAACCTTAGAAGCACACGTTTTGGCAGTTATAGTTATGACAATGCACAGTCAAATGTGACAAATATTTAATATAATAGACAGTATACAGCTATTTTACTCAAAATAAACTAATCCATCTTATAACCTTAATCTAGTGACCTTTTTATTTTTTTCTCATTTCAAGTTTGGGGCGAGAAGAATTTGCTTTCAGAATTCCATGGGGGTCTTAAATACGAATGCAAATCAAAAGTTATCTACACTTTTCATTCTAAATTTATTTACACAAAGGTAGGTGTTCAATGTGTATTTCTACCTAATCACTTCCCTTGTCAATACACTTCGTCCAGAATCTACAAGCTTGTGTATTCCTTCCAAGAAGAAGGTTGGCCGTGAACCCACTTTTGCACCGCTTCCTGCACATCTAAGTCTGTGGAAGATCATGATGATGTTTAAAGACGACGCTGTTTTCTCATTGATGTTAACTCGCCTATTCGCCAGAACCATCTCTCAAGCTTGCTGAATCTTGTCGTCCGTGGTGGAGGGTAACAGGTGTCCTGTTCCCTCTTTGTGCATCTCACACGCATCCAGCCACTTTTAAACTTCTCGATCCATGAAAAGACACTCGTATATGATAAAGCACTGCCCCCCCGCCCCCCATTTCTGTTACCGTTTTCTTTTCAAGGTTTTGGATTCCTTATGCAAATGAATTTTTTCCATATAAAAATGATAAATTTTTCACTAACAAAATTTAAGTACAGTATTTAAAAATGAGAAATATTGAAATAGGTCTCACTTTTCCAGTTTTCTTTGAACTCTGGCCTGAGCCTCTCATCTTGCAGTGTTGTAGAGCATCGTTTGCAATGTCTGATATGAATTTTTGAGCAGCAAGCGATACCAAACGTACTCTAAAATAATTCACAAAATAAATATATTTATGAGGAAATATTAAAATATAATGAGTATTCATATTGAATAGACGTTGTTTTACGAATTTGTTTCAAACATTATTACGGTAAATTGTTCAAAGCTAAATAAACATTATTTGACACAAACTCTCGCATTCAAAGATGACTCAGAATACTTAAACAAAAATTGGAAATAAGCAAAGCATTCAAAATAATTGGGATTGGACATTACTTTGTGAGGAAAACATATATATATAGCTGTCAAGTATAGCCAAGTATATAAGGCTACCTTATAAGGATAAAAGGATACTCCGCTTATAGGGATAATTTCTTTCAGTCCCTAGGATATCCTTATAATGAATAGAGACTTTCCAGTAATGATGTAGGTTTCAAATAGGCATATGGCCAAAAGTATCTGGTACGGTTCATGCAATCATCAAGGACACGAAGTTACGTAAAGTGTGCATGTTTTCTTTCTTCTTCGATTCCAAGGGACCGTTCCTCATTGAATTCCTGGAGCATGGCGCTACAGTCAATGCGCAGAGATATTGTAAAATGTTAACGAAGCTTAAAAAGAAAATTAAATCGAAATGATCCGGTAAATTTTCTCATGGTGTCATCTTGTTGCTAGACTGCACATAGCCAGTGCAACAAAGGAAACGTCTGCAAAAGTTCAAATGGGAAGTCCTGAGCCGCCCTCCCTATTTTACAGATCTGTCCCCATGTGACTTCCACATCTTCGATGAGCTCAAAAAAGCACTGCAGAGACAACGGTTTCAAACAGACGATGAAATCAAGGTTCAATGGTTCAAACAGTAGGCAAAGGATTTTTATGAGCATGACATTCTGCAACTAGTGCCTAAATAAAATGTGGATAAATGCCTAAACAATTGCAGACAATACTTTTGAGTTTTGTTAAATAATTACTGTGAAATATCCTTTCCCTTGTTATTTATTGACTGTACCTCATACATGATGTGAGATATCAAGAACTGCAAGTAACCATTAACATGAGCAAGCTATCAGATGATTTTGATTTCATTTTTCTTATTTTGATTTAAAGGGCAACACTATGCAAAAAAATCAATTGCAATTTTTTTTACAGAATATCATTCTTTGATATAACACATTCCCATTGAAACTTTTAAATTTGGTCAATAATTTCAATATAAGAAACTGCTTTGAGAAGTGAAAAACTGCGCTTTTGCACTCGCCTTCTGCTGGCCATTTTTTCCAGAAGTGACATAGTTTGAGTCAAAGAGGCCAACGAAAAAGACAGGCCCTGATGCGAAAAAGTCACCTGACCAACAATCCAGCCTTCATTGTTTTCAACAAATGAAAAAATACTGATTGTTAAAATCCAAGATGGAAACAATGAAAATCACATTGTTTTTTGGTCTACATTGTTATTTCAATTACATTGTTTTTCTACGTTTGACTCCAACTACGGCACGGCCTCATCTAGGACGGATGCCTCCCAATTTCAAATCACGCTCATATTTTCTTTTTTTCACACATTTGGAGTTAGAATTAAATTTTTTTTAAATATGATATGATGTTATTAGGTTTAAATATGCCACGAGGTTAGGCTTTCGATTTAAATAAAGTTGTATATGACGTAGAGTTGTCCTTTAATGGCAATTTTAACATCCTATCAATCATATACATGTATCTGAATGTTGCAGTTTTGTGTGAAGGAGATGGGGTGGGACAAAGACTGATTCATGAGATTTGAAGTAGTAATAGGTTTGTCATATGTAAAAACATTAAAGCAACTGTTAACAGTCTTTAGTGATTTAGATATCAAAGAACAGGACAGAGTTGTTTGTTGCAGTCTCGTTGGTGAATGTCACATGAAAAGGGGTTAAAAATTTACAATGGAGGTATCATGTTAAATGTGACAAAGATGTCAT
Organism: Rhysida immarginata; assembly: GCA_023313115.1. Lineage (NCBI taxonomy): Eukaryota > Metazoa > Arthropoda > Chilopoda > Scolopendromorpha > Scolopendridae > Rhysida > Rhysida immarginata. The sequence goes on from JAHWFO010057280.1 coordinate 20,186,705, forward strand.
CCACATATAGAAAACAATGAAATTCCATTGCAAAAGTGAGGTTCAAAATTTTGTAATCTAAACCCATTCCATTCAATAGGGTCTCCTTCTCTATATGTTTTTAAGAGTGTTCCGTTCTGTAGTATTATGTAATAGTGTCAGTTTATAATCAATTTGTCAGGTTTTGTCTAGTGAGTGTGTAAGAAGTCCAATAGTACAAACCAGTACAGGAACAGTGTGTACTCTTAGTCATGTAGGCTCTCCACAGTATCTTATACATCTCCTAAATCCGTATATTTGGCGATTCTGCCATGCACATCTTTTCAAAATGTGCATTGGGAATGGAAGTACAGTCAATTCTCGTTAATACGAAACTGGTTAATACGAAATTCCGGTTAATAAGAAGACATTTTGTGGCCCGTCCCCGAGAAAGCAATTACTATGTAAAATTTTCTGCTTTATACGAACATATTTTCATTAAAATACGGTTTATACGAAGGAAAATTTCATAATTTTATTGAAAAATAGTCCTTTTAGGAACAATTTTAATGATTTCAGATTTCGAAGTGTAAAGTTAATAAAAATAATTTTCAAAGTCATTTCATATGTGATTGCTTCTGAATTATTCGAATAAATGAATACTCGATTTTTTTAATCAGTCGATACTTTTTATTCGATAATTTTAGTCTATTATTCTGAATAAAAAAATAATCGGTTATTTAGTCGAATTTTTCAAACTAACAAATCACATGCTTTCAAACTAACGGGAAATCTGATTCGCGAAATCTGATTGGTTCAGCTATTCAGATCTGAAATCCTGTCACATGGCGCTCAAATCTTTATTTAAACAAGTGCAATATCGGCATCGTTTCAAAATCAATTTTCTCATCGCTACAACGCAGTTATCTAATTTTATTACAGTCAGGAATTTTATTCAATGTCAGCTTCAAGCAAAAGGAAACGAAAGGATCTTTCATTAGATCTTAAGTTACAAATTCTGAATGCAGCGGAAAAACCAAATGCTATAAAAGGGTAGGTTGCTAAAGACTTTGACATTCCACTGTCAACATTATCAACGATACTTAAAAACTCGGAAAAGATAAGACAACAGGCTGAATCGAGTGCGAAAAGAAGAAAACGAATGCGAAAAGCAGCACACGAAGACATGGAAACGGTACTTTTAACATGGTTTAAACAAGCAAGTTAACGTTTTTTCTATTCCGGTATACATGTAGTACAATACAGTGCTGTAGAAATTACTGTAAGCTTTTTTTCTATAATGTACTGTACACTGTATTTGTTTTCAGCTCGACAAAAGAATATTCCCATTAGCGGCGATATTCTAAAAGAAAAAGCTAACCAGTTTGCAAACCAGCTGAACATTTAAAATTTCGCGTGCTCTAGTGACAAAACAACGCTGACGAAACCGCCCTATTTTATAATCTTCTGCCCGAGAAATCTTATCATTTAAATTCAATCTGCTCCATCAAATCAGAGAATGTTAGAATTGATGGAGGAAATTAAATCTTATATATTGTACAGTCAGGATGTTCCTGAAGGCTTATTTACATTATATTGTAAAGTCAATAGTGATTTAGAAAAAAAAATTGTTTTAGCGCGAAAACAAACTGTTATTACAGATTTTTTTAGGAGAGATGAATAAAAATTATTTCTAACTTAAAGTACTCTATTTCCGTGCTTATTTCATAACACTTTTAGTATTGTTGGTTTATACGAAATACGAATAATACGAAAAAATTTCTTGGTCCCCACAATTTCGTATTAACGAGAATCGACTGTAATTATATATGTCACTTTGTTTTGTTTATACAGGGTGACCCATTTTAAAGTTTCCCCTGTAATATCTCGAAAACAACATATGGGATCGAAAAAAGTTCTAAATGAAATTTGTCTTCGGATTTCCTAGGAAAAATTGCATAAGATTGATGCATGATATTTGTTTTACTCTTGCAGATAACATTGAAATCAGTAAAAATGGAAGTCTGATAGAAAGTGGAATTCCTCAATAAATAAAATTTAGATAAATGAAGGTTCCTGTTTAAGAATTCAAGTTGTCTCCTGCCCCACCCCAAGGGATGGGGGAGAGGGAGGTCTATTTTAGTACCATTTGATAGCCCCCTTCAAGATAAATTTCATTCAGAACTTTTTACAATCTCATATGATGTTTTCGAGATATTCCAAGAGAAACTTTAAAATGGGTCACCCTGTATATAAATAAATTGTCTGTCATGATAAATTGTCTCATTGCTTATTATTGAACTATCAAAAAACATCATCAATCCATTGAATTCTCAGAGTGTCTGGGATATACCAGGGTTATTCAAAAAAATGGAATAGATTTCAAATATTTGAAACAAATTGTAATAATAATAAGACAAACACATTCCACACATTTTCAACAAAGAAATCTATAAGATTTTAACACGTTTTTAAACATTTCCTTACATGCGTGCATCAGAAGCTTCAAATCCAGCAGTATTTAAATAATAGCATGTTACTGCATCAGGAATCTAAAATAAAAAAAAGAAAATGAATGGGAAAAAAAAAAAAAAAATCACAAACAAATTTAATTGAAATTCTTAAGAACTATCAATTTAGGTCCTTATGGATGAGATGTATTATGATGTAAACGTAATCAGAAGTTTCAATAAGATTTGTTTTATAGAGTGAAGAAAACACAAATATAATGAACAGTTAAGAAAGACACAAAGAAAGGAGATCTTCCGAACACTCATATAATACTTCAATAAATGTCCAAAGAAAATGGAGACTAACCAACCAGGGCACTGAAATGAAAGGAGGGCCTCTTGCACTATACCGATGGCATGATGGTAAGAGCACTGAATCCTATACACATTTTTTTGTGAAGAGAACAAAATAAATAAGAATCTCATTCAAATACATAAGAAACACTGCTTTGTAGAGAGAAATTTAATGTGGAAAAAGCCAAGTTGGATAAGAACAGCCATTCTATATCACTTCTGGAAAAATCATTGCCACCAAAACTCATTAGCAAAAGTTGTGTTACAACAACATCAGATGGCAGATGGTGAAGCTTCCAAGATCAGCTGAAATTGAATTCTATTGAACTTCAGAACTTCAACCTGCTTCTGTTCAATATGTGATGTCATCTCTTTGCTACACCCATTGCTGAATCGAATCAAGTTGAATGAGCCAATAAATTCCTAAGATTTTTCCACGTGAAGATGCAAAACCTGATTCAGAAAAAGCATGAAATCTAATTCAATGAATTCTTAAGTGTCTGCTTCATTTCGTTCCAGATTTTAAAATACTCCTAGTGTAACCTTATTGCTTTCTTTAGAGAAAACAGTTAACACAATGAAGCTTGAAGAATGTGTGTGCAACACTCAATAGACAAAGGAAAATGCCATCTGTGATGGCAAATCAAAGGCAGGAACCAAATTCTGCAATTCCAAATCGTGATGAGCTCAATTCTGAAATCTCCAAATTACCGGAATCATTGAAACGTTCCTGAACATGATGATTCTTGGAGATATAGAAGCAAAAGTAGAGTGCTCAATCAACTGGTTAATAATTGTGTCTATGATCTAAGTGGAGGAACAGTCATTTCCATCTACACATTGCCACTGGATTGCATAATCACAGCTCCTGTTTGTTTTTTTATCTCTCAATCCTCATGCTAGGAACAGGATAATACACTGTCACAAAATTGTAAGACCAGATGGAAATTGAATATTTTGAACAAATGCTGAAATGATTTTAATTTTCATCTATTGTAAAGTATTAGTGACAGAACATAAATGTTGTTAATGAAAGAAAAAACTGTTTATTCATTACTATCAGATAATATCTAGTCAAATAACCAAACAAATAAAATTGCACAGTTTCAAAGTCATAAGACCGCCACACCAGGTTCCCTTTTTTGCAAATGGAATCTGCCCACATAGTTTAAATTTGCAGATACAACCAATATATATATATGTAGCATTTGAGTTAGTGCAAAAACTGTAACAACTTTACAATTGTCAAAGACGGAAGTATGCAGAATCCATTGTTCGCATGGATCTGGGAAGTCAGAAAGAGAAATTTCCCCCTTGGTTTGTTGTTCCAAGACTGCACTTCACAGTCCTGTCAAAAGACTAGTATTATGGCACAGCAAAATGCCAAGGTCGCAAGAAATCCCTCAATGCCCAAGATGAATGACATATATTTTCCCTTTGCAACAAACTAACAAATGTCTACACATCAAATTGCAGCTGCAGTAGGGACAAGCACCAGTCACTCAACAGTTTGGAGAAGCCTACAATAAAATCATTTGGTTGTCCAAGATGAAGGCAAAGCCACAGCTTACACCAGTTCACAAAGCACCACAATTGGAATGGTGCAGAGAACGAATGGACTGGACATCAGAATGGCACAATATTCATACTATTGGCATGACTAGAAAGATTCCGCCGTTAACAGGGTGGTGGATCCGTGATGGTGTGGGAAAGCTGATCTTGTGATAATACATGAAAAAATGAATGCAGTCAAATACCAGGAAATGGTATTCCTTTTGGACCACTCATTGGAGGCGAAAATTGGAGTTTCCAGCAGGACAATGCTCCACGAACCACTAAACAGTGGTTTCAAGATCAACAAATCAAATGCATTCCATGGCCATGACGTAGTTTGATATGAACCCTGATGAAATTGTGTGGGGCATGATGGTTCACAATGTTTACAGATAAAACAGTCAGTTTTCAAATGTGAAAGAGTTTTCACTGGCAGTGTATAATGCCTGAGATGCTGTGAAGCTCAGACATCCAAAAGTTAACAGATTCAATGCCTGATCCGTTATTTGAAATTTTAAGGTGATACAATGGCTTAAAAATGGACAAAAGGGTGGCGCATCTTATAAGTTTGAAATTGTGAAATTTTATTTGCTTGGTTGTTTGACTAGATAGTAATGAATCAACAAGTTATTTGTTCATAAACAACATTTATGTTCTGTCACTAATACTTTACAATAGGTGAAAATTAAAATCATTTCAGCATTTGTTCAAAATATTCATTTTCCATCTGGTCTTACAATTTTGTGACCGAGTGTATTGAACTTTCAGGAATGGAAATTTTATTTTTTATTAAACATTCTGTGTATTTCTAATTTACATCCGAGTATCGATTATCTGAACCAGTAATAAAAAAATTCTTCTCAGCCTACTACATTATACACATAAAATTAAATTGTTTACCTATCAACTATGTCTCTACTTTAATTTTCCATTTTTATTTACTGTTCCTATTACAAACTGCCTTTGAAAATTTTCAGGCCTACTGTATATCTACTCTCTTTTCTTATGGTTTCACGGAAAACTAATACAGATGTATAAGATTTTAATTATCCAAACAAAGCGATTATCCTAACTACCTTGGTTTTAATTGGTTCAATAATCGATGCTACACACACTGGCCAATGAATAAGAAACCAGTTATGAATTACTGTACTGATATATAAAGCGGGGTCACAGGTCAGAAACGATTTTGATATGCAAATGAATGCAATCATGTGAGGTACATGCTCATCCAAGCTGCAAGTACAGGGTAGGAACAAGCTGCAGCTGCTCAAGTTGAGCAAAATGGGGAAAACAGCAGACCTGTCAGTTCCAAAAAGGAGTTATTTTGGGAGCCTGTCTAGCTGCAGCTACGATTTCCTAGGACAGTACAACTGACCGGTATCTCAAAAGGTCAGGTCTCCAAGGTGTTCAATGCGTGGAAACAGAATCCACAAGAGTTGTCGAAACAGCAGAATTGTGGATCAAAAACAACCAACACAGACAGGGATCGATGTCATCTGAGACGGATTGTGCGGCAAAACCGAAGGTCTACTGTGGAGCAACTGATGGCAGACTTCAACGAAGGATCATCGCAACCCATCTCATCCAGAACAATGCACTGAGAGTTGAAGCGAATAGGGATGGGAAGTCGCATGCCAGTGAGGAAGCCCCTGGTATCAGCAACAAACCGGACGACTGGACAGTAGACAACTGGAAAAAGGTGATGTGGTCGGACGAGTCATGTTACACATTGTTTTGCACCGATGGCCAGCAGAGAATTTGGCGGCAGTCCCATGAAGCAATGGACCCCTCATGTGTTGTGAACACAGTTCAAGCTGCAGGAGGAGGTGTTATGGTATGGGTCATGTTTTATTAGTATGGCAAGGGTCCCCTGATATTCCTTGACAGTCGGGTGAAAGGCAAAGACTACCTGAACATTGTTGCAGATCAAGTCCATCCTGCAATGGTGCATTTGTACCCAAATGGTGACAGGTTCTTCATGGACGACAATGCTATTGTCCATCGAGCAAGAATTGTTCAGGAGTGGTTTTCTGAACATGACACAGAGTTGCAACATCTGCCGTGGCCAGCGCAAAGTCCAGATTTTAATCCGATCGAGAATGTTTGGGACATGTTGGAAAGAGACATTCGTCGAAGGCATCCGCTTCAGTCTACTCTGCAGGACCTGAAGGTCTCTCTGACGAATGCATGGTCTGCGATTACCTTACCTGCATTGCAACACCTTGTAGAGTCCATGCCAAACCGCATATGTTCTGTACTTACAGCCAAAGGAGGGTCAATACCCTATTGAATGAAGGTTTCTAATTCAATGGCTTGTGTGTGTATATTGTATGTGCTGAAAAGCAGTCTCAATTTCAACAATAACTATAAACCACAATATATGTATACAATATAGACAGCACCAATTTGAACAATGTCTTTCTTTGTTCAAGAAATGTAACCAGAAATATGTTTTGCAGAATATAGAAAATAATCATTTATAAGCATTTGATAAGCAACATGTATAAGAAAACATTATTAAACATTTTTTTTAACACTAGGTAACTACAAAAATTCTTGCCATTTTTATGTTGCCATAAAAGGAAATGATAGAAGATATGCAAATAAATGAGTGTACAATGTGGTCCAAAATCTGTCGGGAGGGGGGGGGGGGGAGCAGGAAGGTTAGCCTGTATAAATACAGGGCTGTTGGGCATTCACATCAATCACAGAAGTGAAGACAAATGGAGGTATCGAAGGAAATGGTTAGGTGTTGTTTGCTTTATGACTTCAAGGTGGGCTTGTCAGCAGCAGCATCAAGTCACCGAATGCGTCTTGCTGGGTTCTCTGAATGAACGCACTGCAAGGCATTGGTTCCAAAAATTCGGGTTGGGAGGATTTGCCATTTCTGATGAACCCCGTAGTCTAGAGTGTCTGGTGGACTAGATGCTACATGGTCCACTATGAGCTGCTATCAACTGGCCAAACCATCACTGGGGACCTGTACTTCCAGCAGTCAGAACGTGTTCTACAGGCATTGCAACAGAAGGAGCCAGCATTGGTGAATCCCAAAGGGGTACTCTTCCTTCATGACAATGCTTGGCCACATGTGGCATGGGCTCCAGGGAAACCATAGAGCGTCTTGGCTGGAAAACTTTGTCATCCACCTTACTCACCAGATCTTGCTCCAACGGATTATCACCTTTTCCATTCTCTGGACAACCATCTTTGTGAAAAATCCTACACCAATGATACAGACCTGTGAAAGGCACTCACGGACTTCTGTGAGTCCAAGACCAGCAAGTTTTACAGCCAGGGGATTGATCAACTGGAGACACGTTAGCAGAAGGTGCTAGATGCCAATGGGGATTACTTTGGGGACTAGCGACACACTATTTTTTGTGTATGTCATTTTGTTTTCTGGAATTATAAACTGCAAGAACTTTTGTGGTTACCTAGTACTTAAAATATTGTAACAAAATTCTTACTGTAGGAGTGTAGTCTTCCAACTGAACTAAAAAGTCCGATAATGGCATTCCAAGTGTCTTGACTTCATGCTGATTGGATAGAGAACCTGATGATGTCATAACAGTTGTAGTACCATTATTGGTGCTATTGTTGTTGTTATTATCAGTGACTGATGAGGCTGCAATGTAAAGTTCTACATAGGTATAAAACATTAAAACTCTTACTTAGCATAAGGCACACACAAGTTGGCATGTAACAACTTTAATACAGGGAGTTTCAAATTGAATGGGACAAAAAGAAAGCAAACCTGTGAACGCTGTAATTACTCTATTTTGATAAATCAAATTTACAATGAAACTATAGTTATCCAAGTTTCTATAGATGTTCTGTGTGTGCCCCTCCGGTGACACGGCAAATATCTATGGGGTATTCCAGTTCCTGCCACATCGTGATAGAATATCCTTTGTTAATGATTCGAGCACTTCAGTTATCTGCTGCTTCAGTTACTGTAAGTCCTGGGGAAATGGATGGCACACATTTAGATTAACAGTGCCTCTAGCGGCGATTTCATAACCGGAAGTTTTCACTGATGCCAGATAAAACTTGTATAATTGTAGTTTCAGAATTAATTTGTTTCAGCTAAATAAATAATTACAGAATTTATACTATACTATTCTTTTTTGTCCCATTCAATATGAAACGCCCTGTATAATGAATGAGCCTATACCAAGTTGAAAAAATGTATCAGAATTATTTGCTGTCTAAACAAATGCAATAATTCATTCCCAATTTTTATGCTGCTTTTATATGGCTAATGATAGGCAGAATATATACTCATCGTAAAAAAAGAAAAAAAATGTTGCACCCATAGAAAACCTATGGGATGCTATGTTAAGACTCCACCACTAGTACAAGATCTGCAGGAGTACAAAGTTTAGTCTGCATGGATGAGCCAAGTCAGGACTATGTTAAGAACTGTACGATTCCATGCCACGATATGTGGCAAAATTCATTAGAAATGGCAGCCCAACATCCTATTGAGAGTTGTAGGGTGTCGACCAATAAATTTTGTCATACTCATCTCAGTTTTAATCATTTTTTGTTATTGGCAAGTACTAACTTCCTATCAAATATCTTTGCAATCTGGCGATGCCTTCTGGGTGCAACTTTTGTTTTGACGTTGAGTGTACATTTCGTTATTATAACCATATGTTTAAATAATTTAATAACTAAATGAAAATAATTCCGCAACACACAGCTTTTATTTTGATTTTGTTCTTTCTAAAATTTGATTTCTAAAATCCTGTACAATCGTGAGCTCTAAAAAAAAACAATTAAAATTTATAAATGCGATCACATTTATCCCAAGATCAAAAGGAACCATAAAAGCTAGCTGTGATATACGCTGCAGTATAACGTCAATGATACTTACCACAGAGGGAAAATAAAAATCTATTTACATTTAGTACACTGGTTATTATTACTCCTGCCATTTAATACATTCCTTTCTAAATATTTATCTAAGGACATATTTAGATTTTACAGAATCATTTCAAGAGTTAAAAACCAAATGCAGACTTTCTTTCATAGTAGTTTCATAGTTTTTACAGCATTTACAACCCAGGTTTCATATCACTTACTTTACAACACTACAGCAAATAAATTTGCACACAATTTTAGGCCTCATTACCTTCCATTTCACATATACTAAAGTTTGGTTCATATTTCTTGGTGGTAGAAATGTATGTCGCAGACACATAGCGTAATTTCAGTTGCAATAGAGTCGCACTGTAATTCTACTGAATTACAGTATCTGTCTGGGCAATTCGCGAAGTGTCTAGAGACTTCATGAAATGTCTAAGGCAGGTCAGACCGATACAGTTAACGATGTCAAATCCCGTGCAGGAAAATTTTAGCTAGTAGCCAGATTCACGGCCTAATGATAGCGCAACTGTTGATGAGTAATGGGTGGCGTAAACGGGAAATGTTAAAGCGTTTACATGAGCATACAACAGCAATCAAGATTTAGAAATTGCCCACGTTGGCGGCAGGAGATTGTATACTTTTAGCAATTCCAAAGGTTGACAGGGAGCCAGTCGATCCACAAAATCTTGTAGGTGTTGTGGCCACTGAAAAAAATGGTTTATATCAAATAGGATGCAAACATGGAATTGTAAAAGGTTGGTTCGGAATTGAGAATATTAAGAAGGCTGGTTTAACTTTTTTAAACGAAAAGGAAATTGACTTTATGAAGGAATTGACACTGCAAGAAGCTGTTAAACAAAGTTGCAGAGGGCAAGGATATTTTAAGTGTTCTTGCAAATCGTCTAAAAAATATTGCTCAATAAAAAGATGTATATGTAAAAAGGACGGTAGGCAATGAAATAGTAGATGCCAAGGTAGTATGCCGTGCCTTAATATTGAAAGACTTTTAATTAATTTTGATATATGTTTCATCCACAAATACCGTTTTGTAAATCAGCCCAAATTCATTTTGTTTAGAATGAAAATAAATATTAAATAAAGAAAAATGAAATTTGTGTTTCCTTTTATCCATTTTATTACTTTTTTAGAATTAATATTCAATATTATCTTACAATATTCACCATAAATTGTTTATGCTTCCTTCTTCTTGCTTCAATTTCTTTGATTAATCATTTCAGTTTCCATTTATTAAATTTTTCACATAGAATTTTGTTTTTGAGATCGTCATCTATTTCACAAGGTAAAACCGAATACATTACAAGAAATTTATACCATAACTATTCTAAAAGTTTTACTTTGCATTAATATTTATTTATACAATTACATTTTTTTAATTTTATAAAAACTAAAATAATCATTGCAAAAAATTGTTGAAATTTATGACTAATAACTAAACCATTTTTTTGAAAATATATAAAATAAATTCTTATAAAAAATTTTAAATTTCAGTTAATTATAATATGGCAAATGTTAAAACAGATTTTTGTCATTGCGATAGCTAAATTTTCCTGCACGGGATTTGACATCGTTACTGCATCGGTCTGAACTGCTGTAGACACTTCGCGAAGTGTCCAGAGAGATACTGTAATCCTACCTAATTATAGTACGAGTCCAATTATGCTATGTGTCTGCGACATATATATATAAGTAAAATCTACAGTTATTCTTATGTAAGAGTAAGAGTTGTAATAATGTAAAAAAATAGGAACTCCATTTTAATTAAAAGAAACAAATAAAAAATAAAAAAATTATGTCTTCAATTATTAAGTTTTAACAGAAATTTCATTCAAAAAATTTTACAAACTGAAGATGGGATAAAAATCCCAAAAACTTTTTTTATAGTACATTCCAATTTTGTTATCAACGTTCTACTGATCATCGAACTTTCTTCATAGATCTTCTCCTGTTACTGTGTTGCTTCCTGTGTTTTCGTGTAACATTTCTCCACAAGACCTTTTCATCAGTGTTTCATTTACGTAAGCTCCACAAGACCTTCGTTTCATCTATTTCGTCCACTTTAACATTTGTATGTCTCTACATCGGGTGAATTTTTACAATTGTTTTTATTATTTTTATTTCTATTTCTTTTAATTAAACTGGAGTTCCTGTAATCAAAAACGTCAAGACTGCGAAGGATAAGGTGAAGAAAATTGTTCCCCAACTTCTCTTAATTCCTTCACTAGTAATCAATGACGATAATGTCCTAACAATAAAATAAAATTTCTTCTACAGTTATTCGTAAGTCCGTGAAACATTTCAACATATCAAATAAACTAAGAAATGGATCATAGTAATTCTTACGGCAACAGAGATAAATTCCCAAGTTTAAAAAAAAAAAAAACAACCCACGTGCATAGTTGTCATAGTTTGCCGTTAGGAGGTATTAGTAGCATGTATGGCATTCAGGGTAAGACGCAAAGGAAAGTAAGATGTGTGTTAATGGTATGGCCACCTCTGTGATACGGTGATACAGTTGCGAAGATCCAGTAGGTTACCGGGGAATGGAGGCACAAAGACAGCGTCTTTGATGAACCCCAGAAGAAATCACACCGGATTAAATCCAGGAATTAGGGTGGCCATAATATTACACAAGAACTTTATTTTCCTTTGCATCCCACACTTGCTAAATGTTTTTCCTAAACACAAAACTATTGCCTAATGGCAAACTGCACCAACTATGCACACATAATTTTTTTTTTTTTAAACTTGGAGAATTTGCCTCTCTATTACCGTAAGATTTACTGTGACCCACTGCTTAATTTGTTTTGAATATTTGAAATGTTTCACGGAGTTATGAATAACCCTGCATTTTATGTGACAAAAGGTTTCGTTGTCTATTATAGATTTGATAGTTGGTTAGGAAGACTTTCCATTAGCCAAGTGCAGGACATTGGTTTCCAATTATCAAGCCTGTCGAGTTGAAATCAGATCCCATAGTTGAAATGAATGTTTTATCCCGAACACATGAGAAGTAATAGCAATGGAAAAGTGCACAACTTATCCAGGAGTAAAAAAAACATCCAAAATCTAATAAAACCAAATGAGCTGTGATCATATATCAAATCAAAAATTTAAATAGACTACCTAGGCATCTTTATATTGACCTAAAACAATCTGGGTGGTCTTGATTAACTCAGAAAACTATTACATAGATATCAAAATCATGGCAGGCCTAACTATTGCCAAGATATTAAAGATTGACAAGATAAATTCTTAATAAATTTGCAACTCTTGGTTGAGCCAGTAAATGCCAGTCATATCTTTCTAAGCACTTAATATGCTTCCAATCAGCATTGGTACAACCTTTCAAGATTACAGTTTTCATGACATAGAAAAGATAAATTCAATTTCTGGCCAATATCTCAAAAAGTATTCAGAATATGAACATACGCAAAGGATTTTATTTAATCAACTTGGCACTAAATTTCCCATAAACTTATGATGTGATTATTTCAAACTTTTTTTTTTAAGATTAAATTCAGATAATGAAAGCAAATTCAATTTTAAGTGGCTTTCTCTTGGAATAAAGTAATATATGTATAAAAAAAAAAAAAAAAAAAAAAAAAAATTACATGGCTTAACGTTTTACACGCTTTCATTTATTACATGTACTTTATTCCACCTTGATTATTGGAGCATTATTCAATCTGTAATTTCTACAATATTTAATTTCTAACTGCATTTTCATCATTTAAAACATGATAAAAAAAAGGAATAAAATCCCAGCTTTTGCCTGAGTCAGCTCTACCAGTTGGTTATTATGTGACTGCATAAATATCAGCTTGTCTGTGATAGCTCAGTTGGCTAGAGCAGAGAGACTATAAATGTTAGTCCCAGGTTCACTCCTACATTACAAAACATTTCCTTTCTTTGAACCAGTTCCTTTAATAATCAATTTCCAACTAGCCCTCTTATTGGCATTTTCATTTGTCATTAACTTTAACACCCATTAAGATTCCTAATATGGGAATGAAAAAAAGGATTACAACTACTTTTCAGGCGAATTAAATAATGAAATCCTTGCTGATGGGAAAAACTTGGCAATAACCCAAAACCTGTAGAAAATATTGCTTTGCACTAAAAATATACAATAAATGAAAAGCTAAATATGATTTTTAAATATGAACTGTGTAATTACCATTACAATGCAGGGATGTTAGTTAAGAATTACCATTACAATACATAACTCAATCTAATTATTTAAATTACAAATAAATTAAATGTTTGTAGGATATACGGTAAATCAATATAATCCAGAAGTTCTAATTTATTTAGAAACAGCCAGAGGCACATTTAAGATTCTTGCAATAATAAATGTTGCATCTTTTTTTTTTTTTAATTGAGGCACAACTTTTTCATCCTCTTTTCCATGAATTCTACATGCCAACAATGGCCAATTCCTGAATAGGTCTTTCATTTCTTCATTGTCACTAAATATCACTTGAAATTGAAGTTTGGGGCTATACAGGGTGTTGTTAAATTTCATCACCAAAATCATAGGGATGATGGAATACGAAATTCTAAGCAAATAAGTTCATATGAACATGGGTCCGAATTTGAACGATAACCGAGATATGAACAGAAATAAAAACGCCGCCACTAAGATCAACAAGTTAATAACTCACTTTCTACAACATATAGAATGATGAAACTTGGAAGAATAATAGGGTACATAAAACTGTTTATACTGTTAAAATTTGAACGAATTCCAACAAGTAGTTTCTGAGTTACGCACTCGTCATAATACACGCTCACACATTATGTTACGATGTTGACCACATAACTCTGAAACTGCTCGTTAGAATTCGATCAAATTTTAATGATAGACACAATTTCATGTACCCTATTATTCTTCCAAGTTTCATCATTCTAGATGTTGTAGAGAGTGAGTTATTAACTTGTTGATCTTAATGGTGGCATTTTTATTTCTGTTCATATCTCAGTTATCGTTCAAATTCGGACCCATATTCATATGAATTTTTTTGCTTAGAATCACGTATTCCATCACCCCTTTCATTTTGGAGATGAAATTTAACAACTCCCTGTATGATGGGCACTCAAAAGAATTCCATCTAAATATCCAGGCACTTATATGTTATTGAAATAAATAATTTTTTGCTTTACTTTATGATGACAGATCATAAAGAAAACATACTATTATTCTGATAAAGGAATAGAAGTTAAAGAGCTATTCCCATTTGCTATTGGGATTCCCTTGTTAGTTGAAAAGTTGAAGTTAACATTGTTGTCTATGGCAGGAAGCGCTTTTTTGCGATTTGCTGGAAGTCGGATGCTGAACGGTTGACTTTTATTATAGAACATTTTAGTGCGCATCTAATGGCACTATAGCAGTTTTGCAGAACGCCTCTGGAAAAAAGTGGGATCCCTAAGTATTCATATTCAGCATTTAGATCACAACATGTTTTTTCGATCCCAATTTCGGAAGTGTTCCGCAAATTTCCTTAAAACCGCTATAGTGCCATTAGATGCACACTCAAATATTCTATAAGAAAAGTTAAGCGTTTTGAATCAGACTTCTGGCAAATCACAAAAAAAGCACTTCCTGCCATAGACAATGTTAATTAACTTCAACTCTTCAACAAACGGGGGAATCCCAATGGCAAATGCGAATAGCTCTTATTTACACATTTCAACCGGAAATTATCATCCAAGTTACGAGTTTAAAGTTATAACTTATTAAATTAAGTCTGAAATGCCAACGACAATACTTTGTAATCAGATGGTGGAATACTCCTAGAAAATTTATTTATACTTTTTTTTCCTCTTTTTCTTTCATTATATAGATTTATTATCAGCAATTCAAAACTTCAATTTGACTGTAATTTATAAACAAAATATAAACTGACATCTTTTTAGGTAAACCCTGAGCAATAATTATACACATACAAATTTATATGCATGCCACACAAACAGGAGTTACACTTTACTTGCACTCTGACCATTAGGTTTACTGGTAGACTTTCTAAAATGGCCAATCAAAATCTTCAAGTGTACAACAGGTAGAGAAAATTTACTGGTCTTTGATTGTGAAACAGACTACAGAGTCAAAAAGTTTATGCTCTTAAGTACAGATGGTTGTGAATACAGGGTGTTTCATAATTGGTGTCCCGTCTTTAGGTCCAAATAATGACTCAAGGGGAACAGATTGAGGGAAAATGAATATTGATTATTTGGTTTTAATGTCCCCTAATTCAGAATAAAAATATTTCACGTCCCTGGGGGTGAAGGGGTAAATTTTGAAAATTTTAATTTTGTAGGGGTAGGGGTTAGACCCCATGTGTTATTTAGAAAGTTGTAGAGCATCATGTAAAATGTGGGTTTAGCAAAAAGCTCGGTGAAAAAATCTCATCCCCTGCCCTTTATCGAGTGGGTAAAGTGAAAGGTAATGCCTAGCTAATGTAGACAAAAACAGAAAAACTCAAAGGGGGACAGTTTTCAAATTTCATAATGTTTTTCCGAGGGGAAAAGCCCGGTCGAGTTTATTAGGTTTTCAGGGTAACGACTCATTCATTCTCATTAATTTTCCAAATGTAGGCCCTACTGTTTTCTAATAAGTATGGTTTTTGTCCACATCGGCCAGCCATACCTTTCACTTTACCCACTCGATAAAGAGGGCAGGGCATGAGATTTTTTTCACCGGGTTTTTTGCTAAACCCACATTTTACATGATGCTCTATAAACATGATGCTCATTAACTTTCTAAACACATGGGGTCTGACCCCTACAAAATTAAAATTTTCAAAATTTATCCCTTCACCCCCAGGGACACGAAATATTCTTATTCGGAATTAGTGGACATCAAAACCAAATAATCAATATTCATTTTCCCCCCACCTGTTCCCCTTGAGCCGTTATTTGGACCTAAAGACAGGACACCAATTATGAAACACCCTGTATAATTTTCTAATGCGCACATGTTTTCGTGTGATGTGATGTCTGGTGAGCTGCATTAGCAGTAAGGTGCTTATCGTTATTCTTCCTTCAATAATTTGGGTGTAGCAAGCAGACAAAATGAGCAATGCCATAGAAAATTATTCCAAGACTGAGGTATATGCAGTTATCCAATTTCTTCATGCAGGAGTGCATCAGAGCGAGATTCATCACAGATTAATGAACATTTATGGGGAGAATGTTTTTGAGTCGAAAAGAGGTGTCAGTTTGATTCACAAGTGGCCAAACGGAACTGCATGATGATCCAGAGGAACGTAGAGGAAGACAGGAATCTGTGCACATACAAGAGAATTGCGAAGTGGCGGAAGGTTTGATAAGGGAAGACTGAAGGCACGAGTTTCCAGGATCAAACTGCTTTAGAAACCACAGTTCTGCAGTACAAATTTTGCAAGGACAGCTATCATGACAGCATGCTTAAACTTGTGAAATGCAGGTATAAAAGCCTAAATGCAAACGGTGACTATGTTGAAACAGGAACTTAACATGTATTCTTTGTAGCTTGATTTTCAAATTTTTCCTAATATACGTGTTTCCATAACTTTCATGCGTACCTTTATTATCGGATCGCCCTCGCAGTATTAGTATTCTGCCACCATAAGAATAACGTGTGAAACATTGAATATTAAAAGTAAATAAAAAATCAAGATCCACTAATATATTCTTATATTAATAAAAACGCGTTTTCTGCAATGGTTAATCATACCTTTCCATCTAATATTCTAAAATGATAAAGAGATAATCGGATTTGGGATGCCATAGAGAAAGCTACCTGTGAAATACATAGCAAAGGAAGGATGTCAACGTATAGTTCCTCGAGTGCGTGAATTTCTTCTTTTTCCAAAGAATTTGGAGCGGTCTTTTTAAGATTCCTGTTGGATGCCACAGACACTTAACATAGCAAGTTATGATGACATTCTCCAATTCTGATAAGCTCTTATAGGCATAAATTGATAGTAAAAAAATACATGAAAAAAATTTTATGAAAAAGTTATTCTAGAACATTGCGTCACACTGTTTATTTTACGATTCATGATGATTAGTTTCATTAAATTTAAACTGAAAAAACTTAAAATTTCCATTATACATGTTGCTAACAATAATAAATTGTAAAGGATTAAGTATATTTACTAATATCATAATAAAGTTGTAACATTATAACAAGAAGTCAACTTTTCAAGGAAACATCTAAAAATCAACTTGGCATACAAGAGAATATTATACTGCCTTGAAACTGACTTTGTAAGTTGAAATGCATTAGCTCTTTAACAACTCTATTATAATATTACTAAATATGTTTAATGCTTTATACAGTTTAAAATATCCACTTAACATTTTATGTTGAATCACCTGCCCTCACCTTGAATCTCTAAATACTGCTTATAAGTTTTTGTTAGCTTCTTGTTTTACATTTTGGCAATGGTGAAGCAACAAATATAAATATACCCAGCCAAGATACTGAAAATCTGGAGAGCTAAACATAAAACTGTTATAATACAGTGTGTAACAGAAAGGTTCATCACATTTCAAAAACCTATATTTTTTAAAAAATGAAGATACAAAGATGGGCAACATATTGAAACGTTTATAATAACTAAGTTTTGTTTATAAGTGTTCAATGGGTCTTCCTCCTGCTGCATGGCACACAACTAGCCGATAATCAAATTTCTCCCATACAAGATGAAACATATCGAGAGTCACTTCACAAATGGCGGCAGTTATTCGAGTTTTAGCTCCTCCAGATTTGCCACAAAGGAGGCACAAAAACATGGTCTTTTATGTATCTCCACAAGAAGTCGTCACAAACAGGGAGATCAGGGGATCGAGGTGGCAACAAAATGGCTTTGTGGTGTGCATTCGCCATCTTGACAGTAACTGACGGGACCTCCTTATGTCTTCCAGATTACCGGCATTGAAGAAAAACTTGACATTCACCTCTTTCAAATGGTATGCGGTTCATTGACCTGCAACTAATGTTGCTGAGCTATTTATGATCGAAACATGATGAACCTATATATCACAGCCTGTATGTTTTAATGTTTCTTTTCTTTGATCAGTTGTTTATTCATTCCACCTAAATGTACCTAAAAATGTCTTAACACAATCAAGAAATTATTGTTACTGTCAGAGCTCGAAGTCTCTACGTTCAATATCTAGAAATTCTAGATTCATATATAAGGTTCACAAGATGACAGATACAGGATATACAAAGTTTAAACACCTCTCAGTCTACTCTGTTGATTGGGGGGAGAAGGGTTTACAACTCCATGCACTTTGAGGTTGTGAATTTTGTAGAAACTTTCACAACTTGACAAATTTCAATTTTTTGTCATTCAAAAGATTAAAATAGTGCAAAACCTGGAAGACATGTGATCAAGCAAACTCTTAACATTTTGCCCGTTTTGACCAGGGTATTAACCAGTAACTCTCTCAGAATATCAGGGCATTGTCCATTTTGGTAAGTCTCTCAGAGTACGAGAATCGAGTCCAGTGAAATATTTTTGAAGAGATATCATGCAGATAAAAATTTTAAAAATTTATAGGATGAACTTTAACCAAATTATTCTATATTTTCACTCTCAAAGAATATATATAGGCTGTTCAATGAAGATCAAGACTAACCAAGACCTTGGGAACTGCATTTTCAATAATTTAGTTTTTTTGTAAGGTCCATACAATGGCACTTACAACTCTGAAATGGCAATTGCTTTCTTATGTCGAATTTGTACTTGGCGAATCTGATGCTGCTTCTAACAAACTTTGCAACATAAAGTTACCCCTATTTGGTCAATATGTCAGTTGTCTTCTAATACCCCTATTATCACTTGGACAAAGGATAGCTCTATCCAAAACATCAGCTTTTTTTTTTCAGGGTCTGACCACTTTGTGTTCATTTTTTGTTTTATTCCAGGATTCTTGTTTCTCGTCCTTCTTTTCCTCTACATCCGTCACATTTAAAAGCTGGAATAAGTATAGTGCATCATATCCACTTTAGCGAATTTGTTTTAAGACCTATTGTTGCATTTTATAATCATCTTTCTTTCTTTCTTTCTTTATGTCACATACTTTTGATCTCACCCATTATAATTTCTTCCTGTAAGCATTTGTCAAAGACCATTATTACGTTCCACCACTACTGGCAGATCTGCTTGAACTGTCATATTGTAGCAGCCACTCACTGGATCAAAGCAGATATGTTGACACAAGTGTGAAAAGAAATGAGACTACCAAATGGATATACAGGGTGAATACAAAAGTCTGAACCCCCCTTTTATTTTTTGAACCGAAGCAGATATGTCAATTTTGATGAATCCAATGAATAGGAAGTTGTGGGTGGCCTATCCCATGGTGCACTTTTCATCATCCCAAATATGCAAATTAGGATGCATTCAAAATTTATCTCAAAAACCGTAAGGGATAGAGGAAAAAACCCAATTGCAAACTTGTTCAGCATAAAAAAACAAACAAAACAAAAAAATCTCATCCAAATCGGACCAACCTATCACCCACAATCACGTTGCCATGTTGACCATTTCCGGAACAGTGTAGCTTGCTATCCTGGAATTGTTCTGTCTTCTGTGTGCTGAAACATGCCTTTTATTTGCTTTACCGCATGAAAGTGAATATGAATATGGTAATTTATGTTAATATTTTGATTTGCATGCTTTACATGGTGGAAATAACATTCAGTTTTCTTTGTGCCGTGTGACTGTTTGTAAGCTACAAACAGTTCACCATGTGATTGTAGGTGATTGGTTGGTCCAATTTGGATGATTTTTTTTTTATTTGTTTTTTTATGCTGAACAAGTTTGCAATTGGGTTTTTTTTCTCTATCCCTTACGGCTTTTGAGATAAATTTTGAGTGTGTCCTAATTTGCATATTTGGGATGATGAAAAGTGCACCATGGGATAGGCCACCCACAACTTCCTATTCATTGGATTCATCAAAATTGACATATCTGCTTCGGTTCAAAAAATAAAAGGGGGGTTCAGACTTTTGTATTCACCCTATATACTGTCATCAAGGGATCATTATATCATACACACTGATTGCACAATACATTTCTCAATGAACTGTGTTGCAAAGCCATATGAAAAAGGCTAGCCCCATCTAGGAAAATTATATCCTTTCCCATCCAGTCGTCCAGTATATAAAAAAATGCTTTAAGAACTCATAATAAAATTGTTTCAGAAATCTTAATAAATGAACAGACATTATTTTGAAGTCATGCTTATTAAATTAATTGTAGAAGTGAATATGAAAATTTATATAGTGAATATTGGAAGAACTGCACAAATATTTAAACAAAGATTTTCTTTCAAGTTAAACTCCTTTATTAATATTTAATAATAATTTTTGGCCAAATTAATTTTAACCTACTTATCATAAACAGCTTAGAGAATACAATGTTAAAATTTTAAATTCACAACTGCTGAAGCTCTTAATGAAGGCTTATATGAAGGCTGTTTTCGAACAACCTTCACTTAGTATTTATTATTCTATTCTGCAGTAAAGATGCTACAAATCTATATTTACAGTAGAACTTCAAAATTATTTTTGAACCCATTACCGACTATTTTGAAGTAAGAATATGCATCTCTAAACTAATTGCTAGACTACTGCATATGCTGATAAGAATTCCACTTATTTATCAAAATAGTAATTTGTGAGGTTTTTTTTGCTTTCAGCTTTTGTCTTTACAAATGTGTTTGTTACAAAATTGAAATTGTATACAGACTTTCAGTAAATTACACGTAATTAAAAAAAATAAGTAAATTTTAAAAAATGAAGCTTCTGTAGCAACATTTTACAATACTGGAAGGTCAATGCAAGTTTGTGATTCAGCCAAGTTTTAGAATAAATTCTTAAGTATCCTTGGTCCATTTTGGAATTCCAAAGTAAATAAATACATTTACAAGCTGACAAAAACCTTGTAATAAATGTTAAATTTAATACATTAGTACTATATAAATCTATGTTAAAAACTCAAATACTTTTGCCATTTTCAATATTAATCTCAATATTAACAAAAAAAAGATTATTTTATAATAACAAGTACTCAAAAAAAAAAAAAAAAAGTATTGCAATGGTATAACAACCAAGATATTTTACTAACACTATTGGAAGATCCTTTTCTTATACATGTATTAAAATTGACTAGCTATGGTCTATCAAAGAATTTAAGAGCAATTTACAGTCTATTATAGAAACACTCATTTCTCCAAAACGAAGTTTTACATGTATATAGTACATTTATAAACTAAATTTCTTAAATAAAAAACAGCAATAAATAAGACATTCATGTGCAATATCTGCTAACAACTATTTCAACTTTTAAATTACAACAATTTTGGACATTTAATGATTATTAATTACAAAACATTAACAGTAAATAACAATTTGGCCTAACATTTATTACTTTCAATAAAAAATATTCTTTAATTTGCTTTTACCAACAGCAGATGAAGAAGAGTTTGTCCAACATATAAGAATCTAATTTTGCGTGTGCAAATAGTGCAGTAGCACTAGATTTTATTCTTAGAGCTTATACATTTTGGTGCATATGTAGAAGCCTGCATGTTTATCACATACATTTTTGCAAGGATCCCCCAAAACATATAGCCAGGCAAAAACTTATCTTTTATCAAAAATATTCAAATCTGTTAAGTTATATGTAAATAGTATGCTACATTTAAGATCACAAGTGGTAATGAAATATAACCTGTCTTTGGCTTACATGCAATTTGGCTCGGTTCATATTTGGTTTACAACTACAATTGTACTGGGTACTCTTGAGTATTAACATATTTGGATTTTTGGCTATGTATTTGTTTATAAAAGTTATTTTTTTGTAATGCCCTTTTCTCACTTTTATTTACAATGATGAGAGAGGAAAAAAGTGAGGATATATTATTAAAAATAAATAACAACAACAATAATAATAATAATAATAATAATAATAATAATAATAATAATAATATTTTGAAATGAACACTAAACTAATGCTGCAACATGGAAATATAAAATTAATGATATGCCTGCAATCATTGACCAAATCTATATCTCAAAAATGCATCCTTCAAAATCTTTCTATCTCTATTTTATATTCAATTATAAAGCCCTCTAGAATATCTTGATACGAGGCATGTTTTTTAAGTAAGTACCGTTTTGCGATTCCGCCGCCGCAGCGCTACGGTCGGCGTTCCGCGCATGCGCGCTGGTTAACTACATCTCTTGTCTACGTACTGACGCCATTACAGTCTGATTCTTCATTGTATACGTTGTTTACTGAGTGTTTAAGATGCCTCCGACAATCGTGAGTCCCGCCGATTGTGAAGTACGGGCTGTTATACGATTTCTTAGTGCTAAAGGCGTAAAACCGATCGATATTCATCGTGAGATCTGTGAAGTGTACGGACAAAACATTATGAGTGATGGAATGGTAAGGAAATGGGTGAGAGCATTTAAAGATGGCCGCACAAATGTGCATGATGAAGAACGGAGTGGGCGTCCTTCGGTCGTTAATGAAGATTTGGTGCAGAAAGTGGACGAAAAGGTGAGAGAAAACAGACGCTTTACAATTTCATCATTGTGCGACTGCTTTCCTCAATATTCTCGTAGTGTTTTGTATCGCATTGTGACCGAGAACTTGAATTACTGGAAATTGTGTTCACGTTGGGTTCCAAAAATGTTGACGGATTTGCACAAAACCCAACGTTTAGGCAGTGCATTGACTTTCCTTGAGCGGTACCACAATGAAGGTGAAGATTTTTTAGACCAAAATGTTACTGGTGACGAAACATGGGTGGCCTACGTCACACCAGAATCGAAACAACAATCCATGGAATGGCGACATTCATCATCACCCAAAAAAGTGAAGTTTAAGCAAACAATTTCTGCCCGGAAAATCATGTGCACAGTTTTTTGGGACAGAAAAGAAGTATTGCTAGTGGAGTTTCTGCCTCGTAATGAGACAATCATTGCAGCGTCTTATTGTGAGACATTGAACAATCTGCGTCGTGCAATCCAGAACAAAAGACGTGGCAAGTTGAGTAAGGGTATCGTTTTGCTGCATGACAATGCCCGTCCACATGTGGCTAATCGGACCAAAGATCTCATCAAATCTTTTAAATGGGAAACTCTAGATCATCCTCCATACAGCCCTGATCTGGCGCTCAGCGACTACCATTTGTTCATGCACTTGGGTGGTCAGCGTCTTCAAGACGATAACGAAGTCAAAACATTTGTGATACAGTGGTTAACAAGTCAGGCGGCAGAATTTTATGAGGAGGGTATTCAAAAACTGGTGCCACGTTATGACAAGTGCCTCAATATTCACGGAAATTATGTAGAAAAGTAGATTAAGGTACAGGCTTTCATGTAAAAATAAAATTATTGCGATATCTTTGCACGTCTTTTTTTAATTCCAAAACGGTACTTACTTAAAAAACATGCCTCGTAATTAATACACAGCTTTTCTAATACCAGAAATCTTTAGAAACTTCAGCACCATCCATACAAATGTCCCTGTTTTTGCACTACTCTCTGCACATTCAATATAACCATTTTCTAACGCTCTACATACTTTCATGAAGGTATACTTTATTGATACAGACAGACAATTCCAGCAATATCACTCCTGTCAATTATCGTGTTAATTAGGTATTTATCCATTCCTCACAGCAAACTTATTTCTCTTAATAATTCTGAATATTTTTTTTTTTTTTTTTAATTTTATGAATTGGGATCCATCCTGTTTGATGGTCGTAGCAGCCAGGGGGGGGGGGGGGTGTAAAGATTGGCTATCACGGATGGTCACCCATCCAGTGACTAGCCGTGCCTGATGTAGCTTAACTTCACAGAAGTTGTGTTCAGTGAAAGCCCACCAGGCCACGGCTTCCCCCAATATTAAAATTGTCATTAGTGGTTGCCTGGAAACTGTGTGCATTCAGACCCACAATATCTAAGATTATTGGCCTTTATAATTGCTTTATTCATTAAGAGGATAATCAGGTTATGTACTATCTCCTTATGGCATTAAGTTGTTGTCTTGCAGGACCATCTGCAGATTAACATTTGTAATATGTAATTCTTTCAATAGCAAATTTACACATAAGAATGTTTTGATATAATTAGATAACTACATTTATAACATACTGATACCACTGCCCTACAAGCACCTACTTAATTTGCTTATATTTTCTACGAAGGTAATATTTAAGAGGTCAAGTCTGATTGCCTAGCCCCAAAATGAGATTCAGGAAAGGGCCAAGCCTATAAAGATCAAGAAAGGAGAAAAGAACCTGTAGGATGAAAGAGTTAATGTCTGTGTATAAGGATTTTCTTACTATGAGTTTATAAAGTGAAATATAAAATCTTTAGATCTTCGTACATCAAAGGCAGGCAATGAATTACTTAAAAAAGAAAAGGGCTATTTAAGAGTATGAGAATTTGATTTTAAAAACTAAATAGACATAAACATACAAAACAGACATTAACAAGCCTGCAGTCTTTATTTTCTGGAAAAAAACTTTGTTTTATGGAGTTGCCATTATAAATTTGCTTATAGACCTAGTCCCGTTATATAGAGGGAGCAATGTATATGGTTTCTATAAAAGCCTATGCTAGATGGGATTTAGGTTGTACAGAAATGACAGGCTTTCACGTCTTAAACAAAATCCAAACGACAGTGAAACACCAAGAAATCTACAGCAGGGGTCTTGACAAATAAATATCAGGGCTTGAAATTCAGGGCGGGATGGCGGGATTCTCGCCCAAAATTTTAAAATCGCTCCCAAAAAAAATTTCAGGAGGGGAGTTTCCCCACCCATGACATTTAATCATATTAAAAGTTTTTATGATTTATTTTATTAATATTTTTTTTTCTCTGTATCTTACAAGTTTTCTTAATATAAGTTTGGACACTTATCACACTTTTCAGTCCGTAAATCATTAGATTACGGGTTTAACTCGTCTTCAATCAGTATTGTTGAATATTTTCATAGAGATTTAACTTTTAAACCAATGATATTTCCTAAATCAAATCGTCAACATTGCTGTATCGTCAAGAGAAAAATAATAAAGTAATAGGAATTTATTGGGTAGCTCATACATTAGCATTATGTTTAGATGCTTCAAAATCATGTCCAGAGATTGCTAAATACCAAGACACACTAAAATCCATTTTCATATATTAATTTTTTGTTTATTGAAATATAAGAATTTATTACATTTATTTTTTGACTGAGTTTTTGGTATTTTATTATTCTTAACACATTTATGTACAAAACTTAAATTAAAATATGTTGAAAAATCACTTGCATAACACGTAACTTATTGCCTCCCTCCCAAAGAGTTTAACTCCCCTCCATTTACAAACATAGGAGGGAATGCTCCCCTCCATGAAAAATTTGAATTTCAAGCCCTCAATACACAGATAGCACTACCAGTTGGTTAAAGGATTAAGGTGGGCGGTTGTTCTTTCTGTCGCCGTCAGTGCACACACAGACAGCCAACATGGAAGATTTATCACATGCAGCGATAGACAGTGTAGTTTTTTTGAAATGAAGAGGTTTCAGGAGGTGATATCCATTGTCGTATGGTGTCTGTGAGCGGAGACAAGGTAGCTTCAAGGCAAACTGTGTTCCGCTGGTTGGCCAAGTTCAACAGTGGACAGGGAACTGCAACCAAAAATGCAAGAACAGGATGGCCTTCAACATCGCATACAGCAGCAGATGCAGTGTTGAGTTCGATTATGGTGAACAGGCGTAAAACTTTTGATACAGAACAGAACAGGGTAATTGCAGGCTAATGTCCATTGATGGTGCACCAACACACACAAGGAATTTTTGCCAGAGCCATCTGGATACTTCCAGGCAAATGCCTGAAGTGCATACACTTGAATGGGAGAATATGCAATATGAAGTTTTTGTGAATAAAATATTTTTCATCCTGTGATTGTGTCAGTCATTTCTTACAACCCTAGAACTAATCATAAAAGTAAAATGCAAGCGAATCTTGTTTATAAATTCTTTAAGCTGCTTCAGATTTGCCAATTTGAATAAATAAAATGTATTAAATAAGTTTAATTAGAAAACAATAGCTTTTTCCAACAGTTATTAAGGTTTTTAGTCCTATTATTCCAGACAGCTCTATCTGAATTATTGTGAAGTAAATAAGTGTGAAATTGTGCTAATTGGTACACTGCTTATTGAAAATACACCTAATTTTTAGCATCAGTAAAATAAAGCTTTCTTTATAGGAATTAAAAGTCAGATTGATTATGTGATCTACAGTTTCGTTGAAGTTAAAAATAGTAGGAAGAAAGCAAAAAAATGGATACATGCAAAAAAAGCTGACTGCCAATTAAATCATACTCAGCCAAATCATATTTTTGCATGTGATTTACTCGATAAACTTAATTCAAAAGGTCCATTAATGAAAGGAAATAAAAAATAAAAAAAAAATTACAGATTAGCCACTTTAGATACTACAGAGTACATTAAAAATTAAAAAAAAAAAAAATGATTAAAAGAAATTTCAGCAATTTTGACCATTAGAGATGCAGCTCTTTGCTAGGCTAGCTTCAAGTGCTTAATAAACGTATAATTTAGTACATAGCTGGGGGCTACACCACCCAGACAGATACATATCCCTTATTTTACTGGTCATAATAAAAGGGTATAAAACTTTGAAGCTCCCCATTGTAGTGTTGGACCCCTAATGGTCAATACTGCCAAAACTTCTATGCCACTGTCATTCAATAATACAAACGTTACTTTCTCAAAATGCTCTTTCCAAAATCAGATCTTAATATATCTGTTTAGCTGCCTAGTCAAATATTCAAAAACTTTATAATATTTTCCTTATTATAATAAAAGCAAAGCCTTCAATGCTAATTGGATAAACTCTCTTCATCAAATTACCATTTTAAAATGTTTATAGCATAATCCAATATAATATAATCTTATGTGTAATACTGTCAAAGAGTTACATGTATAACAATTTTAAACTTTACATACATTTAAACAATTCAGTAGTAGGATTATCATAAAAAATTAATTTAAAGTTGGCACTTTGCAAAAGAAATAAATAACAAATTTTTAACTTTCATATATTCCAATGGAAGCTGTGAATATCATTGCACACTGCAAAAATATCTGCAAGTCTCAATTTTTGGCAGCAAAAGTTTAAAGAAAATAGAAAATACAAGAAAATATTTTTTAAACTTATTTTTCTTATGAATAATTAAAAGTTTCAAGTCCAAAAAAAAATAGTATTTTCCTACTTTAAATATAGTTTATTTATTCTTTATTCATTTAAGATCTATTAATTATTAATAATTATTCAGATTTTACTGGTATAGCAATAGCAGGAACATCAAATGAATACTTTGGTAATTCTTTAATTAGAGTTGCATGCTGTTCTAGAGTGAGATTTACAGTATCTGGTCTGTCTGCCCAATGCAAGATAATTTCTTGATCAGATGGAACACTTTCGGTGAAGATGTCATCTAGGTAAGCATTGTATAAATATCGCCATAAACCTGAGAATTCTGTAGGGATTTCAAACTGCTTCAAATATGCAGTTGCTACACGTATGTGTTGGAGCTTTGGCAAAACTTCACAATCTAAGTGGGTAAATTCATCACCGCATAAAAACTTCAGATGAACTTGAGCTTGAAAATAATCATTAATTTTTTTTAACTCTGCTACCAGCTGACCTGAATCTTTGGAAACTTCTTTGATAAAAAAACAAAATTTGGAAAAAAAATTTTTACAAATGTTATCAGCCAGGATGTTGTCATAAGTAAGATTAACTTGAGGAAAATTTTCATCGAGATACTGAACTATTTCATCCACTGTGTCGTATGTTCTGTCTCCGTGAGCAAGCGCTGGAACTCGCTTCAAGCCACATAACCTAAATTCGTCAGATGGTTTGGATAAGCAAACAGTGCAGACTCTGAATTTTAGAAGGCCTTTCCGTGCTTTAATTAATAGAATCATAAAGATACGCTGACAGAACGGACAGCCTCCATATCGCTGTCCATCAGCTCCAGCTTTCACAAATAGCTTCACTTCAACATTTTCATTATAGGAGTTCGAGCACATGTTTTATTGTCAGCATAAAATTAATCCTAAGCTACGTATAATCTGATGCTATGTCTGCCTGGGAAGGATGAAGACCACAAATTGTTACCTGAATGAAGAAAAAATCTGTAAGCTAAATCTAATGAAGACGGAGCATGCAATATACGTGTATACAAACAAATCTACAAATCTATTTAGGACTGTATATACAGTAAAACTCCATTACTTCAGCATTTGATAATCTCAAATTTTCTCAAAATAGTCTAGTCTCCAGGTATCAATTTGATTACAAATAAACCCTCTGAAATTCCTTGCATTTATACCAACACATTTATTTTTTTTTTTTTTAATTCTAAAGATATTCCAGAAGCTAGGCAATTATAAATAAAAACTCGATTTAAAGAAATTTACCTACTATTCCTGTAATTGCAAACTCAGTTCTATAAAATTCTCAATTTTTTTAAATTGCTAATTCTCATCAATTTCAGATTAATTTAGCTTTGGGGATCAGACATAAGCTCAAATTCCAGTAAGAATATAGTATTGCTGTCTGTAGTGTTATTTCAGTCATTTTAAATTAAAATAAATTGCAATATAAATAAGCAATTTTATTTTTATTCTACCATATAAGTTGCTTTTTGTACAATTGTTTTTCACTTTATATAGAGTGTATTAAAATAAAAACAAAGTTTACAAACTCTGAGGACAAGTTCCTCACACCAAAACAAGAAATAATCTACATATCCAAAAATCCTTAGCTTTTCAGGTATTAAAGAAAGCTTACGTTCAACTTAGTTTGACAAATTATAACCAACCAGATGGTGCTGTGTTGCCATGTTGGTTACATTTAAATTTCATTAAATCAAACCCGTTCCATTTTCAATACTTTAACCAGTCTTATTTCTCTTTGACCCTTGACATTCAAGCAATTCCTCAACACCCTGTCAACCCGAATTTCACGAATGGTTCATAACTCCGAGAATTTTATTAAATTATATTTTGATATTTTATAATTGTAATATTATTATTATGATAATTTAATCATGTTTATAATTTAATAAAATTAAAATAAACTGTTAAATTGAAGTTTTGATAAAAATATAAAAATTAATTTGATAAAAGTTTATTATTTAAAAAAAAAATTATTACAAAAAACCTAAACGTAATATATATTTTAAAATTTATTAATTTATTCATTTATTAACCCTTCATAAATGAGATGATAAACTGTAACCAACTAGATGGTGCAGTTGTCATTTGTACACATTTATGGTTAGTCTGTCTTCAATGTTTCACGTGAGTAGTAGCTAGTTAACTGAAATGTGTTCTGTTTAACAATGGCAGAATCTCCATTTCTTTAGCAGGCAGATATGATTTGGTTAGCCTGTGAAACATCCGGCACCATCAAGAAGTACAGAATGGATGCGAGAGTAGATGATCCAAAGAGTACATGCATGTGTAGAACCTTTGTTGAGTTTCTGAGACAAGTTATAAAGTATACTTTCATTAATACCTCAAAATCTAAGGATTTTCAGACGTATGTTTATACAGACTATGCTTCTTGTTTTGGTGCGAGGACCCCACCCTCAAAGTATGCCCAAGTTAAAAACAATGCATCCCAATATATTGAAGTGATATTACCGGTATATATCACAAAAGGCAACTTGAATTTATAGTACATTTCATTTTAAAGCAAAATTTATAATACTAATTTATATACCAAATAGTAACTTTTTTTTTTTGAAAAATTTTCAGCCTTTTCATGTATAATACAGGTACATGATATAGGATTATCATACTATTTATGTAGCATATATATAATGAATTAATAACCATGTATTAGTACTCTTGTTTTTAACAGAATACTTAAGAGTACTTAATATTAATGCATTGCATTAGCTATTTTTAGTGGGTGTTAAACACACACACACACACCTCTTATACAACGCTATTGCTCGATGTAGATTTTTAATTTTAATAAAATCAAGCAATTTTAACAAAAGATGGTCAAATTTTGATATTAATTTCAAATTAGCTATTTATTTATTCTTTTATTTTGGGCCTATAAAAATAATATACATGTACTTTCATTGTAATTTTAATGAATGGCTTCTTTTCTGAACAGTACAAAGCAAAAAGACTTAAAAAGTACTGTAAATTTTACTTAATGTTAAAGCCTGAACATTGGTAAGAACATAAGTGACTTTTTTCAAATAATTCATTAATAAAAGGATGTACTTTTGCATTAATCTTCAAAATAATGAGAGTTTCAGGGACATTATGAATTACTAATAATCACCATGTCTGAAAAACCTTGTACCATTTCAGACTTGGGGTATCAGTTAAGAGTTTTACTGTATTACAGCAAAATACAATACTGATGACTGTACAAATACATGCAGAAGAATGAAATCTGAAACCAATGCTTACAGACAAACTAGACTAAAACTTGTGGGCCTACCTTAGAGAAACAGCCTAAATTGTGTCAATCTGTTTTAAAGTTTTTTTAGTTGTTTTTTTTTTTTTTTTTCCTTTTTAATTATTAGAGCATGTAAGTAAAAGTTCACTGAAGTAAAACATAAGCTTCATATAAGCTATTTTAGAGTGATGAAATGCAAATGCAACTAGAAATCTGATCAGTCAGTTTTCTTGCACTCTCCACCCTCAAACCAGCAAAATGCATCATCACTTGAAAAATTTTATCCACTTGGCAACTTAAGCAAGGAATGCTATTTTTGGCTACTTAAACATTTTCCCTTTTGTTCTTTGCACTAAAGGCTACTAAAAAGTTCACTTCATACTCCTACAAGTTTACACAATGAAAATAAAATTAAAAAAAAAAAATCATTAACTATTTTAAATTGAACTGAAACTTCAATTAAAATTCCTATGAATGACTTGAGAGTGAAAAAATATTGCTTCTAGGATATAATTGGAAACAATCATATGAAAAAAAAAATCACTAAAGTCACCTACACTTTGAATTTTCCAAGCCTTAAAAGCATACAATTAAAGATCCTTTAACCATCCCTTCAAACAATGATCCTTAATCTCAGATTTAAAAGAATATACTGTAATTTCTACTTATAGTAAAACATGACAAATATTAAGAGTAATTAAAGATAAAGTGAAAAAAGAAAACACGCATTAAAACTGTTATATAATATATTATGCTCAATATTTTCTGATTAACTTTTTTTCCATTCTCAATAAAAAATAAACTGTACATGTACAATATTTTTTTTAACATCTACAGATTGTTAACAAGTTATAGTTAAACAGCAATACAATGCAATGAACCGTATATTAATTTCAGATTTCAAATAAATTTTAACTTTTCGTGCATTATGAAAAAACACATTTTTCCTGGGTGGTGCTCGTCACAAACTATCGCTATATAGAAAATATTAGGCAACAGAGAAATGGAATTCATAAAGTAACAAATGTACCTTCTGATTATACTAACAAGGGAATCCCTCGAACATGTATGTCACAGATTTCCACCGAATTGAAATATGTTACTCAATTGAAGCTACAATAGATGCTTGCAAAATAAGAGTGCGGATTTTTGTTTCTTTCAAAATAAACCACGAAAACGAAAAAATTTGAGCACACATATTCATACAGCGACACCATTGTTAAAGCGGTGTATTAATGCGCTTAACGGAACTTCTTTCTTCCACTACTCACAGCAATAGGCACGAATCCAATTCAGATGAAATAGACAGCAGCAGATGGCAACTGAATGGCTTCTCAAATTTCTAAACAAACTTAGTTTTTAAAATAGATTATTACAATTAGCTAATTGCCTTTCAGTAAAAAATGTGTAGAGTAATTAATAACCATATCCTTAATTTATTATTTCATTTTATTAAATAATTCGGTAATCAAACACGGGGCTGGCTTCATGTGCAACGTCGAGTAATACGTTGCGTTGGTGAGGGGGTATGTATCGCAGTGCTTTATAATTTTAAATAAAAATAGTATTCATGGATGCCTACCTCATCTTATAAATTGTTTCGCGACAAATAATTGTACAGCAAAATTAAGGTTTTATGCTTAATAACAGTGCTCTAACTGCAATTCTTTGTCGATCACCACTAACAAGTTTGCTTCCCCTCTTTCCGCCATGTTTTTTGAACTCTGCGCAACGCTATCGCTTCGATGGTGTGCTTGCGTGCAAAAATAAGGCTATCTGGGGTTCCCTTGTAAGTTTTCTTCATTACATCGCTTAAATGTGAAAAGCAGATTTATTTTCAGAATACAGCCAGTAAGTTATTTTATGACCCCTCTAAATTTTGAGCTATGGTAAGTGATAATCGAAATGGTTTAAAAGGCATGTGGTCTAGTGGTACCATTATGGTCCATTGGAAACTTTCAATGCTAAGATTGGCATGTAATATGTCAAACAGTTTGGAAACGCATCATGAATGAATATAACTTAAAATAATGATAGTCGAAACTGGCTCTAAAAATTCTAGTGTAAATGATTTATTGAAACATTCAAATACAGATATCGTAATTCTCATGTCAAATTTTTAAAACAGACTTAATAATCCATTACCTTTTTATTTGTCAAATGACTACCAAGTCTTTTCTTAAAGATATTGATGACGGAACAAGTTATTTTTCTATATCTCTGCTCGACTCGTTTCTTTAATGAAACTTACAAGGGAAGTGCACGAAGTTGTTCGAAAGAACTCCTTGTTTGCAGGCAAGCATACGTTGGAAGCGATGGCGTTGCATGGCTGTGGTAGCGCTCCGGAAGTGAAAGTTCAAAGACACGTCGGTAAGAGGGGAAGAATAATCGTTAGCAGCAGTCACCAAAGAATTGCAGTGAGATCACTGTTAAGCATAAAACCTTAATTTTGTGGTACAATTATTCATGTCGAAATAATTTATAAGATGAGGTAAGCATCCATGAATACTATTTTTATTTAAAATTATAACGCACCGCCATACACCCCCTCACCAACGCAATGTATCACTTAACGCAAGCCCCATTTCACATGATGGAAAATTTACGAAGAATACCGAATTAGTTAATAAAATGAAATAATAAATTAAGGAAATGGTTATTAATTACAATAAACATTTTATAATTGGAAGTCAGTTAGCTAATTTTAATAATCTATTATTAAAAACTAAGTTTGTTTAGAAACTTGTGAATCCATTCAGTTGTTGTCTCTTGCTACTTCCATTGCGTTCATGTGAAGTGGATTCATGCTTATTGCTGAGTAGTGGAAGAAAGAAGTTCCGTAACTGTACTTCAAAATAGTCGATATCAGATACTAGGTCGACTGTATCGCGATATATCGGTCAATTTAAATTTTCTATACATATCGAAATACCGTGGTTGCGTATCGAACGATACATATCATATTGTATCATGAAACACTATTGTGAGAGTCTCATCTGAGTCCAACCAAGGCCTCCTAGATAACAAGGCCCGGACACTATGCGCTGATGACGTCACAAAAGGAGGGAATGAGGGCAGCGAGAAAACGATCCAAGGAAGAAAAAAAGAGCTCGTAGCTAATTAAAGGAAAACATCGAGAGACGTTTTTGAGTTTTTCTATTGTTTCAAAAATATTGTAGGCCTTTTCTAGTGTTTTTTGAAAATATTGAAAAAAATAATAAAATTTTTTTTTGTAGCCATTTTTAATTCTAGTTCAAGCATCCTGATCTAGAGCTTAATATGTACTTGAAAAGCTACAAAGGATATAGGCCTTTGTAAATTTTAATTATAACTGTTTATATGTGAACATTTGTTTTATTTATAAATTTTAGTAATATGCAGATAGCAGATAATTCATTCAATATACTTATAGTTAGGCCTAATTCACTGGACCTAATGCTTCGATGTTTATTCTGTTTTAATTTGCCAAGAATATGTTTTAAGTAATTGCGATTGAAATTTCTTTTATTCTGAATCTTCTAAAATGTTATTCAAACTTTTAGAAAGGACAATTAATTTAATGCAAATGATTTTCGTCAAATTTGAGTGTCGCTATCGCTTGAACGTGATCTAAACATGAAGGATCACTTACAAATGTCAGTGAACAGAAACAATAAAATATATTTTTATGCCTACTTGAAGAATATGTTAGCAATCCATGCTTCCTTTACAATATTATGTGAAAGAATTATATTAAATAGTTCATGCTGAATGATAAAAATGATCTGTATCCGCACGTAAGCTCAGCAAATGATCGAGTATCGCCTGCATCGTCTGCATAAACCTTCCCTCCTTTGATCACATGACCGTTCCCATAATGCTCGAGCTGTCCGGGCCTTGTTATCTAGGAGGCCTTGGTCAAAGCCTCCTATAGACAAGGCCTGCTCACTCAGACAAAATGGCGGCAATAGAAGGTAGAAGGGTGGATCGTAATACTGTTCCTATTGATTAAACAGGTGGTGGCCTTACAGTATAACAGAGGGACATCAGGAGTTCCAACTAGTTTCGCCATTTATTCCCGGCTTTGTCAAGGATATACACAGCAAGAGGCATGCAAGCCTTTATATACAGAACAGTGGTACAAATTATGCATATACATGAACCAATAGGATACAAAAGAAATAAAGAGGAAATAATGGCCAACAGGATAAATAGAAAAAACACAGATTTTGAAATATAAAGGCCAATAGAAAAAAG
>JAHWFO010057280.1:20222069-20297604 GCA_023313115.1 Rhysida immarginata
CTTTTTTCTATTGGCCTTTATATTTCAAAATCTGTGTTTTTTCTATTGATCCTGTTGGCCATTATTTCCTCTTTATTTCTTTTGTATCCTATTGGTTCATGTATATGCATAATTTGTACCACTGTTCTGTATATAAAGGCTTGCATGCCTCTTGCTGTGTATATCCTTGACAAAGCCGGGAATAAATGGCGAAACTAGTTGGAACTCCTGATGTCCCTCTGTTATACTGTAAGGCCACCACCTGTTTAGGCAATAGAAGGCTGGTAGATTATATAGCTGAGATGGATATTTTTTAAATGCTGAGCAAACAGAATGTAAAAATGCACAATATGATTTTTTATTCACAATATTCATAACATTAAAATATTCCCAGTCGTCTGATTATTTAAATTCTAGTAATACAAAATAAGTCTCCTTCAAAAGGTCAGTTTAGCTTATTAAATCTAAAATACAGTATTATAATATTTTAATGTGATGAATATTGCGAATAAAAAATCATATTGTGCATTTTTACATTCTGTTTGCTCACCATTTAAAAAAAAATCTATCTCTGCTATATAATCTGCCAGCCTTCTATTGCCACCATTTTGTCTGAGTGAGCAGGTCTTCTATAGGAGGCCTTGCCTTGGTCCAACCAAGGAATTAAATCAAGAGGAAGTGAAAGCCATTGTTTAGTGGCATACACTTGTTCGTCAAGCTTGACTTCGCAAAGCGCAAAGCATCTTGGGATAGAAAGCGGACAATCAAGGTTTTTGCACGCTGGTAAAATATTGTATTTTAGATAACTCTGCCTCTGATTTATTGACTACGTGCGTATCGACTTTCGTTAACGTTTCAATGAAAAACCTATTTAATATAATTAATAATAATCATCGTTTAAAATTTTAATTTCTCATAGGAGGAACATTGAGTTTCGATTTTTGTAAAATAGAAACCATTTTTCTTCCAGCAAATGGATTATTCGTATTCTAGAGCTGTTACTGTTTAGCTCTATTATATTTTAAGTTTAATACAACTTAACGAAGACTGAACAAATTTTCAGCCCGTGAGTAGCTTACAACATACGGTTTGGCTGCCGAGTTTGTCCGCAAACATTGCGTTTCCGGAAGGTAACCTCGGGTCATCGCTTTCATTTCCTCTTCATTTAATTCCTTGGTCCAACCCACTAGCCAAGTCTATTTCCTGCCAGTTCGTATCGCATCTAACATACGCCCATAATCTCAAATGAGTTGCTTATGAGTCGCAAAATTTGAGGCATGTACTCTAGAAAGTGTCATGTAACCATGGAAACGGTAACTGCAGAGTTCTCCATGTAGCTTTATTTGACTATTTATATTCGTATGAATGCTTTTCTTTTTCCCTCAGAATTCGAAATTTTAATAACTTATAGGATTGACAAAGAGTTTCTCATTTACTATTTCACTATTTTTTTATTTTGAGAAATAATTAAAATTAAAAAAATAATTAATTATAATTTTAAAAGATTAAAAATTTATAAATATTTTTAAATATATATCCATATGGTTATTTTCCCCTTAAAGTTTGTTTTACGAGAGTCATTTTTAAAGTAAGAACCATTTTGTAATAAAAACAAAACTACTATGTATATTTTCAAAATTTTTTCTTACCAGATTCTATGTACCTTAAACTATTTTTCCACATACCTTCCAAATTTATTTAAGCACTTGTCATAGCACTCAATGTACTTCCGCATGATCACTTCATAAAAGCTGCCGCCAATGAAGAAAGTCACGCAGTTTTCACTTGTTAATCATCACTGAAATGCAGGCTGCCGATGACCTCCTTTAGCTCCAGGAACAGGTGGTAGCCACTAGATGCAAGGTCCGGACTGTAAGGAGAGTGTCAAATTGTTCCCAACTAATCAGATTTTTTGTTCATCTAGTCCTGGGATCTAAAGGAGTTCATCTGCAGCCTGCATTTCAGCAATGATGAAAAAGTGAAAACTGCGTGACTTTCTTCACCGGTGGCAGCTTTTATGAAGTGATCATGCGGAAGTACATTGAGCGCTATGACGGTTTGGTAATCACCCGATAGTTCGCTACGTACGCTATGGGGATCCCCTAAAAAATTATTTTTATACTTATAGTTATCAAAAATGCTTCTTTATAACTGTAATAAAAATAGAATTTACTTTTGTGTGACGACCAATATGGATGTACTTCTTTATTACTTGATTATTTTGTCCCATACGTTGAAGGCTTGTGAACCAAGGCAATAAGTAGCATTATCAGTGGCCTATGCCACAGGGTTAGTGGATGAACAAATGCTAGTTAGGGCCTTGGAGGAGTTGGTAGATAAAATATCAGTCCAACAGTTAGTTATCTATATACTAAAACTCTTGCGTGTATTTATTTATTTATCTGTAATTCTATCTCCTCCTAGACGGTTTGAGCTAGCGACTTGAAATTTTCAGGGCAGACTTATCAATAAAGGACCTGCTCTATCACCAAAAAGCAGCCCCCTACGACCCTCCCCCCTTCCCCACTTTCTGGGGTTTTCATTTAAAATTATCTGCTTTTGGTTTGTAATTCCCCTCAACAGATGGCGCGGGCGGGCGAAGCCGCGGATAACAACTAGTAAAAGGTAAGAGAGGAAACTTTGGGGCTAGCTGTCAGGGAACTGGAAAAGTAACGGCCAGCAAAAGTTAAGTACAAGATGGCATACAAGTCAGCACCAACATGATGACATGTTTTTTATAAGCTAATATTTAAATAAATTCTTGTTGAAATATAATAAAGAAAAAAATAAATCGTATTTCAGTTTCAGTGAGTAAACAGTAAAATTAATAAATTTCACATTAAATATAAGCTTATATGTGACACGCTTTTTAAATTGTATTTAAATAAATATTAAGTATTTTGAGTCTAATATAAATTGTCTTACCCAGCTGGACAACCACAGTATGCATCAGTAATTTTATCCTTTCCAAAATGTATGCAGACTCAATACTATCCAGGCCTCTGTGAAGCTTTCACTATGCCAAAACGTCCTGCTTGTTTACTTGGTAAATTTTCAGCAATCAAAATTCCTTTAACATATTCAGCCAAAGCATATTTATACTTTTTTGCAGAAACGTGTTTGGTAAAATGTCTTATTACTTCATCAGTGATTACTGGAAAACTTGACAGAGATTTGCTCCAGGATTTGTGATGCTGTTTCAATGCACTTGCGTATTGATACAGAGATCACGCACTGTAGATTGAAATTCCCGCCCACTTTTATACTTTATTTAACGCCTACAGGTGGCACCACGGGTATCGCGCATGCGCAGAAAATTAAAGGAAAACCCCTGAATTGTCCTTTCTTCTTGTTGAGTTTATCCACAGTTTATTTCTTATTTTTGTTTTGGTAAGTTTTACCTCAATACTAACTCTATGGGAGGTGAAGACAAGCATGGCTACCATGGCCACACTCTTCCAATCTAGGCACTCTATTTCAGACTAAGAAGATCAAAGGCAATAACAAGGGCAAATGAGAATATAACCATTTACAGAACCAAGCGATTCCACGATTAGCTTAATTCCCAGATATTCCCAGCTAACGGAAGAATATAGAAGTTTATTAGAGTAAAATTCAACGAGCCTCTTCAAACCTGCCTAACCTTGGAACACAAAAATCTAGGCCCTCCAAGTGTCACACGATTAGTGGGACAGCCCCGCATTTCTTACAGCAATCCCGCCGTTCTGCAAGCGATGCCTAAACGTCAAGCTTTCAGGTCATTATGTTACTGCTAAGTGACAACACATTTATTGTACTTATATAAAATAAGAAAGGAGAAGACACAAAAAAAAAAAATCGTCCCCATCATCCCTAAGAGAGCTTGTAAGATTTTATGTTGATATTAGTATCATAGCCTACATGAATAAGAGA
The DNA here is from genome assembly GCA_023313115.1 of Rhysida immarginata. Taxonomy (NCBI): domain Eukaryota; kingdom Metazoa; phylum Arthropoda; class Chilopoda; order Scolopendromorpha; family Scolopendridae; genus Rhysida; species Rhysida immarginata. The sequence goes on from JAHWFO010057280.1 coordinate 20,225,961, forward strand.
GGCTATGGCCAGGAAAAGATTCATTCCATCACCTTGACAAAGCCAGAAAAGATCGCGAAACCGGTTGGTGTTTTTTTTTTCATCAATAACGTAAAAATGTAAAATGCATTGCAAAGCTTCCATGTTTCATATATAATAATAGCGATACAAAGACCTTGAATTATATAGTCATAACATGTAAATATAAAGGAAAAATAAATGATTTATCCAGCATTTTGACTTGTGTCCAGCAGAAGAAGTATGAGCCCTTGGAGGGTCTAAATATCATAGTCTTTGATGAATTCTTCAATGCTTAAATTTTTATTGAAACTGCAATTATAAAAACTTTAAAGTATATCCCGAAACCGTTAATTAAATTGCATTTCTTTTATTCGGTAAAATGAATTTTGCCTACTCTTTTTACAATCTTTAGCAGGATTATTGGCGATTTCAAATGCGTCAAATTTAAAAGCTGTAGACACGAAATCTACTTATATATAGCTGCTTGCCTGAATAATGGAATATTCCAATTTTCACAACTATGTTAAATGTTCTAGAACTGATACCTCAAAAACGTTTAAATTTAAAATGAAACCATTTGTATTTTCAAAATTTGCATTAATTTATCTTTAATATGGTAAGTGTAGTTATATATATATAAAAAAGGTCAATCTTCATGAACTTGGCACTTTGTGACAAAATAATGGAATCAGTGACAAAATATTAGAATATTCTAATATCTGCATATTCCTTGCCTTAAAATGACATCGTATGTTCAATTTTAAAGGAATCACATCTGGTGCGAGTAAACCTGCATATGCATATACTTTCCCTTCAAGAGACTGGCAGAATTAGAGGAGAAAGTGGACTTAACAGTTGAAACCAAAAAGACGCATTGTTACTTTAGTGAAGGAGGGAAAGAAACAGAAGGAAATTGCAAAAATAATGCAGTGCCAGATATCTAGAGTTTCTAAATTAATGAAAAAGTTTCCTTTCAATCCAGGTCTCGGTTTTGCAAGCAAGAGATTTAAATGTGGCAGAAAACATGCAACAACAGAACGTCAAGACAGACAGTTGAAGATAGTTGAACAAAATAGATTTCAATCTGACAAAACTTTCCACAGTTTATGGAAGAGAAGTAGTTGTGAAGTATCTCAGCGAACAACAATGAGAAGATTACACGAAATCAATTTAACAGCCGTGTACCAAAAGATAAACCTCTATTCTCCAAGAAGCAAAAACAAGTCCAATTGCAATGGTGTAAAGATCATGCTCACTGGACTGAAGGTGAATGGGAAAATGTTATTTTCAGCGATGAATCAAAATTCTGTGCGTCTTACGGTGATCAGGGGACTCGTGTTTGGCGTAAGAAAGATGAAGTATATCTGCTGAGCACTATGAAATCATCTGTCAATGTTCCTGCTTCAGTAATTATGTGGGGTCGAGTCAGTGCACTTGGGGTAGGAGAACTTGCATTTTTGAAAACCACCGTAAATGCTCCAATTAACTAGGAAATGTTGGAAAAGTTTCTGATTCCATCAATAGAAACATTCTTTGGAGATGCTGATTTCTTGTTTCAGCACGACAATGCACCTGCTCATGGGGCAAAGACCACCAAGCAATGGTTAACTTCAAAAAATAGCCCTGCAATGGTTTGGCCAGCAAACATGCTTGACCTAAATCCTATTGAGCAGATAACAGATATGGGATGATGCAAAACGAAGACTAGGGGCTCTAAAACCAACCTCAACAACAGAGCTGAAGATGAAGCTATGAGAAGTTGAGAAGTTGGTCTGGAATAACAATGCAGTAGGGCCGGCGCTAGGAAGGTGCGGGGCACCTTGGGCAAATTGAATTTTGCAGGCCTGTTGACGTTATACACACGACCGATAAAATATTACGACACATCATACTGGGTCTTACTGGTCATAATGATGTGCGTCATAGCAGATATTTGTTCACTCCCTTAGTTTCTGAAATTTCTATTTTTTTTCCTGTAGCAGTTAATTGCCCTGACCCAAATTCTCATCGCGGTTCCATTGTTGCCAATCTTAAGGTTGTCAAAAATAACAAGAGAACAAAGCCGAATGAGCTATATGCTCTCAAAGAGATTGCATAAAGTAAAAAAGATTAATTTACAGACTAATCAAGTGGCTAATTAAACAGAAAAAGTTTGAAAGTTCTTATCTTAACAGCGTTAAAAGTAAAACCGAGATAGATAGATAGATTGCAACTGATAAACAAAATTCGAATCCATGAGAATAATACGATCCACAATCTTAATAATGCAATGGCATAATACTTTAAGAGAGACTGAGAGAAACACAATTTATTGTAATCTGGACACAGTCAAAGCACAGGCAAAATAATGCAGACAAGTAAAATTTGAAAATTCCAACTCTGTTGGAAATCCAAAACTAACAAGGGAATCCCACATAGCCTATCCGCTTTAACAATGGAGTCTTTGTATGGCTATGTATGCTCAAATTTTTTTCGTTTTCGCGGTTTATTTTGAAAGAAACAAAATTTTGCACTCTCTTATTTGCAAGCATCTATAGTAGCTTCAGGTGAGTAACATATTTCAATATGGTGGAAATCTATGACATACATGTTCGAGGGATTCACTTGTAAGAACTGAAATTCTACAAATGAGTGAAAAAGTCGGAATTCCATTCTCAAGGAATGAGCCCTCCTCTCCTCGCATCTTCACCTCCGACAGAGGCTCCGTTGACTCATCAACCATTATGCAGTAGTGAGTGTTACAAGTATAGTGGCTAGAATAGATTTTCCCTCAGAAATGGAATTTTCGTTTAGTCCCTTGAAAGCTGAACAAAAGGTTAAAGTCTCTATGTACTGATAAGCCTTTTTCGTCTCCTTTACATGCTTCCAGAGGTCTTCCCAAGATTGAAGAACCAGACAAACATTTGATTATCTTATAACTCGGGAAGTATTGATGTGTTGATTGGATTAGGAAGTATGAGTAGGCACAGCTTAGCTATATTAATTATAAGGGCTAGGCACAGGTGTCCCGCAAACGTGGAGCCTTGGGTGGTCACCCTCTTCGCCACCCCCCCTAGCGCTGGTGCTGAATGCAGCATTGCAGAGACTTAAACAGCTCAATGCCTAGACTAATACAGTAATTGCAGCTGGGGTGGCCCAACAAAATATTAGTTAATATCAAATTCTGGTTTAGTTATTGTTTTATGTCATCACACACTGGAAAAAGCAATATTCCATTATTTTGTTATGGTGATTCCCTGATTCCATTGTTTTGTCACAAAGTGTCAAATTTAAGAAGATAAAACTTTTTTTTTTTTTATATATAACTACACTTGCCATCTGAAAGATAAACTAATGCAGTTTTTGAAAATACAAACGGTTTCATTGTTTAAACGTTTTTGAGATATCAGTTCTAGAACATTTAACATAATAGTGAAAATTAGAATATTCCATTATTCTGGTAAGCAGCTGTAAAGTTCTACGTTCACTGTCTCGAGATTCCTGATTCCAGGCAATTTTTCACCTGGACAAATAAATACTCTGTCGTATAATCATCGCTACCAGTAGATATTTAGCTACAACGTCAATATATTTTACGCTGCTGCAGACTATGCAAATCCGCAAACAAAAAGGAAATTTTCAGATATACAATGGACTCCGGGTGCTCCGTTTAATGGAATCGTATTTTATGCTCCGATTTAAAGCTTGAAATCCCTTATATAGCGTAAAAAAAGCTAGACAAATACTGTTTTTAACTTACACCTAATGACTTAAGTTTTAAAACCAAATTAAAACCTACTGCAAATTAAACCCACCTATGATTGACGACATTCGACTTCTAGAATTGTATACGAGTTATATATATATAAAAAAAAAAAAGTTCCACTAACTTCACTAAATTAAAATTAAATACAAACGCAGTTTGCGCTTAAAACGTCAGCTTCGTCCCGAAAATTAAATAGTAAACACACAGCTGCTCAGGATGTAGTATCTACTTCCTCAATAACAAAGATCTATAGCTAGCGCATAAGTCTAATTTTATCTTCGTAGTCTAGGTAGGCAATATCCCAAGAGATGGCGCAACTTCGCTTAATGCGTTATCTTGCGCCGTTTTTTGGCAGCCCCTCAAAATTGATCCCCTTAAAAGAGCACAGTCATTACACAAACGAAATGACACTCCTTCAAAATATATATAGCACACTGCTCAAAAATGACTTCAAACATTAAAAAAAAAATAAAATAACATTATCGTCATCTTTCTGTTGCAACAGTGGCTATTTTGACGGGTTCACCGGTTGGTTTGTGAAGTTTCTTCTTTTTGGCATATCGACTTATTTTTGCGACCTTTCACCTGATTATTATCAGGTTTTTAAATATATTTCTGCTGTTATGTTTTAAAGAAAAGTTATACGGTAAACTATTTTTAATGCCGACACATTTCGATATTACACCATTATCACAAGCAATACAGGCCATGGCATCAAGTTGGCCATGAACAAGCAAACAGTCATACAAAGCAAGGCGAGGAAGAAAAGCACTGTTATGTTTTTCTTATACAACCTGATTCACATGTCCACATAAGGAACTCTAATCTGCAACTTGACGATATATCAAGCAAATTATTTTGGTCAATTTGTATTACAGTCTGGATGCTATTTCCAGTTCGCGTGGATTGTAAATGGGTTAATAGTAATTTGAATTAACTGTGTTGCATATGCAAGACCCAATGACAGGGATACATTAAGAGATACATTTAAATAATAATTTACTATTAAGTGCTATTTAAAGAATAAAAAGCACAATGCGTCATTAAAATTCCTAATAGAGAAAAAATAATAAAATAATTTAGCATAAATGTTCATCCCACGTCAATGTTTCTTCCTTCCATCCGCATTCTTTACTGCATCACGCATTAATTAAGATCAATGCAGCATGTCCAGTTTTGATGTTTGCGCAAGTTACTGCAGTGCGTGCGAAACTTTTTTTGGTCAGCAGTTTGTTGCAGCGATTTGGATGTAAAGAAAATAGAGGGATATCCAGTGGTGCTTTATCATATCATGAGCTTTAGATAAATGTTAATTTGAGAAGTTCCTTTTCTTCTAGCTATTTTTTTCGAGTTAAGGTTAAAATCGAGGGCCCTGGGTCAGGAACAGTCGTGTGGGTGGGGAGGTTGTTTCCGCAAAAGGCATCTCATGAGGAGAGACGCCATATTAAGACGATAGATAATAGTAAATTTTTACACATTGCTAATTCTTATGATTTAACTTTAAAAGGCCATCTCTTACCTACTAGAATTCCACCCGTCACATGACGGGTGTCAACCGTACAGGCTGAAGGGTAAAGAAATGAAAGTGGAGCATCAATAGTTTTCAAACTTAATATTCTGCAACACTAAACATTTTTCAATTTATTTATTTAATTCACAACAATGACTAAGTATTATCTTACCACAACAATCCCTGGTTTTGGACAGACCAAGAGAATTATTATTATTTCAGTTTATTTATTTAATTAATAACAATGGCTGAATATTATCTTACCACAACAACCCCTGGTTTTTGACGGATAAGAGAATCCTTGTTGGCCTCGGACAGACAGACGGATAAGAGAATTATAGCATTAGATGGGACAGCAGATTTTTTCTTCTTATTTTTAATCATATTTTTGATGGAAAATGACCCTTTCATTAATCTTTTTTCCTCCGCAAGACATTTCTGCGAGCAGTGGCGGATTAAGACCTTCCAAGATTCAGAAGCAGGAATCACCTTCTGAAGTTTGTCACTATTGTTTTAGTTCACCCTGTATATAGGGTGGTCTATTTAAGTCTGGACATGGAAATGTCTCAAAAACACAGCATTGTACGAAAAAATGTCCAAAATCAAAAATGAATTACTTCGCGGGGGAAATTCATTAGCCAAAAAATTAACCCCCTCCTCCCTTGTGAGTGTGTGGGGGGGGGGGGGGTGAAACTTTGAAATTTTAAATAGGAACCCCTGTTTTTTAATGGTATATTCAGATTGTACACGATATTCGAGAAATGTTTCATTTTTGATGTTTTTTCAATTGATCCAACCGTTTAGGGGATAGAGCCCCTGAAAGTGTGGAACTTTTAAAGTTTTGAACCCAGTTTTATCGATGAAGACAAAGAGATAAAGGGTGGGTCTTGCAGACATTCCTATTTTGCTTTTTGATAGTCTTTAAGAATCCGAAGTCAGAATTTCAAAAATTAAATTTTTTTTTAGTGCACAAGCAAGTCTTGGGGACAGCAGTCCTATGGAGGCAGAATCTGTGCGTGTGAGATTTGACAAGGAGGGGGGGGGGGCTAATTTTTTGGCTAATGAATTTCCCCCGCGAAGTAATTTTTTATTATTATTGAGATCCAATACATCCATCCATGGCCTGTATGGCCAGAGGCCGACGAGTTGGGTCCCTGGATGGACCTGGATTGACGACTGCTGTAAGATGGTCGCAGCAGCCGGAGGGGGTGAAGATTATGTTTCACTGTTGGTCGCCTATCCAGTGACTAGCCGTGCCTGATGTTGCTTAACTTCACAGAAGTGTGTCTAGTAAAAGCCCACCAGACCATGGCATCCCCCAAAAAATTGATTTCGAGATATTTCCCCAAAAAATTCACTTTTGATTTTGGACATTTTTTCGTACAATGCTTTGTTTTCGAGATATTTCCATGTCTACACTCAAATGGGCCACCCTGTACATTAGACGACTATTTCACAACGTGAAAAACTCACGGGACCAAAAGAAAATTTATTACGATGCACTAAATTCGAGCAGCGCTCATTTCAAGTAGTTACGTATACATGAAAATAAATAAACGATTTTCCAGTAGAAGATTGGGCCGCTCTACTGGTTTATTATGGAACCCCCATCTCTGTTGTATAGATGCGAAACCCATAGACATGTGCCTCGCATCTGAGGGTCGGTTTAAACAAGCAGTTTCAATTTTCTGTCAGTGCAGTTTTGAATGCAATTTTCTGTCAGTGCAGAAGCCACACGTTTAGAAAAGAAATTAATAAAATTCAACAACATCTAGTTTCACAAAAAATGTTGTTGAATTGTATTAATTTCTTTTGTCTAAAGCACTGTATACTAAACTCTCAATCAGGGGCGGATTTAGACTTAATGACGCCCTAAGCAGGGTCGTAGGCAGGACGTTATCTTGGGGGGGGGGGGGGCGATTTTTAAAAATTCCGGACCTTTTTTAAAAAAATTCCTTTTTTTGGGCCTTTTTTTTCAATTTTTTTTTGGGCGGCGCCCCCCCCCCCCCCCCCCCCGACTACGGCCCTAAGAGGCCATACATAAAAGGCCTACAGTGTGTGAAGCCCTAAACCATGGCTTATTTGGCTTATACGTAAATCCGCCCCTGCTCTCAATCCAAAACATACTAAAGCACTGTATATAGCACTATCCTATATGTTTATTCAACAGTAGGTTTATTTAACTGTTATTTGTCACCCATTCACAGCACACCTATTGTTGAATAAACCCTATTGTTGAATAAACCCTATTGTTGAATATACCTATTGTTGCAAAACCTATTATCCTAGTAGTACTATATCCTAGGACCACGGTATAAGAAGGAAAGGTAATCTGACGAACAATCGCAGCATTGTTAGGAGAAGATTACAATCTTGTTGGTTCGTGAGGTATTTCGCAGAGGGCGCTGTTGCAAGGGAGGCAGTTTTTCTCCTTATGTCTATAAGGGAATTGCTCGTTTTCTTCTGTATATTTACGTAATTGTTGATTTTAAGGTTTTATTTATTCTTTTAGAAATTCAATTAGAAGAATAAATAGCATTTGAAATAAAACATGTAGGCCTTCTTGTATTATAAATATTTGTCATTCAAATGAATGAGAAGCCGATGAGTGAATATTCATTTTATAAATTTCATTAACTTTCAAATTTTGTCGTATTATTATTCTAACATTATTGTTAAGAAATTTTATAGTGAACCTACAATTTATAAATCATTGTATTTGATTAATCGTGAAGAAAAATTTTCAATGAAAATTAAAAATATATCGTGAAATTAAGTGACTCGCATATTGATTTTTATAATAAAATTTATTAAACATATTGAAAGGAGTAATTTTAATCATATTAAGTTTTATAAATTATTTTTATATTACATTTGAAGTATTAATAATTTGAAATAAATGAAATTGAAATTCTTGTGGGGTTGAAATCCAATATTAAAGGTGAGGAATGATTTTTGCTGAAGCTTGTAAAATTCCAAAAACAAAATTCTACAAGTTTCAGTAACAATCATTTCTCACTTTTAATAATGAATTTCAAAAACAAAAATTTCAATTCAAAAACATTACACTGGCATTGGTGAAATCAATTATTTATTTATATATTGAATTTTATTTACTTAAAATTATTAATAAATATTATTAAAATTATAAAGGAGATTTACGTGTTTATTACATACAAATTACTTATTAAAAAATTTACCTCTTTTCTTTTGTTCCCTTGCAAGTTTTTTTACATCATCATCAATTACTGCCGCATTCTCAGCAACACGTAATAGTGTAACAATTCGGCTACTACATCTTTATGTTCTTCTCAAGGGGATGAAAGTGGAGCACTTTCTAATGTTTTGGCAACAGCGATTTCGTAGGCATATTCTTTCTCTGCAGCAGTTAACATGTAGAAAATATTTACATGTACTTTAGAATGAATAAGGCAGCCTCTGGTTTTCAGATTAACTAGAGCTGAAAGTACACCTTCAGATGAAAAAGCATGTCTACAAACCTCACAAGAGCTAATTTTTGCCATTTTTTTGCAAACAAAACCTGTAACATAATAAATTATACAGTCTATAATTGGTGCTTCATAGCAATCATGGCTATGATCGTAGCAGATGACATATTTCAGCTTCTGTCGTGGCTGTCACTCTATCCAGCTTTGATTTTAATTTCTCAATCAAAACAGATTTTCTGGAAGGATCGTTGGTACAAAACATTTCTTTCCCATTTTCAATCACTACAAAAAAAGCAAGAAAAAACCATCACATAAATAAATAAATAAATAAATAAATAAATAAATAAATAAATAAATAAATAAATAAATACATGTAAATAAATTAATAACAAACATATGTGTAAGGAATGCAAGATCAAGAGAAAGGCTATATACAGGGTGTTGCAGATAACCACAGGGCAGTATAACGGGATGCCTACCCGCTCAATTGCAGGGGCCGGCTCGGTCGACTGGCAGAATTGAGGGAGATGAAGGTGGCCTGCATCAACCATCAGTTTCTACAGTCGGGGAGGGGGTGGGGTGAACGTCAAAACTGTCATTATTCTATCGAAAAATGGAAGGAAAAATTCTGCGACCTGGGATCGAACCAGGAACCTCGGCTGTCATGGCCGACGCCTCTACCAGTTGGGCTGTCATTATTCTGTCGTTCTTGTTCCCTTCGTTTGTAAAATTACCCAATTATCATTTGATGTCGAGCCGGCCCCTGCCATCAAGTGGGTGGGCTACCCGTTATACTGCCCTGTAGTTATCTGCAACACAGGGGCCGGCTCGACATCAAATGATAATAATACGAATAGGGCTTAATAATACGAAGCAGATATGTGTTTGAAGGCGTGTGATGCTATTTAAATAATTTACATGTCATTGTCATGCAACATTTGGCACATTCCGTGATTTATGAGGGGTATCCCTAAACTTTTGATAACATTGCGTATATGCGCAATAGAAGAGAGGAGGTCAGTCCACTTGTCCACAAGAAACATTTATTCTTCATATATGTATACATTTCAGTCACCAAGTGACCTTCATGCTTTTAAAAAGCTACTATTAAGGCATATTTCTTAAAACAGATTATTAAAATTACTTTACTACTCGTTTATATTAATTATAAGTTCAGTTGCTTAATTTAGGAAATGCATTGGTTGGGCATCTTTGGTTTAGGGCTCTTAATTTAGAATAGAGTGGCACCAGGGCAGTTTCCAGGACTTTTTAAAAGGCGGCTCTGGCTTCCCAAAGAGAATGTTTTATATCATATCTTTTTATCTTTTATAGACCACTAATAATTAGAGGGGCCTCTGCTTAACCTCAGCCGATCGCAACGGTTCGTATGAATTTTTAAATTCTCCTTTAAAATTTCTTTATTTATAAAAATATTTGTTTTTGTCCTTTTTTTTTCGTCTTAATAACGAGTTTTCTAATAACAAAAAAAACGACACTTACAGATAGCATGATTGTCACAAAATAAACAGATGACGACTACGATAATCTGTCGCCGCACCATTTCGCTCCCGTGTCTTCACCCTCAGCCACTTCATTCATTCGCGCAATTTTCACCAACAATCGTCCCCTCTTTTCTCCTAAGTACGTTACAATATTCTTAAGAACATAACGTGACATGGGAAAAATATTCTAATTTTGTGGATTTGAGTCCGTATCATAAACTTAAAAAGCACATCGTAAATTAGCTTGATCACCTGTATGGTTCGTGTGAAGATCTTTAGTTCGGGTGGCATTTAAGAAGTATCAATTAATATACATGCTAACATGATGTAACTTCTTAAAAAGTGCACATTATTCGGTGATATTATTTCCATTAATAAAATTACAGATTATAAAACGAAACACTGAAACCCCGTATTCAGAATGAGCGCTTGCTTAAGACCATTGTTGAATACAAATTCCATATTACTGAATTTCTTCTCAACAATGGTTTGAGGAAGAGCATTAGTGTTTTGACGTTATTAATCTCATTTATAACCATACAGGACAAAGCTTGAATACATAACTTTTAAAATGAGCATAAAACTTAATGAAATTAAACAGTCTTACCTAAACTGTTGTTGAAAATAACGTCGGTTTCACAAAGTGACCATTGCTTTCCACCGTCTGTCGCTTAGGAATCTGGCCTCCCTATGCGGACCGCCGCCACACACCAACGGAAGTAACCACGGACAAGATAGTCACATGGTCACGTGGTATCGTCGTACTACCTTTCCTTCCGTGCCTAGGACTTAGAAATTTTCAGTGGCGAGGTTTTTTTGGTCCACCCTGTATATAGTGCTTTAAAACATACCTCATTTTGGACGTCAGTTTTAAGTTTCCCATTTTTCTTATTTGAATGGGGGACATTGACAATATGCTTATTCCCATGGCTTTGAAAAGTTGTGTGGGTAAACCATTGTTTGTTACAAAGAGAGAATAAATTTTTATATATAGATGGAATCCAGAAACCAAAATTCTCCCAATCCATTGTCATCAAGAATATATGAAGGCAGTGGCGGATCTAGAACTTGCTCAAGGGGTTGGCCAAGGGGGGGGGGGGGGGGGGTAAAAAAGGGGGTTTTTTTTTTTATTTTTTTTTTTTTTTTTTAAAAAAACCCCCCCCCCCCCCCTCCCCAGGGAAGTGATGGTCCTGGGGTCTTTCCTATACTGAAGTTTGTAAATGTAAATTTGTAAAATTATTGCAGTATTAAAAATCTTTACAACTTGCCTAACTGGTATAAGTGTAGGATCAATGGGGGTGACCTGTAGCTATCCGCCACTGTGAAGGAGCATATTTTAATAAAATCTATTGTCATCCATGGTGAAAGTTCGACCAAGAGTATAACAAATCGTAGACTGTATAAGTCTTCAAACGAAAACGCAGCGCCAAAAAGGCTCATAGGAGGCTCATATTATTGACATTCGTTATTTTTTTAATAGAAAGAAAAATTGTCTTTGATTATATTGTTGAAGCAGTTACAAAAGAACAATAGATAGAATAGTTACAAAGGAGGTAGATTCAGACACAGAAGAAAATGTTGATCCACTAACAACCTTATCAATAATAAGGTTTTATCCTTTATGTGCTCTTGGTCTTATCACTTTCGGGAGAACCAAACATTTTACGAAAACTTATATTCAGTAGAAAACTGGTGAAAATGTTTTGGCAGGAGTTTATGACAGGAATACCTACTGTACTCTTGAATTTGGAAATCTAAACAGACGTTGATTACGGACTATACACGTTAAACTTATAAAAAGATCATTTACTGTAATTTTTGTAACGCTTTATCAGGAATAGCTGTATATTCTATGCAGCTTTTGAATTAATGTATAATCTGATCTTAATACATTGTATTATGAACATGAATTTGAGCTTAATGATGCGTAAGCTTGGATGTCAGGTAAATTCGCTTATAATGTACAGCCGATTTATTTTCTCTGTCCCGGCAATTACATAATACACAGAGACCGTTGCAAATACTATATGCCCGCGTTTGACTGTATATTCTTTTACCAATTTTCGCCTTTTTCTCAAGTAGACCATATCACGACTGCTTCCCTCGAGTGAAACTCTCTTCATTGATAATAATGTGATTTGTTGAGATAGGGAAAACTTGGTTCCAACAATGCCAATCTATTATTGCTAAGGAAGACTCAGTTGAGAAAAACCAGTCATGATATGGCCATTATTCTTTTGAGAAGAAAGTTAATAATAAGCTATACAGAAAATTGTCCGAGAGAATTTTTTTTATACACTATATCTCCTTGATATTTATAATTAAACGTACAAAATAGTAAAGAAAACTCCATGGCCTGGAATCGAACCAATTAATAGTGTAATTCAGCTCTCAAAGCTATTTAATTAATTTCTTAAAATTATCTAAACTGATACTGTGATCTGTTTCTAAAACATGTTTGGCGAACTTCGATTAATAGTTTTCTATTTTAAGAGAGCAAAATGCTCTTTTTACCTACATTAGACTTCCACTGTTTACCAAAGGAGTGAGAAACGATGAATACTTTTCGCTATTTTCAAGTCCAGTATATTGAAATGCTACTTTTGAATCTCTCAAGGAAATTTAAGTGCTCCCTTTTGTGCTTTTGTGAAACACATATTTCGTGGGATAAAAATTCAATGATTCTTATTTCTTTTCCATCTTTTCTACATGATAATCAGGCCCCTGAAGTTGGTTAAGCAATTTACATCGGACTTATTCTCTAATAAATATTACAACTTCTATAAAATATTCACGGATGGTTTTCAGCCCCGCCATATTCGATGGGGGGAATCGGTATCTACTGGAAAACTTACCATTTTTGCTCAAAAAATATCTCTGAAGTGAGTTATCTGGTAGGCTAATGTTCTTTTGTTTTTCTACTATAATCAAGAGTACATTAAGCACTTCTGCTACAATGTAATTTAATATTTCAGAAAACATTAATTATTTAAAAACATTAAGCATTTTTTTCTTAATATAGAAGATTCTGGCAGAGAAGAAAACAGTAATTATTATTTGATAGCGTCTGGTTTCAGGAAACTCCGCTGCGCCACAATCTATGTACTGGGTATCTGATGACCGTGAGTTCATGGCAATTTTCAAGACATTATCACCTGTTCCAACCGTATAGAGGAGCTATTTTCAACCAGTATGCCTTGAGAGTATCTTAGGTGCGCCGTGAAAATTTTTAATAAATAGAAAAATAAATAAAATCTTTTTATTACAACGTATAATAATTTGTTTTGTTTGTGCTAAAAACTAAATCCTAATTATACTCTTTTTGATCCTCATAATTTAAGTGTACCGCAAAAATTTAAATATAGGTTCAAGTGCAATTAAAAAGAAAAAAAGTTGAAAAACATTGCAAAAGGTATTTACAGGGTGTTTATTAAACAAACGGCAAAGCGCGTTAGATGTTTCTAGGGATGATTCTTTGATAATTTTCGGAATGCCGCTTTGTTTCGAAGATACAGGGCTTTAAAGGGTTTTCGACAAAAACTTTTATTACCTAATATTACATGTAAAGCTTCTTAATCTACAGTAACTGCTGAAAATGACTGCTACCAGCTAGCATGCATGAATCCAATCTTCTCCTGTAAATTCTTTCATAAACACCCAGTAGACTCTCGATTAACCGAGATGGTCGGGAAATGCCTCGTCCCGAATAATCGAATTCATTCAAATTTTGATGAAAATGATAGAAAATGTAAACTTATTAGAACATAAGAACATAAATTTTAATGTTACAGTATTTAGTTTTACAGTTAGTACGTACAATACAAAAAAAAAAACAAACAAAAAACAATACAGTACATGTAGCAAAAAAAAAAATAAAAAATAAAAAAAATTAAAAAAAATAGAAAAGTACAGTAGTTTATCTCACTGTTTTGTGATAAATGAAATGATAGGCCTTCCCGGATAATCCGATCCCAGTTAATTGAGAGTCTACTGTATCTTATTGCATTTTACTCCCATCAACTATTTGATTTCTCATCCTATCTTCTACCAAGAAAGGATGAAGAATCTCCTACCTTCATCCGTTCTTGCTTCTACATTTCCCACTGGAGTAGCATAAACTAAGATTTCAGGATTTATATGTAATATTAGGTAATAAAAGATTGTTTTTGTCGAAAACCTTTATAGCCCTTTATTTTCGAAACAAAATGGCATTCCGAAAATCATCAAAGGACAAAAGATTCTTAAAATAACCCAAAGAATCACCCCTTAAATCTTAGTAAACACCCCTGTATATAAATATACCTTTTCATATATATCCCTGTTCTAACCCTATCTCCAAGGAACTTCCTCATCCTTTCAGGCACCAAGAGTCCATGTTGTCTACCATCAACTCGGCCATTCTAATGAAAAATTGTATTGCACAGGCTTAATTTTTTTTTTAATATATAATTCTTTAATAGACACTCTTATAGCTTAGAGCCACTCATATGGATACGAGGACACAATGTAACCTTTGGAAATGAACAAGCTGACAGGCTTGCCAAATGGGTAAAATTATCAAATAGCATTATGAGATCAGTGCGATTCGAACTTGTAACCCTTCAACTTAAATCAGCAAGTACATTCATAAATTCCTGATAACAGTAGGAGAATCATGGTTTAGTTTTGGGAAGGAATATAAAGAAGAGACTCTTCATAAATTCCTGATTCCTGGATATGACAAGACCAATTAAAAGAGACGCCTGGTTATGGTTATTATAGTGAGTACTCCCTGAACTCATCTAAAAAGTTATTCCTATTATAGGAATCCTATAGTGGTTTTCTTTCCAAGGAAAAGAGTACTCCAGTTAGACTAGGATGTGGCTACCTTCAAAAAAAAAAAAAAAAAGAATTTCTCCCTCGGACAAATGCTCTTGTTGCAAAGCGTAAACGGTAGAACGCTGCAGACACGAAGGGAGAACTCAACAAGCGGAAAAAGTGTTTGATCTACTGCTCTTAGGCAGTGTTGTCAGCTCATAAAATTTTTTAACACTAAATTCAAACGAAAAATCCACTAGTTCTATTGTTCTAATGCAATATCAGTGGATTTGTTAGTGGAATTTAGTGGATTTTTTGCATAATTTTGGTGCAAAATCCACTAAATCTAATGGAAAAACCACTGATCTGGCAACACTGCTCTTAGGCGTTGAGCACTTATAAGTTTCAGTCTTCATTTTATACGGTTAGTAAGAGCGAACTGAAACAAAAAAAAATACCAACTTATTCTTTGACGTATGAGAAGCCGAAATATTAAAAAAAAAAAAAAAAAAAAAAAAAAAATTGACCCAATCTTTGTTGAGTTCGCCCTTCGTATCCGCAAAGCCTCATATCATCCTAAAGGAGGCTTTGTAACATGCGCTGGCTCTGTGAAAATATCTGGCTTTCTTAGGAAGTTTCAACTTTTGGAGCAAGAGCCTCTCGGTACAGAATAACATGTAATCCTGATGTAATGTTATTCTGTGCTCTCAGTCCTAAGATCAAGAGTACATGAATAAGATCCTTATAAGATGTGTTCTCTTCTCAAGGAATCCGTCGAGTCAGAAGCCAATCCTTTACGTGCTTTTGGTCAAGTGGCCGAAAATACATGTGGTTGACTGCAAGGAAGATAAAAGAACGGAACCCGGTTCCGTTACGAACCCAAATAGAACTCAATGCACTGCTATAGCTTCAATTATTCTCAACAGCTGTCGCTACTTTTACTTTGCTTTGCCTCGATATTTCTGCAGATTTATTTTTAAATGTAACTGCTCTTTTTTTCCTAAGTTAATAATGACCTGTTAAGACCAATGATCTTGAAACATAACACAATCATCTGTAACACTATTGCATCAATATTTTTTTTTATACGATCATGGTGTTAATTCGTTAAACTATAATTGTTATTATACAGCCAAATTTGATACACGGTACTTGATGAGCAAATTATAGTTGGTAGTGATTAAGATATACGAATGACGGAGACCGTAAATATACCGTAATTTAATGCGATTAATTAAACCGATTATCCCATTTCGTTGTTGTTTTTTTTATTCAGAGAAGCTTAATACATACACCGGGCAGGTATTTAAACTTTAAAATTATTTTAAAATGGGAGTGCCAAAGTTTTATCGTTGGACCAGTGAAAGATATCCTTGCCTAAGTGAAGTTGTCAGAGAATATCAGGTATGTTGTTATTTCCAATAGCTTCTTAATAAATTAGAACGAGTATGTATTCAAAACTATCATTTTTGCATGTTAATGGAAGAGTATAAAACCTTCAAAAAATAAACATTGTAAAATCGCAATTCAGTGATTATGTTTTACCTCTCACGTTACTTATTTTTAATAATGGTGTTTCTGAGATTATCGCAAATACTGTCACATGGAATTTATTTAAATAATTATATTTACGATCTAATCCAATCTAATGCAGCGCTAAGTGCTATAGGGTTGCCGCCCCTACTTTAATATAAAGTATTGTATGTTATTTTAGATGAATGTTTTTTATTTTTTGTAAACACAATAAGTACGGAAAAATACTCTTATTTTTGTGACTATTGTGAAACTCCTCTGGTTTCATGTATTTCTAAAGAAAATTAATATAAATTTTGTACTTTTCTTTTGGAAAAAATCATTATGATACTAAGGGTATGTTTGTTTGCGACGAAAAATGACTAGCCCTAACTACAAATCAGGGAAGAGGAAGAACGGTAAGCGCAGGTCGTAACAGTTCCAGTGCTATTCAAGTGAAATCGAAACAGCGCCACTGGCTCCAACGGCCAGGCTGCAATGAAAGGAACTTCCGCTCTTGATAAACCCTCACTCTGACCTTCAGGTTGCTGCTCCACAGGCTTTTCACCCCACCTGTGCTGTGTTTTGACCACCCTCTCGTAAATGCTATTTTATTCTGTTCATTTAACGTTAGGCGTACGTATCTCTTCATGTTTTAATGTTCTCTTGTTCTGTTCCGAGTTGGAATGTGTCAGTGCAGCACAATCTGGCATCATCTGTCTTTGACTTACCGGACAAAAAAATAAAATCGGGCACTTAGTTGCTGGATGTGCTGATGACATTCATTGATTAGAATAATGAATGCGCTACGCAGAAACCGCCTATATTTTTCATCTAAGGCGATTAAAGTTCTAACGGCGTGGCTGCTTGGATCACTAATTACATCCGATTTCACTAAATCCCCCGAGCTTCATTTCTCATTGTAATTCTTCCCTATACAAATCACGATGGTGTGAAAGTCATCAGACTGACGACACACAAACAACTTTGTGAGAACGGCTGCTTTCAAGCGGGCAAACAACCCTTTTAGAAAAGTGGTATATTTCAGTACTACAATTTGGCTATGTTCACAGAGCAATTTAAATCTGGAAATTCACAGTGCATTTTAAAAATAAAATATGACCATATATCAAGCATAATTGAGTTTTCCAGTTTACAAAGGAAAATGGGTATACATCTAACCTAGTTTATCACAGTTTCGTTTACCACTGATCCAGGTTATCACAGTACATTTGATTGTGACCCTTATCAGGCTTTTCACGGATTGATCCCTGTCATCACGAGTTGACGAACGGTTGCGATAGTAAACCTGGCAAACAAATTTATAGAATTATAGTCTAACCTCATTAACACAAATCTCAGAGGACCAAAATTTTGTTCATATTATCCTGGATTCGTATTATCCGATGAAAGGGAACCCCAATGCTATGACTTGCAAGTGATGGCTGAACAGCTAGTGATACTAAATGGCTATGACATAAAGGAAGCAAGGCCCAGTGAGCAGGAGCTGATCAAGCAATCCCTAAAATGTTATGATACTTACTTTCAGTGGCGTAGCGATAACATGGGGTGAAACAATGAATACCATATCCCAGGTGCCATTTACCCTCACTACACCATTGCATACTTTTCACAGTGATTTTTATTATATGTATAAAATATCACAGGCGATCATTTCATATATGTATTACGTATAAAATTTTACTGAAATACTAAATTAATAAATAATAAATTATTAAATATAGTATACATATTAAATAATTAAAATTAAATACCATTACATCTGTTTAAATTTATTTAGTGGTAATAGTTTGGTAAGTTGGAAGGCAGCTTTTTGCATATCACTGTGTTTGGACGAAACCCTATTTTCCCATAGGTTCTGTTATTCATTTATCATGGTTTTGCATATCACTGTTTTTTTTTGGAACCATCACTCATACTAATTCAGGATTCGTTAATACTTATGAAAAATAGAATATTCAAATTCCGATTTATTTGTTGCTAAAAAGTTGGTCATATGGACCACTACATCTTAAGCCCAAGTTCTGTAGATGTCAGCTTACAGTGTAGCGGTCCAGATAACCAACTTTTTAGCAACAGATAAATCGGAATTTGCATAAGAAATTATATTGAAACTACATGCTGCTAGTGCGTTAGCATTTTGTTAAGTTTTATCTTTGTTAACGAATCCTGAATTAGTATGAGTCTTGGTATACAGTCGAACCCTGATAACTCAAATCGTCAATGGACCACATAAAAATTTTGACTTATCAGGTTTTGGAGTTAACCACTAAGTCGAAAACAAGGCTACATGACCACTACAAATTTTACATGATACGATATTTTTATGAATTTGATTAGTTTTAATGAGATCCATATACAAATACAGTACGGACCCAGTAAAATACGTTCCGTTCCAACACTAAATCGGTTCCAATGCTGTTTTGGCTTGGCATCCGAATTGTACTTCTGGTTTGTAAAAATCTTCGAAAGGCATCTCTTGGCGATTTTTGCCCATTTATTTTTCATCTGATGACATTTATGATATATGTATAAAAGTTTATATTTGAAACGGAGAATTCACTTTTTTCCTTGAATTTCCGTTACTTTTATATCGACAAAGGCAATGAGACAGTGAAGTTTCGAAATCAAAATGGTGACGGCCAACCAGAAGTGTACGACTGCTTTTAAAAACTCGTTTGCGATCATTCGTGCAATGAACTTTATGGTCAACATGAACACTTCCTCTAAAAATGAACGCACAATCATCATCAATTACTACGTCTAAATATTCTCCCATTGAACGATCGCAATCAACAAGTTTGATTTGCAATTTTGTGTTCACGCTAAGTTTTGATTTTCACAATGGGTGCCAGCAGCTGCGAAAGATTCCTGCATCGTTTTCTTTGTCATGTGGACGTAAAAATTAAAGTTGAAAAATGAAATAAAGTTTCAACAGGCAAAGCTTGTTTTTTTAAGACAGGTTTTGCTTAAATTTAGGAATACGTATTCACTAAAACCAAAATTACTTTGAGTTATCTGGGATTTATTAAAAAATTTGTTTGAGTTAATGAGTGAATTTTCTATAAAAATTAAATGCTCTGGAATGGGACTTAGAATATCGTTTGAGTTAACCAGGAATTTGAGTTATCAGAGTTTGAGTTATTCGGGTTCGACTGTACTAAAATACACGTATACAGAAAAATGAACATTGATATGGATGAACTTTACTCAGCAACATTATTAACAAGAAATTAATCCCCTGAAGATGGTATAGGAAAGTAGCAGAAGCCCTGAGTTAAAATAACACGTAGATCACTTGGTCCCCTCTAACTCCCACCCCTGTAATTCCGACCCCGATGGACCAATCACAACCAAACTAAATAGTGAAATGGGAGTCGGCATGGCTTCACATTCCTGTCAGTACCTTCCAGAACCTTATTGACTCTCTTCCCGCCCGTCTCGCAGCTGTCTAGTGCTGTGAAAGGTGGTTATTCTGGCTACTGACAGGTGGTCACATTAATGTGACTAGACTGTGTATGTCTGGAAATTTAAATAATCAAAATTATAAATGTACTTTTTTTTTTCTTTTTTTTTTTCTTTAAGCGTATTTTTTTAAACCTTATATAGGATCCTAGAGATCTAGTTAGAAATTGCTGGGTGCTGATTAATTATTCAGAGAAAAATGACATTTTTTGTAATACAACAAGAGTGGTGGTCACACACAACTATGTTACAATGTTTGGAATACCAGTGGCCTATTTTAAATCTTACCTAACCTTATTAACCTACACCGTATAATGCATATTTAACTTACGATCTGAATGGTGGTCGCAGAAATTGGAAATTGAAGTCCACGAACAAGCATTAGTGGTGTTTCCATTGAAAATTTTTTCCAGGCAGATCAAATGAATAACCAGCTAAGCAGACAGTAAAATTCCTGTGCAGTTTTTTTTAAATTTTCTGTAAAACTGTTTTATTTAAACTACAATTAAAAAAGTTTAAACAAATATCTTGATACATTCAAAAATAGAATTGTGATCTGGTGACTATTTCAAAAGCATTAATTTGATAAAAGTGATTCGATGCTAAAGGAAAGCAATTTTGCCTCATTGTGTGTGAGAGAAATTCTATTAAAGTGCTCGGCACAAAAGAAAGAGGAAACTGGCTCATATGTAAATGATTAAAACTCATTCTGCCAATAAGAAACTTGGGTTTTAATTCTACATAGGAGTATTGTTTATTCTGTGTTTACAAAACTGAAATGATTCTGGCACAGCTCGATTAGTGATTGATCAACAGGTTGAATACATATCAATAGGAGACAAAACAAACTGCTTTTTCACAAAGGATTTAATATACATGAATGAACATTTCTTTCAGCATGACTCATTCATGTTTATTAAATCCTTTGTGGAAAATCAGTTTTTGTGTCGCCTAATGATAAGTCTTCCCATCCACAGTCTTAAGGTATTTATTCTATTTAATATTAAGATTGAACATATATTCATATTGCCTTGTTAGTGTCCTTTATTATCACATCGTTACTATTTCCAAGTCTATGTCTTCTAAATAGTTAAAAGCATTATAAATAGCAGGTGTGGCATGATAGTTTTCGTGAATAAGTAGACTGATGAGTTGGAAGCCATTCAAAAACTCTGAATAACTCAGAACATCTACAATTGATAAGCAAATATAGTATGCATGTGTCAGCCACTATAATGGTTATATGTATTAATGCCAACAACATTAAAAATCATCCCTGCTTCTAAAAGTGAATTTAATAAACACAGGATGGTTTGAAATGATGGCAGTAAAGTTTGAAAGGTGACTCCTCGCAGGACAATGAACAAAAATTGAAGTGCCTAAAATCATGGGATAAGTTGAATAGTGTAATAGCCCGACAAAGGATAGCAGTTTGATGTGGCATCTATTCTGGATTTGGACAGAAAACTTTGGAGAAATCTTAACTCTGACTCCAAATTGGGCCAATAACACAAATGCATTATCTTCCTGAAATTTCTTATCGTACTGGGGATATATGGAGTCTGTGAATGATGGCAAATGGTCACAAAACAATACCAGGTTAGCGGTTGCCTATTAGTGATCTGTTTAGGCAGATCCAACAGGCATGTGAATACAATCAAAACAATGTGAAACATCCAGCAGCCTTGTTGACAACTGAGGCCCATGGCCCAAAGGGGTCTGCATGATAAATGAATGTAGCCACCAGCCTGAAACAACTAGAAATAATTGTAAGCTAATTTGAAATTAAAAATATTTGAATACATACCTCAAAAAATAATTTATTTTAATTAATATGCAAGTTGCTCCTCTGCCAAACTATGGATTAGTCAGAAGGTCTAATGGGTAAATGCACATTTAAAAAGCTTAATTTTCATTGGTAGAACATATACATCAAAACAGGAATTATCCATCAAATGGATTATCTAAAAAAGAAAGGTGTCATAATGTTTTTCCATCATTTTTGTATTCATGTGCATATAAACTACTGTTTATTTATGAAACAACTTTTAAGTGAAAATGATGCTATTACTATAGTCTTAAAATTCCAGCCAGGCTTCTCAAAACAAAATAAATAAATAAATATTTCATCACTCAGATGCCTACTATTCGCTACTTTCAGTGAATATAGAGGGCACTGTTTTTTTTTTTTTTTTTAAATGGCTGCGTAAGTGGGATCCTTCCATTTTTAAACTAAAAAATATATGATTGTTTAGGATAAAAATTCGTTCTAATAACTATTATGAGAGAATGTTATCTGGGATTGGTGTTGTGTGTTATAAAAGCCATGTTTAAACTACTGCGAATCCTACTTAGCTCAGTTCAAGTAAATCCACAAGGGTGGCGCCACTTAACTGAAAGTAGCGAATACAGGGTTATTCAAAATGATGGCCTCAATTTAATTAATCTTTAATTCTTGAAATATAAATTGTATATGACTAATCTACATACTGATAGAGAGAGGAGAACCACTAGAGCATAATGTTTGAGGATTTTTGAGTGAATCCTCAGTGGTGGATAAGTCACATTGGGAATGAAGACTTGGCTCTTCAGTTCTGGCCCCCGAGATGTTCTGATCTCACGCTATGTGACTTTTTTCCTGTGGGGTTACGTAAAAGAAGCAGTTTACATACCATCTCTACGAACAACTCTGGCTGACCTGCAAAACCGTATCACAGCTGCAGTGAACTCAGTAACATAAGAAATGTTTCTTTGCATGTGGGATGAGTTCTGCTACTGCTTAAATGTTTGTAGTGCAGCAGGAGGGGGCCACATTGAACATTTATAACATCTGTTTGTAAATTTTAAAACCTCCTCTCTCTTCCATTATGTAGATTATTTATATACAATTTATATTTCAAAAAAATAAAGATGAATTAAATCTAGTCCATCATTTTGAATAATCATGTGTTGTCTTGCCATCCAAATTTGACTTGCATAAATCAATCAATATTGGCAAGAGCTTCTTTCATGTACTATAACTTTTGCAGTAATTGATAGATGAGGTGCTCCTTATTGTTCTTTATTTTATAATGAATGGAGACCTTGCACTATGTTGTGTGTGCAAGCATGTGTGTGGTTTAATGAAACTAACCTGCTGAGTTTTATAGCCTGCTTTCGTTGTAACCTTGAAGAGGCGAGATAATCAGCCAAAACTAGTTGATTTCCACTAAATCATACAGGACATACTCACTGATTTTGTTAGTTGATAGATTTTGATTCCTTATTCGATTTATACATATCTTGAACACCTAGCTATGGCACTTAAAATTACATCATTAATACTACCATTATTTCAATTATACTGTCTGCATTCATTCATTTCTCCAAATATACTCCATCCAAAGATTTTTTTTTAGTTAAGTATAAAGAAGGGCTCTTTTACCACAACAAAAGTAATAAAGAATATAACAAAAACAAAAATAACAGAAAAATACAACCTGGAAGCGCTTTTCGAGAGCAAAGCTCTCATCATTCGGCAGGAACCAAGGAGAACACGTGGAAAACCCAAAGTGAACTGATTAGAAACCGAAGAAAGCGGTTTATGTAGCGAGAGAAATACAAGGCAGACCAATAATAGAAAAGAAATAAAAACAATATTATTGGTTGGCTAATTGAGACCACCACTGAATTAGAGGGGAATCACCAATAGGGCCTAAGTCGGAGTTTAATAACGTGTTGTTCTTGGATTTATGGATAGCCATGCTCTCGAAAGCATCTAACAAGTGTTTTTTATTGATAGATTGTAACAGTTTTAAGTTGTCGATGGAAAAATTGTGCCCTGTCTGTTGAATGTTTGGCTATGACTGATTGACTGCTTCTACCGAATTTTCTGTGGTGGAGATGTTCCTTGAATCTGATGGATAAACTGCGTTTGGTCTGATCTTTGTAATGCATAGGACATTGTGAACAGTGGGTGACGTAGATGCCTGACTTTTGTAAATCTGGTACCCTATCTTTGGGGTTGCCCAGCAAGTTTCGTATTTGGTTGGGGTTGCTGAAAGAAAGAGAAATGTTATATTGTTTTGAAAATTGAATTTAAATTTTTAATAAGTAGTTTATTGTAGGGAACAGATATGGTTTTATACTTATCGTTTTCGAGTTGTACCCATTTTTCTCTGCTATTTTTTTTAATCAAACCAATCTCTTTTTTGAATGAAGAATTATTTAATGGGATATTGAGTGCTCTATCTAACATGAAAATAAAAGCTAAAACTGTTTGGTTCCAAGGATGGCTTGAATCAATGGGAATATAGTTGAGGTGATTGGAGGGTTTCCTATGACTATCAAAATACAGGGAATGATTATAGGAAAATTATGGAAGCAGTCAATCAGCCATATACAGATGAACCCATCAAGCAGTTTAAACAAGGAGGAAAACACAATTGTAAAATTCCTTTTCAAGGACCTGTAAAATGTCATGGGGAGGGGATAATCTCTATTTATTTATTTACTTTTTTTATTAAATAAATAATCTAATGTATTTTTTATTAAATAAGTTTCTTTAATTATTTTGGTTAAGTTATTAGGTATCCTGTTAATTGTTATGTTGAATCTACAGTAATGCTTCAGTAAAATTTGATTTTATAATATAATCAGTGGACCAATGTGTTCTTCAACACAAAAATTGTTTTATAGTTCTGCTGGGGTTTGGATCAGATGGTCTTACTGCACTCAATTCAATTTAATTTTGGATATCTTGGTGTTTTTTAATGTGTAAATGCAAGCTTATATAGTGGATATGCATCATATTTTAAGAACGCCTCCATGACAAAAGGAAAATTTTGTGGTTTTATTAACAGCTTTGTCATAAAGATATGTAATATAGTTTTAACATAAGTGAGGAATGATTATAGCCACATGAGGTTTCCATTGCTTCAGTTCCAATGAAAACCTTTTGTTCCAAGATTCCAGACTTTGGTTTCATAGACTTATTTTTAACTGTAAAAGAGTATAAAGAAAAGTGTTTTTTCAAAGCCTAAGTTTATGTTCAAAATTTTAATTGTTTTATAAATATATAATTGAAACTGCTTGGTTTTTTAATTTTAGATTCCAGAATTTGATAATCTTTATCTGGACATGAACGGGATAATTCATGTATGTTCTCATCCTAATGACGAAGATCCACATTTTAGGATTACTGAAGAAAAGATTTTTTTGGACATCTTTCACTACATTGAGGTATGAATGAAAAGTCAGCAAAGATGTTTTGGATATTTTTTTTTACAATATGATAATAGGCTTTTTTCCCCCATTGATATGATATTAAAGCTTGTCAGTAACTAAATATAGTAGCATCAGTTTAAAAATAAATACAATATACTGCAGTTTATATTGAATTTCACTTTAACTTTTTGCGGCACGGTGATTATTTGAGGGGAGCATTAAATGCATTCATTGTGATTTATGTCACATTCTTGCTTCCTTTTCTTGTATTTTTTTTTAATTTACGGGTAAATATTTTAAATTTCTACTTGTTTGCTTAATAAAATTACCTTATATTCACCTTAATAATAAAAATTTATTAAAAAATAATGGTAATTAATTTTCCAATAATAAAAACTGCAGCCATAAAACTGGTGGGGGGCTATTATTCAAGAAATACGATACCTCCTTTTGTATATCTGCTTCTTTGAACATTATGAATAGAGCATTATAAATACTATACGTTACATTTGTATTCAGGCAACTTGTTTGTTCTCTTCAAGTTTGTCCTCTGAGGAATTCTTGAAAACTTAAATGAACTCATAATTTTAAAATTTTCTGCTTAATTAGCCAGCCTCAACAGATACGAAAGTTTAATGTCCTCAACAAATAAGAACACAATAAAATGAATATTGAAGGACATTAAACTTTCTTAAGTTTACATTAAAACAATTTTTATTCAAAACTTGTTTTATTAAAAATTTTGAAAAATAAATATTTTAAAAAATCGGCCTCCATACATATAAAAAGTCTAATTCTTATGTCAATTATTACATAGATTTTAAGCATGAGTGAAGATATTCAACATAAAGTTTCAATTGCGTTAAAAATTATTTCTACAAAGTTCAATGAAAACCAAAGGAAGATTATACATGTAATTCAAAATGACACCGGTTATAATAAAACATTGAAAGACAAATGAAAAACTGCTTATACTTTTCAAAAAATGAACATTAAATAAATCAGACACGAAAAAATTGATATTTGTTCATACTATTCGTTTTCGACCAGTTGGAATTGGCTGGATTTTTTTTTAGACACAGCCGATCTCAGTATGCATTCAGTATAAATAAGACCACTTTTCAACTGGTACACAGAGACTATCTGATTATCCGGTACGTATATCATTCTAAGAATTTTTCATCTTTTTATCAGCTTTGCTGGGAATGATTGCTCTAATTTTAGTAGTAAGTTTAAACATGGTAGTCTCTCCAACTATTGTAGTGAATTCTAAAATTCAGTTGGAAATCATTTTCTTGAGTAGAGGTTAAAATATTTATTAATATTTATTTATTGCTGTATTAATGCCATCCAAAAGGAATACATGTATATTCAAGGGGCACTTTATTACCAACACGCCATATTTATGTAGCCAATACAACAAATTCTGGGTAGGGTATATAAAAATCAATTCCAAGTTCCTCTAGATGTTTACTAAATGTTCCTATCAAATGGCATATCAAAATGAAGACATTGATGTGTATTTGGAGCAGTCGTGCATGGTTGAATTTCTGATTGGAGAGAACATTGCACCCATTGAAATTTATCAGAGCTTTTGTAGAAAACAAACAGTTGATATGTGAATTCCTTGGTTTTTGAATAAAAAGGTGACGTGAGGAAAATAGATACTGCATAGTAATTGCCATCAATCTTCACAGTAGCTAGATGCTGAAGAGACCCCAAAACACTTGCCGAAATCAACCCTTTAATTTGCCAAAAATTTTTTGGCATAGCTGTTCCTAAAATGTGGTGAAATCAGAGAAATATTGCACCTAGCTGGAAGTAATGCATCAAAAATTATGAGTTAAGTGGCCCAGATTGGTCAACATGAAGTTTTAGTGCTTCATGACAATGCAAGATCACACATCAAGAACAACAGTCCAAAAATTATACAACTTGCATTATGGGACTCTTCCTCACCTACTGTACTCTCCAAACTGCTTGCTAATCGACTACCGCTTTTTAAGCGTATGGACTTTCTTTTGCCAAAGAAAAAGGTCAACAATGAAGCAGCTGTCAACATCTTTGAGGAATTTCTTCAGTCCAGAATGCCAAACTTCTGTGAAACTGGCTTAAAGGCAGTATTATCTCGATGGGAGAGATGTACAATATGTTATGGAATCTATTTTGATTTATAAAAGCCTGTTTCCACAGAGTTACTGTTTGAAGTTTCACTACCGAATCCCACATTTCATTTGCAACAGCCTGATAAATAAAGGCTTGAACTAAACCATACATTAATGTAGTTCTTATACGAGGGTTGATTGAAAACTAATGCCTCCATGGCTGTAACTTTTTTTATTTGGTAACCTTATAGGTATGTTTATCTGTCTTCTGTGTAATGCACTATTCACTTTTCAACACAGTCCCTATCCCTTTCCATGCTCTTATCTTACCTTGTACTTACTCTTTCGAGGGAGTTTTGCGCCATCCCAGTAACTAACGGCTGCTACGAGATGACAGTAGCAGCCGGGACCGACAGCTTAACGTGCCCTCCGAAGGACGGGGGGGGGGGGGGGTTAATGATGGTAGAACTGCTGGCGGATGAACAAACCAGTGGCTAATAGACATCCAGCACTGGTCACTCAGCTAATGGGTCAGACTAAAGTCTCCCAACAGCTGTGCCCCAAATAGCCGTCCCACCCAGCAGTGGTCCTCAAGCCGTGCTTCCATGCTCTTACACCAACACGTGACTAGTCAGACAAAACCGTCGGAGAAGAATTCCAGTGGTTGTTGTCAGCACCAAGATTGAATTGCAGCTGTCACCTCGTCGTCAGAACAAAACTGATGTCCCTTAAGGTGTTATATCACCTCTTTCCAAAGATGAAAGAGCACCTTAAGGGACATCAGTTTTCTTTTAACTACGAGATGAAAGCTGGCATTCAATCCTGGTGTCGACAACAATCTAATTTTGATAATTTTTAAAGCAAAAATGAAAAAAATTGTAAAAAAATACATCGTTTGTTTATAGTCAGAATGTTATTGTTTGCCTCCTTTTTATTAGATGATGAAGCTGTTTCCTTTTTAATTAAATATTTGTAAACCATTTTTGTGTTCTGTTTTTTAGTCAATTTAAATCAATACAGTTTTATTATACACATTTTTAAGTGAAAGAGTGACAAACATTCATTGTACCTTTCATTGTTATTTAGATTTTGTTTAAGATGATTAAACCTAGAAAAGTGTTTTTCATGGCAGTTGATGGCGTTGCGCCACGAGCTAAAATGAACCAACAGAGAGGTCGACGTTTCAGGTGAGATAAATAATTTAATAAAGTTTTTGAGTTTTTCTTTGTGAATAAAAAAAGTCACGTTAAAATCTGGAATAGTTTTAGAGTAATAAACTTGTTTAATATATGGGAGATAATTTAGAAACTCCCTGTATATGTGAATGTTACATCTGTAATTGCAAATTAGCCAAATTTTTCCTAAATTAACTATGGACCAATTGAGACAAATTGAAAAATTGAAAAGGGAAGGAAAAATTCCGCGACCCGGATTCGAACCATTAAAACCCGGATTCTGCGACCCGGATTCGATTTAAATTAACTATGTTTATAAACCACTGGTAATATTTAAAACAGCACATTGATGAAATCAACAGCTCAAATGGAATTCAGTTCAAATATGTTTTTATGAATATAATCTCAAAGTATTAATCTGACAGTTTAATTCTGAAATGAACTAGGTTCAAGTATCAGATAATCAAGATTTCATAATTATCAAGTGTAGAATTAGCAAACTTGTATTATAAATAGGAAAATTTGTAAAAATAATTCTAAATTACTGATAATAACCAGGTACTTTCTAACCTTTCATTGATTTAGTACTATTTAACAATTCATAAATACTGTCTCTCAGATGGATTTGGTTGAACTTAGAATTGAATTTTTCATAAACCTAAAAAGCAGAAGAGACTTCATAAACAGCTTTTTGTAAATGATCACTTACTGGATATTTTCAACCTCTTCTTAAGTTGTGTACCACCCAGAAACAAAATTGAAAAAAAAATTTTGTTACCACTAAATTAAGTAGTTGTTTCACATGCTGTCAAATCCTTTTCCTTGTACAATCAGTGATACTGCTAATTGATCTGTATCATTTCGTTGTAAGGGCTTTGATTTTCTACTTTTCTACATATTCGAAACATTCCTCAACTTAAATACTTTTATCTTATCTTCTTAAGCACAGTACCTTTCATTGCAATAGAGGTGCAGTTTATCAAATTGATATTGCTACTGATTGATTAGGTTAATTTATTTTAACAATATTATAATTTATTTATGATTTTATAATGAATATACAGGGTGGCCCAAAAGAAACTTACTCATTTTGAGAGCTGATAACAGTTTTATTAATGAACAGATTATAATATTTTAACATATTCATATTGGCATAATGCAGAAATGTTTCCAGTCATAAAATATGCAAATAAAGGATTTAGATTTTCCATTGGATATGGCCACCTTTCTCTTCTATCACCAAATTTAAGCAGTTAATGATATTGAAAACGGTAAATTGCAATTGGCTGTGAGATTTGAGCTATCACTCTTCTGGTTTGAGAGTTGTTGGACTGGTAAGATAACCCTGCTTTTTAGAAATCTCCATAACCAGTCATTACGGATTTAGGTCTTGTGATCGAGGAGGCCACAGTATTGGAACATTTCGTTCAATCAATCTGTCGTCAGTTTTACAGGGATGATCATGTGTGGCAGCACACCTTCATGTTGGAATGTTAAGTTTTCCAATATTCCTCGTTACCTGATGTCAAGAATAACATGATCCTGTAAAGTCCATAGGTAGCATGTACCTGTGATTGTCACCATAACATAACACCATCATTCCGTTCTGCAAAGAAAATAGGTCCAATGATGAAGTTTGCAGTGAAGCTCATGCTAGTGAGTATAGAGGAACTTCATGGTAGATATGTGGATTGTTGGAGCTCCATATTTTATGACTGGAAACATTTCTGCATTTTGGCAATACAAACATGTTAATATATCATTATAATCTATTCATTAATAAAATTGTTATTAGCTCTCAAAGTAAGTTTTTTTGGGCCACCCGTATAATATGAAATTTACAAGAGGACTGGAAAAAATGTAATATTCATGAAAATTAAATTATTGTACATGCTGTGATGAACCTGGAAAAATTCTAATGCAAAAAGCCTTTTACACATATCAGGCAAGTACTTTTTTGCATTTTGCACAGTAACAGTTAGTCATCACTTTTTTTTTTCTCCCCAGTATGATTGTTTGTAAACTGGTCTTCTTCACTGCCTTCTTCACTGCCTCCCCATTTCAGACTTTCTTTCAGACTTCTATCTATTCCTGAAGTCTTTGTATCCTTCAAGTGATTTTGCAGCAGAACTAATTCACGGGATAATTTTTTAAAAACACTTTTCTTCTAATAACATCTTGATCATTCCCCAAATAAATAACTTGCATTCTACAATGTTCAAGTTTATTATAGCAAAGAAAATATGACCTTTGCCAGAGTTCTATGCTTTATGATTTACTGTGTCTACTTCTCCTTTGGTGCTGTCCCAAAATGTTGTATCAGATGGCTTTTGCTTATAACTGGCATTAGAATTTCCTCTCATGTACAAGGTGCATAAGGTACATGATTTGAGGACACACCTTCGTTTGGCTACTACTGCACTATAGTAAATTATGTCCTTTCCGTTTCCGGAAAGCAAAATGGTGGACCATCAAGTAACACAAATCATGAAGAGACATGCAGTAATCGTGGCAATAAAGGCAGAGCACAGCGATTTAGAGATATCATGATTTCTAAAGGTCACAAGATCATTCGTCCACAAAGTGCGGAAGGAGTTGGAGATCGAAGATGGCAATGTTGCACCAGTAGCAAAGCGT
This sequence comes from Rhysida immarginata, assembly GCA_023313115.1. NCBI lineage: Eukaryota > Metazoa > Arthropoda > Chilopoda > Scolopendromorpha > Scolopendridae > Rhysida > Rhysida immarginata. The sequence goes on from JAHWFO010057280.1 coordinate 20,257,084, forward strand.
AAAAAGCATGCCTCACGTTCTGACATCATCAGAACACCTGAATTTATTCAGCAAGTGCAGCAGGCCATCGATGACAATCCCAGAACATCCATGAGGTCACTTGCCAAAGATCTCCATGTGTTGGAAGGAACAATCAGAAATGTTGTCCATGAACACTTCAGATATCACTTGTATGTTATGCGAAGAGGTCAGTTTATGTCAGACAAAACACAGGAAAACTGCCTACTCACATCGAAAAGGTCTTAAACAAGCTGAAAAATCCGTGTGAAGCTGAATTGCTGTGGCTTTGGCCTCCCAACTCCCCTGACCTGAATCCGTTAGACTATTACGTATGGAGCGGTGTGGAGAGAGAGAGATAAATGAACACCCCCATAATACCAAAGATGAATTGAAAGCTGCCATTGTTCGAGTAGTGACCAATATGAACCATGACCATTTGATTCGCGCATGTCGACGATTTCAATCTCTCATTGAAGCAGTTAATAGAAGCTGAACGCAGATTCATTGAATAGCCATATAACAAGAAGGTTTCTTGTGTATGCTCATGATATGTTTCGATAATAAAGTTATTATCCCGACTTATATCTCTGTTTTCTTTATTGCCGTGAATCTGTCCTCAAATACCTCACGCACCCTCTATACTACATGTGAAAGGCATTATATATTTCTTATTTTAAGAATATACAGGGTGTCCTAAAAAGGACTGGTGTTTTTAAAATGAAATAGTAGGCAAACAGTGACAGTTATTAAAGTTATTCTTGCAGGAGATTAATGGATTAGATCCTTGTGTTTAGCAGATCGATCCTTTTGGGCTGTGCAATCTTAACAGCCTGTATGTTTAGTGCTGTCATGAATGACTGTGGACATCCAGTTATGCTCATCAACTCATCTGCAACACTACTGGTTCGTGTAAATTTCTCGTACAGCTATTTACAGTATTCAAGAATATCATGTTAATTCTGCAAAATGTTAAATTTAATTTGAAATAACTGATTAGATAACTAATCTTATTCTGAAACATTTTATCTGCCACATTCCCACACATCATGATGGTTACTATTGCTTTCGTCGAATTTTTAATTGCCTCTGGATATTTACATCTGTGCTTGGTAATCACTTTCTTTTTACTGGGGTCGTCTCATCAAAGTTCCAAAGGTGCATGGGTGGAATGTCTTTCAGTTCATGGTACATGGAATTATATTTATTGGAATGGAAGCATATCTAGGAAATGCAAGTGGGAGTTGATGAAAAGGTGAAATGTTGATATCCCCCCCAAAACTAGGATATATATTGTATCTAAATACTTTAGGTCATATAGTGTATGGATAGCCAGGATCACTGCATTAATTACATTTCTTATTTATTATCAAAAGATCTGCAAGAGAAGCTGAAGAAGCAGAAAAAAGAGCCATTGAACGTGGAGAGACCTTACCTGCAGAAGAACGATTTGATTCTAATTGTATAACTCCTGGAACAGTGTTTATGGCAAAACTGCATGAACAGTTGAAATATTTTGTCACCATGAAAGTTTCCACTGATATCATGTGGCAAAACATTAAAATTTATTTATCTGGACATGAGGTAATAATTAAATAATTAGATCTTTTAAAAATTTGAGGACCAGATAGATTATGAACAAATCGATTTATTAAACAAATTATTATACATATCCATTTTCAAAGTAATGTCCCTCGATCATGATATGCACAATCCTGTAAAACATCTGCTGGAATCATTCTAAGACCTGCTGTGACATGGATAACCTGCAGATGATTGGGACCACAATCCATGAAGTTCATAGTTTATTTCATCTGCCCAAAAAGGAAATAATTCCATGGAATTTTTTTTTCAGAGCATATGAAATAACTTTATGGATGGTGGTTCTGATTATCTGCAAAGATCATTACTGCATTGTAACAGGTCTTGTGAGCTATTCCAGCAAATGCTTTTCAGGAGTTGTACTAGTGCTGGTAATGGTGCATCGTGACCGAGAGACATTACTTGCAAAATAAGCGTGCATAATAATTTGCTTAATGAATGTATATGCTTGCATTCTACTTGGTCCTTGAACTTTTTGACTGTAGTACTAAATTCATATACAAAAGTCTGAACCCCCCTTTTATTTTTTGAACCGAAGCAGATATGTCAATTTTGATGAATCCAATGAATAGGAAGTTGTGGGTGGCCTATCCCATGGTGCACTTTTCATCATCCCAAATATGCAAATTAGGACACATTCAAAATTTATCTCAAAAACTGTAAGGGATAGAGAAAAAAACCCAATTGCAGACTTATTCAGCATAAAAAAACAGACAAAAAAAAAAAAATCTAAATCGGACCAACCAATCACCCACAATCACATGGTGAACTGTTCGTAATTTTGGAATTGATCCGTCTTCTGTGTGTTGAAACATGCCTTTTATTTGCTTTTCCGCATGAAAGTGAATGTGAGTATGGCAATTTATGTTAATTTTTTGATTTGCATGCTTTACATGGTGGAAATATCAACATTCAGTTTTCCTTGTGCAGTGTGTGACTGTAAGTTATAAACAGTTCACCACGTGATTGTGGGTGATTGGTTGGTCCGATTTGGATGGTTTTTTTTGTTTTGTTTTTTTTAATGCTGAACAAGTTTGCAATTGGGTTTTGTTCTCTATCCCTTACGGTTTTTGAGATAAATTTTGAATGTGTCCTAATTTGCATATTTGGGATGACGAAAAGTGCACCATGGGATAGGCCACCCACAACTTCCTATTCATTGGATTCATCAAAATTGACATATCTGCTTCGGTTCAAAAAATAAAAAGGGGGTTCAGACTTTTGTATTCACCCTGTATAAACTAAGAAATTTTTTCCTTAAAAATATGTATTCAACTCGTTGACGATTAATCTCGGATTATCGTTATGGTTTCTTTGAAAACAAATTGAGTTCTAGGAATGGACCGATTTCTAAATTGCAACATGAGCTAGGAACGCGTGAATGATTATGCGCTGAGACACGTCAAAAAAGCACCATTAGCATCGAACACAGTAAAATGAACTTGTTGACTTCTGCGGCCTATGGAACGTAATGAGTGTAAAGACTCTTGTCATAGCACAGTGGAGCAGCACATGAATATCAAGTTTTGTTAATTGGGGAAAACTGCAATGGAGACTCATGGGGATGTTGGTGTAAATGTATGCATAACCATAGAAGGGGAGGTAGGGAAACTTCCTTATGCTTATACATTGACTTAGAAGAAAATTTTTTATTACTGAAGAATTTAATGCTTATCGGAACCAATTGTTGTATATACATGTATTTCTTTATTAGAGTTAAAAGTAAACTAAAATATTTAGTTTACAATTTTTGATGAGATATTTGTAGAAAAACTTGCAACCGAACATTAAAGTGTGCAGTCACTCCAAATTGTTCGGGGAGTTTTGTGAAACTGTGGCGCTGCTGCAGTTTTGGCTCCAATCACAGGAATTGTTTTGCAGTTTGGGTCGTTTATTTAATTTGATTTAAAAGATATTGTAGAACAAATATTATTTATTTTTTCTTTGTTATGTAGTTAAATAAATTGTTAATGAAAGTAAGTATATTTAAAAAATAAATTGAATAAAAAAATCATATAGATGCATAATCTTAGTACTCTCATATCATGATTATGGTACCCAAAATGTTTCTTTAAATTTATAATTAATTTATTAAAAAGAAATGAACACAGCATGGTAAGATTCTGTAAAAAACCTGACTTTTTGGATAGAGTGAAAGTGATAATAGGAGCTTAGAAGACGTCGTATATACAGGGGCTTATAGAGGGGGGAGGGAAAGCCAAAGACACTGAAAGAATGGTGCCTTTGCAAAGGTTAATGTCATTATAGGGAATTGAATTTCGTGAGAAAAGGGCTCGAATTGCTTTCTTTCTGTTTGGTTATGGAAGTTATGAAGAATATAAAGACTAACATCCTGTAAGGAGTGGCCACAAGAATTTAAGTGTTTAGCGACTTTATTTTGTTCACCCTGTATTTTGTATTATATCCAGACTAGTTTTTATTTTCTGGTTAGAGAATTGAGGAGAGATGTTTGTGATGCAGTGAAAATAAAACAAATAAAAAATTTGCAAAACTGCTCTCTCAATATTTGAACTCTTTCTCTGATTATACTTGAACTGTTATTTATTTTTTAAGGGTATAATTCTGTTTTAAATTTATTAATAATAAAAGGCAATAAAGTTTAATAAATACACAATTGAAATTTTATTTTTGATATGTTGTCATTCATTTTAGATTTTATCACTTTGTAAATAAGAGTTAACAGGAAAATAAGCTTGGAGCCAAAACAGCAATGGTGCCATCATGCGGTGGAACATAGAGAACTATGGAGTTTCACTACTTCCCCTTCTATGATTATTGTGTATGGAACAGAAGCCATGAACAGAAAATGAACTTACAACTGGTTCAGGTGCTTTCTCGACGGAAAGGAAACTGTTGATGAGGCCCCGTGTTCAGGTCGGCAGTCAACAAGCAGAGCCCCAGACAACTTTCTTCTGTTCCATGTAGCTGCACCTACGGTTTACTCTGTTCGACACACTCGTTTTGACAGTTTAATCTGTTTGACGCTAGATGGTGCTTCTCAACATGTCTCTCAGTGCGTGTGTTCCCAGCATATTTTGCCATTTTGAAATTAGTCCATTCACTGAACTTTTTAGACGCACCTTACAGTTTAATTTCCAGGGGAAGTATTCCATTTGATTCAAGGGACATTTTATACCAGGGATATGTAATCTATCCCTTGATAGAAAGCAGAATTGGAATATTAATGATCATAATAGGGACCATGTTTTTGTTGCAATGATGCTGTGTTGAATGTGTACAATAAATCAATTCTTAGGAATTACAGCAGGACATATTTGATGGATATGTCTATGTAATCATAACAATATTTTCTTATCAATTTGCTCACTACATACCGTATTTATTCTACTATAATGTGAAAAATTTTGGCCTAAATAAAGCATCTAAATTTGTGGGACCCTTAAATTTTCATCATCTTTTGAAGGAAAAAATTTTTTGTGTGTCAAAAATAAATTTGGAAATTTAAAAAAAATTTAATAAAACACAATAATTAATTCAATACAAAAAATTATTTTGTAAAAAAAATGTATTAAATATTATACTTACATCAAATTTATAATATTATAAATATTTACCAAACGTATAAAACATAAATAATATGAAAACGCATCCCCCGATAGAATCTGAGTGACATATTAGCATATGCTGGCCCACAGGCATGTCCTTGGTAGATGCAGTCTTTCAGTTATCCTCACAATGATTCCGGTTTGAACACTGTGATTGAGGAAATCTTTTGGGCCACACATATGGAAAACTTCGTTCAGCATTGAAGTTTGCACAAAATAAATATTTCAGTTGGTGACCAATATGTGATGTTGCCCCATCTTGCGTAAAAATAGTGGTCTCTGTTACGTAAAAACGGTGCAAATTATATTCTTGCACAAGATCGGAATTGCATACTGCACAAGGTCATCCTTTTAACATATACACGTCACAGTATCCCTCACAGGTCCTTGGGTGTAAACTCCTCAAAAGAAAAATGGGCCAAGAATAAAAATGCTTATGAATTTTTACAACACTGTCATGAAAGCTGCAATGGCTGGTCATGCAGATTAACTGAATCTCGTATTCACTGCACCTTTCAGTGAAAATGTGCCTTGTTATCCACTGAATTTTCCCCACCCACATGTTACCCATTTCCATCCATGCCAAAAACCAAAGGGCAACAATTGGAGCATTGTTGCAGATCATATGGTTTTGGTTGTTACACAGTGTGGATCTTGTAGAGTACCAGTATAAAATGGACCACGGAACTTTAGAAATTATTGACCACTAATTTACTTGTAACCTCTTGAGGACTGGTCGCAGAATATGGGACACGTGCTACTTGGTGAGCCACTTCAACCTTGACAACAATTTTCATCTGAATGGATCTTCTTCCTCTCTCTGGTATCACACTCGAATCACCTGTATCTTCAAAAATTTATTATTATCATTTCTTTAACCCATTCGTTATCATGGGTCTTCTCAGTTCTTTTAGAGGTGATATTCCCTCAATGCAGCATAGCTGTTTCTACCCTTCTGATAAAACAAATGATGGCTGACATGTGATATTGCTCTATAAAAAACATAGCTGATACTTTCACTAGAAAAGTGTATTTAATGTGTCCTTAATTCTTGGTGATTAATTGTGGTTCATATTTGAACCATTTTTATGCCACAATAATGCAAGAACACATGGCTCATCTTTTATAGCTTTTATAAAGTATAAGAGATTGAGATTAGATGTAATACCACAGATTAACAGATACGTTTAATTTTTTTTTTTAGACTCCAGGTGAAGGGGAACATAAAATAATGGAATTCATTCGTCATGAAAAATCACAACCAAATTATGATCATAATACAAGACATTGCCTTTATGGTTTAGATGCAGATTTGGTAAAATTTAATATTGAATATTAAATCATAATAAAGACGAGAAGTATTTTATGTAAACTTTAAATAAATTTTTAAATTTCTTTAGATGATGCTTGGGCTTTGTACACATGAAACCCATTTCAGTTTGCTAAGAGAAGAGGTGCAGTTTTGTGGAAGAAAATCACAAAAGAGGTTTGTTTTGTTTTTCTTTCGACTTTGATCTAAATTACAGGTAAATGTCAATTGCTAAATAAATCTATATTAATTACATTACTAAAACAAACAGTTCACAAATCATGTTCCTTAAAAAGAGTATTCTAAAGAGAACAACATTATCACACAAAACTCCCCATAATGCACTGCACTGTTGGTAGTTGTCACACAATTTTGCCTGCAGACTTTAACTTGCATTGCGTTTATTACCACATGGTACCCAAAAAACTGGAAGAACAGTTACAGTTACGAAATCGCAGGCAATAATATTGATTCTGTTGACAAAGATCCCAGTCTGTTAGGGTGAATTATCACGGGCAATAAAACATGATGCTTTCTTTATGACCCTAACACAAAAAGACAATCATCCGTATGGAAAACAAGCTCATCCCCCTGACTACAGAAGTTTCCTCCAAAGGAAAGGTCATGCTTGTGGGGTCTTTTTATTGCAAAGGAATAGTCCTCTACAAATTCATACTGGAAAGTTATACAATTAACAAAGATATGTAGCAGACGTTCTGCAGCACTTGCATGATGCCATTCACCGCAAACATCCACATCTTTTGACCAATGAATCAAGGAACACAACTACTACCTTGTAGATTGAGTTTTTTCACTTTATACGAGGTAGTTTTAAAAAGTTCCCGAATTTATTTAAATGGAAAAAAGAAAAGATACATAGAGGATTAAACTCCTTGTAGGTTAGACTTTATAACAGTGCTTCTTAAACTTTTTTATATGGCAGTACCCTATGTATATTGTAACTATACTAAACCAGCAACCAGGCGATACTCAGTTTGGATATCCAGTAAATTTGCTTTAATGCATAGAGGAATATTATACCTAAATAAGCCCAGAAATTTTTTTTTTTACAAGCAAAGTTAAGATATTTTTGAATTTCACCCTTTAATATACACATTGCAATTTACTGTCTGGATGTAATTTTATGTCCATTTAGTCTTTGAACAGCATATATTCACGTGCATAGTTATTTGATGTTTTTGGTCCTTGGGTTGTTAACTTTAGTTCTGAATTGCATACCAAATTTATGATTTTCTTTTTGAATAGGAGTCCAACACCTGAAGAAACCACTTTTCATTTGCTCCATTTGTCTCTGATGAGAGAATACATAGATCTTGAATTTTCTTCATTGAAAGGAAAATTGCAATTTGAGTACAACATAGAAAACATAATTGATGATTGGGTATTGATGGGCTTCCTTGTTGGTAACGATTTTATTCCTCACCTAGCCCATATGCATATAGCTCATGATGCTCTACCAATGTTATATAAAGCATACATAAAAGTTTTACCTTCATTAGATGGTGAGTATAATTTCTGATTGATAGGGGTTAAATTATCTCATTATTGTTTTGTGGTATCATTATGCATTGTTAGAATAAGACTGCTTTTTTATAGTAATTTTATAGTGATTTGTGGGCAAATTTATTTGAGTTAACTTTGATTTATAGAGGCTAACTTTCCTCCAAAAAAAAATTGATTTATGGAGGTTCTATTACCACGGTTACAGAGGTTTTAGCCTGGAGTGAAAGGGAATGGACTGAAACTTCGAATCAGAGAGGAATTTGATTTATTGAAGTTCAACTGTTTTCAATAATACCATATTTACCCGATTATTAGACGACCTGAAATATAAGATGACCCACAAAATTTGCAAGTATTTCAAGAAAAAAACAATCAGTAATTAGTAGAAGATGTAAAGAACAAGGCGTTTGCTTCTTTGTAACCAGCTATATCCACGATAATAATGTGGACGAAGCTGGAGACAGTACGGATTAGTTGCACAATATTGGAGACGCTCGATGAAACACCCCGAAGTACCTCATCCCTTCGGATTTAAATAACAAAAACATAATATTTACTGAGCACAAGTTTCCAAATTAGAACAGTAAGTGAATTTTCAAGAAAATAAGTATAGACAAGCACAATATTTACTATATGCTAATAAAATTTATAAAGTAAAATTTAAGTTAACGATAATGATGATGAAATTTACTGTCGCTTTACCCTTGATTCCAATCTCATTCTTAATACTTTTTAAAAAACATTTGGTAAATTGCAAAAAATAATTGAAGTTCGATCGAAGGGGGGAAAAAACAAACAAACAAACAAACAAAAACATGGTTCAATTTCAGTGAATTCTTAGCTGATTCCTTCCTGCTTGCACACTGTTGTTTCTTTTTCATTCGAAAATTATGTGTGCACACTTCGAACAGTTTATTCTTACGTGGAACCAAATAAAAGTGACTTCATCTTATCCATATCAATTGACACATTGAGGAACACAGCAACTTTTAATCATTTTAACCATTAATCCATGTAAACTTAACACTATTAAGTATGGAAGCAATTAAATGTTTTACCCTCTAAGGCAGGTGTGAACAACCTGCGGCCCACCAAAGGAATTTATGCGGCCCGCGAAACGAACCATTTACTGTAAAATTTATTAACAAGTAAGATTGTACGTGGTTAATCTTTCATAAAATATTTGAATGTAATTTGAATTACAAATGGTTGGCCCCCTGAAAACCTTCAGAAATTTATTTTGGCCCGAGACAAAAAAAGGTTGGTCACCCCTGCTCTAAGGCATTCATCTTGTAAAAATAAGTCATTTTAAGGACCAGTGGGAAGCGCTTGAAATCGGTCAATTAATAGTCAAATGACCCAATTGCACCAACCTAACTGAAAGCAGTTGTGCTTTGGGTTCTTACTATTGATGGGTACAATCATTTGTGCTTCACTTCAGTTCTATATTCTAAAGCCTCTTCACATTACCTTTTCGATAACTGCATCCCTATTTCATTAAAACACGGAGGTGTTTTCTGCTATGATGGCATACAGGATTTTGTAATTTAGGCTATATTACATTTTTAATTTATATTATACATTTTTAGAGTTCAATTTGGAACTTTTAATTAAAATTGGTTATCAAAATTAAAAGTTAAAAATCATTCCTTTCTTTCATAATAAATTATAGCAAACCAGGTCAACAAGAAAATAAGTATAAAGAGGATAGTCTGGGTTTGTTCAGTATTAATTCTGTACATGTTACACTTTAAATACATACATTTTCATAATAATGAAAAGTAGATTATAAAGTATATCTTAACTGTTGAGAACGTAATAATAGTCTTCTTTAAATGTCTTTGTCTACTAGGATCTCTGTTCACTGAGATTATTTCCATGGACATTAGATAATATCCATAAAGATCCATAACAATAAGACGTCAATATCTTAGGTTTCTTTCTTAGTATTCTTTTAATGCCATTGTTTTTATATCCAAAAAATTTCAATGTCGTTAAATTCTCTCTGTATTTAATATTAAATATTAAATCTGGGTAAAAGCTTAATTGTATGGGTGTTCAGTGAGAAATGAATAAATTCCCTCTTTTAAATACAGGATGAGTCAAAAGTCTCTTTCTGTATAAAATTTCAAAACTAGTGGGGATACAACAGATCTGTTGCAGCTAACATAGAGGAAGTTAGGTAGAGGCTAAACAATGATGGTGTCAAATTTGACCTTTGACCTTGAATTTTCCACTTTTCAACTTTGTAACCGTTACAGGTAGTGAAAACTTTCCAATTGTATAGTTGTAGAGCTCAAAACGCTGATTTTAACAAAAAAAAAAGATTAAAAATTCCGGTAAGCGTAAAAATAAAGCCACTACAACAAAATGAAATTTCAGTACTCGTGTTGCAATTCTTGATATTAAAGCTGAAGACATCTATGGGCTTGATTAGCTAGTAAAAGTATAAACATTTTGGAAATTATGTACAGCAAAAGTTGACCCTAAATTAATAGCAGCAAATTATTTTGCTTTGTTTTCTGTCTGTTTGCTTTTGAACAAAGCTCGTTTTGGAGGCACACTGTGGCTGAAACCCAGAGACTGTTGAAGGAATTCAGACTGTGAAGTGGACTATGGTCACCTTCTGAACACCACCTCTGCCAATGGCCCCAGAAAAATCGAAGTGGCAATTTTTATTTAGAAGTGGTGACAAAAAAAAACATGTTTACACCATAATCTTCCCTTTGGCGTAAGCCAGTGTTCCTTGAACATGTTAAGTGTTTTGCAATATTTTCTTAGTTTGTCATTTCATTAATTGCTCAGTTCTTCAGTTTAAGAGCTATATTCATCCATATATTTAATGATAATTTACCACTGATGTTCCATGAATTTGCTCCTCCATTTTTTAAAATGAAAAATGTTTTGCGATTTTGCAACCACTTGTGGCAATTAACTCCTCTGCATCAGTATTCCCAACTTAATGGATATTCTGCTAAATTTAGCAGATTTTACACAAAATTATCCTAAAATCTGCTGAATATGATTTCTTTAGTACTGTTGAATTCAGCGGATATTTTGCTTGGTTTTGGTGGGGGAAAAATTTTTGAGTTGAAACTTTCCAGGTGTGGAAAAAAACTGAAGACTTATTTTTTTTTTTTTTTTTTTTAGGTTATATAAATGAAAATGGGAATTTAAACTTAAGAAGATTTGAGAAATATCTTAAACAAGTTTCTCAGGTATTTTCTTTCTTCCTTTCTATAGAATGAAATAAAGAATGTACTTCATATTTAAATTTTTATGAAATTGAAAAATCCTTTCTTTTCCAGTTTGATTATGCAACATTCAATGATAATTATGCCGATTTAAAATGGTTTGAAGGTAAATGTGGAAACAATAATTCAAATCATGAAAATGCTGAAAAAATATGTAATAAAGCTGTGGTGAGTCATTTAGGTTGAATCTTAATTATTTACTTTTTAATAAATAGATAAATATTTTCTATAGACCACATGTATATTAAAAAATTATTTTTTAATAGAAAAATGCAGAAAATAAAAATAACATTTTTGATGCATTATGTAATATGGACCAAGATTTTCTTGATGGAGGTGATGAGACAAGCAATTTGGAAAGTAAAAGTAAGGAAAAAATTTTTCTCATGCAGTTGGAATTTTTGGATTTATCCAAGTGTAATTAAATTTTATAACAATTTTGCTAATGTATTAAAAATGTTTATGTTTTAAGGAAATAAATGATAATAAACATTTAATAATAAAAAAATTAATAATTTATACCAATTAGGGTAAATTCTATGAGCGCACTTCTTGATGTGTTTGTCTTAATCATTAAAACTACTAGTTACTAGGGAATCTGTCAGATTTTGAGAAGATCTCATTTTGCGGACATAAGTCTTGAATTGTGTATAACATTGTGGGTAATGAAGGATGCAGATAGGTCATTGCTGGTTTCATATTTCTGCCACTATATTCCTGTTATGCACGCAGTTTTTGAATGTCCATGGATCACAATGCAATACAACCACTGGAAGAATTTCTGGAATTCATGGCTGGAATTGACCATAGGACCTTATAGCTCTGGTGATAATCTCTTTCGATCATAACATCTTCTATGCAGGTGTTGTTTCATATGGACGAACAGAAAAAAAAATCACGTGGAGTGAGATCATGCAGCAGTACTTGTTGTTCCATATTTCGGACAATCAGATTGCACAAGACCAGAGCAATGCACAGGAATGTTATTCTGGACTAGGAACCAATTTTTGTTCCTCCATAAGTGGGGAAGCTTCTGACAGATGAATTCATGCAGACAACTGTCCAATACCATTCTTTGGTAAATGTCACCGCCCCCTTTGCATTTTTTTTTTTTTTTTAGAACTTTTACATGTAAAACACATTATTTTCAATTTCACATTTCTAGCACTAGCTCAATGTTTGCTAATGTAACGGCCTGTGGCCGTTTACTATATCTGCATATTTTGAGGATAATGTTGAAGGGGGATGGAGGACAAAAAAAAAATTCCTATCTCCCTTTTCTTTAAAATGCTTTTCATATTTTAAAATTAGAGTTAAATTAAAATTAAATCTAGTGAAAGGCTATAAATACAAATAATTTCAAATTTATACCTTAGAATATTCTTATGAATTTATTTATTTATTTTTTTTTTTATTTTTTATTTTATTTTATTTTTTTTTTTATATAGTCAAGTCACTTAATCTTGACTCGTCATTAGAAGAGGAAGAAGATGAAGATAGTGAAGACAAACAAGAAGAATTGTTTGAAATGGAATTTCAACAACATAAACGAGACTATTACATAAATAAATTAGAATATTCAAATGTTACACCAGAAGTGCTGAAAGATCAAGCTCGGTGTTATATTAATGCTATTCAGTGGAATTTGCATTATTATTATAGTGGAGTCTGCTCTTGGAGTTGGTATTATCCTCATCATTATGCTCCATATATATCTGATATAAAGGATTTTTCGGATTTAAGTATCGGCTTTGAAATGGGAAAACCCTTTTTGCCTTTTGAGCAATTATTAGCGGTTTTGCCATCTGCCAGTAAGAAGTTTTTACCAAAACCATACCAGGTGAATTTTTTTTCTTTTTTTTTTAATGTTTTTATTAATTGCATGTAAAAACCTTTAAGAATTCTTTTGAAGTTAAGTTTACTATATTACTGTAATATTTGCCAGTCTTATCAACTAGATGTGTAAACTTAAATCGACTAATAGTTATCAGTTACTGTCAGAACCAGCTCACTGTTTTGATGACCCTAGACAAAATCTATTACTACAAGTTTAATGAAAGCTCCTGGCTTGTGTTGATTCCCGGAATTGGTAGCTCTGTGCTACTGCTTAGCTGCTGTATACCTAACCAAGGGCCTGATGATATCATAAAAACACTAATTTTTATACCATTTTAATTTAGCCTTTTGACACCCAAATTTTACTATTTTTGAATTTTTTTGCTATTTATTTAAGAAAAGTAAAATTATGAAAGGAAAGAGTATTTAATTGGAAATTATGAAGGTATTTTTGTTGTCCTATCGGGAATAAATATTTATAATTAAAGAATATAAAAACATATAATTAACTCTGCAGTTCCATGCAGTTTTTGTGAATTTAATAATCACAGTTTAACCCTGTTAGCTTGAATCAGCAGGGGACCAGATTAAAATTTTGACTTAAGCATTTGAAAGAAAATGAGGCTATTGGACTCACAAGGGAACTAAACAAACATGTACCTCACAGATTCATACCAAATTGAATAGGTTACTCATCTAAAACTATTATTGATGCTTGAAAAATAAGAAAATGCTAAATTTTGTTTCTTTCAAAATAAACTGAGAAAATGAAAAAATTTGAACACATATAGCCATTCAAAGACACCATTGTTAAAGCGGTGTGTATGTGCATTAATGCATTCTCAACTTCTTTCTTCCACACCCAACAATACGCACGAATCCACTTCACCTGAAAGCAACACTATCGCTTCCAAGGTATGCTTGCACGCAAAAAAAAATGCGTTATATAGCTACGTGTAGTCCCTGGTCAGTTGAACTCACATATAAGAACTCCAGATAAAAGAACACTTCCCTTATACTAGCCACATTTCATTTTCCCGAATAATTGTCTTGTTTTTTGTAACTTTCGGTACAAGAGTGCTCTGCAAAGGAAAACAAACAAACAATTTTCCTTTCTCCTTTACTACAACACTGAAATAAATAAGTACAGTAATTATTGTTTAAAATAATCAGAAATGGGTGTCTCTTTTAGATTTTTAAATATATTGACATCAATTAAATTACCTCAATGAAATATTTGCTTGAAGGTATTGTCACTTACATTTGGTATCTCCACTAATGAGAATGTTTTGCTGACAAACCTAATTTAATAAATTTTTATTATGTTTACTATAACAACTATTCAAAGGATAACATGTTTTAAGAAAGGAATAAATAAGTATACACTATTTACCTGCTTAAACCATGTTAATAAACATTCATCTAGATCGGTATGCACTGGTCTTCACTTCCTTTTTAGTGTCGTAGTTGTTTGTTTGTTTGTTCCTGTAAATTGGATAATGGTCGATAGGGTAGATTTTGGAAGGTTGACAGATGCATCCTTCAAACATTCTAAAATCCAGAATTTTTTTTCTCTAAAGTCAGTCAGGGTGTTTGGTACATTTACTTTTTCTAGGATTTATGGCCATCATTCAAAAAAAAAAATCTTCTGCCTCTATGTCGGTATTCCTCAATGGATGCTGAATGAATATAATATAATGTACTGTAGAAAATACATATGTACAGAAAAAATGTTCCCCGCGTATGAATGCAGGATGAGGCTACACCGTATTTTGTTTTAAACGAATGAAACTCGTGGAAATTGGAATAAGCATCCAACGCAACATCCTGGTAGAGCAGCCCCCTGAATCGAAAGTCTAGAATTCTCCTAACCTTTAAGCCATCAAAAAATTGATGAAAAGACATGTTTAAAGAGAAGTGAAGAAACCTGAATAAAATTCTTTTGTCAGTTGAGCTGACATGTGAGGGCAGTCCAATTAAATTATATTAATAATGCTTTGGTTAGACATTGTTATGCTATGGGACATAGAATAAATTGGAAAGGGGTCTGTATTCTAAATAAGGAAAATCATCTAAAGAGACTAATTAAAGAAGCTTATTTTATCAATAAGACAGAACATGCTCATGAAGTGAGATAATTATATTATTTTATTCATAAATGGCATACTGTTTATAAACTATCTTCTAATTTCATCAGTGCAATAAATATTTTAATGAATTAAATCTTTAAAATAAATTCCTTAATTAGAATTTGACGGATATAAGGAGAAGCACGAGACACAAGAACCCTGGAATACAATAAATAATAGAAATTTAATAAATAATAAAATAAATCAAAAAAATAAAGAGTTGACGTTTCAGATAAAGACTATCCTTTGTCAGCTTTTTATTTTTGATTTATTCATTTTTATTTTATTTTTTATTAAATTTCTATTATTAATCAGAATCTGTAATTCTTTGAAATTACTCATTATTGGGTTTGGAATATAACTACTTCTTTAGGCTTTTCTGTTTTTCTGCAATCATGGATGCCCTATCATTTGGTGCAAATTTCACGTTTGTCATGCTTTCCATAAAGTTAGCTGTTGCAGTGAGCTTGGGTTGTACACTACACATGCACATAGCAATATTTTTTATAATTATTTAAATACCGTAATTATCTTTTCAATTAAAATGAAGAAATTCTATTAAATTATAACATACATAAATAAATGTTAATTTTATTTTCATGAGCTTAGTAAATAAAATTTGTAATGGAACTATTTTCTTGAGCGTACTGACACTTATCCTATGTAAGGGGCTAAATTGCTTGTAACTGTTCCTCTAGTACAAAGATAAACTGAAATAGACTGCAGTTACGAATTTATCCTTAATCCTGATATAGTTGCTGGGGTTTCTTAGAAGATTTTCCACAAGTAATGTTTCTTTTGAAGGCAACTTAACCAAATCTAAACATTTTTTATACTTAGTGAGGATGATTGATTTGGTTTGAATCATGTGCTTCTATCTCTGATTTGGATTGCTGAGATGGTTGAGTATATAGGTGAGATGGATATTTAGTCTAATCAACATGTTTGATGGTACTGAACTTAACGATTCTATTAGTCATATAATTGGAGACAGGTTACTTAAGGGGTTGGGGTGATTAGAATGGAATTGATAATATTAGAGATGTTAGATATGTTTGTATAGCGTTCTGTGCATAGCCCTTAACTGTGTTTTCAAATTGAGAAAATCATCTTGATCAATGATTTCCTCTTCCTTAGTATAGCTACTATTTATTTTCTTCCTCTCTTGTTAACCTAGCATCCACAGTTTTGGCTGTTTATATATTTTATTATTATTATTATTTTTTTTTTTTTTTGATTTGGTTTTTAATTTAGTTAAGCAAGCTTAAATTTTAATTTGTTTCATTAAATATGTTTCTTTAAAATTTTCCATATAGGACTTAATGAGCAAGGAGAATTCCCCTTTGTTGGAATATTACCCAGTGGATTTTAAAACTGATCTGAATGGAAAACAACAAGATTGGGAAGCAGTAGTTTTGATCCCCTTCATAAATGAAGTAATTATGTGGGGAGAGAGAACAAAAAAAAAAAAAAAATTGAAATTACTACTGATGAATCTAGCTATAACATCCTTATTCTTTGCAGGAACGCCTTCTAGAAGCTGTAAAACCTTTAGAAAATATTTTATTACCTAGTGAAAGAGAACGCAACAAGCATGGACCTTGTTTATTGTATACTTATAGCAAAGAATGCCAAGGATCTTATTCGTCCGCCCTACCGGGGAGTCTACAGGATATAAAATTTAACCATGCGAGGTAAATTAAAAGAATAAATTCTAATGTTTGTCTTTCAATATCCCCATTTAGATGATCTCATTATTAATGTATGTGATTAGCACTCTGCGTTTCTTACCTTTTCCCATTGATTCATATTGTAAATATATTGGTTGGTTAGTGCACTGTTGTAAGGTTTTAGGGGTAGGGTGTGAGGTCTTAATGGTCTAATTAGAATTTAGAATTTTGAATGAAAGCCGAATTAATAATTATGCGAATGAAATATAATTTAGTGTAATTACTGTGACCTCCCTTACATAAATAATTCGTCCCACACAGGCAAGGCCAATGGAAACAAGCAGGTGACACCAAATAATCCACCACATTTAACAATAACAATATGATTTATTAAATATAATAGATAATAAAAAATACAAATGGCATGAAATGAAAATTCAATAAGGTGCACTTTAATATTTGAAATGATTGTAAAGTCAAATGGAATAAGAGTTCAATAATCTGGAATGTAAATTTTGATTCTTAATTATAATTTAGATTCTAACATTCAAATTGATTCAATTGGCTTAAACAGTAACCAAAGTGTAATGTAGTTTCCAATAATAATCTAAAGAGCAAATATAACTTTTGCTTGATATGTTTCTAGATCTTCAACATAGATAATAAACAGTTAATACAGTCAATTCTCGTTAATATGAAATCGTGGGGACCAAGAAATTTTTTCGTATTATTCGTATTTCGTATAAACCAACAATACTAAAAGTGTTATGAAATAAGCACGGAAATAGAGTACTTTAAGTTAGAAATAATTTTTATTCATCTCTCCAAAAAAAATCTGTAATAACAGTTTGTTTTCGCGCTAAAACAATTTTTTTTTTCTAAATCACTATTAACTTTACAATATAATGTAAATAAGTCTTCAGGAACATCCTGACTGTACAATGTATAAGATTTAATTTCCTCCATCAATTCTAACATTCTCTGATTTGATGGAGCAGATTGAATTTAAATGATAAGATTTCTCGGGCAGAAGATTATAAAATAGGGCAGTTTCGTCAGCGTTGTTTCGTCACTAGAGCACGCGAAATTTTCAATGTTCAGCTGGTTTGCAAACTGGTTAGCTTTTTCTTTTAGAATATCGCCGCTAATGGGAATATTCTTTTTTCGAGCCTAAAACAAATACAGCGTACAGTACATTATAGAAAAAAAGCTTACAGTAATTTCTACAGCACTGTATTGTACATGTATACCGGAATAGAAAAAACGTTAACTTGCTTGTTTAAACCATGTTAAAAGTACCATTCGCATTCGTTTTCTTCTTTTCGCACTCGATTCAGCCTGTTGTCTTATCTTTTCCGAGTTTTTAAGTATCGTTGATAATGTTGACGGTGGAATGTCAAAGTCTTTAGCAACCTACCCTTTTTTAGCATTTGGTTTTTCCGCTGCATTCAGAATTTGTAACTTAAGATCTAATGAAAGATCCTTTCGTTTCCTTTTGCTTGAAGCTGACATTGAATAAAATTCCTGACTGTAATAAAATTAGATAACTGCGTTGTAGCGATGAGAAAATTGATTTTGAAACGATGCCGTTATTGCACTTGTTTAAATAAAGATTTGAGCGCCATGTGACAGGATTTCAGATCTGAATAGCTGAACCAATCAGATTTCGCGAATCAGATTTCCTGTTAGTTTGGAAGCACGTGATTCGTTAGTTTGAAAAATTCGACTAAATAACTGATATTTTTTATCGAATAATCGACTAAAATTATCGAATAAAAAGTATCGACTGATTAAAAAAATCGAGTATTCATTTATTTGAATAATTCAGAAGCAATTACATATGAAATGACTTTGAAACTTATTTTTATTAACTTTACACTTCGAAATCTGAAATTTTATCATTAAAATTGTTCCTAAAAGGACTATTTTTCAATAAAATTATGAAATTTTCCTTCGTATAAACCGTATTTTAATGAAAATATGTTCGTATAAAGCAGAAAATTTTACATAGTAATTGCTTTCTCGGGGACGGCCACAAAATGTCTTCTTATTAACCGGAATTTCATATTAACCAGTTTCGTATTAAAGAGAATTGACTGTAATTTCTAATTCATAACAATAATCAGTACTTCAGTAATCATCTGTGAATATGCATGCCTAACTAAGTCACCTATCAAATGTCAGATTTATGTTTCCAAATTTGTACCTTAAAGAAATGTAATAATCTATAGAAAAATGTTTAGTTGAGATATTATGTATAAATGAAAGTGTGGGTATGTGTAAAGCTAGGCCACAAGACATGGAATCAGCTCTTATCTGGTTCGTTGCCCGATCAAGGCATCCTCTGCTTGTCGTTCCGATGAGGTGGTCCACAGGCGGCGGCAATTCTTCCTTCTAAATCAGACAGCAATCTGGTCCTTCTTCGTCGTCGTTGATCTTGCTTCTTAGGCCTGTTGATAATACGGGTTTCTGGTCTTCCTCTCTTTCTCTCTCTTGGCGGGGACAATACGGTGGTCGGGTGATGAGGTGTTCCTTCTCCAAGTGAAATATTTGTGGTCCTTGGGTCTCATTCCGGGGAATAACAATAACTTTTTTTTTAATTTTCTAATCGAATCAAACTAAGTTATCCAATATGCTTTTCTGAGCGGTGCGCTCGCCATTTTTCTGTATCAGGTCATAACCACTACTCTGTAACTTCTGCTTTCACTCTGGGTTCTCTACAAGAATTTTTTAATCTTTAACCAATCATGATCTTACTTTCTGGTCATCTGACATTCATCTTTTTTATTTCTTCCTTGTCAATCACTTATGTTGACACCTTCAGAGTCATTTACCTCGCTCGTCGTTGTCCTTCAAGCGGGTCCAACGTTCAACTCATTGCTCAAATTCAACTCTAATTTCTGCCTGTTCTTCTATCTGATACCGTTTTCATTGTTCTTAACGGATGTGAAAGTATAAACCTTTTTGCAAAAGGTGACTTGTGCCACATATAAGTCGCTCTTAAATCCGATTAGAAAAAATAATATTCAAAATATTATTTAGCTGACAACTCGTTCTAATTCCAATTCCAATCTTTCTTCTTGACATAAAATTTTAACTTCATCCATAGCCATATAAATATAGCTGTTTTAATTAATGTTCCGCTGATGATCTAATTTCCATATTTGAATATTATAAAATATATTCCATAAATTCCAGACTCTTACACTGTAATGTTTCCCCTTTTGTCTTTGACCCTTAAGAATGAAGACTCGGCCTTCGAAATACATATCTGATATTTCTTTTCTCACTTTGTTTATTAAGAAGTTTGGCTGTAGATATGGCTTAGATTTACACTTAATAAAATTGAACATATATTGTTTAAAATATTTAAAGTAACTTTTTTTTATAATGAATATAAAATGAAAATGCTAGGATGAGGAAAAAATGGCAAGAGGAAAGCTCATGCCCCTTGTTTGATTATATGATTCGTTTGTGACCTCCATTGTAAAGTCCATAAGCATTTTATATAAAACTGTCCCAATTAAATGATATATGTTTAGATTGATGGAAACGAGTTTAACTTCTTTTGTTTTTATACTTTAAACTCTCTAAATTTTGGGAGGAAATTAAAAAGGAGAGAATGTTTTGATAATTTAGCAAAACCTGGAGACTGTATGCTTTCTTGCTTAAAGTTTGACCAAGTACAGTAGAGCCTCCGTATAGCAAAACTCAATGGACCAGCAAAATCTGGTTCTACTGAGGTTCTACTGTATTACTTTTTAAGCTGTAAATTTTTAATTCAAAGTGATTAATTATGGAGGCCTTGCAATATCTTGTACTCCATTGAGATTAAAATGATTGTCTGATTTTAAATTTTACTTTAAATTAAGAAAATAAAAACTGGTTAAAAATTTTTGGAGTTGATGATAATAATCGTAAATCTTGCCAAGAATATATTTTATACTTAGCTTAACTAAGTAAGCATTGATAATATGCTTCAAGGTCATGTTGGCAGTCAGTTTGAAAATTACCTGCAACTGAGATATTTGCCATTTTTAACCTCTTTAAAATATTCATACTTGCCAACTCTCCCACTTTATAGACAGACTTCCCACCCTCCCAATTTTTTATTCAGTAAATAAATTAGTTGAAAATTCCGTATTCCCTGGCTGTGTTCTATGATTTTCTGTTTATGAATACAACGCTAAGAACAAAAACGCTATAGAGCAAATGCACTACAACTTTATAGTTGTTCTCGGGCATGTTGAATTGGGTAGTAAAAATAGCACCTTTGGCCGCTACTTCATAGCAACATTCATATTACAGCGAACATAGTACATTGGTCATTTAGTTTCAAAAGTTGTATCGAAAAGGCCGTAGAAATAATTGTAAAAAAGAATTAAGAATGTCCAAATGCCATGATGCTATTTTAAAAAGGAGCTATATGTAAGAATTTTTTTTGTATTGAGGATGCAAGAAAAGGCCCAAATTATGCATGTTTTTGGGATTTTTCGATCTCACATGGCGGTAAGTACGACTTCTGGTTAGCTTACTTAAGTAGATCTCTCCCGATTCTTCACTTTTGAATGTTGGCAGCTATGAATATTCAAATATAAGCCTAGGTTACATGCACAAATAAATGCATGCAATACTGCAATTGAGTGACGAGTCGCATGTGCCGATCAAACTTTTCACTAATGCATTTATGCGATTGAGATCACATGATCAGGTGCCTTTCCACACAACTTCCACCGGGATATAGTATCATACATGTTTTGATGATATATAGATATAATAATCTTGTGTTAATCTATTTCTTATAAAATTATTTTCCTCATATATATAAATTAAATTGAATTAAGAATAATATTAAATTTTCTCATTATAATGAACAGTCAATCATTATTTGTATTATTCACTTCTTTTTTCCACATTGTTCATTTATGTTATCTTTATTTGCATTTTGTTCTTATTTTCTATTTACATGAATTCAATAAAGTGCAATACAATTTTGGGAACATATTAATTTTATCTTCTCTTTCAAATACTTTTTTTCCTCGTTTTTCTTATTGATTATAAATTTCTTATTTCTTTCTGACTGATCGATAGTTTTGGAAATCGATTGTCTTATTTTCCCACTGTTTTTATTGTTTGGAAAATTGAAATTTTTTTCTTTTTTTTTTTCCCCTTCCTTTTTCAAAATCTGATATAAGGAATTTTTATTGTTTTGAAGTAGCCACATTTAGTGAATTTGAATTTTCATGCTCTCTTCTATATAACGGCAATTCATTATAATAACATGGATTGATCCCAACATTGCCATTATATAGCTGGAGCACTATTAATTAAAATTATCTTATTATTAATGAAAACTGAAAAAAATTATCTTAGGACTGTGGGCAGTTACTTATAGTAAAGAAGGTGATGAACAACGACTATTAAATATAATTTATTTTTGAATAATTTATTAGCGTCATAGACGTGCATTTCGACTACTCTGCAGCTTTTATCAGCTTTTGGTTCACTGTGTTTAAACAGAGCGGTCGAAAATGCACATCCATATGACATTAATAAATAATTTTATGGGAGGTTGTTGTTCATCACCTTCTTTACTATTGAGAAGATTGTTTGGTGTTGATATTCCGGAAGTGTGTAAATATTAAGGGTTAACATCAGGATTAATTTAATATAAGATGTGCATAACTTTTAAGAGTAGTTTAATTTTTTTTATAAATTCAAGCTAGCTTCCCCCTCCCCTTTTTTTTTTAAGAGTTATTGTAATAATTTAAGTGCACATATAAAATTCAAAGTATATTTTATATTGAATTTAATTGCAGTTGCCAGGAAATACCTTATAAAGAATTCCACGTTGAACCTTCAAAATTGAAACTTGTTCACAAGGCTACTATATCAAATATTTATTTTCCTGGCTTTCCATCATTAAGGCACATTCCACATACGGTAATATATAATTAAATAAATCTAATAGATGTATCTTAGCAATCTATAGCTCAAATTTTCATTAAAAAATGGAATAACTGTAGATTATGTATAAAACGATGTTGGATTTTTGACTAAAAGGTAATGAACACGTATTGATCAAGTTTTTGCATCAATGAAAAGTTCTCAGGCAGCTAAAACTGATATCAACTTTGCAGTTGATTTGGTTTAACTGCATTTCATCAAGTTCATAGGAGCAGCCAATCAGAATGCCATTTGTTGCTATATCACTACCCAACTCCCCACATTGTTTCAACAACATGGCAAACAACTGTACATATAATAGCAAACCGAAAGAAAAGTTTTCATGGACTATGCAAAGAGAGCAGCTTTTATAAGTGTTTACTTAGATATGCATTTTTTTTCTTGCATATGGATCTTCTATTAAACACGATTGGGTCTATTTTTTTGCAATACTTAATATTTTTAATTCAACAATTGACAATTTTTTCGGCTATTTTCCACAAGGAGTTCACATCATTCATACAAATGTATGTACCCTCTATGTACACCCTGAAACATACAGGGTGTACATAAAAGGTCTGACACATTTTATCTGTGTATTACCAAAAAAACTAATAAAGATAAACAGAAACTGATTTCAATATGTGAAACTGTGTTTTATTGTGTTTCACAATTTTGCCGCTAGAGTGTGGGAACTGTACATCCAGGTTATTAAAACAAAAGATTGCTACTCACAGGAGAGAGCATGGAGAGTGTATTGGTTTATCAAAACGAAATCGGTGACTCAGACACAGAAATTTTCGAAGACAATTTAATAAGGCTCCACCATGTCAAAACAGCATTTTGGATAGGGAGAAGAGGTTTTTTGGAAACGGGCAGCGTGCTATGCAAAAAAAATTCAGGTCACCCAAGCATAGCAGATGAGGATGTAGAAAGAGTTAGAGAGGCGTTTGATCGGAGCCCTAGAAATTCGATGAGGGCAGCTTCCAGAGAATTGGGGTTACCTAAATCCATGTACATAAAATCGTACGTAAGACGTTACAATTGTACCATACAAGACTCAGCTTGTAAGCTCTCCAACCAGATGACAAGCCGAAATGTACGAAGTTTGCTGTTTACGTGTTAAACAGGATTGAAGACGATGGAGATTTTCTTCAGCGTGTTGTGTTTTCCGACGAGGCGACGTTCCACGTTTCCGTACATGTTAACCGCCACAATGTTCGCATTTGGGGATCTGAAAACCCGCACTTTGTCTGCGAAATTGAAAGAGACAGCCCAAAACTCAATGTCTGGTGTGGGCTTATCCACGAACGCATACTAGGACCCTTCTTCTTTGCAGAACCAACTGTTACTTCCATTATGTATCTGGACATGTTGCACAATTTTGTATTGCTGCAATTAGATGAACTGCGGCCCGATATTCTCTTCCAACAGGATGGAGCTCCACCACACTGGGGGGCAATTGTCCGTGCCACTTTGAACGAAAAATTTCCATGTTGTTGGATAGGAAGAGAATATCGGGCTGTAGTTCATCTAGTTACAGTTCATCTAGACCCCCTCAATCACCCAACATTACGCCACTGAACTTTTTCTTGTGGGGATTCGCGAAGGACCAGGTGATCAAGACAAAAATTAAGGACATTACAAATTTGAAACGCCTAATCACGGTTGCTATTAACAAGGTGAATGTCGATATGTTCAAAAGAACATGGCAAGAAATTGATTATCGACTGGATATCCTTCGTGTGACCCAAGGAGCACACGTTGGGGTTTACTAACTTTGTTTAATAAAACTTTTTCAGTTACAGTTTCATATATTGAAATCCGTTTCTGTTTATCATTTTTAGTTTTTTGGTAATACACAGATAAAAGGTATTAAATTACTCAAAGTTTTAAAATTATTCAATTGTTGTAAATACAGTATTGAATCCTAGTTAAATTATATTATTGAATTTCAAATACTGTAATCTCTTGACTTTGAAAATGCCAAAATAGCCAAAAGGAACATCAGTTGTTGAATCAAATATTAAGTCATGCAAGAAAGATCCAACTGTTTTATTTAGTTTTTTGGAAGTAAAAAAAAAAAAAAAAAGCAGTAAATGCAGAAAAAAGCTGTCACCTAACTCATTGTCATTAGAATTCTTTAATTATGGCATTGTCATCAACAGATTCAGGGGAATTTGTCGGTGTGTTTGCATGTCCACCATCATCAACAGTTGATGTTGATAGAATATTGACCAATTTTTTGACCAAAAATTGATACGTGTTCGTCTTGCTTTAGGCTTCACAATGCCTTTTTCTTTATGATGATAGTTGATTTACATATCATTCAAACTTTTTTTTTTTGACAACTACAATTGTATTCTCATAATCATTGTTCTTGGTGGTACTTAAATTTAGCACCTCTCCAGCCTGTTCCATTTAAATTCACTATTCATCTGTGTATACAGGGTGACAATAAATTATGGCAACAGAAATGGACGCATCCAGGCGAGAATATATTAAAGTGCCACCAAATAATTTTTAATTCATTGCAATCACTGCATGTTCTTGGGCAAGTCGTCCGTGTTTCAACTTATTATGAGTTAATTGATGTGTGTTTTGAAATGTCAAGCAAATGCAGTGCCATTTTGGAGCTGTTTCATCAAGGAAAGCATCAGTGTGAAATTGTTCGTTTGCTTAATGTTGGCAGAGACGTCGTCTCCAAAACGGTCAGACGATTCAAAGAGCTTGGCCATGAAGACGACCGTCCAGGAAGAGAAAGAAAGCATACCACCAACACATCCAGGGACCGCAAAATCATCAAAAAGCGAGTCCAGCGAAATCCGAGGATCTCTATGAGACAAATCGCTCGTGACCGGAATCAACCGCGAACCGGTGCGGAAAATGGCAACAGAAGAACTCAAGCCCTACAAGCTCCAAAAAGTCCAGCTCCTCACAGACGAAAACAAGCATCTACAGCTTCACAGATGCCACCAACTCAAGCTTCGGGCCACAGGTAAGAAATAGAAGCGCATCCTCTTCACAGATGAGAAGCTCTTCGTTGTGGAGCAGGCACACAATCACCAAAACGACAGAGTGTGGTCAGCAGAGGTGCCTGGCACTTCTGCAGTCATCGAACATCACCAAATGGTCGATCTTGGAAGCCAGGACCTGTGCTAAATGCCACAACCATTTGTAGTCGCCAAAGAAGTCCCTGCGCCAAGAATGGGACCGATTGCTGCCCGATGACTTGTGGCCCATTGCTGAAAATTTCAAGACACGTTTGGGGCTTTGTATGGCCGCCAAAGGAGTCCACTTCGAAACAGAATGAACATGTTATTACCAAGAGACCATGTTCTATTTATTTATTAGTTGTCAATTGCTTTACTTTTCGTTTTTTGGATTAAAAAATTTGTACACAATGAGTTGCCATAATTTATTGTCACCTTGTAATTCTGTATCTGACATAAATGGTCATAACTCCAATTTTGCCATTAATTAAGTTTTTTACAGTTGTCCATAATATACAGAAGAAACATTTTGCAGTCATCTGACGATCATGTGTATGTAAAAACGAAGAAGAAACCACAGTTAACTATCAAATGCAAGTTAGAATACAGTTTGCAAGGCAGAAAATTGGAAATAATTACAAATAGAATCATGTGGCATTCAATGATAAAAAAAAAAAAAAAAAAGTGTAATCTTGGTGGTCCGGACGATATACATCATTATTGAAAAGAAGAGAAATGTTTATCCTATCACCATGATATGGTGTTGTGTTTTCTTCAAAAGGAAACTCGTCAGTTGCTGTTATGAAGCCAAAATCAACAGCTTTAGATCATCAGGACACCTTAGGCAACTACTTACTTCCACTTAGAGATGAATTAATGATCTTGACAACGTTTACATTCCAGGAAGACAACACACCTATCCACAAAACGGCATCAGCTATGTAGTGGTTTAAAATATTAATGTTTTACTGTGCCCAGCAAACAGCCCTGAACTTAAATCCAATAGAAAATGTATGGGGAGATTTAGTTAGGGCTGTTTACGCAAATGGAAACTGTACAACTGAGTTCAACTCTGAATGATCGTGTTCGACCGGATCCATGCTGTGCTTAGGTGATTTTTGTAAAATGGTAGAGACTTTACAGTACAGTAAAGGGAGAACAGTTTCCGACTAGTTTCGCCATTTATTCCCGCTTTATCAAGGATATAAACTACACTAGAGGCTTCTCACCCTTATATGGAACAATGGAGTAATATGATTGGATAAAATACAACGAATGGCATGACAAAGGCAATGAGTAATAAGTACAATGAAGGTAGAAGTAAAATAAACAAAATAGGTTTACGTTGATTGGATAAGAATACCAGGGTGTCTAGCAAAACGATTTTGTAAAATTCCCTGACTTTTCCCGGTCGCTAGTCACCCTGGAATACAGCGAATGAAAATAAGGGAATGGGTATACTATAAAAGGTACACTAACTGGATGAAAGCAGAAAAAAAAACCGATAGGATAAAAAATAACAGAAAAAAGAATACAAAAAGTGAGGACATAATGAATAAAGAAAGGTTGATCCATAAAAGAATATTAAAAATAAAAAAATAAAACAAAATAAAATAAATAAAAAGAGAATTACAGATTTACTTTTGTGTGTTTTTCTTTTTAGGCTGAATTAAAAAAAGCAGAAGTCAAAGTATTTCAGAAGGTATCTCACAAAGATAATATGATACTTCATATAACACCACAAGAAAAAGTAAGCTAAAACCATTGTTTTATCATTGTATTGTTTTTTTCGATCTTATTACTGTATAATAATAAACGGTTAATGTGAACTATCTGTACAATCGCAAACGCAAGTCCCACTCTCGGCCCTGCGGGCCTCGCTGGTCGCTGTTTTCCGTTACTCGAACGCCTTCGGCGTTCTGTCTACGACGTCCCCCTCCGGGGGCAAATAACTGATATATACCCCAACCTTTTTGGTTACAGGGGGCAGTTGGTTTCCCCTCGGCCGGTTACAGGAGACGCGACAATTCAGTTTGCGGAACTTTCAAATGAAACAAGTTCTCTCAGTAAAATTTCCATTGGTGAACCAGTTTTCTCGTTCTCTCAGTAAAGAATTATGATGGTCTTTCGTTGAACTATGGCCTCACGACAACTTCATTGCATCATCTTTGGTGAAATGAAAGCTCACAAGGCCCCTCTTTAAATTTGGCAAATGATTAAAATCACTAGCATTCATTTTATTCCACGGTTAAAAATTCAAACACTGCACATTGTCTTAAACATGTTGATATGGTAAGCACACTCGATGCCATGTCAACAGATATTGACAAAGAACGAATGAAAAGAATTCAATGCATCATTACATGTCTGTAGTGGATGAATGTAGTTATTTCATGGCAACATATGCCATTCTGTTCTCATGTTTCGTGCATTACTTTTCAGCTCTCCCTCAGAAGATAATGATTGATATTAAAGTCAGTTATCTTTTGATCTTTTCAAATGTTTGCTGTGTCAGCCAAAAATTCAGTGCAGAGACGAAAAACATTGAGCTTGCAATCCAAAAACAAATTTTTCTAAGACTGCTAATGACACATTTCTATTCACTGACAAGTCGGTGTATTTTCGTTTAGAGCAGAAACGGCTCATAGGAGACTTTGGCTAAACTTTTGGAATTGTCTTTGCAACGTGCTGAAAATGATAAGTGATTATATTATTTACATTCAACGATGTTTGTCATTCGTTGTCAAGGCAGCATATAAGATATGTGGGTCACTTACAAAATCATGGCAACTATATGACTTTGTAAGTTACTCTCGTATATTACTTTGAAATAATTTGCAATATGATTAAAAACCCATGAAGTTCCCGATAATGAACATTGAATGCTTCTAAATTTTACAAAATTAGTACAAATTCAAGAGAAACCATTGAATTTACCCTTATTCAGGGGGCTCTGTGTTTGGGGGTCATTGTATCTAGCCTACATATTGATGGAAGGAGTAATCCAAAATATTAGAACCAGGGAAAGCAGCAAAAGCAGAGTTGGTGTTTGTTAACTTCCACTTGGACATTTTTTCGCTGTTGGAGTGAACTGCACACGAAATTCTTGTGCTCCACTCCTAAGAGCTTCTAAGACTTGAACGTAAAAAAAAAAAAAAAAAAAAAACTTTCCCAATTGGCACCCACCAATTTCCTGATATCATCCTGGGGCACTTTGTTATGGTTTTCTAATATTTCATGGGTACCAGTTGAGGATAGCTGTAGTCCATCCAACAAGTCGGCCTATTCCCTTGTAGCTATTACTCCTCCAGTTAAGTTATTTGATTTAACATATAATTGTCCACTGTTTCTAGGCTAAATGAAATATTTTTTAGGAAAAAATTTAAGAGAGATACTGATAATTTTAATAAGTTCGATTTTTATATGAAATAATTTGTCTGTCTATAAAGACCTTTATCAGCGATTGACTTTCTATTGTTGCTGTGTATGCATATAACCATAAACCAGCCTTTTGCTTGGAATGACTAACTGCTCTAATGATATAAGCTGTACAATAGGCTATCGAAGGCTATTTTTGGCATTCTAATATATTTTCTCTTTTGCAATGGTTGAAGATCAACTGAGCCTCACTAGATGTCATTTTGTTATTTGGGCGAAAATAGTGAAATGCACCCCAGATCTGGAAGCCTAATGCTGTAGATCTCGCGTTCACCAGGCCAACATCTGAAATCTTGAAAAATTGTCCTATCCTCGTGCCAGTACCGTAATTAAAATACCGACCAGGTGCTATTATGTCAAATTTAAGAAAAATTAGAGAACTGATATACCAGGTATGTAAATATGAAACCGGAATTTTTATATAGAAAATACGTGTTTAGTGTATCATGAAGCAAAATCACTTTGCGTTGCCTTTTTGATATTCTGGTCGTCTTTTTACGCAAACTTGATTCAAATCGATCATTTGTTGTCGGTATCGTTCAGTATTAACGGTTTCGCCAGGTTCAGCAGCTCATAATAGATCACACCGTTTCATCCCATCAAACACAGAGCATCGTTTCTCACGTCAAAATCGCCACTTTTGAATTTTTTAAACCACTCAAAGCACTATGATATACCAAGAGCATGCTCACCATAAATTTTGACAAGCATTCAATGCGATTTTGCAGCAGTTTTCTTCAAATGGTAACAGAAATTTAATGCTATCTGCAAATCAGTTTCCAGGCACAAAATTCAACATGCTCAACGCTATTACAAACTATGCTGTTGTGTGAAACTTGTAATACAGTATTGTTGTTGAGTTGAAACTCATTGTCAGATGTCAGAGTAAGAAAATGGCATCAACGACTGGACTTTGACGGTAATTACATTGACAGCTAGGGCCATGTATGGGCAAATTCTGGTTTCATATTTACAGACCTGGTAGCTAAATCAGATGTGATAATTGGTTTATTATTTAAAATTTAGAGGATTGTAAAATGATATTTTAGAATAAAAGGAAATTGTGATAATCAACATAAAGAAAATCAACATGAAGAATATGAATATGTATTTGATAAATACATTTCGATTTACACACAAATTTGATGCATGTAGAAAGTTTTCCAGCTAACATACATTCAATTTTGCGTCAGTTCCATGCGATACAATTATGCTGGATTGCGATTTCTCTGAGCTGGCAGACTCAGCTTGCAAGCTAAGTTTAACTAGCAGTTACTAAAGGAAATCCAACCTTAACCCTTTTGCTGTATAAAGCAGATATATCCACACAAATTTTCATTATCTTACCTGTAGAAATCGGATTCATCCCCTAGGCTTTAAAAATTTTTTCGTTATGCTGCAAAAAATGGATATTTTCATATTATCAAGTATGAAAGTGAAATTTAATTACACAGTGAAAGGGTTAAAATTCTGCAGAAAGGCTGATGGGTGGGTGAGGGGTTGTGGATGTGACTTCTGCCTTCAGCTGAATGAAGCAACTGATGATGAAAATTTAGCTAGAGAAAATCATCATTTCTAATAGTTTTATTTATTTATTTATTTATTTATTTTTTATTATTCTTTACAGACATATAATTTAAGTAAGATTGCAAAAGAATATTTAGGACAAAGCATTCAAGTGGGTTGGCCACATCTTAAAGAAGCAAAAGTTACAGCAGTGTCAGATAATAAATATAAGTAAATATAATTGTTTAATGTTATTTGATCCAGTTTTTATGTTTGTTTTTTTTTTCCCTCCTCTTCCCCTTTTCATTACGTGATTAGCACATGTTAAATTCTTTCCTGCCTGTTTTATTGCTATTAGATGTTATTTCATATTTAATTTGGAAACTCCTTATTGTCATCCAGTGTAATAAACATCACATAATCATGTAACTTTGTATGATGTCAGCTTTATCAGCCAAAATTGTAAGATAGCATACAAACCTGAAAACATCCTCAAACATAGTTAAGAAAAAAAGGAACTGATAAAACTAAAATAAACTTATACCCATACTTTTTTAATGTATATATAAATTCATTTTCCGGTAATTATTCAGTTTTGTTATCAAGGAATTCTCCTGTAAATTCAGAAACCTGGCAACATATAGCACAACTGCTCATCGATGTTATGGGTGGTCGCATGTTCGCGTGACTTTGTTTATCCAATTGCATCGGAAAATTTGCTTATACAGATTGTATCTATACATTTATAACAACATCAGGTGGGGGATCAAAACCAGAAATAATGTCCTTATGAACATCAGGGATGTGCCCAAGTGGGTCAGAGCGGGTTACAACTAATCCGCAGAAAAAAAACGCTGACCCACAGTTGCAAGCGACCCATTGTCTAGCCTACATGCAAAATACTAAGTTTTATGCCTGTAAAACATAATTTTGAATTCACTGCCATGTGGTTTCCCAATGCTGGTGTACAAAGAAGTGCCAAAGAATTAAGTTACCAAAGAAACTTTAAGATACAGTTCTGTTATCATTGCTTATTTCAGTATCAGGGCCTGCTTTTATTGCCATGGTTAGACGATAACTTTATTTCTAGGAGCTTTGTTTTGTAATTAGGCATAGGCCTAATGTACTTGTTCCTCATTTTATTGTCAAGAAATGTGCTAAAGTCTAACCGGAATTATTTGGGGGGTGGGGGGGTAGAATTAGACAACCCACACTGATTTTACTAGGCACATGCCTGGAACATATATCCTACCAATTTTAATTACAGAGTTATATGCTTATGTACACAGATTGTCACTTGTTGTCATTCGCTCAGTTTGGATGTATGTTGGTTTAGGACAACACCTTTCCACGATGGTGTATTGGGTGTGGAGGTCCAGTGCATTGGCCAGTGTATTCCACTAGATTTTTTTTTTGTGGGGGTACATGAAAATGTGATGTATGTTATTCTGGTTAACGACAACATTCTGGAAGAGCATATCAATAATGCCTGTGTAGCTGTTCAACAGGATGCAGGTATCTTCGAACAACTTCACCAGTCCATGTTGAGGCATTGGCACATATGTATTGCTGCTCATTGGTGGACACTTTGAGCATCTTCTGTGATGCGGCCAATCTACATCCTGTAACACCATCACATGTAACTCAGTAATAACGCTTTGTAGGATATACAGGGTATATCTGAACGGTCTGTACAAACTTACAGCATGAGTTCCTTGTAGCCAGAGAAGCAATATATGTCCCATGAACATAGGGTCACAATGCTTACTTCTGGAGATGCAGCCATGCGACGTTGTCTTACACGTCAACTGAACACAGTTAAGTTGTATGCTGATTATTGAGGCTTGCGTGATAATCTTATCCAACCTTCATTGCTTCCAACAAAAGGAAAAATACTGATTGTTAACATCCAAAATGGAGACAATGAAAGTTGAATTGTTGCTAGCACCCAGTTGGTCAGGTGACTTTTTTTTGTGTGGGGCCACTTGAAAACCCTTGTTTATTCCACCCTCATACCAGATGTTGATACTCTTCGCCAGCGGATCGTGGACAATTGAATCTAATGGAGGTCATTTCGAGCATGTACTTTAGCACGTCTGGACTGTTCTGTTACTGTACAAGCCGGAAATAAACCTGGTTTGTAACGCTGAACGGATTTGATGTGACATTTGAGCCAGCTATTGAGGACAACGTCGCACGGTTGTATCTCCAGAAGGAAGCATTTGTGAACCTATGTTCATGGGTCATATATTGCTTCTCTGGCTACAAGGAACTCATGCTGTAAGTTTGTACAGACCGTTCAGATACACCCTGTATGTTTATAGGGATTTCTTGTTTTGAACTCTGGAATCACTCTGCGACGTTTGTTACAAATATATACATACACATGGGGGGGCAAGAAATCATTTTTGATTCCCAGTTTATTGACAAAATACAAGGGGCACTCTTTTTGGACACTTAAATATTCAGAATATATTTGATATAAGTATGGTAAAATCAGTTTATTGTATTTAAAACTGAAGAATTTTGATTTCATTATTCAGTGGCAGAATTTGAATTTTATCTGCTACATTTGCATTTCCCCAAGCTAGCACCAGTTATGTTTCTGATACACTCAGTATGTTTCTATTTTGTCCAAACCTTTTTTGGAAATAAATCAGATAGTGAAACTTTTTAATTTTTTATGAATCGGATAGTGTGTCTGTCTGCATTGGTTTTAACAGTCTTATTTTTATTATCTTAACAGTTGATTTTAACTTGGTCTTATCATTAATACTTTCAGGTATTTTTTGCCAGAAGCCGATAATAACAATAAACATGATGGACAAGAAATATGTGAAGAAAAGTTAAGTGAAAAAGAAATTGATATATGGAGGAAAAAATGTGGTGCAGTTTCAGAATAGTAAGTTACTTTTTCTCAAAGTTTGATTGCTTTATTAATAATAGCAATATTAGGTAAAACAGAATGTCAGAAACTGTGGATGCACTAACATTATAGAAATAAAATTGAAAACACTTTTCCATGTACGGGTTAATAAGGTTTTTCTTTTCATCACGTAATGTTTTTTTTTATATCGAGATGCAACATAAGGATTACTATTTTGCATGTACATCAATTGCCTTTCATGTTGTGCCCCGCAATATATGCATGGAGTTTATTCTACAACAAAAGGTGTTCATTGTGGAGCGTTATTTGAAGCTTATTTCTTCAAAAGTGTTTAGATTTCATTTACTGTATATTAGATTGTCATGCAACCTTAAAATACAGGGTTGTTCAAAAAGATGTACATGTACCAGATTTCAAATTTTTATTTGTAAAAGACAGAAATGCATTCTATACAATAATGGATAGAGGAAGTTCAAAGTTCAATGGTCTTTGAGGTTCAGTGTTCTCTCCAGAACATTATCAAGTGGGTGCAAAGATAAAATAGTCAGGCAGGCAAATATTAAATACAAAAATATTATGCAGTATTGTGCAATTTTTCGTGTATTCATTTAAACCAACTGGGCAGTGCACCCCTTCAAAAGAGCCTGGGGAGAACCTTGAGATTGTTTACACTCAACACATGAGCACTGTTGTTGTACGATAAACATGAACTTCACACTGAGGTCTCTGAGACCCAACTTATATCTTTGCTTATTTTCAATAATTAATAGAACAATTAAATATTTTATGATTTCAATAGAATATCCTTACATTAAAGAATTGATTTGAGAAATAAAAACATCATCTTTTATTTCAATCGCATTTATTTAGGAGCTAAAGAGTTAAATGTAACAATTTTTACAACTGCAGGTATAAACCACTTTTAACAAAAAGTGCGTGGGTTCGACACAACGCATAGCCATTCTTAGCCAGGTGTTTAGTTTCCTGCATTTTGCTATTCATATTCACAGCAAAACTCCATATAAGGTAGACTATGGCAGGCAGAACAGGCAAAACTCGTTTCTCGCTTTCATTTTCCCATATATTCTCCACTTCCTGTTTCTAATTCTTTGAGTTAATGGACAACAATTTGCACGGCTGCCTGAAGCCATTATCCTGAAAACTGAATCACGGATAAACATAGACAAGTTAAAATTAAATTCATACTATGATCACACGGGTATTGCACGTAATAAAATTGTTCTCGTGTTTCACTAAAATTTGAAAAAAGATACATATTCCAACATAGGTAACGAAAATATGAATTTACATAGGGTGCAGCTTGGGTGAAAAAACAATTCCAGCCATTATTACATTGTAATAACTGAGGCCATGGGTCTCTAAGACCCCACTGTAAAACCAGTGATCTTTTTCCAGAGTAAAACCAGTGATCTTTTGCTTATTTAAAATAAAAAATAAACAAATAAAAAATCTGTCCACAATTTTAATAAGAAAATTTCATAGCCTGGATTCGAACCAGGAACCTTCGGTTCATGCTGCTGACATGCTAACCAATTGTGCAACTGCAACATGAAAGTATTATGCTATTTATATGTCTTTTGGGCTTGGTTAAAGCAGGCTGGGACTTCTTTCCAATTTTTCATTAATAATCTAAACATATGAGGTGTGGCATAGAATTAAATCCCTCATTAACCATTCTTAAATCATTCTTTAATAAATTTTTAATAAACATAAATTTAAAAAAATTAAATTCCAGCATTTCAAATTAAAAATAGACATTTTTTTATGCTTTAAAATATTTTTTCTGTTTATAGTTACCTTGGAAGGCTAGGGATTGATATCGACGAGACAAAAATTCTGATTTGTGCTAAACCATTAGTTGGAAGAAGGTAAACCTTAGAAAAATTAAATAATTGAACCTGTACATAACGACCATATGAACTTAACTTAACCACTCTCGCTTGGTCTCATGGGTGGTCGTTACAGACAGATTTCACGGTAGTTAGTGTTTAGACTGTAAATGGAAATTAAATAAATACTAAATATTAGACTGTATTATTATTGTAATATAATCCTTGTTTCATATGCAATACTATAGTGCCCGGCACGAAAGAAAAAGGAAACGGGCGCATGCGTAAATGAATAAAACTCATTCAACCAATCAGAAACTGACAGGAATCAAGGCATTTCTTACTACTGATGCCAGGTATAGGTAATATCTCGTTTCCAGTCCGTTTCTGAACTGGCGGCTAGCGACACGGCAGAAACTGACAGGAATCAAGGCATTTCTTACTACTGATGCCAGGTATAGGTAATATCTCGTTTCCAGTCCATTTCTGAACTGGCGGCTAGCGACACGGCAGAACATGACGTCATGGCGAAAAATGGAAGGGAGAGCGCAGAAAAGACTTTCGCACAGGCCTTTTACAATCTGGCAGGCCGTGTTTAAATTTAACAAACTTTTACCACTCTTGGCGCTTCGCGCCTCACGTCGGCCCTGCGGGCCTCATTCAATGAGGCTCATTGGTCACTGTTTTCCGTTACTCAAACGCCTTCGGCGTTCTGTCTACGACGTCCCCCTCCGGGGGTAAATAATTGATATATACCCCAACCTATTTGGTTACAGGGGGCAGTTGGTTCCCCCTCGGCCGGTTACAGGAACTTGCCATGACGTCATGTTCTATCGTGTCGCTAGCCGCTTCTGTTTCTGATTGGTTGAACGAGTTTTATTCATTTACAAATGCGCCAGTTTCCTTTTACTTTCGTGCCGGGCACCATCTATAAGACATTAAGATTCAGTTTAACATTTATGTAATAGATATTTAATGACATCTGGGAAAATTATTGTTGAAAAACAATGGACAACATATCCTTCTGACTATGCTTTCCAAACTACAATCAAGGTAAGTCTTTTTTTAAACTTCAGAAAAGATTTCTATTCCATTGTTTCATCTAAATCTTTGGATATTTGTCTTTCAGGATATTTCAGTTCATGATTCATTACCAAAACCTTCAGAAAATGTTAAGGACTTGTTTACTCCTGATCTTTTGTGTTTCATGATTGGATATCCTTACTATGGTTGTGCAGGAAAAGTAAAAACCTTGATTTATTTTTCTTAATGACTCTCTATTATTCATCTACAGCATAAGATAACCATTTAAATAATTGTTTTATTGTATATATATCCGTAGGTTGTTGAGATCATCAATAGACGCAAGACAAAAATTCTTGTTGAATTAAATATTGTAATGGAACCTGATATGGAAAAAATTTCCAAAAAACAACATGTGAGCCTTATTGCTTTTCTATTTATTTTTTTTTATGGAAGATAAATCTTTCAAAACAAAATAGATTTCAAAATTCTTTGAAGGAGAAGAATAACAGATTATCACTTTGAAAAAAAAAAAAAATGTTGAACTGTTTCAGAGAGGGTTGTCAATTTTTGGCCATATTTGGCTTTTATTTTTAAACCCAATTTATTGAATAAAATTCTATAATTTGTATATAGATTAAAAAATCTGGCATATATGTAATTATTTTTTGTTGATTGCATTTGAAAGAAGAACTGTATAAGAATGAATACCGTATTTTCATCAGTCTTAGATTTTTTGTATGATGTATATTTGATGAAGTTTTGTTACTATTCATCATACTATAGCAATTCTAAAACATGCATAGGATTGCTACTTGTGCTTTAATATTGCATTATTCTAAATTCAGAAGTTGAAAAAGGATATCCAGTATGAGTGGCTTAATACAGGGTGATTCGAAAGTCCCCAAACTCCAAGTTTAGAACGTATTTACTGCAAAACTATAAAAGATATCAGAGTATTGCAGCTTGGGGCAGTTGTGTGTGATCTTTGGAATACGCTGCACAATGCGAGAGCATTAAAGCGAAAGTGTCCTTAAAGTGAACTTTCGTAAAACAAGGACTACCTGTATTAACAGTTTTAAAAGGCAATGTATAGTATTTGATATAATTATTCAAATGGAAATGCTGAGAAATGAAAGACGGTAGAGTTCTTTTCCGTTTCCTAAACATTGCATTCGAGAAAATCAATTTGTTGACTAAAAAAAAAAAAAAAGGGGGTAAAAATTAACCTAGAATGAAAATACCAGTTCTTCGGAGGGTCTTGAAGTTTCTTATACTTATCCCAGAGGGGTTAATTTCTAATTTAATAATTTTAATCAGTAATTTTAAAATCAGAAAGTGTTTAAATAATTATTATTTAAAAACCATTTTTTTTTTTTAATTTAGATATCATCTGTGAATTATATGAAGGGATACGTCATTGCACAAAAATTAGGTATCGGAGGATTATTGCTTTCTCGAATTACAGGAACATTTTATGTATTATCAGGTTCAAAAGAAAGTTCTACTAAAATTAATATTGGACTTAATTTAAAGTTTAATAAAAAAAATAAAGAGGTAAACAAATTAGAAGTAAATGTTTATATTCTATGTTTATAAAGTTTTGAGACAGGCTTTATTAAAGATATGCAGTATCTAGTATAAATTTAAATTACTTAAAATGAAGTATCCCACTCAATAATGATTCTAGCTTTTGTGAAATCAACTGTGATTCAGTGCAAGAAACAAATAATCAAATGTACAGGACAGTGTCTTGATCTGCTTTATCAAACAAAGCTTACATTCACATATCAAGAGTAAACGGCAATAATAACACCTATTCTTGTGTCTGCCTTAGTACACTCATCTACACAGGTAACTGTTTGGTGCTCATCTTCTTAATTTGCCTTGGTTTTTAAAGCTTGTTATTGTTTATGAGCTAATATTCAGGATAGATCATATTCTTTTCCTTACTTCTTCATAAGATTGGACAAAGTGTTTCCCCTTTACCAGTATGTAGGAGTCCGGATACGAGGGGTACTCTAAAAATTATTAGCCAGGAATGCTGCACACATCTTACAAAGATCATTCTCTTAGCACTTTTTGAAGTATTCTCCCTCAGCTTCTATACAAAGTTTCATTCTCCTGAACCAATCGGATATACATTTTTTCCAGTCCTGAGCAGTGAGCTCTAAAAGGTAGTCATTGTACTCTGCTAGGACATCATCACTGTTGAAACAGATCCCCCTGAGCTTCCTTTTGATTGTGGGGAACAAAACGAGGTCGCAAGATTTCATGTCTGGAGAACAGGGGGAATGCATCAACATATTGACCCGATTTTCGCAAAAATACTGTATTGTCTTAACGGCAGCATGTGCTGAGGTGTTTTGCGAATCCACAACAAACCCTGCTGTTCCATTCTTGGGAAGCTTCTCCTTCCATTTTTCTAGGTTTTTTTGCCATGCAGGATGTCCACATACCATTCTGCAGTAACTGTTTTCAAGCACAACAGTCCACACATGAGGCCAGTGTAGCAGAAGAAAGTTACCATCATCACTTTCCCAGCACTCCAAGAACCTTTGCATTTCTCTGGTGATCCTTGCCCTTTAGGGAGCCACTGTTTGGGTTGTTCCTGAGTTTCGCGGTCAAAATGTTAGAGCCATGTTTCGTCACCTGTGCAGATGTCGTTGACAAGTATAGATGCCCCGTTGTTGAACCTTTCGATCATTTCTTGCCACCACTACACTCAAGCTGCTTTCTGCTCTTGGGCCAACAACCGAGAGATCCACCGTGATGAAACCTTCCTGAGTTGCGGGTGGTTATGCAAGATCGTTTTAACTGATGATGATCCGATACCCATTTTGCCTCAATCCGGGAGTAGGTTACCCTGTTGTCATTCGCTATCATCTCTGACATAAGATGGTTATGATATTGCATGCAATCATATGATAGAATGAAATACTTGGAGAAAGTAAAACAAAGTAACCAAGGGATGTGTTCAGCGTTCCTGACTAAAAATTTTTAGAGTGCCCCATGTACATGTAAATAACAAAAACAGAGCTTTTTATTTATTTTGTTATAAAATGGCCCTTTTTATCTGCCCCACCCCCAGAAAAATTTTTTTAACATGTTTGGAAATAAAAATTATCACCCCTACCCTTCCAAGATGCTATTAAAGATATCAAGGCAGAAGGAAAAATCATTTTGAAAATGTAATTGCATTTCATTTTTATACAGTCACTCGAAACTTTACAAATATAAATAGTTTGTTTATTTTAAAGAATTTATTGAATAAAAATTTTTAATAATGATAAGTATTTTTCATTAGGTTCCTGGATATACAAAAAAAACTGAAGATGGTTGGCTGTACTCAACAAATGCATTCAAACTACTTTCAGAATACATTGAAGCGTACGCTATATTGTGTTTTTTTTATTTTTAATTTATTTTTAACAAAATAATATCCCTTTATAATTACTCCATACAGTTACGATTATTTCTTGGTTACACCCAAAA
The DNA here is from genome assembly GCA_023313115.1 of Rhysida immarginata. Taxonomy (NCBI): domain Eukaryota; kingdom Metazoa; phylum Arthropoda; class Chilopoda; order Scolopendromorpha; family Scolopendridae; genus Rhysida; species Rhysida immarginata. The sequence goes on from JAHWFO010057280.1 coordinate 20,297,130, forward strand.
TTGTTTATATGGAAACCAGTTTAAATGGTCTAGTAGCAGTTTTATGGGTTTTGGCACATAGAGACAAAAGTTTCTAAGGAATAAATAGAGGGCTTTTAGAATAGGTTTTTATTTGTACAAATTACTATGCCTGGTTATAATTACTACATATATTACATCAAGGGTGTACAATCTTTAGTATCTTCTAGGCCACATCACCCAACAAAAATTTATCAAGGACCGCATATAGAATTTAGCATTAACGACCACAATATACCGTATTTTTGCAATTATACCCCGCAGGTTATGCACCTTTTTTACGTCCGTGGGAGGGGGGGGTGAAGGGTTTCTAGAATATTTTTTAATGAATGACGTAAGAGATGGAAAGCAAGAAGAGGTTGAACTGTTTGGGATGAAAAGTCACCATGGGATAGGCCGCTCACCACTTCCTATTGATTGGATTCATCAAAATTGACATATCTGCTTCGGTTACTAA